>JAPWLS010001795.1:0-633472 GCA_028551675.1 Tineola bisselliella
AGGAAATAGTAGATAAAGATTAATTTATATCGGATGATAATATCGTAAATTCATCAAATGAAATCCGACCTTGTTTATTCTGCACTTAACCGGTTTAATTCGGCAATTAGATGCGTATTTTGATAAAAGGACAAGTACAAATTCCAGTAATATACTTTTTAAATATACCTATCATATAATAACTTTTCTCGACAACCGTCTTCATTTTTACATTACGTTTAATAATTAAGTTAGAGACTCATAGAAATTTGTTTAGATTCCATCGTTTAAGTACTTAAAAAAGCGAAGGTCCATGATGATATTAAAAATTGCTTAGAATCGTTCTTAACTAACTGAAGAATTTAAAATATCACATTTCTGAATTATAACAATTCATTTTTATACAACATGTATCTAATAAGAAAATAAATTGTGTAATATTTATTAAGAAACTTTAAGACGCATCTGTCTATAGCAAGAAACTCTGCATTTAAGACATTAAACCACTTTAATTGACATTCTCATATAAAACCGATCGTCAATCGATTACAGTCCTTCCCGGTGTTGGTAATGTCATTACGGCTTGACTTAAAATCGTAAAGTTTCGTCTCGGGTCGCGGATATTGGAATGCGGCGGGAGGCACGCCCGATGCCGATAAACTGGAGGTTATGGCTCCTGTCTCCGCACGCCTAATAATTATTGGTAATTTTCCCTTTTTACTCGTAAGAAAATGTTTACTCATGCATAGATATATCAGTTCATTATTTTTAAACACAAAAAAAATACAGCCAATGTTTAAAATAAAAATAACATAAATAAATGTAGATAATAGTAGTTAATTTTTCTTTTTAATTTTTACGTTTTTTTTTGTATATGCCAAGTAATATTTTTTAGTAAATGGTTGCCCTAACTATTGTACGTCCATCGTATTTTCTTAAGAGCTATTTGCTCCGGTCCCTAATTAAAATTATGTTGTCAACGCTTTAAGTTATGTGAAGTAACAATACCTATATCGCTTTAGCTGTGTAAAATTATACATATACTACTACTACTAGTATATATAATACTGTGAAAGAAATGTTAATAAATATAAAAAGTAGAGTATTTATAGGGGCGGCACGTGCTACAGTTTTGCATGAAGAGGCGCACCAATTAGAAGCAATACCAAAACCATCGTTACAAGTACCATCATTATCACACTCAGTTCGCACAAACATCATCCTTTTTCCTATATCATTTATGACCAAATTCCTGTGAAATATTCACGGGTTTTCGGAGACAAGTAGAGTGAGCAATCCTGGAGTATGGGGTGGTTAAAGCGTTTAGGCCGAGTACTCTCGAGGGTTTTCTGGCTTTTGTCGTGTTTTCCATCGTTTTGGCGGTTTTTATATGGAAGCTATTTTATCAATTCAGGGGGTTCGTTGGTTCGCTTACCCTCCTCGCTTTAAACGACACGGTTCCATGTCTGAGAGTTATTGAAGATAGCTATATGTTGGTAAGGTTATGTATTCGCCCCTCGTGTTGCTTCACTGGATTTTTGAAAGGATTTTCTTTAATATAATAATAATATCGAGACTTCTTTACCAATAACTATATTTACTTTAAGGTTTTTGATAATAATGAGATATTAGCAATATGTGAAACTGAGACGTGACCTCTTTTATATAGTTTATTAACGTTACGCGCTGATCTGTGTGGTCCTCCATTATTGTACAATTTCTTTGACTTATGGTCGAACAATTAAACGTTATTTTAATTTGAAGTCTACATAGTCTTTTGTTTCTTTTACTTACCATTAAAACTGAAGAGACATACTAAATTTAGTCGAAAGAAACAATAAAGACCTACTAAAATATCGAACTAAAATAATAATAATAAATTTCAAGTTTCTCTCCATTACCCTCTTTCTAATAATCAACAGAATATCTCACATTAAACTGTACAGATCTGCACCATTGTTTGGTCTTTTGTTCTTTTTGTTTTAAACGGCTTTTGTTAAAATGTTCAAGCGTATTCCTGTTATACTATATGTAGTCCTCCTTTGTCACCAATTCAGATATAAATAGGGTCCTATATTGAGTACCCATTATGAAAGTTTTAATAGACAGTTCGGTTATATTATCTGCAGCTGACTTCATTTCCGGTTGTTCAATTACTATTATTTACTAACTATGCCCCGCGTTACATTTGGATTATACATGCTTCCTTCATATATAATACATAACTAAATACCATCCAATTCAATCTTTCTTAAAAGTAGCTTTCATTATGCGAATTATAATACTGTATATGAAGTACGCAATGTAGGTAGATATATTAAATTGAGTAAGCAAATAATGAAACATTCTCAATTACTTACTAAAAGCTTTTTAGGTATATTTTATTTTGATTCTAGTACTTTCTTATCTGACATACTTCGATTATTTTTGGTTCAATTTCTGCAATGTTTATGATAAAGTAAATATGTGTTTTAAAGTTATTTGCATTATCTTTTAAAAATATTTAACAGCAGTTCATAAACTGATTAGGTAAAGATTGGTTAACACAAAAACATATTACGCGTGTCTTTCTCCCTTGACACGGGGCTAGTATATCAAGATATATTATATGAATCCACTTTTTGCATTTATGTTTACCCTAGTTACGTTTCGGGATCAATATGAATGTAACTGGGTATATTCGCCTCCTCAAGCTGGCATAGAAGAGGTGAAGCTAATAGCAATGTAAAAAATTGTTGTAAGTTACCGCATGCGGAGTGCGGGTAATTTCTTAAACGCATTGGTCGGTGTTCGGGGAACCATGTACATTGTATATTGAACCTACCTAGGAAACGTCTGCAGATCGTACAAGCACTACGTTTACCAGCTGCTAAAGTGAGATACTAAGAAAACAGACCTTGTATGTGTAGAGTTTGCGCATGTTTTCCAAAGTATTTTTAAGCATAATTAATAAATACAATGATACTATACATTTTAAATATTATAAAGGGTTACCTTGTATAATTGAAGTATGAAATATCGGCCTCTATACTTCGGGAGATAGAGGGTGTTTTCAGCCGCCCAATTCGCTTAAGGCTATATGAAATTAATTTGCTACTACCCGCGGATTTGTGTACATTGCTCTTGTTATACCGTCCTTGTTCAAACTACGTGAACAACTCTCTAAATTGTATTTTAACCAAAACTAGTTAAAGTTATCGATTGTTTGTTTATGTATATTTAAACATAAAAAATTAAATATTAAAATAGTAAAGATATATAATTTACATAATTGAATAAATGTCCTTAAACTACCTACTTC
The DNA here is from genome assembly GCA_028551675.1 of Tineola bisselliella. Taxonomy (NCBI): domain Eukaryota; kingdom Metazoa; phylum Arthropoda; class Insecta; order Lepidoptera; family Tineidae; genus Tineola; species Tineola bisselliella. The sequence continues at coordinate 3,281 of JAPWLS010001795.1, forward strand.
ATTATAATTTTTATATTCTTGTAGTTATTAATATTACCTATATTTAGTTGGTAATTTAATTATATATAATTTTATATTTAGGATCTCTTTTTTAGTTAGAGCATTTTTCCGTTTGTGATTATAGTCGACCGACCAGCGCGGCGGGATGTTTACCAACGCCCTCTGGCGACGAGCGACCCTAACTTTAACCTGAACCGTATTATCCTCAGATACTGCTTATCTATTATATATATATATTATTATTATTATATATAGGACTAGCCTATGTACTTAGTCTACGGATAATGGGCATTTGTTTTTGATACTAATAATATATATCATTCCAACTATGTATTATATAAGATCATATATGTCTGTAAAAAGCATTTCTCAAACGCTTTCATATAACAAGTCCATTAAAGTTCTGAAAGCAATTGGCACGCTCACAAAGAGTCGTAAGTGACTATCTGAGCATAGAGATATCGTTGCACTCGAGGTCGTCTTAGTAAAGACAGACGGCGTCCCTTACAGCGGTTAGGAAGCTTTTAAGACCGGGGCGTGTGAGTGGAGAGCTATGTCGCGATTTGCTCCACTGCTCACCCTGCTGCCCGGCGACAGTAAAAAATATGAGCAGCATCACCCCCACCGACCCACTCTCTTCCCCAGCCTCCCACGCGACGCCATCTTGTAAAACTTTGTCACTTTTAGCCGCAAATCGATCTGTTACCGTGTCTCCTTAGCTTCATTGATTCACCATTGCTTTACAACGGAGCTTTTAAGTTTTATTTGAATTTCTTTTATACCTATATTTTTGATTAATTAAAATTTTAGGTTACTCACAAACATTATTATTGCGTTTAATTTTAATCTATTTTGGAGAAGTTGAATACGAATATTTCTTTGCAGTCATTATATTTCCTATTTGAATGACTTCATTCGCTATTTCTCGTATTGTCATTATAATGATAAATTCTTAAAGGATTGTGCGCGATAATATTCACATGAGTACTTTGACAAAACAGATACGCCCTGTGGCTAAGACTAAATTTAAGGCTAACTAAAAACGATTTTAACTTCTAAATAATAAAGTTTTAAATTCACTAATACAAAATATCTTTAATAGGATTGCAGGAACATAAAATATGCTAAAAAGAACTCAGTAGGTGTTCTTACAAACTGTTCCCTGTAATCTAATATTTGTAAAGTCAAAATGCTTGAGAGAATCACTTCTTTTTATGCTTTAGTAATTCAAGGGGAACGAGATTTTCAACTCTACCTTCATTTTTGAATCATATTTATCAACTTTTACAAGATTTTACAGCAGATGTACATAATATCTATAAATGAAAGGCGTAATGAAAGTGGTGAATCATATTCTTAACTCATCTTAAAATTATAACAATAGTAACTGATTAACCGTATCTTTACGCGAATTCTCACATTTTATAAAAAAACTAACAATTACATCTTCACCTAGCCCTTTACAAAGATGTCAATAGTTCATGGAAAGTGTCAACCCTTCTGATGGTATTGAAGACAGGTAGGTTAGATAAGGGCACCGCAGATAGTTGTAATACTGTCATTGTCACTTCCAAAGGGTTGGAGGCTCACCGAAATTAACGTTTCATTCAAATTGTACTATCACGAGTATTATAGTAACGAACCGTGCGAAATTCTTTAATAAAGGGCAGACGTTGAAAAAGTATAAAAAATTGGGGGAAAAAGTGAGATTTTGAAAAAAAGCGTGTAAAAGGGGTAATGGCTTGGCGTGACCCCCGCGTGACATATTTTGATTGTTTGAGCAGTTTTTTTATGAAATTGGCAAGAGACATGTGTCGGTAACTGCATCGGGTTTTTTCTTGCACAATTTGTCTGTATAAATGACGTTGAAATTAATTCCTTAATATGAGATTTTTTCCTGATTTATATCTTTCATTTTTATGCGAGAAAGAATAGTGACCACCGTTGGTTATTAGTCTTTCCGAGATAGTACCACTACTTTCAAATGTACCTTTAAGAAGTGTATAATAACTAATTTCAAATAAATACAAATAAATCGTATTAACTTTTTTATAATTATCAAAAATCACGTTGAAAAGTGTTAAACTCGAGAATCAAATAAATCAGTGAGCTTTTATAGACGTGATTTTTCAATAGGCAAGTATTCACCAGATATTAATAAATTTAATTAAAACAATCTTTGTAATTTAATAATTTTCACATCAATTAGGCACTGAATAACAATAAACGAATGTAGTTTTACCTTATAAACACAGAGTGATTATTATCAGAGCTACTTTTGTTCTGACATTTGTATAGAATCCGGAACAAGGGTCGCGTATCAATTGTGCGTGTGAGTGATTTCATTTCATACAACCACTGTTTAAGTTCAAAATGTTCGGATGCCATTATTATTTTAAAGTTTTTGATCGGAAGAGACTCAATTGTTTTTGTATAAAGAGTGTTTGAATTTTATTTACTATGAATTGTTAATTTATTAACGGCATATAATTTTGTATTTTACTTGTCGGTATTTATATTTAAAAGTTAAATTTTAGTTTCTAATAATTTTAATATTATAACGTTTTATATTAATGAGATTTTGATTAATTTAAATTGACGTAAAATGGAAAGCTTTTCGAAACTTCATATTCAATTAACATCAGTGTTACGAATATCCAATTGTCGTCTATTGACAAAACAATTATTTACAATGTAACATAGATACACCCTGTAGATCAGTGTTTCTTTATAACCACGGAGTATTAATTTTACTATGAACTTTTGTTTATTGACGATTTCTTATAAAGACACTCGACTTTTATAACCAATTAGAGTAAACATTATTTTGATCCTTAAATCGCCTGGCTCTAAGGTATAATTTAAATTGGATGCGCTTTCGAAGGGCAAGGGGCTGTAAGAATAGATATGGTCTGTGGGGTGAGCCTTGCCGACTACATTTCATTGAATGTAAGACCCATAACGGACCCTAACGGTTATTTGGACAGCAATCTGAGAGGTCTTGAGTGGGCTGCAAGTTTATAATTACGATAAATTTGAGACTTATTTGAAAACAGGAAATAAAATTCTACTTAATTATTTAATTTAGGCATGTGAACATAGATGCATATGTAGACAAAATAATTAAAAAACTCTTATTAGAATGTTGATGGGCAGCATAGTTCGCTGTTTCGTAATAGTCCAATTACATTGAAAAGTGCACTAGACCCATTCTGGGACGAATTTGGAAGTTGTAGAGTTTCTATCAATCTCGACTCATCATCAAGTTCAGATCAAGTAGAATGCAGACGTTTCTCTGTTGTGTTCGCTTATAAAAAGATCTATTTTCTATGTATCAATACGTTATTATTTTATCTTCATCCCTATTTCATTTGTCTACAGTAAATCAATGTTTTAAATCGTATATTACGATTCATAGCAAGCTTCGCCGAGTCGGTGTGATGCATGATAAATTACTTATTTTTAAAACGATTTTCCGCCGCCTGTTGGGGGAAAATGGAATATTTCAACGAATGTCGCACTCATATATCATTTGGGTGCTCATCATACTTTTTTTTATTAAACTCATGTTTATTTTACTGCAGCTATGAATTCATTTATGTGATTTATATTTCTCTTTTATCAATTTGTAAAAAAGTTATGCATTTTTTTTACATATTACTAATTAAATTTGACCGCGGTAAAGATAATGTTATTTCCTAACGCGATTAATGACTATAGCTATAAACATTTGAAATCGTAAATTTTATATTTGTTGAATTATCTCAAAATATAGCGAGAGTGGGTGTGAGCAGAACTTGAAGAAATCATACGCACGAAAGACTTCAATAAAAGTTCTTTGTAAAGTTTCGAATGTTGTGATGCTATGCCAATTTTTGGAGATGGGAGTTACTCTCCCGTCGTCTTTACAGAGTGAAAATTATGTGCGAACTCCCGTCCAAACTTCAAAAGCAGGCCGTCAAAGTGAAAACATTTTAGAGGGATGTCGCCCCCGCATTACGAACACCTCTCTTATTATTTATCACATTGTATCCGAAATTAATGGAGCACCCTCGTCAAATATTTTTATAAAATAAAACTGCAGCGGTTATGGCAGCTTAATCATATCTTTACAATTTAGAATTTTAAGTCTTCTTAGTTAATTAATTTTTAATTTAGAATGGTGTAAAATGTGCTTGACAGTGTTGCCTTTGACCATTGCGTTAAATTTACTAAAGAAGACTTTTTAAATGAAATCTTCGTGTAAGCCTATACTAAGACGTCTAAAACGTCAGGTGTGACTGCTTATTTCTAGTAGTGCGTAAACCAGATAGAGTATCTATATTATTAAACATTTAAAAATAAATCAATATATAAAATAGTTCTTATGAAATAAAAATAGTTGTTTGCAATATTTAAAATATCTTACAGTAAGAGGCTCTCTGCATAATTTTGTTTTAATGCGGTTTACTATTGTGTTTGTTTTGATTATATTTATCCTAAGTGACCATGATAGGCCGGATAAAGTCTTTTAAATTAGTTAAATATGTGACATTTGTGGTCCGCTGGACCAATCATTAAGCTTGTAGTCTTCACCAGTATATTTAACTCAATGCTTCTGACCTACCCTAACATTTTGAAAATGTATTTCCGCGTAGAAATGTTTATTAATAAAAGTAAATTTTTGAAATAAATTATGCTAGTAATTTTATTTTAGTAAATATTATTGTACGACTATTGTAATTTACGTGTCGATGTGTGTGTAACGTAAAACGTGGCAATTATAACTGTTTATTATGAATATTGAATACTTAATTTGATAATGAAATAGAATTTTAATTAGTTTAGTGATATATCTCGTGTCAGAGGTTACAGGAAATAAAACATTTTTGTATTAAAACTTAATCTATATTAACGTTACAAAAACATTATTTTTATTTGATAGATTATAAAACTGAATGAATTATAAAAATTCTATGATAAAGAGCTATACTAGACTATGTATGTACATTGTGCATGTCTTATTTGAATTTGAAATCACAATAAACGGAAAGAAGAAATTTTGCTACGTATTTATCAATAGGTATATGCTAACCAAATTGTCACCAGTGATATTTAATATGTTTCGATTTTTTTAGAATGTATTCTTTCCGAAATCTCTTAGATTCTAACAATGCGCAAGAGTTAAAAAGCCCACGCGAAATAAAGATTTTTGATTTTGATTTTATATATTGATTTTCGAAACATCGGATAAAATAAACTCGATAGTAACCCGCATAAAGTTTTTAAGTAGAAATCATGCTCGTTTTAAAGATAATTCTAAGTATTTCATTCATATCAACAATACATATTTAGATTAATTAAAATTCAGTTTAAAAAATTATCTAATAGTGTAACCATTAAATAAAACCGAATTAATGATTTAACATCATATGTTATCATTATTATTTATAACTAATTTTAATGACGGGAAACAATAATGTTCGCATCGTAACTAAATTCTGTTACCAATTTTAATATGGCTACAAAATTCAATATTTATGGGATCAATACGTGATAAGGAAAATACCAAATAACGGATTGACGTATTTTTAAAAACAATTTATGTGTGTGCGCATAAATAATAGCTGAGACGGCGGTTTCAATCTGTACTAATATTATAAAGAGGAAAGATTTGTATTTTTGTATGTTTGTAACGAATTGGCACAAAAACTTCTTTCACCATTTGAATGCTACATTATCACTGATCGTGATCAATATAGGCTATATAAATTACAGGAAAAAAATAATGATCCTTACTAAAACTGCAATAATGTAACCCAAGGTTGTTTTTAAAATTGCCATAAAAGGCAGGCGTCGTTGAAATATGAAACATCATTAAACTTCATAGTACTTTATATCTTCATTACTACGTGAACGAAGTCGGGGGCAACAGTTAGTTAACTATATGTGAATAGTAATGCAGAGGAGAATACCTATAATATTCATAATAACAATATACATAGGTATATAACGATACAAAATACATATAAGGAGAGATAAGTTTGAAAATGGAATTCTAATCGATTATATGAGATTCAAATTATATTTTAAAAAATCTTAAGTAATCAATTTTATAATTTATATTTCAATATAAGAAATTGCAAAGTTTTTCCATTTTTAAATTCCCTTGACACGTTAAGAGTCAATACTAATCATTGTTACATTATTTCTCATAATCTATATTAACATTTTATTCAACTTTCTTGCTTTACGGCATTGAATTAAGGTTTAAAATTGATTGTAAGCGAATGAAAGATGTAAAATTTATAATTGAAGGCCGTAAATTAAGGTGACATCGACAGTTGCGGCGTCGGATCGTGGAGGGAGGGGTCGCTGGGGGTGTTCTGCCAATATTTTATCGTGAAGGTAATTATTTGATCGGCACGCGGGGCAGCCTTGTCTCAATGTCTTATATAACAATTATTATTCACTTTTATATCTTTATACTCCATTTTTGAAATTCGTTGCTTTTTGGTACAGCTTTTGTAAATATCGGAAGTTGCTAGCGCAAAATGTTAGTATTTAGGTATTGTTCTGTAGATTATTATTATTGTGAAATTAATGTTATTTCCTTCGATAAGGCAAATGCAACTATTCGAATTAATTATCTTTAACATAAATGAAAGAATTCACAAGATATCTGAATTTGTATTCCGCATTTCTCACTGCAAATAACCTCGCGTCCAACCGGTTTGGTTCAATAGCTTTTTCGTTCAGAAGCCTCCCTGCTGATAGATTTAATTCGCGCCTTCTGACAAAACCCTTTGACGCTTTCACTCGTGACAGCTCCCAGTATGGCGCCGGGTGTCGAACCAAGAACACATTGTCAATGTCATTACGTTCCCACTTTATGCATCTAGAGTATGTATCTATGTGTGCCCTTGCCATAGATATAACGGAAATTATCTTTCGAAAAAATGACTGTTGAACTAATTACATTTCGTCACTTTTCAATTATTTTAGTTTGAGTAATCGTTAACACTACGGTGGTGGATAATTTTGCTTACACACAGCAATTGATAAAAGCCACACCGTTCTGAAGTTAATAAATTTCCAAGTTACTTTTTACCAAATGACCGGTCCTGTCTTTTTGTACTTAACGAATGAATGTGTTAATAGATAAGGCTAATCAAATATATATATTTTGATTATTTTCGAAAGTTTTCTTACCATTATATACTATTATGTAATTTAACTTTGTCCTATTACATGCACATGTCTCCATGTTTGAACATACATAAGTAGTACTTATAGATGAAATTCGTAGCTATAAAAATATCAGTCTACTTTAGAACGTAAAGCTGAAACATAGTAAAAGCCGTTATAATAGTTATTAACCAAAAACATCGTTATCATCGTTTTTAAGCAATATTATTTCAAGAGTTAGGAAGTAAGGTTATCTATGTCGGGATGTAGTGACCATTTGGAAATGTTTTAATGAGAATTTTAAAGGAAGAATATATTCTTAATCTATTTAAATTGTAAACAAAACATTTGTAGAAACGTGTCACTAATTGAAGAATTGAACTTTTAATTAGAGCATGATATGATATTCATTTGTTTTTAAAATAGCGGATATCTGAAGATAGTCCAAAAGTTAATTAGGTTGCATAGGAAATAGATATCAAAGTAAACTGCCGCTCAATAGATTAAAAAAAATGTATTATCATATCTTAGAATGTAATGAACTAATTAGGGACCTATTTCTAAATGTCATCAACATGTGATACTTTCCGTTATTGATTAAAATTCGTGACGTAAGAATTCTATAAATATTGCAATGACAATGTAATTCATTCAGTTTGGAAGTTTGTTAGACTGTATTTGCTATACTTGTGGATAAGTGATAAGAACGACCGGTTTCATGATTAAAACAAAGTTACTAACGCTCTGTAGAGTCAGTAGATAGTGAAAAATATTATTTTCCTTTGTAGTAAATTTTTTAGTAAATATATTTTATTAAAAATTTTCAGTAAATAATGAACCCTCTGATAGTAGGCACAATAGGTCATTCTTATACAGTTTCCATTGACTGTCGCACAATAACATCGAAGAACAAATTACAGAGTGCAGCCAGCAATTACGAGCGAGCACAACAGATAAATTTGTATTATAATAGAGAACAAGTTTTTGTGCGAAATTCGATATCGAGTCGCCGTTACGGAGACGCCTTTGTTCCACTCGCAAAATACGGAGTTAACTTATTGAAGTGTGTTTTGAAAATAAATGTCTCGCGCAGATCTATAAAAGTTTTACAGCTAATAGCATTTTTTGTATAAAAAATTTGTTTTATAAAATACTGTGAGTTTTTTCTAATTTAATGTTTTTTTGGCTTGAATAAATAATTAGTGTTCAATTTTTCTTTCGAATATATGTTTGAAATGAAATGAAACGAAAATCGTTTATTAGCATAGGCACTAAAGGCGTCCGCTTGCTCATCGTTAGACTCTACCATGACTTTGGAAATGCGTATTACGAGAAGAAGACCACAAGAAACTCGTCAATCATAGCCTGTACATTAAATAATTAAAAAAAAACTGAATATTAATTCAGAAAAAAAAGTAAATAACAATTAATAAATTACATAATTCACAAAAATTTTAATTACATCAAATCCACGGTGCAACCACACAGGTATCAATCAGCCTACAAAATAATATGAGAAATTACATTATACACACAGCTGCAAAACTATTATACTGTTTTCATCCACCTGATGTTAATCTAGAGTGCGAATATAATTGTAACCACATACAACATTCGTCTCCACTATACCGGCTTGAGGAGACGAATGTGCTCCGTCAATAATGACAGGGCACACTTCCATCGTTATACACATGTAAATATTTATATATAAAATTTAATCTGAACAGCGAACTTAAAGTTTTCTCACAACTTAATAATGTTTCCCAGTAAGATAAAGCTAATGGCGTGATGCGAACCCTAAAGCCGGGGGGGTGCCGTGTGATTGATGTGCCTCGGGGCTAACGTAGTATCGCCGCCAACTCTATTACAACTGGATTATTTAATTTGACATGATACTTTGATAGTAGGGATTAAGTGATTGTTTAATTTATTAATTGTCAAATTTTCGTAATAATTTTGACAATCACATCTAATTAATTTAAGAAGACTTTATGGAATTACTGTCGCGTTTAATTTGATTAATTTGGTGTAAAGTATTTTAAATTAATTAAATCGTGTTAGCGATCAACCTCAGACTTCGCTATAATTTAAATCTAGATTTTGTTACTATTGATTATTTGTGTATATATTTTCCAAACCTCGAAGGAAATTGCTAATCGTACATGACTTTCAGTTTTTCAATTAGTACAAACGCTTGACATGTTAAAGCTTTTTATATTAAATATAATCAAAATCCTAATTATCTACACGCAAATATCGTTTCAATCATTATTCGAGGCATAAAGTCGAGTCCACTACGAGGACGTGTCGTTCAGCGATTGGTCGATCGACAACACTTGCTGTAACGACGGGCATTACGTTCTAACGCGATTTTATTGCGCCTATAAATTCCACTAGAGTCGCCCCCAGAGGCGCTTTCCGAGTGGCTATCGTAGTTTTCAATTTAGTACACTCTTCAGTCAAAATTGAAATGGCTTGCCCCTTTGTTGGTCTGATTTAAATTGAACATTTTAAACACAATTCTTTTGTCAGCTTATTATGAAGCTGAACACGTATTACGCTTAAATAAGTTTTAAATTACGTTTAGATAGTTGCAACAATTTTTGCTACGTATGTACATGTTCATGTTAATTTTAGTATTTATTAATTTTTTATATAAGCATAAGAGACTGACGAGCTAGTCACTGGTCGTTTTTAAAATATGTATACCTATATTGAAATTAAGCAATATTAAAACGTAACTAACAAAATCCCTAGCTAATCTATCTACCCTAAATCTACAGATCTGTTTTACAAAACAGATGAAACGCGTCTTCGACTTTTTCAATTTTAAATGTAACATTTCGTATTGTGAGATTGTAGCAGCACACGCTATCGCTCTGATTAACTACTGTCCATTGCATTTGAATGGTATTGAGGGTGGAAAGTTTAAAACCTTTCAATAGAATAGATTTCGAATCAAATGGCTACCTCTTTTATCGCCAATACTTCAATAAGAGTTTTGGCGGGCAAATGGAAATTTTTAACTTTAAGTATCACTGAGTAATACGATGATCTGACCCCTAACTAGGATACTCTGTGCTATGGGTATCAATATTAAAACAACTTAAACATTTTTTAAATATAAAACCATCGATATGTATGAACATTTCTTTCGACCGGTAATTAAAATTGGGACAGACAAATTTAAAGAAAAACTTTACTGAAATTCTATTTGATTTGACCGAGATGTGATGTTCATTGAACTACAAATTGTTTGATGATGATTTTGCATAATGATTCTTTTGCATTCTACTTGCAATATCCAATCTGTTAATGGCCCAGTCTCCGTGTCAATACATTCAGGAAATTTGCATTATAGTCAGACAGGAGGAGTCTGCTTTGTTAATTTGGAGAGTATTATTAATAATAATAAATTCTTTATTGCACAAAATAATTGAACAAAAAGCCTTTAGTCAATTTCTGCCAGTTAGCTTTTGGGAGATGTGAGATGCTGTAAACAGTGTTGAGACGTAAAATAAATAATGAGAGTACGTATGTTCTCAATCCTGCTTCTCTTATACATTCTTTTGTGATAGCAATTGTTTCAATTGTGGTCAAATCTATACTCAACTATTTTTAAAAGTAGTTGAGAAGTTATGATGTAATGTGTGATTAAAACGTAAAATAAATTTTTACAACAATTAGAGTAGCCAAATCATGGTCGACATATAAATCCGCTTGCACCACGGCACCTGTTTTAGTAAAAGAAAAAGAGGAGGTCCTAAATGGAGGGTTAGTTTCCCAAATAAAATTGTCGCCGCAGAAATAAACCATACAACGTGAGGTTCAGTGTAGTCACGTGCGCAATCCCTTATGTATTCTGCTAGCCTAGTACTTTGAACATCAACACAGTGGGACTGTAGAATTCCTACCTATACCATTTATATCGTAAATATAATTAAAATTTTATGTACCATTCTTTTATGAGTTAATGTGGACTTTTGCATATTACGATTTACTGAGTGGTTACACTAATCTTGAGTAATTTTACAGTCTTATTTACAGATTTTAAAAGTTGTAAAAAACTTTTTGAATGTTTATTTAATATGCAGACGTTACACATTAAAAAAGATAGTTAAAGTATGTTACAGAAACCTATGTCCTTCAACCTATGCGGTAGAATAAAAAATAAAAAAAATAAATCCTTGCTAGTGGCTAAGCCAATTTCCTTGTGCATTTTCGTACAAAGCAAGCCGGCACTCGGCGCCGTTGTCTTGTAACCATGATTAATGGTATCATAAAACATGAAAGCATATTTTTCTTACCTTGTTTGTGGAAAGAAAACGCGACACCTTACATTGAATAAAAGTTCCATTGCATTATATTAAAAGATATAAATTCTTCACTTTGTGAAAATTATATCTTTCAGCAGCGGATAACTTATTTATCAGATGAGATATTTATGAAAGGTACAAATATAATTTAATAAATAAACGAACTTACATCGAAGTTCTATTTTAATTATTGTGCTGGTTAATTAGACATAACTTAACATGCGGACAGAAGAGCATGGAATAAAACCTGCTACAAGTTGTTAAATTATGACGAACTAAGCAGGAATATAATTACTTATTTAATTATCTTAGCTTAACGTACTATGGGGGCTACTCAGGCGCACTTCGGACGTAAATACGGACGTTTCCTACTCAGGAACACTTACGTAATCATCCACGAAATTACGGATTTGACAGCGACGTCACTTCGAATAGGTCACACAATGCTTATTTTACGGACATTTCACAGGACTTTTTACGGGCTTATGTGTCAAAATTCACATAAACTATAGAAGTGACGGCCGTATCACGAAACTTCGGATATGTCTGAGTAGCCCCCCATGTACGAAGAGTTAATACCACTCAAATCTTTGGGACTTTGATTCTCCTTTTAAAATGAGAGAAAGAAAGTAAAAAAATAGATACAAATTAATAACCTCGAATTAACTTTAAATATTAAATATAATATATTTAAAATATACATACCTACATATGGGCTCATAATACATCTGCCTGTTTTATTCCAATAACATATTAACCCTTAACGAACCGGAAGTATTTCAAATGTACTTCCCTCCAGGTCCAGATTTTTGTCATATCAAGAGTAACTGTAAAACATTTTAAAATTAAAAGTGAAAATTTATAAAATATATAGGTAGGTAGGTATAGAGAGTAATAATAATAATAATATGATTTAAATTTTATATTTTTGTATAGCTTATATGACGGCATTGATCCGTTAAGGGTTAATATTATTTCAATATAATACAGAAGTCAGAAAACAATATACGACAAACAAAATATATTTATTAATTACGTGAATGTATAAGTGATCTATAATCTATATGTCTGTCTATAAATTTGATGAAATAAAAAAATGCCTGTGGTGTATTGGTTTATGTACAGATTTCCTTTAATATATTTTTTCTAGTACCTATCTTTAATATAATATTGCAAATAGAAATAAATATATTAAATTAGTTAATTAATTATTATATTGCCTGAAATTGTTACCTATTGATTACGTTTAGATATAGGTATATTTATATCTGTAGTTGGTCGTTAAGTTATTTATGACACCTGTTTCTCATCACTACTTCAGCATCTCACTTGACAGACAAAGACGAAGATAATGGAGAGCATCCCATTGGTGCATCCGTAAGGTGACCCCGCCTCTCCTGATTGCTGGCCAATCAGCGCTTAGAAACCAGATCTCGAGCGTTATCTTGTTGTCTCTTCTGTCGTTTCGTAGACGCTCTACGACGCTGAATTAGGACGCTTATTTTTGTGGAATATAAGTATTCAAGTTGACCTTCAATTTGTTTTAAAATATTATGAGTTAACAGTTTGTTTATAAGTTCTAGTAAGTGATTTAAAATGATGTATGGATTTTTTATCAAAGAACAGAAGCTGTGTTAATTTGACACTTCCTGATATAAGTCCTTTATATTAGGTAATCTCCTCCCAATTCTACTGTAAGCACAATGAGCCTTTCAACAATTATCTCAATGGGCCATTGTTTCACAATGTAAAGTAGGTTTGTACGTATTCATTTTTTATTATATATTAGCACTTTTCCCTCTACACAAGTAGTTTATATTGAAAGGAATCATTACACAAATTATATGTTTATATACATCTATTTAGATCTAACTTATGTTAATAGCCATTTGATATAATAAAATAAACATAAGAAAATTTCAATGAGATATTAATTTTATTTATAAATCTATCAAAGTTGACAAGCTTGTGGCCCACAATTTGGCGAATAGAGTGTGAGCGGGAAGGGTATAACAAGACACGGGCGGGGCGCACGGGAGCGGTGTGCGGCCGGGCGAGGCATGTGACTGGGATTCCAGGGATGAGCTGGGTCTCGCTTCCTCTCGCGTTACTCGGGCACCGAGCGTCGCGGCAATCACACACGCCCGACGTCAAACGATAACTATCGATACTATATCGACACATCACTATATTCTAAATTTAAATTTGTAAATATAAGTCGCGATTTATAGTATTAGTGTTGTGAATCAATATTAGTGTTAAGTGTTACTTATTAATTAGGAACTAATTATGGACGAGTTTTCAGTGTTTACAGAACACTGAAATGTTAACAAATGTTGAGCTTTGAAGTTGCTGAAACGATGAAGATGTCTGGTAAGACGCTATCCGTACGCGCGTATGCTTACATATATTTTTTGATACCTCAAGGATTTATTTAAATGTTTTTGTAGGCCTCATCAAATTAGTCAAATGCTCTTAAGAATAAATCGGTTGTTATATTATTATAATTGAACACCTATGTATGCTTAAATATAGCAAATGGTTAAACATACTTGATTATTAGCTAATAGGTTACCTGTATTTATATAGAGTAAACAAAAGCCACCTTTCGATCTTTCTGACTAAAAAACTAGAAGATTAGTTTAAAAAATTATTATTAAGTTCTCGTGTTATCTAAAATCTGTGAAGACTGTGCGAAATCTAAAACTATCCAAAACTGACTTATCTTGTTTGTCCATCTTAATTCGCGTGTGGTTGTTACCTTTTGGCGGATGCCGCCGCCGCCGGTTGAAACAGTTCATTTATAACAATATTCCCAAGATAAATAGGCAATGTTTACAAGATTGGTCCTATCTATGGGTTGCAAAAAATGTTTCAAGTGCCTCGAAGAGATTTGACAACTTTTTTCTAATTTTGGCTCATATTTCTGTTAAATTGTTATGTTATGTTGATAAGTTTTTTTAAGATTACAAATTAAGTTGAAATAGATTGTCGATTCTATAATACAAGTGTATTATTTATTATTTTCAAAAATAAAATTTTATTAGTATTGTTTTAGTAATGTTCAGTAGTTTATGCGGCTGTCAATAACATTTTGATTAATTAGCAGCAAGACTCGTGAGGTCATGATTGTTGCTTACTTCCGAAACATCGATAAAAATAATCAAAATAAAAACAATAGCAAATTGTATAAACCATTCGAAATTACATGTATTATAATTTGCTAAAGTGTAGTCTTTTGTCAACAAATCCATGTTCATATGTCGAAGGAAATATTTTAATGTGCCCAAACCAGCTGTAAATGAATGTTTGTGTATAATTTTATGCGTGGGCCGTGAACTCGTGGTGACAAAACGCAGTTAAACCTCAGTTATTGTCAGTCGACGTAGCTCAGCGTAACTAACTCGTGAAATCTGCTTTCCGTGGGGTCTGACAAGGACAGAGATTTGTGTGGAGTAGCCTTTTTATAGCTTATTGCCACGAAGACTTAAAAGAATTACTAATTATATTATCGATGACAATATTGTATTATTATATTTTCTTCATTGTTAGTTAGCGTTATTATTAATAAAGTCATATATTACTAAAATTAAAACACTTGCCTTAAACAGTCTGTATATTGAGAAAGATTATAGAGTGAGAATTTTTATGCAATGGGTTATATAATTAAACTTGATCAAGCACTCATTATGCGAATAGAAAAGTTGAATCTAGTTAATAAATAACCTTTATGCTTTATTTATACCTTATAATTTTATTATTTGTAATATTTTTAACTTCTACTCATAGAGATCAGGTAGGTGTTCGCTTGATCATTTAAAAATACAAATAACTAAACATTAATATTAATTTAATTTTATTACAAAGACATTATTCTGACAACATTTTCCGTACAAACGCCATTTAATAATACAATGAACGATTTATTTGTATATTTTAGCATAACGCGTTTCAATACAGTTTTTGTTACGCCGATGTTCTTATTTAAATCTGACGCGAGTTTCTGCGGAAAGCGTTGATTTAACGACGAGTGACGAGTCCTCATTGTCCGCTCACGAACCTTCAACACAAACGGACAAATGCTCGTAGCTTTACCTTTAACTCGCTATTACTTAAAGACATTTCACTTATTGGGACAAGTGTACTTACTTCCTCTTAAACGACTAAAACATTTATTAATAACAAACCGGAATATTTTTGAAATATCGATAAAGAATTTTGTTATGCATGTTGCACCTCCCTAAATCTAGTTCTTCTTCTTCTTCTCTTAGTAACATCCCAATAAGAAATTATAAAATTTGAATACACACGTAAACTGTCATGCAAATCTATATTCAGGGTGTTCGAAATTCAAACATCGACCTTAAATCTGGCAAACAGATCACAGCGATGTCCCGTTTGGGACCCTCCTTTATTTAAATATATTAACCTAATGGATAAAATTTTACGACAGATTTCTTAAGTAGCTGAGTGTAGTGGAAGAAAGGACAAAGAGACAATTCATAAATTAAGAATAATGCTATCTATATTTGTAGATTAGGGATCCAATGTAATTAAAAATAGTAAACAGGTGTGACATAAGCTTTAAAATTGAAAGACAAGACGCAAACTACGCACTACAAAGGTTACCCTAAAGAGAATATAAGCGAATACCGTCTCGCACATCCTGGCTATTGTAAGATTAACTAGCGTACAGATAAACTTTTTTGTTATGCAAAACTGCTATCACATGCGTCCTTTAACAACTCATTAAGTATTTTATTAACTTTTTTTAAGGCACGTGTTAGATGTATCCCGGACAAGATAGAGGGCTGTTTTAAACAAGTATATTAGTAGTAATGGGGTGGGTATTATGATTTATGGAGTGTCTTTCGCAGTTATATTTGCTTAGGGGACGTTTTAGTTTATTGATGACACGCGTGACTCTCTCTTTGTAAGCCGTAATATGTTTGTCAGTTTGCGCTAGATATTACACATAGGTATGCTTATGATTATTTATGATAATATAAAAATATATGTAATCGTTTTTAATTATAAAACTATAGCGTATTTTGGACCTTTGTAATCATCGTTGGTCGGGGAAGTATGTATAAATGGATAGATAAAGACAAAAACTATTTTAAAAATCTTTACGCGGCTTAATTATTATATTATCTGCAGCATCACTTTGATGACTCAAATGAACGCGATAGTATTTAAAATTAATATTGTTTTTGTGGTTAATGCATGCTTGTTTGTGTGACGTTAGTTTCTTTTTTCAATTGTTTTTCCTTTTTTTAAATTTAGAAAGCTTCTTGCAATTTGTGTTTTGAATTATTTACATAGGTACATAGATGTAATAAAGTATGTACATGCATATGGCGACAAATTATAATCAAATACAATTGGTATTAACAAACAATTTATTTGCATCTCTAAAGGATGCTCTGAAGAGACAAGAAAAGAGCAACGGAAATGCTTTGTGAGGAACGGAAACCAAACACAAAGAATACCACCTTCCTGCACTTCTTCATTTTATAAAATTATTTTTTATTTAAATCATCTGTTTAGAGCCGCAATTATCATAGGTCATACATTTGATATTGATTTTTTTATTGTTCGCAGCAGCTGAGAGCCAGGAATCTGGTAGCCCTCCGGCGAGTCCGGCGGAGTCAGTCACATCCGATGTTGCTCCTACCCTCGTCCACATTAAGCAAGAAAGCATGCCACCAGGAGGAGATCTTAAAGAGTATTATGCGGCCCTCGACTTCGGCCTGCCCGACTCCTATTTGCCATCTCCGTTCGCCAACCAGCTACAGGACTACCCGCACAACCCATACTTACCAAGATCTTTGGATGTATCAAACCAAAGGTTCTTAGATACGCCAAAGAGCCCATTCAAGGAAAACGATCAGAGAAATTCGAGCGACGATGCCTCTAAAGACGCTATCGAAGATTCGAATGAAAGTATCAGCATGAGCGAGGCACATTTACCCAGCGAACTCGCGTTTAAAAGAGGTGGAATATTTTCAAGGGGCGACATAGCACATGGCACAAGATACGGTCCTTTCACAGGGAAGTGGGAACAACAACCTCTTGATCGTCGGTATGCTTGGGAGGTAAGTTATTAAATAATTTATATGATTTTTCTCGATAACTTATCTCGGTCATATCAACACCTTAACTGCAATGGAACGCTTTAAGAGTAAAATTTGGATAAAGAAAACAGAAGTGTCGAGAAGAATGAATTGTTGACACATAAATTATCTTCTAAACTACTTGCACCCAACGTCAAACAAGGATGCAATAAAATGTCAAGTTTATTGATATTTTTAAATAGTGAAGTGTCTGTCTGTTTTAGAGGCTTTTTTGATTGTATATTATTTTATGAGAACGACAATTAGGGTTGGTTCATTTTTTTATGTAATTTATTTGGTTTATATGAAATGTTTTATATCGTTAAAATTTTATTTTTTAATTTTGGCATTTTGCGTTGCAAATTTCTTT
Source organism: Tineola bisselliella (assembly GCA_028551675.1). Classification (NCBI taxonomy): domain Eukaryota; kingdom Metazoa; phylum Arthropoda; class Insecta; order Lepidoptera; family Tineidae; genus Tineola; species Tineola bisselliella. Next base: position 21,250 of record JAPWLS010001795.1, read on the forward strand.
ACATTCGTTCCATTTAATTTCTTTATTCGTATATTAAAGAACCGGACGCAAATTGTTCGGGGATGCGTCTTATCCTATCATATGACTGATATCTGAGACAGATAGGCAAGGAATTCATCTCATATCATGTTACAATCAAACCACACTATTGTACTTTCCAGGATATTGTTTAGTTCCGGTCCCTTATTCTGTTTATTTTGCCAATATTAAATTTTTAAACTGAGTTATTGTAATATTCAAGTTACATTTGTAAATTTGACAATGCCTTATTTATTATTTAAACGACTTTATGCCGCCAACTATGGCGTTATTTTGGTTCGATGTTCCGAAACCTTTGCAGTCAACGTACTAACGGCAGGACAGCCATAACCACGATCGTAAAGATTTCGAAGCATCGGATAAAAACAATCAAAATAAACACAATAAAGTCACATAAAGTCTTTCAAATTAATAACTCATGTATGTGTTTAATCTCAAACATATGTATAAAAACAAAATAGCATATTTAAATTAAAGTAGGTATTGGATTGTAAGAATCCCATTAGAAGCAAGAGCGCGTGTTAGTTCAGTAACAATGGTAATAACAGAATTCCTGACCGCACCATTACAGTGTAGTGAAGTAGCGGTGAAAACTGTTTGCCAGCATCGACGGGGGTGGTTCTTTGATGCCATTACGATTCATTACATAATAGCGTTTTTATCTTTCGTTTACGCTGCATTAGTTTTGATAATTGTGTCTTTTATTCGTACACTTGTTTCTAACTAAACTACATATTACAGGCAAAGTGGATTAATATTACAGAAATATCACTTTGTAGCTCACCATTTATTGCTTTGGAACGGGCAAACACTACGAAGGCAAATTAAATTATCTATTTCTACTAGTATGCTTTCTAGTTAATATCTAATATCTATATCCAAAACAATAAAGCACTGTCAGCTTAGTGTCCGAATCCGACGAAACCGACCTATTTGTAATGAAATCGCGTTATAAGACTTGATGTTGAGTCTGTCAACTTGAGCGATGCTTACTTGTTTTAGTAATTCTCTGCGGTAGCAGTTGTTTCTGCGAAGTGTGATCACATGACTGTGATGATCTAATAGGTGCTACCGATGCCATTCGCTTATAGGTACATATACATTTATTTTTAAAGCAATTTATTTTAACAGATTATTGGGCTTCATATAAAAATTTGTTAATCCTTATTTGATTGTAAAGCAAGGGGTAAAGCCGGGTGCATCATTAATACTTTATTTAACCACCGTTTCTAAATTGATATCTCAATAAAAATCTTCAATTGAAATAAAAAAAGATCCGGGTAATCAAAGACACCTATTCAAGAAGATTTTTTATATTTGTGTCAAAGTGCAATGAAAGGTTGCGTTAAAATATACCCTAATTTTGGTTTAGATATGACCCCTGTCAACATTTTTTTTATTTTCAATTTACACTTTTTACTCCAAACGGTAGTTCTTTTTTAATTTTTTTTTTAGTTTTTAAAAATCGAATAAAACTTGATTGGCGGGTTTTTTATGGAAATAAATGAAACGTCTCCGCGGTACATTCGAACTTTTTCTATTATTGTCAATTTTATCAATGCAACTAATATAAAATGTTATCTTCAAGTAGACTCAAACCCATCAACGGTTGCAATTTTTTTTTTAACCGTGTGAATGCTTCGTCATAAAATCGCAGATAATTTTAATCCAATAGTGAAGATTATGATGCCACTAAATTATTCATTTGAATTAGTAACTAGAGAGACAAACTCGTTTCGATTATGACAAAATGTCAATCAAAATTTAATTTAAATTTTTACTCTACTTTTTGTATTGATTATTTTTAATGCTAATTTTAATATTGGATTTGCATTATGCATTATTAAAATTGCATCCTTTAAAAGATAATTAATATTGCATTTTAACCGATATTTCGTATACCGGTTGTTATTTAAAAACATCTATATTCATATAGTAGTTTAACTCACAAAAGATGATGAAGAGATGATGCATCTCGGTATAGTTGACAGCGAAAACATAAGTGCCTATTTAACTTCTACGGGTAGCAACTAAAAATATAATTTATATTATATGTAACATTCATATTGCTTTCAGTTTAATAACGGCTGCGGTGACCAAATTGATAAAAAGGGGGTACGAATTGGCTATGAATTTTTTATGCGCCAGTGTTGATTGTTCATTGTGAAGCGTTAGTGCCCGAGTAATGTGTTTATTATTTATACACTGTTATCAAATAAACCATTAACCTGACTTTATTGGGTTAAAAATATTATATGAAAAATCTACTTTCCTTGACCTACACATAGACTGGAGAAGTTTGTACCTGTGAGTACTTCTGCGTACTTGATTTCTGTGCGCTAGAGAACAGACAAGTCGACTGGACTCGTAATAATGGTGGTACTCCCAAAGTTTACTTATTACGCTGTAACTGGCATACAAGACACAGCGTTCACGCAAGCCAATACACGCTGTGTGTTACTCACATGCATTTGACTTTAGGCCTTTAGGAACTGAGTTTAATTCTACAAAATGATTATTTTTATTTTATTTTAAAATTCTAATATAACAAAAGAGAATCACACACATGGACACAGAAGCGCAAAATTCGTTGCATTAGTGTCAAAATAACTGTCATATTTGTGATGAGATCCTTTCATAGGCCTATCCACCCCTTCACCAGGGATTAGTGAACGCACCATGGCCCTATTACATCTTCATTATGGTCGTATGACAGAGCTCCCTTACTTTTATTAATAATATTTATTTCGAGCTATGATCTGTTAGTTCAATAGATAGGATGTGCATTGTAAAAATAAGTTTTATTGTTCAGGGATTTACCAACGTCGCGTCGGACAAATGTATGTTTAATTTTATACTTATTCTTATAAAATATAACTGGAGTACAAAAATAAATTTGATTGAAAAATAAAATGCTAATTAGCGCGAGTGATATGGCATAGGTAGGTACATATATGGTTATTTTATAAGAAATTATATTGGAATAAAATTTATTTACTAGTAGACTCTTTTAGACTAAGTAATTTGAAATGAAAGCTTAAATAAATCCTACATATGGATTAGAAATCACTAATATTGAAAATCAAAAACAAAATTTCATTAAAAAATATTATTATTGTTTTATTAAATGTAATTAAAAATATTCATTTCATTAAATGCATCGGTATACGTTTTATAGTTCTCAGTTATAATATAATATGCATTCGACATTTGCACACACGCAGGCAGATCCATAGTACAGATTGCTGACAGTGGCTGTCACAATGACACCTGGTCCATTTGACACGAAATAATCCACCTTTCAACAATAGCATCGCACATCCGTTCGTTATATCTGTATGAATATAAATATGAGCAATTTTAATTGTTTTTTTATTTGTATTATTTTACCACGTGTTACTAATAAATAATGAAACGCATTCAATCATTAAGCTAATTTGTTATCAAGCAAAATCATCCACTTGATAAATTCAATATAAACTCTGAACTCGGGGACCCTTCATAAAATATAAACATGGCCAACTTATTATTAACAACAAGAAGGCACTTATCACTTAATCTTACACGCCGTGACAATAGCTGTTAATCTCCGGGCGTGATAGAAATTTATCTTAGAATGTATCCTTATTGTGATGCGAACCCTCACTCAGTCTCTTGCCGGGGTGAATAGCCAAGTAACATGACACAAATATTTTGGGGTGCCATCTTTTAAATATCTGCACGGGTAATTTTATATTTACTATGAATTATTAAAAGAGTGTGTTATTTTGAACAAGATTTATTAAAAAACTGCTCTCCATTGTTCTCATTACAAAATCAATATTATATTTAATTTATTATAACTAATAATATCTGAAGCCAGTTGTAAAATACGCAGTATGAAATTTTCAACATGAGCGACAATTTATTCGTTTTGGAAGCATTACAACGCAATAAATCGCGAGCCATCTCGAATACGAGGAATGCAAAATTCAGCTCGCAGCAACAATATTTCACATTGGATCATTGAACATTAATAGCTCTCGGTTCGACCGCCACGGCACGTACCACGACAATGTTAGCCATCCCACACCATCCTCGCAGCGCGCTCTAGACATAATAATTTGAATACAACGAAAGTAATATGATCCTCAAAACAATCGCCCCTTTCAATTTTGTTTTACAAAACTGAACGTTCTGGTGCGTGTTTAAATTCAATTTGTTTACATTTTAAGATTCTTTACGACATCGCAAATTATGGCTTTAGGTAGTTAGCACCCAAATAAAGACTGTTGTTAAATCAAAACAACTAGTAAAAAAATTAAACTTGATCCATCACACTTCCAAGTACTAATTATTTTAACACAAAAATGTTTAAATAAAAACCTTAAAGTAAATGAACTAAAAAAGATATTTATATCAACGAATTATTTGCGAAAGCCCAATATACGATATACGACGCGTGGTTACCTTTGCTCATAAATTAAATATTTTAATTAATCTTCTGAATCATACCTCGTGGAGTAATTTTATCCCTGGCGCTTCTCTAGTATATTTAACTCAAAGAATTACAATAACTTCAGTAGTTCCCTAGTAGGGTGAAACGACGCAAAAAACAGTAAACCAAAAAAAAAACAGCTAACAAATAACCGAATCATTTGAGATCCTACCAATTGTCACCGTGACGAAACTGTCACAGGTTCGCGGTGTCTTTGTTAGTATTTATGTTGTTTTTTTGCTACTGTAATCTTCAAGTTAATCCGTTTTAACGTACCCAGATGTGCGTACGCATCTATCTGGCTGATTTGCTCTATCATTAAGTTCGTACTCGTTTGTTCATTGGCATGTAAAACAATTCTAATTTTCGACCCAAGATTTTCAGTCGAAGATAAGTAAAATATACCTATAATGCTTTTAGATATATAAAAATAGAATAGTATTGTAGAAATTCGTAATTTACAATTTTATTGTTCTATAGTTGTTATATAAGTAGGTATATCTATAATACATTCTCTGCTTACCCTATTCGGAGTGAAGTCGTGTTGGTTTGTAGTTAATATTATATTATTTGTGTTGCGTAAGGTTTGATTTCTAAATGGAGGTATAGTTGGCAGATTTGTTACTAAATGGCCGCTGCACAATCCCTATTATAACAATCAATGGGGAGCCCGTTAATACTAGATCAAACGGCACATCTCATTCATTCACCCACTGATTGTGTATTTTTTTTGCGCAATGATAATATTGGTTCGTGAATATTTTGTCAAGCGAGGACTTAGCTGGTTTTGTCTCCGGTTAATGGTTGAAACGTGACCGAAGAACGGTGTTCTAATTTTTCGATAATTTGTCGGGACAATGTGGCAAACATTTTGAAAGAAAATTTTGATGTTAATTTATGTGAATACCTGATTATTTCGATTGTATGTACACTTTTGTGCTGTATCTCTTTATAAAAAGTTATAACGCATATCTTCACGTTGGAAATACTTTCTTTATACATTTGAGAGCGGACTGTGATGCGGAATAAAAATAAACTTAGCTGTTTTTTTGTAGATAGTAGATAGACGTAAAGACAATTCTACCAGTGACAATCCTAATTTATAAGTAAATACTTATATCGAAAAAACATTCATCATGCTAGACGTGTGTACAATAATATTTGTAATACATAAAACTGTCAGAGAATATATACACTTTTTATAGTAATCATACCCATTATAGTACGTATAACTATGTGACTTTACTTTTTTTTAAATTAAAGTTACTTAAAAAGTACGATTCGTTTTTCTGTCGGACAGTACAGGAAACAATACTTTTTCCGTTCCTGATAAACGAAGACAAGCTCAGGAAACGAACGTCGCTTCAGCCAACACGCGTTGAAATGTGAAGAAGATGTATGAAAGAAAAAAACCCTAAAAACACGAGGGAAATTCCCTTTTAGTTTTTTTAGACAGTAGAACGGAAGTCTTTCGACTTATATCGGTTGCTTTGTCGGAAACGTTCTACTAGGTCATTTGTTAATCTAATTAGAAAATCGATGTACTACCAATGTACAAGGGACTCAGTTTTAAAGAGTTTTGTTTTCGTCTTTCTTTTTACACGCCTATTGTCCTCAATATATATATATAATTTATACTCCTGTATAACCTAATAATTAGACTAATATTTGACTTTTTTATGGGAAGACATAATTAGTAACATTGGAACTTTCCATACATATTTTATTAATATTTATATTTACATGTAAGGGAACTATAAACACAAAGTTCATAAGTTACAATCTTGTTGGGTACATACGAGGATCATAGAATCCACCCACCGTGTCTCCAATTTGCAGGCTGGCGGTCGACGTCAGGTGGGGCACAAGTGCGGGGCGGGTACGGGTAAATAACCGCGCGCACTGAAAATTGTTATCTTGTGTAACGAGACGTGTGATTCGAGCAGCGGCGCGTGTTGCCACTGCTGCGGAAAAGAACGCTCTCTACTTCAATTTAGGGATGTATTTATATGATTTATAATATTTTGTCGACAATTTTTTTTTAAATTACTCATAGTAGTGTTAGTATCATTAATTTTTACTTAAAAAATTATCCGAATTGTGTAAACAAATATTTACAATTCAATGGGTATTGAAAAAATCTTCTATTTCAATACGCAATTAAAAATACGTTCTTATAAATATTTAATTAATAAACTTGATTAATTCATAATAAACTATATTCAAAACAAGTACTATATATATGTATGTTATTATTGTATATTAAATCGGAACATCACTAAAACATATGAAATGTAATTTTCTGTCGACAACGAGTTGTTAACAGTAGCTTTCCCGAGTAATCCGGGAAATTGCGACCTCCGCCGACGAGTGCAGAATATGAGATCTGCTTGTATATTATACCCGCATTCTTTTGATGGCTGTTACTATTATATAATACAGTTATAGCTACTACTATAAATGCTATTCTTATATTGAAATGATACTGAGTTGGTAAAGGCAGGTTAAGATTTAAAAATAAAGTTAGTTTTATGCCCATGCTTATCTAACTAGTTTAATTATATGTTTATATGCCTTGCTATCATGTTTATGTTGATTATTTCAATTTGACATTTCGTTAGCCTTGTTGGCGCGGCCTAGCGAGGATAAATGCGATACATGCTGTATACAATCTTTTGAACTAGTTAAATCATGTGCACTAATAACATGTTAGTGTATGACATAAGATAGTAAAAAAGCAAAAATATATAGAAGTTAGATGTTTGAGGCAAAACTCAAAAACATGTTGTTTGAAGTGCTTTAATAATGTGTCCACACATGTAATTTTGCATCCTTGACCGAGCACAGTTATCGATGAGTGATTGCATCCACATGGCGCCGGCACTTTGCGACTCATCGCTCTCGACCCCAAGCCCGTGCCCTAAGACGAGGGTCTCTAAGATAATTATCTTTTTTACCAAATAATCCCGTCAGAGTTTTAATAACGTGATAAATGCTGCGGAAAAGGCTTGCTGCTGACGCGGAAGGAGGGTAGTGCAAGAGGCTTTGATTAATATCTTACTTGTTACGCTATTTTTATTACGTAACAGATGCTTTTTATTTTTTCTTTACAGTTCTTTAAGATGATTGTTCTGTGATAAACATAAAAAAATTAAGATTTTATTTTATGCGATTTGATTTATATTTTGAAATTCATGTTTGTATTATAATTACGTAAAATCAAACTGACGTGCTTCTGACATTACTTTTTTATACTCATAATAACAAACAAAAAAGTTTTTTTTTTGCATTTTGATTTAATTCATATTATATATTGTGATTACAGATATGTCTATTTTTAATTACAAATGGTAGTAAATAGTTGTGAGCCAATGTATCGCTAAATCACAACACACCTCTTAACCTAAAATAATCATGTTAATCTATGGGTAGTTTTACGACCTCATGAAGTTATCATAATCTAACTGAAACGTTCATTTTGCACTATTAAAATGCTTAATGTAGCTTACGATCGTGTTTATTTTAATTGTTTTACGAATCTTTCAAATTATTCGAATCACATTAAGAATGACCTTTGATAATATAATAGAACTTGAACATGACGCATAAAATATTGCTACATCCCTCCTAATATTATAAATGTGAATGTGAGTTTGTTTGTTACGTTTTCACGCAACAACTACTTACCCGATCATCATGAAACTTTGTACACGTATTTTTGGAGGTACTAGAAGTTACATAGGATAATTAATTATTTTAAAAAATAATTTTTTACTATAGTTTTCAACTGACTATAGTTTCAGCTGTTTGGAATCATATTGATTTATTTCTATTCAAATGATCTCTGATACTTATTTAATAACTTAAATGCGAGCGAAGCCGCGGGTAAAAGCTAGCATAAAATAATTATAAAACGTTTTTTTTATAGTTTAGATACATATATGAATATAAACTTAAAAAAACTCGTTTAAATAAATATAATAGATCAATTTTAAAGAGCCAATTTGACAAGAACGCAAACAAACCACCCCCAAACAAAATATCTTCGAAAAACATCGATTACGAGTGTTATGACTCAATCGAATACAAAACGAGGGAATTTATTTCAAGTGTCTATAAATTGTAGGCTGCAGGTTAACATCGACGGCCCCTTCTATCTAATTATGGATATTGTTACATCCTTTAGAGCCCTTTGTTTTCCATGGCGTGAGGGAAACTCATCTAGTTACCCGATCATGTGAAGTGGAATAATCCACTAACTTATAGGGGGTTAGGAACCGATTTTTGAGGTTTTCCGTTTAATAATTTTATTCCTTTTGTTACTGTTGTTGTATAATATTTTTCTATAATAGTTCGGTATATGACTTCATATTATTTAGAGTGGAGATCTCAACTCAAATAGTTCTAGTTTGCTCCAAAGTTAATTCTGAAATACAACTCATTTCATTTAAAAGTGATATTAATTGAATAAAACTTACGAAACGTCGATATAAAAAGAACCAAAACTATAGCTATAGCAAGTATAGATATCAAAACTTGTCTATTGTAAAAAATGTAATAATAAATTAGTGTAATAAAGTGTAATCAAATTATTACGTATTAAAAAAACATAGATTTTTCAAATACATATGCATCTATTTCAAAGACGATTAATTGACAACATTTAATAATAAAACCCGTATAGAGGGGGTCGTCAGATGACAAATTGACGCCAGATTGTGTTGAGATGGGCCTGACCAATGTTTTACAGACAAGGACTGATGAGCGCCATCTATCTTGAAGCCACGATGTCCACTAATCATAAGGTCGATAAACGCCGACAGATGTCTCTTGTAATGAGTTGAGAAATATAACACTTTAATTGTATTTTAAAGCAAAATAACAAATAATTCTATTAGATATAATATGTTTTAGTCATATGATAAATATTAATGAATATTATTTATCACTAAGAACTACAAAATTATTAGAATATAGACAGTGCCAACTATCGTGTAGCATAAGAATTAAGTAGATCAGCTTGAAATGCAATACTTGTGCGTAGTTTATTAGTATTCAACTAGATGGCGCTTATTACATTATAGCTATGTCTTCTAGGTTGTTGGTAAAAATGGGATTCGCGGCTGGATAGATGGTTCAACGGAGAGAACGAATTGGCTTAAGTTAGTCCGCTCAACTAACTACACACCCGATGTCAATTTACAACAAATTTTGATCGTTGGTCAGGTAAGTTAGAATTAATTGATAAGATTTATTAAACTGCTCTAATTTGTTTCTTTATTTGTATGAAAAAGAGATTATAGATAATAACGGAATAGAAAGAAAAAAGTGGATGTTTAATATGGTAGAACTAAAGTGTGATCCAGAATTATGCAGACATTCCATCCCATCTGAAAATACACTGTTGTCAAAGGATTTGCAGAACGTTTGAGTCATAGTTTTTTTACTTTATCATTTTACAAAACAGTTTGCAGTCGCGGTATAGATATATTATCGTTAAAATTTACTCTTAAAACACAGCAGTGGGATATCGTTGTATCTAAGATTTTGATATCTCTTATGTCTTTTGTTAATAATAACTTTGAGAGAATATTAAATTAATTAAGGCTTGTGAATTAAATTTGAACAAATAGCTATGTGAGTTGGCATTCTGCTTCCCCTTTCCCCAATTTGAACATCGAACGATTGTTGTTTCCGGCAGAAAATCGCTGTAGCAAATACGAGCACATTGGCCGCGAACAACTGTGACTTCCGGTGAATTTATAGGGTAGATCATCAGCAGATGTAATTGTATTATCAATATATCGCGTTATGCTAATTATATTTTAATCAAATCTTAACCCAATGATTTTAAGGATACATTTTATTACGAAAATCTTCCAAAGTTTTTGTGATTAGTTCAGCTTCATTTTTTTCAATTTGAAGAACAGAATTCAAAGAAATAATGTTTTTTTAACTTTTATCTACTTTTTAGGTATGGTATAAAACTGTACGAGAAATCTCACCTGGTGAAGAATTATTACTTGGACCCCGAACACCACTACCGCTGCAAGATGTCCTTGCTGTTGCTGGTAAGTCTTTAACTTCCAATATACTGATACTTATTAAGACACACTATCCTCGGTTTAGATTAACCTGCTTGTGGGGAATGTATTTTGTTCGCGACTAAGTGCTACTGACTAGTGTCAGTATTGTTATTATCTCACGACCGTTTCGAAGTAGTCGGGTTATAGGTACTATAGTCTTATACATTAGGCCTAACTTAGTTAAAATATGAGAAATTGGTTTGTTTACCCTAACAAACACGTTATTCATGAGTAAATCCCCAAGTAAATGCGACAAGGTCGGTCAGTCGTGGCATTACCCACAGATCTAGTACTTATAATTGCATCCGTACATTTTATATGATCCCCATTGTGACGTTTTTAAAGATTTTTGTTCACAAGATTATCATAACGAAGTGATTTATTAATTTTTATATAAATATGAAAAAATAACGGCCACCAAATCATGGCAGCACTCTTTGCGTGTGTTTACGGTCGAGTGGACCGTGTCCCAGGATTCAGGGTTCCTGTAATTGGAGTCACCTGCCCCATGTGACACGCGTTGCCCTGTTAATAGTGACTTCTGACTTGTGACCCTTCAGCGCACTAATTATCTGACCATATACAGGCTGCGTGGGTGTGATTTAATTTACTATTTTCTTATGCAATGCTTTGTTTTGTTAAAGTCTGGTAACTAATTTAAAAGATTTTGCGGCTTAAAAACTCGCTTTTTAATAATTATTTTAATTTGACGTTTCGAAAGCTTTACAGGCATCGTGACCGCCGAATGCGAACATTAGGAACCATTGGAATAAAATAATCAAATATAAACGCGATACTCGGTCGTAAAAAATATTTTAAATTACATAAATCATGTTTACAAATAATCTAAGACAACACTATAGTTTAGAATATTCGAATTTATTCGATTTATAATATTCTATAATTCGGCATCGAGACAAATATATGTGAGAAGATTTGTTTAACGAAAACGGGTAGAGCACACTACTTTTGCTTATGGAGTAATGCATGAACTATATGTAATGTAGACGGATTACAATAGTACGTAGTAGATATTTTAAAATAAATAAAAGAATTCCAATAAAACAAAAGAAGAAAATGCAATATTTATATTATACATACTTACATAATTAACAATTTATCTCAGCTCTGACTTTTTTCAATAGCCCAGCCAAAACTTCGAGTAGTGATCGAGTGTAATTTTTTTATATAATTTTACATCTGGCTTAGATTTAACTCTTTGAATTCGTCCATTGTTGGCAGCACACTGTATATCACCATAACAAATCATAGGGCGCGTATATACCGGTGCCACGCGCGCATGTGATATTTAATTTAGATAAATCGCGAAGTACACCATTCTGTTGAAAAAATCACGCATATGTAATAAGGGGGCGAACACTTGAGCAGTGAGGGCGAGTCTCTCTTTTCCTGTCTCGCTTCCGGTCTGACACTGCGATTATTTTAAATGATTTATGCGATTTGGATTGCGCATAATTAGATCTTTATTGAAACAATTATTATCAAGCAGAAATACTATTTATCCATAGTTATTATTTTATATAACTTATATTAATTTATTTCTTAAAGTAATAAATTCTAATAACGTAATTCTTAAAATTATATAGATTCAGGAATGGTAGCCAAACTGATGATGGTTGTTAGTCCGGCGTAGTATAACTAACAACTATGAAGTGACCTAGTTGCTTGGAATAAGAAGAGTATACCCTGTCAACTTGGAATGTGCACATTTGTTTAATAAGACAGCATAGTGAAGGCAACTGGTGCTGATTTAACTTAGTTTTTTAGCGGAGTGATATGAAAATAAATACTACATCAGGACGAAGATACTGTTTAAAATTAGAACACCTGAGAACCTGTTTTAAAATAATTTTTCAGTTCAATGTATTTATTGTAAAGCACATTTCAAAAGAAACCCTCATGACATTAATGATAACAACAAAGAGAATGCCGAATGACTTTTAAAAGTTGGAGAAGTAATTAGGATCGATTTGCAGCTGAGTATTGGCGCATTTGTCATATCGCAGACACCCCGAGGGTCCCAAAATATTGAGCCCTGTTGCACAAGGCCGTATGATTGATGGACTCTCATCTCAAAGGCCAATTGAATGCTAATTTTGTAGATAATTGCAGCTTATCGGCTTTTCTAGAAAGGATTGATGTTTCATTTAATATGTTTAACATTAGCAGTCGACACGCTACGTCATTTGTGAAAAAAATTTAGAAGATTAGGCGTAATTAACTTACTTCAATAATAATAATACCTGTACTTGTGCGTTTTTAGTTATACATATGGCTTCTGTGACATAGCGAATAGCACACCATCACCAGGCCTACACGTGGAGATTCGATTCCTAAAAGAAACAATATTAATTAAAATACTACAAATATGACATTATACATAAAAAAGAGTAAATATTAGCTTCGAATCTGGGTTGTTTTGTCTTTAGGATGTATACCCCATAGTAATCTCCGAGATAGCTTATGATAATAATAAATATTTTAGTATTTTTGCGGCTTACTGTCGCGTTCACTCTTTGTTATTTATATCCGATGTTTCGAAAACTTTAAGTGAAGGCGACACAGGAGTCTAACCTAGCACAACATAGTAATAAACATAATAATAATGTCGACCCAGAGGCAAAAATAACAATTGATTGATAATAAACTGTTAAAGAAATTAAAACACGAATTTTTCCAATAACATTTTCAAGGTAAAGCACACTTTTTGGCCAAGGAAATGTTTTAACTGATTGGTGTTATTTAATGATAGATTTGAGGCAATCTTATTTGATGCCTTCGGCTATTGACTAAAAGTCAAACCTCAGAATAATAAATAAACATTCCTGTAACTACCTACTTGTAGACAAATTACCAAAAAGACCTTAGGAATTGTAGAAATTATTTTAAGAACGCATTTGAGAAATATAGTCAATTACGCTTACCAATTTAACCAATAGATAGTTTGTTTTGGGAAGGCTTTTAAGAATATACTTAATATTGGTTTTAAAAACATAAGATCTTAAAAGGTCGTAGTAGTTGAACTGGGATAGTGGGAGCTATATTTTATCTGTGTTGCCAACGTGACGATATAATATCGCAGATACTTGGCAATAATAAAAATTCTGATTGAATTATTTGTCATAGAAGATAAAAAAAATATTTGGAAATGTCATAATCTATCTTCAATCATACGCAATAACAATAATAAAGTCAACCCTTTATTAGCTTTTTTTAAATGGCCGCGTGCATTCGTGCGATTAATGAATGAGCTGCGCACGCGCTCTATGACATTTGTCATCGCGCAATTGTCGCTCAGATTAAAATTGATGATGTTGTTTTGTCCGAAACTCGGCGCAATACCTATTGTTGTGTAGGCTGATTTGTATTAACTACACATTGAGGGTGCTATTTTAAATGGAAAGATATAATTCTTTCTAATATTCTTATATTTAAAATTATAATCATAATTTTAATTTATTTTATCTTCAATTGTTTTATTAGTTTTCTTTTTTTTTTAATTAAGACTGATCCGATGTAGTTTCAAATAAACTTTCTGTTTTCATCAAGAATGGAATATTATCTATATCTAGCCTAATATTAGGCGATATGTGGTCATTGTCGCTAGTATAATTTAATTTTGTTCTTTATTCCTAGAAATTACAAATAAACAATTGAGAGTAACAAAAACTTATCCAACATAATGCAACGGTCATAATCTTTAAAATTGAAACATCAAAAATCGCACCGATTCCCCCATAAAGGGAATGATTAATCAAAAAATTAACCAACTACAATGGAAGCACCCTCCATTAAACCCGGTGACAATGATTCGGCGTCCCACATCGTGTATTTATTTAACAATCAAATAAATATTACGGATAATAAAATAAGAATATTTCAATTAAACATACACGCCCCTTTGAAGGGTTAAATCTGGTTCGCAACGCGGCTATCACGCTTTTTGCTGTCGGATTACTGAAATCTCTTCGTATCTAGATTTTATGGTAAATTGAATAAATTACTTAACAATAAATGTTTTATGTAAAAAAATATTGAAATATTAATAATGAAAAAAAAAACAGATAGGGTTCGGAGCGTGATAATCTAATTAAAATCGGAACACGGTACCAATTTAAATGCGCTTTTCTTTTTGTTTTTATTCAGTGGTATAAACGAACATTAGAACAATAGATGCAGTAAACTTTTCATTACAAAATCTCTGCATAATTACGGTTTATTTTAATAGCATAATTTTACCGTTTGACCGCTCCGTTTTATCCCGGAGGGTGTAACGGCCCACCTGTGTCGCACCTGTGCCCAACGGAATCTCTTCACCGGACATGACATATAGCTTTATAGTTTCATAATAATGTTATATGTAATAGATATATGCAAGTACGTATGTATGTACATGCCACTCAGGTTATCAGGCCGCTTAGTAAGCGACGTAGAGTTTCTAAAAACCAAGTTTAACCCTAAACTAATGCTTTATGTGGCTTATTATTATGTTCGTTTTAATTACTTCAATCCGAAACCACGACGGCTGGAATAATTAAAATAAAAGAGATAGTAATTTTTATTTAACTAACATTATGTAAGTTTATTATAAATGGACATCGTATGGGAACCTTCATTTGTTTATACTTAAAACAAATTACGCAAGGGTAAGGGTGTTTAAGATCGGTAAGTCACCATCGTCACGGCGCTTGCATTCGCGACATATGCAGGCGTTGGCGTCGTGGGAAATATTAACGTACGTGCAATACGTTTCACGATCGGAATCGAAAAGAAAATAATGAATATACGACATCAGTTGGGTCATTAATTTATAGCGTGTGAATTATCACATTGATTTCGTAACTACATCCACACAATACATATTTATAAGTCTATTACATTTTAGAATTGATATAAGTTATTCGTGACTTAATTGGGCGACATAATAAATATAAATTACACACAAGTGAAATATGTATGTAAAATGCAATTATTTACTTAAAAATGTATTTATTATTAAAATTCAGAAAATCAACAATCTCACTATTACAATGAACAGTATGACAAAGTACAGTAACAAAATGTACCTACAATTAGGAAACAATAAAGAAATAAAAAAATTTAGTATTTAAATTAAAAGAAGCTATGGCTTAGGAGACAAGCTATAGGTATAAGTTAAGAATAAATACATCAATATGAAAACGCATACTTTAATAATCCAGTTTTGAAAACGAAATTTCGAAATCTGTTAGTTAAATTATGTTCGCGAATGACCTAAGACAACATTACAAGTGGTAATAAGCCGTCCGTACTACAGTTCAACAATTCTTATGTGTAATTTTTAGAATGTAATTTGTAAGATTTAGAAATTAATTTTGAAATCGCATCATATGACGAGAGGAGACTACCCTATTAATTAGGGTAATCCAAGAGTGGATGGATAAGATTTTAGTATAAAGCATTCTATGTCATTTAAAGAAAAAATCATACAATCTAATGGAAATAATTTGGTGTTCAATGATGGGTAGTGATTGAAATTGATAAAAACGAACGTTTAACAAAACAATCATGTTTTAATTGTTAAAATGCGTGATCGTAGAATACGATGGAATTGATAAGAAGGGACGATCACGAAATGATATTCAAGTTCAAAACGACTATACCTTTTTTAGTTTCGTTAAAACCTTCACAACTAAATTATAGAAAAATACAATTTGTTTACGTTTTAAAATTAAAATTGAACCATGGTTAATGTTTCGAGCGTTTTGTAACCATCATTGTAACGGCGTGTTTTAATTAAAATTATTTAAAATTATTGGAGTTATCAAAAAACTAGAAATTTCATGAGATTTATAAGTTATTGCTTAACAAGCAAAAACAGGCATGCATTTAATTGTAAAGAGTTGACAGGTCATACAGTTTAACATTAGTTAGGAGGGTTGC
Organism: Tineola bisselliella; assembly: GCA_028551675.1. NCBI lineage: Eukaryota > Metazoa > Arthropoda > Insecta > Lepidoptera > Tineidae > Tineola > Tineola bisselliella. The sequence continues at coordinate 37,795 of JAPWLS010001795.1, forward strand.
ACAGGTGAGTGGGGGTGGTTGGCTGTTGCACCCTAATAATTTGTAGCCAACACTTCACGAGCCACAGTTGACTAAGTGACCTCTTCAGCGATACTCTGTCGCATCATAGTATCGTCCGTGTCTTCAGTGACTTTTTGGAAAGAGGTAGATTAATAATATGTTTATGCACTTTTCTAGCACTATGCTATTAAAACCTGCACTTGCTTATGTATATTTAATAAATATATGTTGTGCGCTTATTTATAATTAAATTATTTTTTTAATAAACGGCGTCGTTTTAAAAGCTTTACAGTTCACCTCGACGACGATATCTGAGAAGCTTCCGAAACTTCAAATCAAGTCAATAAAAATGCAATAGTAAAGATAATGTACAAAAAACGTCCACACTTTATTTGTTTGAAATTTATTTGTACAATAATTTTTTATCGTTTAAATATTATTGTTGTGATATATCTACTACTTGGAATGTTTTTAATCCGTTTAACATAAAAATTAAGCGCGTTACATTTGTAGAAATAATTTCCGCATTTTAAGCCCAAGCCAAATTATAATGAGATGAATAGAGACAATTTGTGGATTTTTTTAAGATGATAATCTTGGTTTAAGTTAGTTATCTGAAGGTCTTTATTGCCTTTATCACGGATGCGGCTGAATTTTAGTTAGACAATGCTAGGGGCGTGGTCCACAAACGCTGGCTTGGACTCTTCGTGACTGGTATTAATTCTCCATGTGTCAATGCGAAATATTTTATACTTCCGACGCATTGAACGTGATCTTACTGTCAGAGATTTAGAACTTCCCTGTATTATTTACACAAAGGCGCCGTTTGCTCACGTTGAACTCTAACTAGGATTGTCATTGTGTAAATCATATTTCTATATTTTGTTTCGAACTCGATGTAATTTCATTGAAATCAATTACGTATGTGTTATATTTCTTTGAGGGGTGTAACAGCCGGGTAAAAGGGCAATTGTTAATTTTCAATATTACACATATGTTATGTCTATTGACAAAAAAAAATACAAATCATAATTAGAGTACTTAAGTAGAAATTATTTTATACGGAGCTCGGCTTGCAATGTTGTCGGAGAAAATTTGAAGCTATAAAAGTACTATCACGCCTTAATTATTTTACTTTTGAAAAATGTTTTAAACATATTTACTTCAAAATTACATATTTACTAGACTAATTCGCACACAAACTCTTTCTGCGATTACTTACAACTTATCTATTGCTTTACAATCTGTTTTGTCTTAAAAATGTTATAACAATATGAAATTATTTTTGTTTATTTATAAAGTTTCGAATATAAATCATTTCACATGATTAAAATGTTCTACATAAATAACTAATTAATTGATGTCAATATTAGTTACCAATCACGATGACTTATGCATCCGATACGAAAGCGTTTTCTGTAATTATAGGCTTTCCCTTATTTACATACTGCTAGTTCGTACTTTCGATATAGGTTCTACATGCCACATATTCTATTATACAATTATAGAAAATGTCAAATGAAACCTAGGCTTTAAAGTATGAGTTATTAGGTTTAAATTTATTTAACTAATTTTGGAGTTTAACTTCCAGTCGTTAGTGGAATATGCGCATCTAGAGTACCTATCTTGTCTAACGCGGTTGTCACAGCGATTGATGACGTCAACAATGTCACCGTTCGTTACATTTTTGTTACAAGCAATCAATTAGTGCTATTGAATAAATAGAGAATACTTAATAAATATGAATTCTATATTTAGAAGATTTCTTCTGAACTATGAAACTTAATTTACTCAAATTATCTACAAACGTCGCTTTAAATTGAGTTTTTCTATAAATTTAACTTTTTATTAGTAAATTTAATCATAAATACAAATTCTTTATTATTAATACAAATATTTTATAAAAATGCAGGTAGAATATTCCAAAAGTAATTTAGCTTATAGACTACTATACTGACTAATTTGCTTAGTCGAAATTTAATATTTCGGAAGTTACTATAAATAACGAACAAAAACTATATGAAAAAAATATAGACACTTTAGATTATAACATAAAAAATGATTGTACAGTTATGTGGATATGATTTTTAAATGAAATTAATTTTTATTACTTAAATGTAGCTTTTACAATATACCCAAATTTTTTGTAATTCATATTTCGATATTATCTATTCTAGGTCGTCAGATCCCAGGCTTCGGTAACACTCTTCCACAATCAAGTCTCGACGACGAGGAACGTGAGGACACTGAGCCAAGGTGTTCATTCTGCGAGGCTCCGTTCCCAAATATTGATGCGTAAGTAGAATTGAAACTGTTAATTATAGATGCCACATATATGCATATGGGGAAAACGAAACTGGTTTCTATCTCGAGCATTCCCATTATATTATGCTTATGTTAAACAATCGTTGTTTTTTTACTACATATTGTTTTATCTTGTAGTGAAAATCCCTTTAGGATCAATGGCGTAGATAAATATTTGTACAAACGTTTGTCCAACAAAATAAATCTCATTCAAAGAGGAAATCTTGCAAATTCTGTTATGAACACTTATCTATTTTATGTTCGACGTTTATAAATAACAACGACCGAATGCAATTCGGTTCTATTATGCGGTAAAAGAGAATTTACGTGTTACAATAAAATGTGGAGTTTATTACAGAAGTGCGCACTTTTAGCGGCTGTGATGCCGGAGTTGTATCACTTCAAAACGACTTTAAAACCATTAAACTATCACTATAAATATTATTAAATCGTAGAAGAAGAATTATTTAGAGTTAAAGATGTACCCGTTCGATAACTTAGATCGATAAGTTATGATTTGTGGCGACGCGATGGTGGGTGAGCACGGAATCTCTTATGACATTCCTTATTTGAATTTTACTGGTTTTATTTTTAAATACTGTTTTTATAAAACTAAAACAGGTCTATAACAGACTTTAATATTCATTATAACATATAATATTGCATATTTTAGAAATTGAAAGATAGTTAATGCCAGTCTCTAGAGATGTCAGAATCTACATTTAATAATGAATGTCGGTTATAGGGTATATTTTTCTGTACGATGTTGCAGTTATAAAACCTGAAACTAAAAACTAAGCCAGCAATAACTCATGACCTATTGAAATTAATGGCGACGAGCTCTTCAATAATGCAGATTACAACAGATAGTCAACATGCACCGTTTTTAACATACAGCACCCTCACATGTTATCAGCGCATCGGCATTGTTTTAAACGAACTTACTATTTATAGACCATCAACAGATCGATTAGCATATGTGACACGTGTCTAAACCAGGCATATACGGGGACGACTGTTACTGTCAATGTTTAAAGTGATAGTTGTCTACGCTATGCCGGCTTAAGTAAGTCTCTTTGTGTAAAGGTTTTTAAAGAAGCAAAAAAATAACTGTATTTTCGCATAGTAACACTTTCAAAATAAAGTGAGCAACTATTACCTAACTGAAAAGTACCTATTCGAAATTCAAATTTATTTATCTTTATAAATTCGTTAGCTATCATCATAATAGTAAATTATAATGTCACGCACGCGCAGTATCTATTCATAAATACAATACATTTTATTCTTGTTACAAAACATCACCTATTATGATTGATGAGATTCCTTATCAATTAGGCTTACTATCCAGATAGGCTTAAACGAAATTGAATACATATTTACACTATAGATAGGAATTTGTTTAAAATACTGTCTTTTATATTTCTGGTCACGTGAAGTAAAATAATAGCACATCCAAACAATGTTTTTTTTAATTCGAATTTTAAATTTATTCAGAATGCCAGTAACTTTGATCTATCCTTCCCATATGACCAACCTATACTATACATATCTGTTTCCACTCTTGCCAGCTTGTCTTTTATCTCACTACATTACACACTAACCAGTAAAGTAATTAAATAAATAATTAATAAAGCTTCCATGGATACTACACCTAATTTTCCTACTCCTCATTTGAACAAATGTCATAACCGTCGTTATCACAAAACACCCCTTTGTTCATAATAATGATTACATTCTCATTTGGATTTAAGATTAATTTGAATGATATCAAAAAATCAAATGATATAAAAAAGTTTACGTAACTTAAAAGTTGATAGGTCGTATTGAAAGCTGTTTTTATTTGATTCAGTTATATAGTCTATTCGAGTCCATTAGTATAAGAGGTACTATAGTGTAATAGATAAAAAAATAAATTGATTGTTTATTAATTCAAGTTAATTCTCGAAAATACAGGAAAACAAGTTTAAATACTTGAATGAACTGCACAGTGCACATACTGTTATAGAATTAATTTCTTTAAAAGAGATATCAATATATATCAAGTACCAGTTGATTTATACGTTGAAATGAACTTTGAACTATTTAGTATTCAGGCACGATATGACTCGTATCATCGGCTCGATGTCGTTTTGAAATCGATTGTTGATCTACAAGCGATTATTAAAATGTAAGCTCTAGAACATCTAGCACGACAATGGTTTTATACACATTATACTATTTGTATTTTCAATAACTGATAACAAAACTAATCTTATTTTTAAGTCATATCATTAAGTGAAGTCGTCTAATATATATAATACATTAATATAGTTATAAGATCACATAGACATTGCATTTAATCATAGTCTGACTACACTACGTCGCGTTCAGTATAGCGTGGTTTTGTACGTTTTTTTTTATATATTTACACAATCGATAATTTACAGGTATTGTATTCTATTTCCTAAGTAACTCGAGCTATCAATTATAAATGAAATATGGTTTGATTGTATTTATTAGTAAGTTCTATTGAAATTTATTATACCTAAGAGATGTTGCTGATCGCTGCTTTTGTCGCACGTGTGGGCGAAGCTTAATGGATCACTTTAAGATGAAAGTTCTGCATATCTAATGCGAGTGATGTAAAAACTATCCACTGAGGCGTAGTTTTTACGTTTTAGAATACTAGTTATATTTAAAAAGATAGAATTATGAACGAAAATTTGTTATCGACAAAAAATAAATATAAAACATTTCTTTGTATTTTAGGAAGTAATATTTGCAAGATATATATGTAGCTACAGAATACATAGATGTGAAAAATATTATAAAATTGTTTCTGTGTACAATCGCCCTTAAAATGCCTTACGCACTAAAATAGTTAACGGGATTATATAATCTAGTTATTTCTAAAATTAAATGAGCGTGACTTGTCACTAGATGTGAAAAGTCGCTGCGTCTATTAAAAACGCATTTAAACCTGTCACATTAATAGCTAATTTTAGACTGGCTTATTGTCGTCGATATAAGCATGCAAAACAAGAAATACGTCGTTCATACTAAGTTTGGAGGCAAATTATAAAACGACTGAAATTATGACGTTACCTTATTGCCATAGTAATAAAGCTCAATATTAAAATATAGTATATAAAACAGACTTTTAAGTAGTTGATTGTATATAACAACCGTGCTAGTTTATTTTGTGAGGTGAAATTACTTTGACAAAAAATGCGATGTACAATCGAAACGCAACTGCCTATAATTATGCAACAAGCTATTAAGAGAAACACAATTGATCGCTATTCGAAAGGTTTACTCAGATGTGTTCTGTCGTTGTAAAAAAACTTCGATTGGTACTGTATAGATCAATACGGCTGATAGGCTGGGCTGTTGCAAGTGCCCTCGGGGAGGCTGCGCGTGCGTCTATTACGCACAAGTTTCTAATGTATTGCGAGTTTTGCTACGGCGTTCGTTTTATAAACAATATTTATATTTATTTACTGAGGATTATTAAAATGATTATTGTTTGGCGTCTTTAATTAAATGTGTTTTAGAAGGAAAAAAATCAATGAGTTTATGAAGAATGTGTCAGAGACGGCTCTCTGATAGATTTTGTTTTAAGATTAATTAAATGATATGACCAGTCGTAGAAAGTGAAAACCAACTTGCTTTTATTCTATATACACAATCAACTAAATACATCTTCAATTTGACGTTTAGACGAAATAATTGATTCAGACATATATTTTTTTTAATAGTAAATACAATAAAATTATTTCACGTTTTTGTTTTAATTTAACGTATAGTTATTTAAAAATTAAATGCTATATAAATTCTATTCTAATAAATGTTAAAATAAATGTAAAGCTAAAAGTTTTTGCAAACATCCGCTAAGGTTTTAGTTATCAATTCACATCGTTAATTTAATCAATTGTACAAATATATAGTTGATATATAGTTGTGTCCTCTTGAATAATGTATAGGGTGAATGGTAAAACATAAGTTATCTTCGAAGTTGCTCTCAATACATGCTGATAGTTATCTTTTTCCACTTAATATCTTGTCGAGGAAGCTCAGAACCTATCTGGGATGTTATCTAAGAAACATATTTTCATCTCATTTGAATCTTCCTTCAAGAACATCATAAATATTTAAGTTTATATTCTTTTCTATGTGTGTGCTTATTTTGAAGTAAAATTTAAAATTTCAGTTTGGATCGTCACCTTGTGCAAGCGCATGCTCAACCCGCAGCTACCTTCCATTGTCAGCTGTGCAACAGAGCTTATAGCTCACACGCACTACTGCTAAGGCATCGAGCTCTAGCTCATACTGATATTAGAAAATATCCTTGCGAAAATTGTCCTAAGGTAATTATGTAAGGTATTAACTGTAAATTGAGTTAGGTACATATAAAAATAATACTTCTAAAGTTTTATTTTTTGCACTAAAACTGAAACGTCCTGACCGTTTCCGCAACCTGATCGCTTTCAGGTATTTACCGATCCTTCCAACCTTCAGCGCCACATAAGGGCCCAGCACGTCGGAGCTCGCAGCCACGCTTGTCCTGAGTGCGGCAAGACTTTTGCCACATCCTCGGGCCTCAAACAACATACGCATATTCATTCCAGTGTTAAGCCGTTCCAGTGCAAAGTTTGCTTCAAAGTGAGTGTACTTGTATGTTTCTTTTCTGTTTTTAATATAATGTGTAGGTAAAATGTTAACCAAACTTATAATAAATTTCAGGCTTACACCCAGTTCTCAAACCTCTGTCGTCACAAACGGATGCATGTTGCGTGCAGGGCGTTAGTCGAGTGCGGCAAATGTGGACAGTCCTTCACGTCATATGCTTCTTTAACGAAACATAAGCGATTCTGTGATACTGCGTCGACAACCAACGTCAATTTACGAGGACAAATGCCGCACAGTATGTCGCAAATACCGTCTCTAGCCAATGTTGGCATGAATACCCCAAATAATCAGAACCCATTCCCTATGTACAGAGGACCAGCATTACCACTTCCCTATAATACACTAGCACATTACCCAGCACTATTTTCTGCTGCCGCAGCTGCTTACCAACCAGAATTTTTGAATCCTCTGCTATTTAATGTACCAGGAGCTAGACTGGCTATGGAACATGACTTGGCCTTAAATGCAAACTTGATGTCAAAACAACAAGAAGGTCGGCTTTCAGTGAAAAGCTTAGACAGTTCAAACTCGTTCGAGGAAAGCAAAAAATCTAGATCTGATTCTGAAAGTAGCAAAAATAACATTGAAATTTGCGATCGAGTATCTAATTCACAAAAGTTAGCGATGAAACAATCTCCTATTTCTGCTGAAGAAGCTACTTCTAACTTGCATCCATCTCCAATATTACCAATGTCTACACCGATCGCGCCTTTTAATTACACTAGAGAGGATAAACGAAAATCTCCTTTCAACTTCACATCAAAATTTAATAATAACGACACTGTTAAAAATTCCACATGTCTGCCTAAAGATTTGTCAAAGCAAATGGAAATTGAAGACGAACGGAATTCTGTATATTCGGACATGGAAGATGATAAGAAAGAGAATAGAGACCAACCTTTGGATTTGAGTGTCACGCGTAAACAACACGACAGAGATATTGAAGACGAAAACGACGATCGTTCTTTTCGTAACTTATCTCTAAAGTCATACGGTGACTATCAAAATGAGAGTCCTGAACGTGATGTAAAGACTCCAGAGAATGACACCATAGATGTTGACGTTGAAGGGGTCGATCCCAAGCGAGAGGAGTCCCCATCTATTAATATTGCTTCACCACCGTTAGCCTTTCCAATGCCGGTTCATCCTCAGCATAACAGTTTGATCGATGCAATGTACAGACCAAGATTCCCATCGTTCCATCCTCCGCCCGAGTCTCTGCTGAGTTCACCGCATTCTCCATATGTGCCAACTCCTTTTAATTTTTTATCACCTCTCTTAGGCACAGACGGCCCCGATAGGCAAAATTCTGCTTATGCAAAATTTCGGGAACTGAACTCTGGTTCAGGCAAATTACGCGATAGATATGCATGCAAATTTTGTGGAAAAGTTTTTCCACGAAGTGCTAATTTGACTCGCCATTTACGCACACACACTGGCGAGCAACCTTATAAGTGTAAGTATTGCGAACGTTCCTTTTCAATTTCATCAAATCTGCAACGTCACGTCCGTAACATCCACAATAAGGAGCGTCCTTTTCGGTGTACTCTATGCGATAGGTGTTTCGGACAGCAAACGAATCTAGATAGACATTTGAAAAAGCATGAGGCTGAAGGTGGTGATTCGCCTAGTTCCGTTGATACAGAAAGGGAAGACGCGTATTTTGATGATATACGTTCATTTATGGGGAAAGTCACATGTTCTCCAAGTGCTCGTACTCCTCCTGAATCATCACCACATGCGCCTGTGAGACCCTCTTTGGCTATTACAACTTAACCTTCACAATTGTATAACCTATGGCATAATGCATGCGGTTATCGTTAGAGAAATTGAATGCTTCTGTTGGCTCACGAGGGGGGTAAAGTCAATTGTTATGAATGTTAAGAAGTATAGTTATTAATATAATTATAGATATGTTAATTGGTAAAATTTATTAAAAATTCTAAAATATTAATTTTGTATAGTTCAAAATTATTGTAATATAACTTAGCGGATTATTGTTCCTAGTATTAATTAAAAACTAGTTTTTCAATTATAACTTTTGATCTTATTATTATTATTATTATTGTAACAGTACACTTAGCTCCATAATTCGATAAGTTAGTAATGTAAATATTTTAAAATTTGTCTACTAATATTAACTATGTAAAATATGTATGTATTTATATAAACACAATCAGTTGATTTGTAGTAATTTTAACATTACATTAATACATTTATTTTAAAATAAAAATAAAATGAGAGCTTATTAAATTTTAGTTAAAATAATACAAATTGACTGATACCTATTTGAAATCTCTGAATTAGTCGAAAAATTACCAAAGTCTTTTCTAATAAAATAATATTGACAAATGAATTAGAACGTGATTGGAAATTTACTAAATAGGTACTAAAAATAAATGTAAAAAAATGTCTACTAATAAGTATTCTATATTCTGTTTATAATTTGTTAGTCTATTTAAGCTAATTAGGGTTTTAATTTGTTTAAGAAAATGTAAAACATAAAGCTGATTCGTTATTAAACTAATTGTTAAATGTCGTTATTAAATGTATTCTATATTCGCTTTTAAATTTAAATTAAGAAATGATATAATATCTGCGTTTGTAATAAAAGCAAGGCTCAATTTGTAAAAATATTAACATAAAACTCGATTTCTTAAAAAATATATATGAAGATCAATCTTTAGGGGTTTTCTTGCAAGTAGATAGTTTTAAAAATTACAATTATTAAGCAATAATGCTTTTTTTATATTAACGCTAAAAGATTTGCTGTTTATAGAGAATTTTCCATAGATGTTTTAAATTAGAGGTATAAAAATAAAAGTCAACTTTATCTTTTATTAAAATTTTAAAAAATATATCTTTAATAATTAGATAGTTGTAATCTTTGACCATATGACACTTCTCAGCACATGTTTCTTGGATGTAGATTAATCTATGTACAATTTGTATTTAAGCGTAATTTCCTTCACGAGCAGCAATGCCTATAGTTATATTTACATCTATGCTCCTTTATGCAAGGACACTGTACTTAATTTCAATTACATATTGTTGATATTGTAACGCATTATAAATAAAAAATAATTAAAATTTATTCAAGTTTTTTGTTATTTATTAAATTCAACAATGAAACCCATTAGGTCTGAAATATTCAAATTTTCACTTGTAGGTACCATTGATATTATGTAGGTATTTACTTGTTTCTTCTATACTATTAATAATATGGTAGATAGTAACTGGAGCAATAGCCTAATGAAGTTGTTTAATTACAAAGAATTAATCGTTATCGAAATAAATAATCACAATTGTCATACAAAAGGTCACGCCGTCATAAATTGGAGTAAAAATCGAATTTACGTAAAACGCCATTTTTGTTGATAAGGAAACAAAAATTACATGTTCATTGACATTTAAAATTATAAAGTTAAATAATAAATCCGAAATCAGGTATCTCGAAATCCTTGGGCCGGTAAAAGTGTACGCTTAATTACAAAAGAGAAACTCTGTCAAAATCGGTGCATTCAATCAAGGAGCAATAAAACTTACTGCGACATTTAAAAAAGAATCAGTTCAATACGGTGTAGGTATAAAACAGGTAGTTGTATTATATAAGAGATAAGACCGAAGCGAGCGGCATTATCAGTGAAAGCAAGGACTTAACAAGGACGCATGATAAGGCAAAATTACACTCATTACCGCGCCTGCGAGAGACTCCACTTCACGCTTTAATGACACCAAGCTCCGTGATCTGTTGCTCATTCTAAAATAGTACTTGAACTAATTTCATTTCAAACTATTATTATTATCTTTTTTTCTTATTTTCATTCTTAAGTGAAAAAAAAATGGAATAAATCTAAAAGTAAATAATCATATTTTTGATTACGGATTTGGAGCTACTTAGCAATTTATGATACGATAGCTTCTTAGGTTACTACTTTCAAGGTAATTAAAAACAGGACTATTTCTATTTATCAGCAAATAATTCCCTGTGGCATAAAAACCTAAGTACGATTCACTCTTGATGGCGAAGGGATTTGTATGTATAAAAGATATTAAACTAGAATTGAAGATTTAAAAAAATACCACCCGGTTATAGTGGGAGTTAGTTATTATTTTAAAATAAAATATGTTTAACTTTATACAGATCACAGAAGAACAGTCGGAATTATTCATTAATTTAAGACTCGTTTCTCTATATTGAATAATGATACGAATTCTCCCATAATTAAATCTGAAAGGTCCCCATGGTTCCACATTTGGGTAACCTATTGGTGGCATTGTAATTAAAAATAATATTTTGGGTAGTTTTTTTAAAAAGTAATATATACTTCATTAGTGAAACGATAAATCTTTCCGTCTGCTTGTTTTTAAGAGCTTCATTAAGCGAGTTTTTCATTTGATATTACGAGAAAATAATCGATAAACATTTTAATATCAAATTGAAATGTCAACATTAAGCTCGCCATTATACAATGTTTTTATTCGTACAACCTTATTATTATTTATTTAATTAATTAATTAGACTTTAAAGAGTTTTAGCGCGCATCGGAAGACTATTAATGGAATAATTAATGTTTTCATTTATTATCACTTAAAATATGGAATTGGTCATTTGACCAAAAGAAGCGCTGAAATTCATTAGAAATAAAGGAAATTATTTAAAATTATTTTGCTTATGGATTTCCACAAAGTAACGCCTGAAACAACCAATTACATTAGAAATAATTCTAACATTTTGATGTTTTTGCCCTTTATTAATTTTCGTATTTTTACAAGGATATGTAAATATATATTAAATCATACGACTGCATTTGGCATACACACAATATCTATTATGTTAAGTTAATGAATGCTTCACGATTCTATTATTAGCTTTTTTCTGTCATAAATAAATTATACGTAATATTGATGTAAATTATGTCACTGGAAAGTTATTACGATGTCATAAAAAAGCAAATCATTGCCGCATTTATTATGTTAAACAATTTTAGGGTGTCAAGAAAATGTATATAAAATTGCTGGTACAAGAAAATTGGTTCTTTTTAAAATAAGTGTAATGTTTTTTACAATCATTTGTTCTTTTGTTTTTGTAGCCGACCTACATTAGTAAATTGAGCAATTATACTTAAAGTACAAGCGAGTATCGATTTTAAACTGGATTGAACCATTATCACTTATTTAACCAATTATTAGGTAAAGGAAATAAACAAGTAAAAATAAAAATAAAATGCTGCATTTCTTACTCTTTACAGGAAATCTTCATTAAGGTATTTATTTAAAAAATACGTATCTACATTCATCTTGGAATCCCTGAAAATATCGGTCGGTATCAATATAATTGTCATACAATTTGCCCTTCGTCCTGTAGTTGCTCGTACAGTCAAGCATTGTAACATTAAAATTCTGAAAAACGAACCACAATTATAATCGGCATATTAAAACTCAGTGTATTTGTATCATACGCAATAAATAATAAAAAATGTCTCGGTAATGCATAAAAATATCATTAAGGGTGATAAAGGCAGTGAAAAAAAATACTTGTACTATATTTTACAATGGCGATCAATAGATTAATATCCAATAGCTGCCTTTATATGTTGATAGAGTTGGTAATAAAATCAGAAATTATCATTTTAGTAAAACCACATCCGTTTTAATTAAGGCCCTTGAGTCAACCAACGCCTTTAAATGACGTCCGAGAGTTTCTAAGCTAATATTGACATTGCGGACGCATTGAGGCGGACACAATGAACAAATATGTGACACTTTAGCGCTAACTACATCATAAATCATAATTGTGAATATCTGGAATGCTAGATATCGATTTGTATTCTAGGAAAAATAATTATTATCTTTTTTCTCTTTTCAATGGCTTGCGCTTTATTATAGAAATCTGTAGTACCTCGCATAACAAACTTGTGAATGCATGATAAACTATTGTCTAATAAGTCAATTACATTGCTGTCTTGTTAACTAGGAGTATATCAGTTGAAGTTTTTTAAGATTCGAACATAGTCGATCTTATATACCTAAATATAATATAAATGTATATATCATAAAAGCTATTAAAATGCTTAACATCTTTTAAAAGTATTTATTAATTATATAATAGTTTTTACATAAACAAAATAAATTATCCTTATAATCTCTCTAAAACCTCTATAAATAATACTTTTTTGTTTATATGTTTGTCCTTGTATATTGTAGGTTTAATTATTAATATCCTGTTAAATTATCATAATTAAAACTCCAATAGTACGTGCAATAAAATGTACAATGCGGATGTTTAACAATTAGTTATACAGTGATTTGTAACAAAAAAATTGGGAGAGATGTCTTTCGTCTATACAGTTGTTACTGGTTCAGTTGGCTAAACATATTTGACAGCCCATGATGGATCGTGATTCAATGATTAATATCATAAGTAGAGCCAAGGCTGCCGAACATGGAATCCCACACAAACAAGTTGAATTAATTTTTTAAATACCCCCAACACATTCTACTATGCAGCAATACTATTTACGTTATATAATATATTATTTTAAAAAATATTAATGAAAAAATAATAAAGAGGATACCAAAAACAATGTTATTACACCCACTTATATTAGCCCAGTGGACTAATACGGTTCTGTCAATCACTGGCGCTCTTCGTGATACGACGTGTTTCTGGGACTATAGTTAATTTTATTTGAATTATTTTATTTACTAATATTTTTTCCATGTGGTTACGTATTATCTATGAGCTAATATATCCACATTGAACTAATTTTGTACAAATTTCACTGCTTTATTCTTTATGAGTTATAAATCTACAAACTCGCATAATGTTACAAAATATTGATACTTTTATTGTTTATTTGGTCGTGGGTTAAAAAATCTATAATGACAAGACCAATAGTAAACAATTGATATGTCAATTCCGTTCACTGTGAAGGGATCACGAATGATTTAGGTACTAAGCCGTCATTCTACGTAAGCGAACTCAACGGGATTGCGATCTTGTTTCCTTATTTTATATATATTTTTTAAATTACCATTTCGAACATCACTAGTAGTTAAGTAGTTATATATCGAATTTAGTATGAACTACATACGTATACAAAAATGGTAGAGAAACAAAGACAATTTACTGTAATTACGATTAACTACTAATCGTGGCGCGTCTACGATGACGCGACGATTGTGTATATGCTCGTGTATGTTCGCTCACGTAGGATGAATTATTATGAATGATTAAACAAAGAAAAAATCTATAGGTTATATTACTGCTACTTCGCAATATATGATATATTTGAGTCTGTGCAAAAGAAAAATCCACTTTTCACTTTTTTATTAGGACTGCTTGACGTTCGTATTTTTTATAAAACTTAATATAATTTATAACAATCAAAAGGATGTTGCGATCGCCAACAGTTAATTATTACTGATATTAATATATTATGAGTAATATTTGATAATTAAACCTTATATTTATTTTACGTTACAGCTTGAAATTAAAAACAAAATTAAGGAGTAGCTTTGTCTCAACGCGTGCTCGACCACTGTGATTTGAGGCTGATATCTTAGAATTAGTGATGTAACGTGTTATATCGATAATTACTTCATTATTTTAATGATCTTTATTAGCTATTATATTTGCATTTTATACCGTTAATTTAGTTGTTTCAATCTATATAGAAGGCACTATTAAAATTATATGCATATATTTTAATTTAAAATTAACATTTGTTTCATTACATATATATTTTAAACTTTATAATTTTTAAATAAACTGATGTATAAAATCAAACAAATAAGTGATGAAACAATTGAATTTTGTGAGCACAAATTTAAATAAACATATGAAACTAAGGAAGTGTAAGTCGCTAATATCGATAGCGCATTATGAACACCACTAATTTGGGCGCGGCTAGTTGCAAGATCGAATGGCGCAATAACGCAGAGCGCACGCGAGCGAGTGTGACCCAATCCTGCATGACGTGTCGTTACCTTAGCGCTCGAGATCTGATTTGTTGCGGGTCATTCGTGTACAGAGGCTATCTTTTCACAATAGTTGTATGATTCAAATTGATGATTGTGTGTACAGTCAGATGCTTAATTTCATACTCATTTACAATTTATACAAAAAGGCAGGCAATGGAAGGATATCTATTTTATATTCCTATTAAAATATGCGAGTAAATGATCTGAATCATAAAAGAATACAAGAACATTAGTAGGTAATAAAAGTAACACCAAGAGTGTTCATAAGATAAAGACATTAAACCTTGGTTTTACTAGTTTATGGTTCTCACAATTAATATCTAACATATCCCCATAGTAGGCAGACTTCTAATGAATTATACAATACTGACACGTATGTTATGACTGCTTCACGTAGCAGATAATAATTTGTCATAAATAGACAGAATAGCGTATAACTACTGCTATATTATTTGTTATTATTAATAAAATATATTTTATAGGTATGTAGGTATAAGCAAAAAGAAAACAAAACTAATACAAATATGAAATAAAATAGTGTATACATTTTAATACGAGATCTTTGGAATTACGAGTCCGTTTAAGTAGGTAATTATTTTTGTGTTATATGCTTTTACTAGATTTTTTATTATGATGAGTCTATGGAAGAAAATATTGATTTCTATAAGCGAAATTTATTTTAAAGGCGATTTAAAAAAAAAATTGCGTCAATATAAAAATATTAAGATAAATTTTTTTTATTGTTAATATGCATATCCATGCACTATTACTAAATAAGAAGAAAACAATGACGGGAAAGGGAGATACAAAAAAGAAACTAAAAAAGAAGTTCCAAACATCAACGAGGCGAATGTATCGTAAAAAGATTTATTACCAATTAACTGCTTCAACAAATCGTTTAGTTTTTATTGCGGTTGGCACGCACGTTATCTACGATTTACTAATTATAAATTGCAGGTACATCTAAGAATCTTGTCCTTACTAAATTTAATTTAGTATGTCATCAGAGCATACTCCATTAGAACATGTAAGGAAGAGTTACCATCAATTGCGATTAAAGCGACATTTCTGAAAAGCCATTCGTAGTTTCAAAGATTACATGGAAGTCGTTGAAGATGTCTCAACCATCGGACTGGTTTAACCCAAATACTTGTTGTTAATATGTAGTTACTTTATGAAGCGCACATCTCGTTGCCTTAAGGGTTTGTAAATACTTCTCTAGTGTGTTGCTAATAAATTATTTTCATTTCATTTCCCTCCACAGTTTCATTAGTAGCTTTAATAAAAAATATTGTAATTTAAAAGACTTTAAAAGGCTTATCACAGGCGGAATAAGTTTATTCAATGTTTCCAAAGATTAATAATAACAAAACATCACTTTAAAAATGCTACGTATTTATTAAAGCTTTTGTGTATTTATTGCATAATATTTAACTGGATTGTTTTAGTGTGATTATTGATAAATAAACGATGTATTAGTTCGAATAAAAAAAGGAAGGTTTATTTTTTGGGAAGTATTTGAAGCACTAATTAAAAACTCTATAAACCTTAAAATCATAAGTAAAACCAGTTATATTATTATACTTTTCAAAGATAATTTTTAGACTTTAAACACAATGTTTGGTATTTTCCAAGTGGCGATGAAGTTGTTGGAAAAAACATTCCACAAAAGGCATTGGAAGATCGTTAAACACAAAAGGTAAGTCCGCAAATCTCGTTACCCGTATATGGCGAATCATTAATATTTTATAATAAAAAAAGAACAAACAGTTCTTTATGCTTTATGCATTACATGATAGCTATGATGTGTCAAATTGAAATATATGACGGTTCAGCAGAATTGACATTTACTTTTGAGTTAATTATACGGAGCAGAAATTTGAAACGAAATTTGGGCGAAATTACATACATATCACGGCCGTGCGTAGCTATTTACTTTTTAAAGAAAGAATAAAATAACACTTATTTGTTATTAAATAAACAAATATATATGTATAAATAACAAATTGATGAAACACAATAAGATACATTAGCTATATAGGTTATTAAATAAAAAAATTAAAAAAAATTGAAAATATTTATTTATCCACTGGACCAATATAAAGTTGTTCCTTGTGTCTACTCTAGTACATTCAACTCAATGACATTTACAATAAATGTTTGATTAGTGGCAATATCCACTATAAGTAAAATGAGTATCAAGAAGCGCTTTTATACACTGACTCATACACAGGAAAAATATAATTTTATGTCATAAATTTTAATTACTTAATAATGTTCATTATTTCCTGACATTCGTATGTGCTAATAAAGTTTTAACTAGCTTTTATTTATAGTATCTATTCTAATATTATAAAGAGGAGAGATTCGTATTTTTGTATGTTTGTAACGAATTGGCTCAAAAACTACTGGACCAATTACAAAAATTCTTTTACCATTTGAATGCTACATTATAACTGACCAAGAAAGGCTATATAAATTATAGGAAAAAAATAAGGATCCTTACTAAAACTACAATAATGTAACCTAAGGTGTTTTTAAAATTGCCATAAAAGGCAGGCTCTATATCTTCATTACTACACGAACGAAGTCGGGGGCAACAGCTAGTATCAAATACAATTGATGGAGTCTTAAATTGAATCAATTATTACTAAGAAAATACACATTTATATTTTTTAATTATCAATTTTCATATAGAATTATTTAAATAATAAAAACAAATGCAATGCTATATTAACGTCATATAAAATTAGTAATATTACAGAAATGTATTCTGTATTTAGGTATCCATATACGGTCACTTAATTGAAATATTGCAAAATAACCACGAAGTCCATAGCGAAATACAAATTATCTAGTAGGAAAACATAAGAAAGGAGGAAAGCCAAAAGCAGCGTATACCTATACTAAATTAGAGTAGGTCCAGTGGCCGACAAACCAGTTCCGTTACAAAAGCAGATCTCGACATGCATTCTCTAACACATATCGAATATCATCACATTTGGATGCACAATACATTATTTTTGAAGCCGTTTTCCGTGGGTCATGCCGATCACGAACCGAAGACGATTTGATTTATTATTATGCTTATTATATTGTCGTAGACAGAAAAGAGGTTGCGGCGGCGATATAAATAGTATATATATTTTTATAAATATATCTGTCAATTTAAATTTAAATTTGAAATAGAATAGAGGAACGCGAGAGACGGACGAATGAGGATTTCGATGTTGGTTGCGAATGGGAACGGATGTTAGATTACAAGGAATTAAGAATATAATGTAAATATAATTTTCAAGAGTTTTTATTTAATAAGTACAGTTCACTACGCTATTGGCTACAATATGATTGTATATATAAAATAACTATATTTTAATTTTCGTTTTTAAAAGAAAGAATTGTAACTTATATCGAAGTTATCGTTAAGTTGTAGAGAATATGAGGCGCAGACCGTGCGTCTTGCTCCTGTGGCCTGCCGCTGTCCACCTTAATGCATTATTGGCAGCATAATATAGTCTACATGTTGCATCTCTACAATCTAACACGGCCTATTGTGTTATCGTACGTCGCTATTTCCTTATATTTTATAAAACCATTCTTTAACTATTTTTATACATTATCCATAAACTATATATTTTGATAGACAATTTTAACATTTTAGACTGATTAATATCGCGTTTATTTGATTAGTTATTATTTTAACCAGA
This sequence comes from Tineola bisselliella, assembly GCA_028551675.1. Taxonomy (NCBI): domain Eukaryota; kingdom Metazoa; phylum Arthropoda; class Insecta; order Lepidoptera; family Tineidae; genus Tineola; species Tineola bisselliella. The sequence goes on from JAPWLS010001795.1 coordinate 56,463, forward strand.
CGGAAAGTAGAAGAGGGCGATATTGTAAAAACAATCAAAATATACGTGGTTATAAGTCACATAAGACCTTTTATATTCTATAAATTTTCAATCAAACTCAACCATCATTACTACATAATATGTAATTCAGATATTTTGACGCTAAACCGATTAGGATGCCGCTTAGTTTAGAGGCTTCTCTAATGGTAAACTAAAGCTTTGTAGTACTTTTCAGAAGTATAATAATTATTTTTACATAGTGGCAGGTAATATTTTAGAAACTTGTATTTTTCTTAGCATGCCGCAAGTTGAATGTAGGTAGTTGAATATATCAATGGAACTAAGGCACTTAAGTTGGTACGTGTAAATTTAACACATAAGTTAAAATAAAAGCTAGTTGTACTAATAAATACATCTTAACTAATCAGTCACGACAATGCCATTTCGTATAAGTCACGACGACCAATTTCAAATTTAAATTCGGATCGGAATATTCAAATAAGCGTAATTGCGTCGCGAGCTCACATTAGCGATGCTGCGACGAGCGTGTAGGACGCATATTCGCTTTCACTGTACCAACCTAACACTTAGTTAAGATTTACTTCTTGTGACAATGTTAGATTTACGCTCATTCGTCTTTTGTTTATTAGTTAGCATTTTATAATGCGATGGTTAACCAATTTCGACAAAAGTTATCATAAGGGCACACGTAACGGACTAATAAATTTAAATATATAACAAGAAAACTAATTGTTTTCAAACTTCCAAGTGTATACAAGTGCTTCTACAGAGAAATACCAATAAGCATCTTCGCTATGCCGGTTTACACAGTTACTTTTAAAATTTTAATTATTTTTGTGTGCTGTATTTTCATTACAATTGAAAGGAACTTCATTCCAACTGATAATTATTATAACATAATATTTAAAGTAATTGCGATGTACTTAAAGGGTGGTAAATGCAATATACCAATAGTATTGCAGCTGCATGATATCAATACTGAGGCGATATTTCACCGGCGGGGCAGCCACTATCACCCGTCAAATCGAACAAGTGTTCTGTCTATGCTGTATTGTATATAGTACCTAACGTAGCCTTATTTAAATATCAAGGGTTTATTGGAAGCAATATATATGAACGGATTTGAATGATATATCAAGACGCGTTAGTGGATAAAATGGTAAAGTCAACAATACAGGAAAACTGTTTTAGTTGGTAACATGGTAATCGTTTCACGTCTATCTTCGCAGTCATCATATTTCATAACGAGACGACTTAACTTTACATATATTTACATACGCTTGTATAAATCTGTGGATGATTCGTATTGACGCATGCCCTCAGCTTTCAAAACCATAAGAAATATTTATAATGCTTTGTATGCTAAATAACTAATACATTTCATACTTATTGTGGCACACTATAACATTTTGGTTTTGAAATCTGTTTGCAATTGATGTCAGCTTGAAGCACCAATATGATTTTTTACTATTAACAGGATGGAATGAAGATTAATAGCTCACTTAATAGTCACTTTCGGCTACCGAATGAGAAATAAAAAAAAAACAAAAGACTGCTTTTTATTTAAAAAAAATCTGAATTCACCCATCAGTTAAATCAGACTGTAGATATTCTGTAGGCTCTGTTATATTGATTTGAAGTGTGTCCTTTGTCTGCGTTAACATTAGTACTTTGTAACTAATCCCGCAGTTCACAGCAGTCTAAGCAGAAAACCACTATCAGTCTACCATGCAGATTGGCCAATAATATTGCAGTAATCAGGTGAGTCCAATAGTTTTAATGAAGATATAGATCTATCTACATAATGATTAACTACCACGTATTTCACATGTAAAAGTTAAGCTGTAAGTAGGTAGTATGATGTAATTTGAGGATGTCAGTTGAAAAGGTTATGATATGTAGATTATCATCACGTTTGATTTGGCACGCGATTCAGATGGCATGTCAAGGGCGCTATTTCACTTTTGACACCTTAACCATGCGTTTAAATTTGCTCGAGGTTGTTTGTATCATTGTATTTGGTGTTTAGGCTCATGTCGTCTAAATTGATTTCGTTTAAAATTCAATTTTCGTCACGCGTCGAAACAATAGCCGCTCGTGTTATGAAATTAAGAATATTGAAGACATGCCTTTATGTTTATTCGTTTTTAAATATTTAAGCAATAATTTCATTTGTGAAGTTGATAATAAATTCAAGTGTCAAGGAATAATTAATAAAACGTGAGAAATAGCTGACATATCGTAACAAGTATGGGTAAACTGGCGCATATATTTAGTCATGCACCGGTTATGGTGGTCTGTGGATATGTACATATGTGAGAAAAATTTCTACATTAGTGACATGTTTTTGTGTTTTGATTGATTCATACAATGTTATTAAAACAAACTGTATTATATCTATTGTCGTTTCAGGCATCACATATAAAAATTAAATTAACTATGTGAAAAACAATTCTTGGAAAAAATAATTGATAGCGATTTTTGGCTAATCTATTACTGACAATTGCCACTACTTTTAATGGAATAAATTGAGTTATCAATTTGGTTGCAACACATCTTTCTACAAACACATTTTTCTGTGAAACTTGTTGTATCTTATAAGGTGGATTTATGACCGGGCTACAGTATAATATAGAATACATATTCATAAATAGCTCGATGTCAATTTTAGGGAAGTTAGACGGGAATTCTGATATAAATACATTCCTTGTAAGTGTAGAGGCAACATAAACATATGCAACTAAGTATTGTCCTTCATAGAACAATATATGAAAACACACGTACATAGCACACGACCGAGTACAATCCAGTGTACTGTCAGCAACTGGGAACCTTTTGCAAACATCTCAATAGACTCTGTTCCTATCCATATACGTAGGCTCTGAAGTATTTACGGAGGCCTGTGAACGGACGCATTTTGCGTGGTTTCTTGTTTATGGTATTGTTTTGTTGTTAAGGACTTCCTTTACTGGAGTGGGAATGGTGCAGATGTTCCTAGATGGCACAAAAGGGTAACGGTTGATATCGAGACGCGTTTTAAAGTTGTGAGAAAATTGTTAGAAATAAAATACGGTAAAAACTGAATGATATATATTTTTATATAATGTTAGGTACATGATAGATGATAGATGATTTTATTAGCACTTTATTAAAGGAAATATTAGCTCACCAATTAATAAAATAAACATTCTTCTTATCTTAATCTCCGTTGTTTGATGTTGTTTAGAATGATCTTTACCAAAATTATGAACTGAAGAATTTTGTTTTTGATGTAAATGTTAACATATTGTTTGTTGCTATGCGCATGCGTGGGTTAAGTTTCCGGGGCATGTCCTGCGGCGGGCATCTGTTTGTTCACCTCACCACATAAACAACCAACGTTAAATTCTCCAAGGCTTCCTGGCTTTGATAAATAGTACACTTCTTTTAAATAATGTGCGTGTCGATTGTGAAGATTGAGATATCTGATTCTGCTCCATCTTTAACTTTAGTTAAGAAAATCCTTTACTACTCTAATAGAATTCAGAAAACTAATAATTAAATTAAATAAATTAGTTGGCTATTGTCATCTATATGCATTGGCGCAGCCAGCCATGGGCTCAGGGTGGGGCAGTAGTCTAAAATAATATGTATCTAACTAGCAAATACCCGCGGTCTAACTCCGGTTAATTTTTGCATACAAAAAGGTTACACCCGCACCCTATAGCAGCCTGTATCTGTATGTATACTTCGAATTATCCAAATCAGATAATTAAGTTTTTTAGGTTTGATTAGGTACCTTACAGGTCAGAGCCAGGGTGGGGTAAGTGCCCCACCCTGTTCTAAATGTATGTTCTAAATTATAACTAAATAATAAAAATCTAAATAATCAAAAAATAAAGGCAATTATAATCTATAGATTGAATTAATAGTCCTGTCTTTTCTATCATTTTCCAGCACCACAGGAATGCTTCTGGATGTTATTCGCCGATATTGTTTATCATTGCGGTATGCGCCGCGTGGGGTCTTTCTTATAATGAAGCGTCACTTAATCTAGACCAGACTAAGCCACCTACCGTTATAACAAGATTCAACACTATCAAACTATTGCGTTGTTTAATACCATTTCCATTTTAAATAGATATAATAATAAACACATATACAATGCCGCGACCCTAAACTCATTATTATAATTACAGATTTATCAGAAAATACTACTAATAAATATTTGTTCCGACCGAAAATCCTAGAGAGACCTACTGTAATATCAAAATAAATTATTTATTATTATATGTGTAAAAGAGAGATTATAAAGTACACAAGAAACAAATATATAAATTTGATATCTAATTATATTATAGTAGAAGTATTTATATTATATTAGAATTTTAATCCACAAGTTGCTACTAAACCATATCGGTCTGTATCACAAAGAACATTCAATAAAGTGTATAACAATGTTAATCTAGACGACAACATGGGTACATTTCAAAATGTATCTAAAGGTTCACATAAGTGTTTTAATAAGATAATAATCCCTTATTATGTCGGAATAATAATTGAATGGCATTAGGTAATAATATAACGAGTGTGCAGTGCAGGAAGACAAGAGATGCCCACGCGCCTCCCACGCATTGCATCAATATTTGCATGACCAAAGAATGCCGCCAATACTCACCAGTTGGTTGGTGCTTTTTTGGAGATAGTTTGGCCGTAATCGACGCAATACTTTTTTGAATTGTAACAAAATTATTGTATATTTTTATGGTCTAAAAACATAAAAATTGTTTATGTAATAAAATATTGCTTTTTGATATAACAACTGGAGTAGGTTTTTTTAAAATTTAATAGGCTATTTACACATAAGTAGTGTTAGCAAATTTTATTTTTGCAACGTATTAAGATTAATAAATTATTCCACTTAAATTTAATATGAAAAAGCATCTAACAACAATTTTTGGTGATTGAATTAAATCACTTCAAATTAAATTAGAAAGCCGGACGTTGTCTAAACGAATTTTTGCGTAATTATTGCTATGAACGCAGGCTAATTGTCCATCGGTCGTCAATCGGCCGGGCAGTCTATTTATTACACGAGCCCACACATTTTGTTGATAAATCTTCAAGCAGATTCTCTTTGAGGTAATAAATTTCACAAGATTACCGACCGCATGATTAATAAGTTCAACTTGTACGTACAAAAATAAGCCTCAACGATCGATCAAGGTAGGCGTTTAATTTGTTCGCTGCTTCATTTATCTTTCTCTGATGTGCAGGATTCGATTTTGGATTACGACTAGTTAATGGCTTTGATGATTTACCCATTATAATTGATTGGGTGTTAATGGCCAGCACTGAACTATTTATTAATTCATGTTACATTGCCTAACATAAGAAATAATGATTTATTTATTTTATTGCTCCATTCAACTAATAAACATTCCTGTTTTCAATTACTATACAGAATACATTATTCCAAATGGATCCTTAAAACTATAAAAACAATGACAAGACACTAAGATTTGTTCTGGTAGGAAATCAAACCGGGATTTAATTTAGCGATTTCTAGTAACGAACATCTAGTCTATTTTATAGTAGTTTCGATTGCGGGAAATGGTTTTATTAGAGCCGATCACAGGAAATAGTCAATTGTAACATTGCAAACTGGAATCTAGATTGAAGCTTAATTGTAAAGTTGATGACTACCCAGAAATCGAAATAATCTTCTTTACAATACTGTTTGTTTTTTAAAATACAAGTTGCTAAGATTAGTGTTCAATGCCAACGTGTGGGAAGGACCCCAATGACCTCATTTCGACAGGCTACACTAGTAATTTCTGAAATTGTTATGTATTCGTATTTCGTTCCTTACTCAATTTACGTGCCCGTGAAGGTAGTATTTGCCGTGATTTATAACGATATTACAAACTCAAAGACAATATCGCTTTTGATAGTTGCAATAGTTGTAAAGAGGCAAAGTGCAGTACGGGGCGGACACAGCTGTTGCAATCCAATGGCAAAACCAACTTTGAAATTCAGTTAAAAATATGTTTTTTATTAAATATATTAATCTATTTTAATTAATGTTCAAAATGTCTTAATGAAATAAAGTATACCAAATAATGATGCAGTTTGTTAGTAAAAGTTCCAATTGATTCGTAATTAATTGATATGATATTTTTTAAAAAAAACAAGTTGATTGAGTCATATATGTTTTAGTGTTATATAGTGTATTCCTGTCGTTCTTGTTTTGATCATCATAACACAGTATATTCCAGACCAATGTCGACGTCAATAATACATTTAGCAATAATATATTTTATTATAAGTGGTGCATTTTGCTTTTGTGGATCTACTAAGCAGGCAAGCGGCTGGCACGCGCGGGCGAGGTGCTCCGTCTGAACCGCTCCAATTTCGCAATCATGCTGTAGATGTCTCATCGGGCACTGTATATCACTCTACTATTCATACCACACTTTTATATAGGTCCTGAAATTTTATTTATAGCTTAATCTAAATATGGATATTGTTCTTTAAAAGCTAGCTGGCCGATTTTGATTGGGTTAATATCATAAAGTCTCCTTAGTTACAAATAATACAAAACGAAATATAGTATTATTTATATATTTGAGGTAGACAGAGACTATAAAATACATTTAATAAAATAAAACAAATTATTATCTTAGGGCTACGGCCCATACATTTTGTTTAATATGTTTTTAGAACAAAGTAAATTAATTTTATAAACAAATATGAATGAAGAAGTTAGGTATACATTGTAAAGTGTTCTAATGGAAATGTTCTTTGGAACGTCAGCGACTTCCCTCTAACCTAATATTGTGCATTTGAGAACATTGAGGGGTCCTTATCTGACCTATATACATATTACATCTATTTTTCTCGCATTAATAAAATTTGAATTCGTATTTGTAGGTAGGCACATACATATGTTGTATTTGTAGCAATGAAATAGACTAAACGTAAAATTGGTCCTAAATTTATCAAAAACGTGGTAATTGCGTGCAAGCGGACATTTAGTGGTCAGTATTTAGCCGCCTGCTCGTGACAAGCTTATCTGTTATCAGTTGGTACATTTTCTGATGAGAATTCGTATTTATAGGTTGTTAATAGATACATATATATATATAGCTTAATTTATACAATTATTTGAGTGTAAGAATTAAAACATTTCGCGTTATCCAATTAGACTGAAAAATATTATACTAGAATAAGTTGTCGAATTGTTGTGTTTACCCCTATCAATTTGAGTTAAAGGTATAATTATAAACGATTTAGATTGAATGTTCTCTATGAATAAACGCATATTGCAAGTGAAAGGGAGGATTGCCATCTGTTTATAAGACGCACTGATACTGTTATCAGTGTCTATGTGTGCGTGTATTCTTTGTGTGCCGCACTAGATATTGCATCAAGGGTGAGTGCCCTGGGCGTGCCCAAGGCAATAGGAGAACTTATGGTGGTGGCCGGTCACACTGAATTATGTTTTCTCTACGATTACTTAAACCAGTGTTCGAAATTTAAATATTTACACAAAATTGAGGACTTTTTTCCTGGTGTATAATAATGCAAGTGATTATGAATTAAGTGTTAAGTGAAACCTATAATATGCAGTTAAACATACGTTGGAATCCAGGAAGTATTGTTGGTAATATGATATATTGACTTGCTTGTTTACATTGCGCTGTGACAGTGTTTTTGTCTCTCGCGCCATTTATAGAAAATACAATGATAATTATAAGTTATGAAGAGGGAAAAGCAGAAATACACCATCAATTAGTATAAGGCTGCGCTATATTGAACCCAAGCCATAACGCATGTCGAAATATCTCATAATTAATACGTCAACATTGTCAGTGCAATGTCAAAAGTGCATAAGTCCGACGTTCTTTTACTTAATGATACCATAAATTAAAAACATTATTTAGGATATTAAATTACAATTTATACTAACATTGAATTATTTTAATTGTATGACTGAGAGCGTGATTCGCATTGTGTGCAATTTGTTTTGCGTTATAATTGGGTGTTATATATGATTTATGCTAAATTAATAAATGTTTTTTAAAAATAAAACAATAATTAAAGTACAGTTGCGAATAATAGCGAGTTGATCACGCACTGATCGACTACCCCGCAACCCTGGAGCTCAAGGTTCCCCCTAATTATACCTTTCGAAAGAGACGTCATTTCCTCACGCGCTTACGAAATATTAACATAAAAAGAGGCTTTTTCGCATTTCGAAGGTGTGAATTTAAATAATTGCAATAATCGAGAGCTCGCAAGACATGCGATGGTAATGAATGGGTCCGCGGTTACTTGACGAGAAGACACTCGTCTTGCCGCTTGTAGCTCCGACAATCAACGTCCAAACTTATTTTTGGATAAAGGAATTACAATTTTGCTGCAATAAAAAATTATTATACAAAATGTTCTTAATTCGTACAGTAAGTACCTTCTTCATTTTAGTACCGATTCGTTTCATTTTTGGTGCAATTTTCTTAATGTTATCACCGTTGATCAATGTCATTGATATGCATATGTCTCGGATATTGAAAGTAAGTACTTTAAAATACCAGTCATTGTCGACTTTCAAAACAATTATGTGATATTTCTCAAAAAAAGAAGGGCTCGTTTGTAAAGAGCATCATTCAACAACCGCCCCGGTATGGACATTGAAACATGTCTACACGCCATAACCACCGAGTATTTTAAGAGTGATGAATGCGTTAACCTAACACACTTGACAACTCATTTTCTCGTTACACATTCCATTACCAAACACTCAAATTGCATAGTAGTGGCGATCACCTTCGCAATAGTGGAGCATAATAGTAGTCTTATTCATTTGGCTATCATTATTTTCTGTCTCGCAACAAGGCAAAAACAATCAATAAAAATAAATCATTTAAATAACCATAAACACGTAGTACAATGCGCCGACATTACATCTCCTAATGATTTGGCTAACGAATCATTGAAAGTCGTCGGATCGCGTGCTTAAGAACATGTCCGCGGCGATCTAATCGGGGCTGTGGTGTGGGTCCCGGGCGCGACTGTGTGTGTGCAATGCGGTCGTAATAATATGAAAGTGTTGTCCGGGCCCCGCCCTAGCCTCGGGGCTTGCGCGCCGTTCCATTTACATCTGCTCCGGTATTTTATTAAGCCTTCTGTCAAGAAGTGCGCCGTCTGCTGGCTCAGCACCTTCGACGTAGCAGGAGCGGAGGTCGCAGCGCCACGCGTAGCAGTCTAGGCTACTGACATTTTTTGAGTTACGACCGTCGTGATCCAACGATAAGGTGGAACGAAATGTATAAAGATGTATTGTTTGAATTTATCGCATAGTTATAATTAATTGCCTTAAATGTTGTTTAGATAAAAGCTAAGAAATTAATGGTTGGTAATACTAACTGGATAATAAATATTTATGACCCGAATTTAGTACAAGTAACAATTTATTTCTACAATAAACTATGATAAGAAAATGAAACATTTTTACTCGTGTAATTAACAACAATGGACCTAATCTAATAAATAATTTGTGTAGGATTTTAAATAGTAATAACAAAGGTAAAGATGTAACAAAGCATTGCAATGTAATGCCAAAATAGATGTTGCGTGTTGAACACGTGCCTCCGGGTGGTCACTCACTTTACGGTCACTTATTTAGTTTCGACATACCTACACATATTTTGTAGAAATGTAAATATCTAATTTGACAAACACAAAGTGGTTAGCAATGAAATGACACACTGAAATAACATCTAATTAGTAGTGATTGTTGAATCTGATGTACGTGTCAAGGTGTTACTTATTGAGTTATGAATTTGGTGTGAGTACATGTTTTCGATGTTAACCCGTAAAGTTCATGAAACCTCAAATTGTCTTACTTGAATAGGTTTCAATACATCTTTAACGATCTTCGAAGATAGTTCCAAGACATTGAAATAAAAAGAATTGTATTAAAAAACGAGTAATTTTACAACTAGCGTTGTCGCCTGTTTCTGTTGGAACTGTGGTACAAAATAAAAAAAATAGACTTACCTTAATTAATGAGATGATAAAATCAAATCGATTAGAAAATGTGATTTATTATTCACCAAAACACCGATATGATTGACACCCGATTTGTAAACTCGTATAGACAAGTAAAAAAAACTCAATATTTAAAATAGATAATTTAAAAATGTCCAATTAAAACATTGTGTACAACCTTGAAACGTATCCGGATGACTAGGGCTTAAGTTGCAAGTAATTAGTGCCTACAATGCAGCTCACTGCGCCTGCGCAGCCACCTCACTTGCTCATGATTCTTACTAAATAAAGTATTTGTAAATATAACACCAGAGTTTACACGATCCGCGAAAACTTTTAGATATGTTATATTTAAATACAAAAGAATAATAATATAAAAAAACCTTTTATGTCTATGTGTTTGTAAGTATATTGCGGTATTAATTTTATAACATTGTTTAAGAAGAATTTTATGTTTTTTTTTCTTAAATCAGCTATGGAGATATTCTTACTAACTAGTTAATACTTTATCAATGTTATATTGATACTGGTCCAAATTTTGGGAAATTCGAACGCAAATTCGATCAATTCTCAGTCCATATTTATGCTAACTCGAACACGGTCATTTAAATTTAAATAAATTTAAAAATAACTTCTCTAAAAATCAGTATATTTTTCTATATTAATGTTTTCAATGAAAGGGATAAGGCTCTAGGAGGTTGGTTCGTGAATAAAGATTTGCTTTAAACAATACAATGGCCCGAAGCGACTGGATGGGCGGAGGAATCGTGTAATTAGGACTAACAATGAAGCCTCTGAATTAATTCATTATTTTATAATATTATGCCTTTGTGAACGATAAACGATGAGAAATAAATAAAATGTATAAAATACTTATAAACTAATTTTGATGGAATATGAATGGCAGGAATCCGGGGTCAAAGGAGAGACTTTTGTTATATCCGGCTACTATAAGACATTCGGTTGAAACTGGTCGTAGGCACCCGGGACAAGGGACTGGACTAATAACCACGAATAATTTGCTTCCTATTCTGTTTCTCATTTGTCTTTTACGTAAATGGTCCTTTACGAAAAGTATAACAAACATTAGTAAGCAATAATCTCTCTCGCTCAGAAAATTCTGTATAAATAATAATGTAAAATTAATGATTTAGTAAATTAGAGTTCAATGTGTGCGCGAAGGCAATGAGCCGTAGTGTCGTACTGTGCCGCGGTGTCATATTGATAAGATCTACACTTGAAGGATTTTAGGCTCGGTATTTCAATGTACGTTTAATCTTTATTAGACTGTGTAGTATATGATAGTAACACTATATGATGGTAGTACTTTTTGTAATTAATTTTCTATTGAAATACCTGACTTGTAATAAATTAATATTTATACGTGAGTAATATAACATCTACTCTACCCTATCACCCATTCAAGATATACAGGAAACTATGTACTAATTATTTATGCGTCGACGTAGGCTTATTTATAAATTTGATTAATTTCCTTGTTTTAGATGAATTTTGGAGTAAAAAATTATGTCAAAGTATTTAAAGCGAGTTCCGGATTATAATCAATATTGCTGTCGACAAAATGAAAATTTTAATTGTTACATTCTGATGGAAATGGATTAATATTGCTCAGTGGATTCAGAAAAAGTCGGCCGTCATTTGTTACATAATTTATAATCTATTATACAATGACAAATCAATTCAGATCGATACTTTGTTGCTATGATAAGTTTTAGTAATCGATATAGACTTGTCTATTACGAGTACTATATCAGTAACCACATTTTATTATTAGTGAAATGATGAAAAGAAGAATAAACTTACTATGAGGAGTGGTAGGTAGACTTATTAGTCCAGTTTGTTGTCCGGGATCATATCTACTTTTAAATGTAGCCCACGTTCTTTCGGGATTTGCTTGAAAGTAAGTTGATATACTAAGAAGAATAGAAAAGATTAAATGCTAAATTAAATGAGATATAGTAGTACGTCCTATAAAGCCTTTTAAATTTAATATATATGTAGGTATATATTTGCTTAAGCACAAGTTATCGTCGAAAAAATCCAAAATTTTAAGGTCTTAATCCATGTATTCAATGTAAACAATGTTGAGAACATGGGGTCGAATCTGCTTCTGTCTTCATCGATCATCTCAATTGACATTCTTACTACATTTTTCGCTTCTCAACCTTGTATAAAAGTACGATCTTTAACTTGCAAGAAAATTTGTGCCAGAAGTATTAAAAAAATAATAATGATTTTATTGCAAAGGAAATTTATTTCATTTATTTCAATCTAATTTTTTAGATAGTCTAAGTATTCAGTATTGTAACGTTTATTATTCGATAATTTAAATTTAGAATATGACGTCATTGCGTAGAGCCCTTAAACATGTTTTGCAGAAAGTTTAGTTAGTGTATAACCGACTTAATAATTAATAATATATTCAGAATTTTAAGCGATCACCATTCGTTATTGTTACAATTTTTTATACATTTTTTTTAAATTTTGGACAGGCAATTCTTTCATTTCGTTTATCACTGAAACACCTGTCTTTCTGTCAGTCAAAAAAGTGAAAGTGGTGTTACTGAATCATACGAAAGATTCAAGTAGGCAGATTGCTTCATAATTATCTCCCTAAAATATCTTTTTATTATAATTTTTTTTAAGAAGGCCCAGATTAAAACGTTTAAATATACATAGATATATTATCAGAAATTTCTTTTATATATGTATTATAATGGTTTTTATTTCTAAAAGGGTTTACTTTAAAACCAATTATAAAAATGAACATTAGCCCCTTACATTTTATTTGTAAAACTATTTTGTGTAATATAAAATTTCGAGGCCCAAATTCATGAAGCAGTAAATATCGAACTTATTGAAATAAAGCACGTTATGTTTAAATATTGAATCACAAAATCAACATTTCGAAACACTAAATAAATTTCAAACAACAAAATTCACAAGGTATGTGTATGTAGGTAGAAATAATATGCGTATGAAATGTAATTCAACATTCATAACTCGCCTCTGCTTCGACTTGAAGTATCGATTCGAATTCCTAGAAAATGTTATCGTAGGAGCTATACAAGACAGGCCGGTATTGTGTCCAGGATGTTTGGTAAGGCACGGTATAACAATAAACCTTTTGCGTTCCAACAAACGAGTTCTTTTTTTGTATTAATATTTAAAAAAAAACAATATTGATTATAAGTAAATTAAAATACTTTATGAGGCTTCCAATCACGTATTTTGTTTTTGAGCAAAGAAGTTGCATTTGCCTGACTTTTAATCTATGTAATAAATTTGTAATAATAGAAGATCCATATTATACGAGTAAAATAGTGTGAGAACGTGTTGCTTTTGATAATTAAATCCAAAAGTTAGATAGTGCGACCTCTTAAACTCTCTTAGGGCCGGTAATTCACTCATTTTTTAACTTTAAATTATCTTAGTCCGCAATTGTTGACTCAGAAAGTAGCTTTCTTGGGATTTAATAAAATACAATATAATGTTGCACAATGGCTCCTGATAATTATTTGTTAACTTGAATATAAACCACATTATACATATAACCACACTACAACTGATATCAGATTAGACCGTGGTCAACATAACTGCTCAACTGTCTGCAGTCAACAGTCACCTCCACTATGCTGGATTGAGGAATAGTATGCGCCGTTCTTTATGTAACAATGTAAATGTTTCCTTGAATGCGAACCCTATGACATGTATTACTAATGACTAAAATGTGCTCAACTAATAACTACCCGAGTTAAATCAAATTGAGTCACCGGCCCTTAGATTTGAAATTTTTAGAATAGATGATGCCATTAACTAAGAGACGAGACAGGGGTTTATGTTACATTTACATATGCAATTAATTTTATTTACGCTTAAGTGTTAAAATAAACATTAAAAAATCAGATATCACCGTCCAGATTATATTATATTTATTAAACATTATTTTTATTAGACGTGAAGTAATCTTCAACAAGAATATTTAAAAAGAAAATTGTATGGGAGTGTTAAACCGGATTTTTTATGTTTTATTATATTTTGAGTTCATTTATTCATTATTATTGTTTATTTTGCTATATAGGTATATATACGTGTAGAAATGTTTTATATTCCACATCGTATATACAACTATGCTTATACACTTAAACTAATATATAATGACTGAAAGTCTTATATGAACATTATGTTTTGACTTCATACGCCCTCCCTAAAGTTGACCTAGTAATTAAGGCTGTCCCATAGAAAATATGCTAAGAATCCTCGTGTCAAAGACGGCATTGAGACGACATCAGATCGGATTATTTGTTGTAAGTCACGTTTGAACAATAAGTCGGGCTTGTCGCGAGTGGTCTAGCACGACACGAGATAGCGCCTGAACATTCCTCCTGTCAAACTTACCATCAAATTGATACATGAAAAAAACATGTTCAAAGGCGTGGCGAAAACAAAGGTGATAGTTCCTTAGTTACAATGGTTAAGGTAGGGCGAGCTTTGGAAATAACTAAATAACATTTTATAGTCAGTAAAAAAACAACTGCTTTCACAGAAAAATATATAAATAGCAGTCATCTTTATTATAACAAACTAATCGGTTAATTCCAAGTTAATATCGAAATACCAATTCGCAGGAGGGCTTGAGAGAGATGGCAATGCCCCGAGTCGGTGGACGGGCTTAAAACCACTTTTATTATTTATTTTGTATGAGAAATTAAGTTATAAATAAAATAAAATTATAGCCTCACTGAAAAGCTTCGCCATTTTAAGAATACTTAAATGAAAATTGAAAACATAAATCACTTTTAATACAACTACGAGAATTCAATTACGTTGGCCCCTCATTATTTACCTAAAAACTGTTCAAAACTGTTATTAAGCATTCGTCGACAATCATAATTGTTTACCTCTGACCTTTTAGCGATTAACAATTTATTAAATTCTGATAGTTGTTTTATTATATCTTATTATTAAATTAAGGCCAAAAATTTCCACGGAAAGTGGTTAAAAATGGAGCAATATAAGTAACACAGAGTTAAATATTCTAGAGAAGATGCCAGAAATAAAATCCTTAAATTAAAAAATGAAATAAACTCTTTATCAATATTACATACGTTTTGTTTCATTGCTATCCTTTAATTTATCAACTTATTCTAAAAATGTTTAACAGGTATAGTACCCCATGCGGATGCCCCATCTGGTTTATGCGCTTTGATATAATGATTTTAGCACAAATTTTGTTTGTTATGTTTTCTTCAATATTACATATTTAACTCAATGCAATATAATCGCCAAAATGTCAACTTTAATTCGACCTTGCTCTGTACAATTCAACAATAATTATTTATAGCATTTACAGAATGTATTACGTATGTAGCCCTGACTTGAAGACTTGAGGTGTATTTTAACACAATGAAGCATGAATTCACAATTTTAATTTAGGAGTTGAAGGTTAATGAAGATATTTTAAACTGTTTTAGTTTCGAAAATCTACCAAATTATTGTACAAATTTTCTTTGACAAGGCATCGTAAATACATTTGATATTGTAAATAAATAAATGAGTCAACAAAGTATCAAGAAATATGAAAATCTTGTATTAGTGAAATAAATCGCGCGTTTATTAGTCGCCTCGCTAGAAACTCGTTCTCAAATCCCCAGTGTGATATGGCTGTTATTTTGTTATATGTATGTATATATTGTTTATAATCTATGTTGCTCAAGTGCGGGCGGTTACGATTGACGTGTGGATGTCAACTGGTGATCCTATAATAATAATTAGCGAAGAAGTATTACTTAGCTGGTACCGAGGTCGCCAAATTATGAACTATTCGGAGCGAGGTTACACTCAACAAATTTTGACTCCGTGATGCAACAACGGAACAATTTTAATATGAGGTTATTATTAAAATTGTCCACTGTAGGTGGTCATTAGTGTCTTCGAGATGGTATTAAGTGTTGCAGAAAATATTTATACTTTTAAATCAAGTTGCTTTATGAATGTAAAGTCAACGTCGTTTCGGATGAAAATAAACACGTAGTAAAGGTCAACCTACATATGAGTAACGTGATGTCCACGTACATTTTCAAAATGGATACTCGTAAGATCTCGCCGAGAGGGCGCTGCCGTCGGGACGAAATAAGGTGGCGGGGAGAACAAGGATATTGCCAGACGGCAAAATAGATAAAAAATAGGGGAAAATTTTAATCTATGATTGTGGTACTGAATATTAAATGAAAATGTTAGATATTGTTTCTGATTTACCAATATTTTTATTCCTTATACGACAAAAGAAGTGAATTGGTTTGAACGGCCACCACACGCGAGGTAATTTGTAAAATGTAAAAATTCTTATAATGATCTCGAGGTGACAATTGTTGCAGGTGAGAAATTACGGACTTAAGTGTTCAACTGCTCCAATGTCGCTTAAGTCATTCGTGTAAATGTGAAATAAATAACATTTGTAATTCCCAAGATTCCATTCGACTAATTGTATGGACCTACATGTGTGCTTTTATTTCTATAAACCCCGATTATCTGGAGAGAATTAATTGTTACGACTAAAACCAAAACCAACTTTTTTATTCTCTTTTAATCAAAACCAAAAAAATGTTAATATAAAGTTATTATTTACTCACGAAATAATTGTACGAAGCTTCAATTGTTATTTCGTCCAAACCGAACTTCAGTCGGACATATTAAAATATAAACAGTATATATATTATTATCTATATGTTGTGCAATAATTATATTATTTAGTTTCATGATTACAATCAGAACAAGTGGGTGACTTCCGTAAGACGATGACATTGCGTTGTTCGTGTATATTAAACCGTATCAATGGCTGCTATTAACAAAACGCAATATAAATTTAAGATAACCAATCTGTAACAGTAATAAATAGACTAATGATTGTCAGGATCGAACAAACTAATCGAAGTTGTGTCCACTTTGTATTTAATTAGAGCGGTTAATACCACTTTATGAATTCTTAATAAAATATTTTAAAAACGACACACTGGTGATAAAGTATATTAATATTTTGAAAGATAATTCTAGAATTGTTCTTGAAAGGGATTTCGTTCTTAACCATCATAATCTTGTTGTTAAACTACATACGTTATGATAAAACGATATACTAATAATAATATTTAATTTCAATTGTTTAAAAGTGAACAGCTCTAGAAATATTTTAATATTTGTTAGTGGTCAAAAATCGTGGCCCGACGTCGTTCGAAGGTCACATAAAGACGGTAAGGCCGATCGGTCACTGTGAACAATGGGCATCTGTTGTAATTACTATTACTTACCGAATGTTGTGCAAGCGATACTACACGCGCCGATCGTTCATGGTACGCCCATCGGCTGACAACGTGAGGGTTACTCTTGAAACGAAACTGATTTGACACAAGATTTATTGTAGACTAATAATTGTTTTTTATTCATATTAATTATCTATTTAATAGATTTATTTATTCTAAACATAAAAGTGTTGGATTTGTATATTAATTATAGAAAATTGGCTACAAATAAGAAGTAAACTTGTCAATTTTCTTTTAATAATAAGAAAATCTAACTGGATTGTGTCGGGAATAGAGCGTTTTGTCTCCATTGTATTACGCTCTAATTACTTATTATAACTAATCTGATCGCGTTGATATTGACTATGTAAATCTGCGATAACGATTTTGATTACAACAATAATGAGTGGGTCGCTACACCCTTGTAACTAATAAAACTTTGACTTGTTTCAAAATACTCTAACTATAGAAATATGCAAAAAGGAAAGTAATTGCTTTTTGTATTACGAAGCAATTTCATTATTATATACGTTTTAACACGTACCTACTATATGTCTTGATGTAAACGAAATATCTAGTAGGTACCTATGTATTCCACAGTTGTTCAAGCTTACAGATTTAAAGTGCACGAGTTACATCCTCACAGTGTATGGAACGCCTTTTTGGAACACACAGTTGTACCTTATACTATTTTTATGGCGTCGCTATATTGTTTTTTTAATACGGGAAACAAATTATTATTACTGATAAATATGATATTATTAAATAAAAACGTAGATGTTTCTTGTGGGTGTTATTAATTCGTGTGGTTTTGTTAATTATAAGACAGAGCAAGTTCTCTTTACCTGTTCTCGGAGTAATTTGGCTGGCAGAAAATGCTACCTAGCATTAAGCCCGACTTGTTCTGATGTACCAAGTTTTAAATAAATAAATAAATAATTTGGAATCAGAGTATAGTATGTATTGTACTTGTTATTATTATTCATTGTAATTAAAGTAAGTAACTGATGTTAAAATGTTAGAATGTTTTACAATGTGGCCTTTAAATTCATCGGATTAAAATTGAATTAAATATGAAACTATGACCAAAGTGAGTTGGCTCGTGACAAAGACCAAACAAATAAAAACTTTAACATAGATCAAATAATAAGATTTGCTAAAAATAACCGCTAACAAAAGCAATATTACACTCGGACTTACAAAAACGCGTAAAAAAGGTCTGTGAAATAACCGATTATGTCACATCTGTATACAGTTATTGTTAAATTGATATCTCAATTAAATTGCGCAATAAAATGTTTGCCCTACTTTAGTTTTAATGGCAAAAATTTCGATTTCGACCAACGGCATCGATTATTTGAAACCAAAATGTTCGTGCGGAAGGCTCAATCGGTCCGTCGTAATTAAACACGCGCGTAGATACTTTGTTTAGGCAATATTATAAAATTTTGGATGGCTCATTTATGTGTAACGACATATTATTTAAGAGCGATCGCACACATTGGTTAATAATCCAGTCTGCTCAAAGTCTGCCGAAATAATGAGCTGACTCTAAGCTAACAGCACACATGTGCCTCATATAATAGATAAGAGAGAAAACTGGTAGTAAAAAGCGATTTACCCATATAATGCTTTCGTACAATGAACAGAGGAAGAGATGTTGCTCAATGCAATGTCTAAATTGTATAGACTAATACAAATAATACGTGCAACATGCATGCACCCCTTAGAAGTTTTTTGTTCCCTATATGTGCCAACGGAATCTTTAATGATCCAAATACGCTGGTTTAAAAATCACGTGTTTAGTAGCATCTGCTTACCTCTAAACTATTCTTGTTATTACTACATTTAATATATTCCCGTACATATTTAAAAAAAACTTATTACGCAATATAAAACTGGCTGTCATATTTAATTTTCTCATAAAATAAAATTATTGAGTTCTACTCATATAAATGGGTAATAAACACTTCGTATTAATAAAAAGATATTGATCAAACACTTACTTGAAACGTTAAAAGTATCTAGTTTATATGTAATGTAGGCTTACTTAACAAATGGCATAAGTCGAGCACAATGAGATGGAAATGTTTTATTCAGGCGAATGCAATGAGCGTTAGGCAGGGCTGCCGTTCATTCCGCCTATAAATCGCTAAGTAGCTCCACACATTTCTTTGTATCTGAAGTGGTTATGGAGTGTATTATGACTTCATAAAATACGATCACATATTGAGCGACTAATATAAAAACTGGTTTCATATTATATTTCATTTCAGTTTTTAACTTATACATTGGGATTTCATTGTATGAAGAAAAATGTTAAGAGAAATAGACACATAAATAAGGTACATAATTAAATAATTTATTATTAAAAACCAATTTTTTTAGTATTAACAATGGCAGCTCTATCATTAGATAACGGCGCGCGCGCACGAGCCACACAAATTGTGCCTCGCCTCAGATCTGAATCAGTAAGATAGCATTTATACCATATGCGAGGTAAAGCTCGCTTTACTGAGACGATATCGAACTAACGAACATTTATCTTGTTAATAAAATTAGGGAAATATTTAATCGTAATGCAACTTTTAAATCTAATTATTTTATATTATGGAACATGACATTTAAAAAATTAATAATTATATTGAGAATATTACTATTTATAAAATGATTTTATGCTGCTTACTTCACGTTTATTTTAATTTTTTTAATCCGACGAACGTCTCGAAAGGTGTGGAGTCATCATAATGGGTTTGCAGGTAAGACTTTATAGTTTTCCAAATGTATGCAGTAAAAAGTAGTTTAAATTAATTAATAACTCTAATAGCGAATAACTCTAGATATCAATAAAAGAAGTATTAATTAACTCGCCTGTTTTAACACTAAACCCACTCTATTCCCACTTTTCATTTTTATAGCCCTGCGTAATAAGATAATAATAAATACATATTGTTTTTAAATAGGTATTAGGTGTGCATAGAATAGATTCATGTCAGCTTCAATTTTAAATTTAAAAAATAAATTTGATTGTTCCATATACATTTCAGTTGTTTTGTAACTCTCGTTATTATATTGAGTCTAATCTAAATATTGTAATAAAAGGATTATCTCCAAAAACTCTTGTTTTAAGTTTGTATTTGCACAAATAATTTTAAATCTAATTAACATAATATTGTAGTATGTTACTTTTCCTCGCGGCACCCAGATACCGGGGTCGTGCCCGGATCGGTCTAATTCCGCCCACTTCACGATTATAGAGCCGGCCACTACCGTACAGTAATGAGCTTTTGTACACGGTCGTTGTTGGTTGCACGGACGTTCCTTTTTCAAATAATTTTGTTTTAGTTTATCAGATGTTTATTTGTTTTTTTAACATATTTTTTTTCTTTTAAAATAGTTTTGGTTACTATGACAATGACTAGAGACACAAAAAGCATTAAAATATGCAATAAGTATAATGATTTCCATTAGTTTATTAAATTTAACAAAAGCCGATTTGCAATATTTTTATTAACCGTTACAACAATTTGTCTCGATTTTTTGTTAATCGACAAATCCATTTTATCGGTTATATTGTTTTGTAATAATGATAAATTGATTTTCAATTACAGTCTCTTTAAATGAGAAGTGCGCTAAGAGTTATTAATGAAAACAATGCGTTTTACTTTTTTTTTATAGATTCATATACCTATATTGTATATGTAAATGTATTATAATATGATATACATGCAATCCTCGGTTTTACGTCATGCTAGGTTACGTTACCAGAAAATAGTGACGCAAAACGAAACGACGTGAAACGGTAAAACGAAATGCCGTAAAACGAGGACTACCTATTTTAGTTGTCTTAATATTCGTAATGTTCAGACTGTATGTGAACTTTTCTCCAATATCCGTACCGCATCATTTATATTCAAATTTAGAAGTGTATTAGCATATAAAAACAAAAAACGATCGCATAACAATTGCTTTTATATCTATTTAAATTTAAATCGTTGAAAAAACTAATATTGCATCCGTGAAAGTAACGACACTATTATCAGGTGAATATTCGATAAAAAAACTTTCAAACATGTCCGCAGATCGAAAAAAGAATAAGTTAGATAAGTTTATCTATATCGAACCTAATCAACCGCAATAGAGTTTTTGTGGGTTATTGAATATTTCAAACGTTAGACACTTTCGTTTTTCTAGGCCCACTTCAATTGCTAAACTCTGAAGAAAACCTGATATTGCGTAGAAACCTAGCTTTTTTGTTATTCTAGCTATTAAAACTGAAATGAACAATTTTTATTACGTGAATTTTGAATAAAGTTGGAATGGCTAGACTGTAAGAAGAAATGATTTAACATCGTTCAAACCGATTACGAAATCTAATAGAAAATAATGCAAACAAATAAAATAATATTGTTTCAAAATATTAAGACAGATATGTACCTACATATTAATAATTAAAAAATGCTTATAGCTATTAACCTTTAGCTATTAGGCATTTACAACCGAATACGAGTGTTGTATAAACATTCGGCTCAACAATAAGATATAAGATGCAATCTCTATTTTTCATTAGCAACGACCTATGGATTAATATTTTTTATTGATTCGATTGCTGGCAGGAAGCTTTATTGTTCGGACGCCTAGCTCAAATCATAATAAACCACTGTAATCAGATACTAAAGTAAAGCACTTTTAATTTTGCTCCGACCTTCAAACGTCGACCGTTCACGCGAGTGAAAACGAGGGGAGATAAAGAATCTCGCGATCGTGCTGTAGGTACACCTTCAGGAGAGTTTATTGTGTTCTCGATGTGGTTGCAAGTCGCTGCTTGAAGGTTGACTTATCGGCGAGATGCCGCGTCATAGCGAGGCACGTGCGCTTCTAACAAAAGAATCAACTTTAACATTTAATGCAACGAGATAAGCATTTTATAATGATTCCAGAAATTGTTAAACAATTATAAAATTATTGAGGTCACAGTTTTATATTAATTTAAAGGTAAAAACACATTTGTTATTTAATAAATAAAAGCCAAGAATGCATTGCCAGTGCTAGTTGCAATATTTTTTAAATTTATTAAAATACATCATTTTTAATCTTTAATTTCAGTTTAACATATTATTTTTCCTTCAATTTTCAGTGAAATAAGTGGAATAATAAAAATATGTTTTTTTTTTAATTTTAAATTCACATGCACGTGAATGGATAATAAACAAATATTACCTATTAAGATTTAAAAAAATAAATATCTGTCTTTATAACCGCTAACCGGATCTCATTGATTCAAATTTCAAAAAGCACTTAGTTATTGACAATGATAACTTTAGAACAATCAAAATATTGCCAAGTTAAATTGTTACGCTACATACATATTAAAACGTGGATTGTAATCATATAAACAGACAGACGAGGACGTAAACATTAATACTCATTACAGTAATAATGTTTGACAATTTGATCTACATAACATTACTCATGCAGTTCGAGATATGACTTCTAATATTAATCAATAATTTCAATGAAAAGTTACCAATGAATTTGCTCTATCCTTATCTTCTCCCCTTCCACCTCTGTCTTTTATTTTTTTTAGCGGCGTAAATATGAATATGATTTAATTAGTAAGTAGTAAGTTTCATAGTGTTTTACAGCAAAATATGATTCGAATGATAATATTTAAAAACTAAAATTATGGAGTTTATTTAAATTAATGCAATTTTGTGATATTTTTACAATAATTTTGTCATAATTATGTTATTAAAATAACTAAATAAGTAAAATTGATAAACAATATAATTGAAGTGGAAAATTATCCAGTAAATTTATTAGCTATATACTTAATTTCGGAGATCCTTTCACTAAAATCATAACGTCGTATACACTTTGACCTAACTTTATATAAATAACATAGCGTTTAAATTGGTGTCGTGGCTTCACGTTGATGAAGAAAATTGCCGGACACTCCAATTATTATGATAGGTGAGCAGCACACAGACTGGCGCATGCCTGTCCTGCACGTTGGAAGCCCACATACTCTGCATCTGAATCTAGAACTTGCTACCTTATTTCCGACACGCTAAAATGAAAATTGTATAACAAGAACCATGTGTATATCTATGTGTGTGGTTCTTTCTACAGCTTCTCGAATAGGTCGTATAGGGTCGTGCTGCTAGTGGAGGTCGTCCCATCAACTTCATCATAATTTGATTTAGCTACCCGTGTGTGGGTTATAAATAATTAAGTTCTAAGTTTATATATTTTAAGATAAATTGTATTTAGAAGTAGTTAGGTATAGACTGCAATGAATAATGCTCTCAGGTACTTTGTTAAAATTGTATTAACAATTTATTAGGCTGCTATTCAAATCGTGAGTCTAGATTTCTGGAACTAAATTTGATAAGGAAGGCAAAACATTAAGACAAAGAAATGGGATGAGTTTTATATCTTGTATTGAAAGTCTGAACTTATACACTTAAGATATAACTACTTATTATAGTATAGGTGTGTCCAAGGAATTTAGTTCAAAAGCTCTATCACCATTTCATGTAACCTTCCGAAGCAAAATTGCCGGGTCATCATAGTCGGACACTAATTGAGACAGTTTAGTCGGCACTACTACAGTACAGTGGTCGATAGTGCAGCCGCTGGAAATTGGCCGTTTATGGTGAAAGTATGGTACTGACAAGAGATAAGCTACACTTTAATCACAAATAAATATACTTAATAATAAGTAAAAATAAGCCTTTTGTATGTTATGCTTAAGGCTTAAATTTGTATTTATAATTGTTATTTTTGTTGTAACTATGTATGATTTCAGTGTCCATCAGGAATTTTATGTTCAAAATGTTAGGGTTCATAGTCACTGATAGATGTGGTGTTGTTGCTGGAGGCATTGTGCTCAAGTCTTGTAGTGGCCAATTCTCTACGTGATAATAGCAACTTGAATTACTGGAATTTAAGCTAACCATATACATATACTTTATCAATAAAAAACAGTTCGTGCGGCCCACAAACAATTTTATATAACAATTGCCTTCACTATACTACTTTGACGAATTAAGGAACAACGATACACCTATAGGTTTTTCCAACTATGCTTCATGAATATGCTTGAAAGCTGTGATAAAACATAATTAGTATTTTAATATTTCTGCAACAACACAGATATTTAATTCTGCCTGGTAACCTGCGCTTATGATTGGAGTTGACCTATAAAAATTAAGCATTCCCATAAACCTACGGAGTTCGGTTACATCTTTAGGTTTAGGATAATTCAATATAACTTGCACTTTACACAATAAAGGCTTAAGGGCATCTTATGTGATTACGTAATCTAGAGTCGATTGTTAAATATCTATCTTTGTTATCATACGTCTATTGAACTTAACAGAGATAAACAGAGCGTAGTAGATGAGGGATTTTATTAAAAATAAGCTAGATTGAACATAGTTCACAAAATTACAGCAATAAATAATAACAAATGAAAAGTGCATTGTGGTTTAATAATTATTAAGTACATTAACGTAAAATTCTGTTGCCAGTGGGCTTATAATGGTAAATCAGGCATATTAATTCCAGCTATTAAATAGCAACTAAGAAGCAAATGTCAAGGCGAAACTGTTAAATTAATCGTATTAAATGATTGTATACTTTCATTCGTTGTTTTGAATTAAAAGTTGTAATTAAAATGACTCGTTACTCTGTTAACGAGTATCAAACTATAAGACCTCACGTGCTGATCAATTAAAACCTAGTTTAGTTTTTATGCTTCTGCCACTTTATAACGGCTCTAAATAGTCATCATAAATTTTGTTATAATATGCTTAAGAAGTCTAAACTGTAAGCGAGATTTGTATTACATATCTAAAAGAATTGTAAAGAAGAAGATCTGCCTCAGTCTGGCCGTGGTGAAAAGTCCAATCAGCTGTTTTGAAATGAACAAAGATAAACTAAATAAATAGCACTAAAGACGCCATAAAGGAATAGTCGTGAGGGTACTTAATGTTACTTATTGAATGAACAACAAAACAATTAATCAATAGTTCTCAACTGTCTTCCAAATTATTGTCCTTAAACTAATAGTTAAATAATTTAATTGCAATCCTAAATATTCGGGTGGTCGGCTAAGAGATATAGATCTTAGACCAGGAGGTCACAACCCAGCTTCACGATTTACTAAACTATTTATCAGGCTTGCATAACTTGAGCCTCATTCATAGGCCGAGCTTATCTGGTAGCGATAGGTGGAGTCACGAGTCTTAGAGAATACATTCTATCGTGATATTATTAAATATGGATACGCTAATTATCTTAGGATACTTTATAAACAATCACAAGTTAACCAAATTTTTAAAATTAAATTACGAAAAAGTTTAATTTCTCAATGGTACAATAAAAATGTTAGCATATATTATTGAGATTGTATATTGTTGTATTACACTATTTATTTTATTTAAAGATTAATATAAAGAAAAATAAATTGCTTGTTGTCTAAGCTATAAATGAAGTTTTTGCCCACGGACAGCTGCTGTGCCGTGTTAGATGAGTTAATAATATAATATTGTTATAACTAACTGAGCTTCGGTTAGCTTCATAAATTACGATCCAGTTAATTTTTCTATGTTGCCTCTGACCAAGTTAAGGTCAAGTTGCATTCTAAATATTGTTCTTATGATAATAATTAATCGCTTATGTAGTTGTTTCTTTGTTTATTAAAATTTCGACCTTCGTAATATTAAATTTTGTAAGTTGTTTTAACATTTTTAACATATGAAACTGATTATATGTTTTGACATATTTGTGTTTCAATTGACAGACAAAAGATGTAGTTAATCAAGAACAATAAGAAAAGGTATGCGATTGGATTTTAATTAAAAAGGTAGTATATGCCTGTCGGAGAGCATTAGAAAAGAGTATCTAGAGTCTAGACAAAAGGCATAATGTTGAAATATGCCTACTGGTCCTTTACTTTTAATTTCACCCAAGTAATATCTTTATCATTTGGCACATTCGATCCAATGACTTTACCACCAGTCCCTAAAAACATTCAAAGTTATTAATTATAGTTCTGATTACACAATTTCAATTTTACTGTACCTTTTTGAAGTAAATTAATGATACCATCCAAGCGGCCATCGGGTCCTGGTGCCATGATATTTGCCACCCCACCATCATCATCACTATCACCTTTCACAAAATTATATTACGTTATATTATTAATGAACAACATAATTAGAAAAGAAAAAATATAGTACCGTCAAATACTGATAACTGAGTCACAATTATGGATTAGTTTAAAAGTCGTTACAAGAACAATCTGTATTGCCAGGAGTTAGGCAGTAGGCCTGTAGTTAGTTCTGTACGAGTTGCAGCAGCTGTATCCACTTTTGTGGTAACATGCAATATGTTATATAATTATATTAAAATAAAACCTATACAAATCCTACATTAGTAATGATAAAATATTTAAAATAATAATTAAATTTATATTTACATGAATCACCATAACAGTTCATAAAGTTTTTGCCAAAATATAACCACAAATCTTTCATATAAACAGGCCTTGTAGCTTCGTGTTCAAGCCCTGTTAATGTTTATTTAATGAAATCAATGTTAGATTCGAAGGAAAATATCGAATAGTGAATAATTTACCATCAATGGTTGTTCCGTTGGATTTAATTTGATTAGTGAAATTTTTGTGAAAATCTGAAATTAATTTACAATTTTTTTATTTTATTTATCTTTTATCGTTTTATTTAAAAAATATTAAAATATCTATCTATCTAACCTTGTAATTTATTTTCAATTCTATCTATCGCAGCCTTTAAATCGCTCATCAGAACTGGTTTATTTGTATCATCTAAAAAAATTATTTAAATTTAAAATAAAACCTCAAAAAAGAAATCAAGTAAGAGAGAATATATTACCTCTAAGTAAAGATTTTAGACGTTTATAATCTGTAATTATAAATTTATTATGAATAAAATAGTAATAATGATAATAAATGAATATTTAGTATAAATATGAGTTCAAAATTAGTTAGCAACCCCCGTGTTCGAATCTATCAAAAACATGTAACTTTTTTATATAATTGTATTTTGGCCAATATATAATGGTTATGTGCCCATGGTGAATAAAATGAAATAAATTTTTATTATTTAAAACTTCTCGATAAGCAATTTTATTTTTAAAAAATCTATACAAGAGTAAGTTGCATGATGTATTTATAAATTATTTTTTAATCTGATCCATTGTATGTAGCAGATAAATTCTTTATGTTAAATCTTATTCACACATATGTATATATAATAATAAGAAATCTATTTCATACCAATATGTGGCATTCGTTCGCCTCTATAGTATACTGGAGTTTTGTCATAAACATTTTGATAGTAATCTGTGAAATTAATTAATAAATCTACATTAATACGACTATGAATATGATTTAATTATTTATAAATAGTTACTTCAAATTCATATTTACCATCTCGTCTTTGTAAAGGGCGCAATTGTCGAGGTTTTTTTTCGAATTCAAACTGCATTTCAAGATCTATTCTTTAAAAGAATGCTTTTGATTACTATAACAATTTAAACAATCAACGTTAATTGTTTAAATTTACTTTTACCTGCGTTAGATTTTAAAATTGAATCCCAGAATTGATCTTGTATGCCATTACCTCCTGAAATAAAGATCATAATAATCAATTATTATTTGGTAATTTTTATTGTTATTATTATTTTTTACATCAACATTGTAATAACCTATATTTTCCTTTAATTTAAATTTAAATTGTTAAATAATAATCGCCTTGTTAACTTACTATATAAAAATGCATTAACCATACACAATATTCCCATCAGTAAAATTATGTTATAAATGAAATATGACTGAAACATTTTACTGTAACAATAAAACTTTTTATAATAAAAAAAAAACAATAAAGTTTTTACGTCTAAATACTCATAATACAAATATATATATATTACTTGAATATAAATAAAAAAATGTAATCAATTTTAAACGTAATAAAAAACAATTAAATTGAGGTTATTCGTCAAAATGATTTCAGGAATTTAAGAGACTTTATGTGGCTTATTGCGTTTATTTTTTATTACTTTAATCTAACATAAAGTTTTTAAACGTAATTAAATTCTTATTTAGATACATTGAAGTTATTTAATATTCAATTTTGCAAACAATATGTAGCCAATTCTGTCTTGAATACATACACAAACGAAGAAAATTTTGGTCACAAATCGATAAAGTTTATTACTGCGATGAAAATTATTGGTTTCGTGAATCGCGATAAAACTGTGTTATTTTAGAATATAACAAGGTTTTCTAGTGTTCGTACTATTTGTGAGTTGGTTCTTATCTACACAACGCTCGGGGGGACAATTCGTGAGCAATAAATGTTACTAATTCCGTTTGCCTTACATCCTATATGAAGACGCTATCATATCTTGTTATTATTATTGTTTCGACGTATTTAAAATTCGTATTGTAATAATTTGTCAATTGTTTGGAATAAATATTCTAAAGTATTCATTAAAAAAAAACAACAAGAAAACTATGAATACATAGTTATAATATACTTAACTAAATAACTTTACATTTCTCTTGAAACACTTTAAACCATATGAACTATAAAATCTAACGTTTATTATATCACGAGGCGACGCTCGGAAGCTTCCAAAACAGTCACTATGGTCAAGATCGTGACCGTTTGGTGACCCCACCGCTCTTCCATCTTGCACTGCTACCAAATGCTCAACACAGATATGATACTACTACATACCTTAATGATTGTTACAAATTATTTTATTTAAACTTATTGGAATAATAGTTGATTCCACTTGAGTTAATTTCACTAACCACTTATAGATGTCGCTGTCTAAAATGTAACACACACTTTTTAGACAAATCTTATGTTGGCTGCTCGGCACATATTGCTTCTCGGTCTCTAGACTAAGACAATCTACACACATAATGTCCTGAATATGATAATGGTATCAAGATAAGGCAATTTTTCAGACCGAACTCAAGAACCTTGTATAACAGATTGTTCAACTAACCACTGCACCAAAGAGGCCATTGAAATAATATATTGAAGCAATAATTTATTTATCAATTATATTTGTAAATAATATTTCTTTTTAATTTAATGCGCAGGTCTCGTTATTCAATTTAATAGAGGCGATTGCAAAATTAAAACAATAACTCCAACTCTAGATCGTTAGTTACTCTGCACATGAAGCCACCCTGCTATGGAGAACGCGATCTCAACTAATTTAGGAGGATTTCTATGCAAATTTAATTACACCAGTTATGGCAAGTTGTCGTGGTGCACTAACGAAGTGGCTATTAAGAAAACTGATAGTAGTACTAGCTTATAATAATAATTTTCGTGCACTAGATCTAAACATAAGCACTAAGCAACTACAAAATACAATTTGAAATATACCTTAATATTGCCAAATCATCCAATCAGACACCTCCAAGAAATAACCTTTAACAAATTCAAATGTGCTATTCAGCGTTAAACAGGTAATCGGCGCTCTGTTTTAGTTCCACCGCCGCATAGCAATTGACACCATGTAGGTCTGCCCGGTGGCCACATCTAGCCCATTAGGCTCCACTTCCTTAACAAAAGAGGCTCGGAGCCTCCCATTCCAACAATTGTATGAGCTATTTACCTTATCTGTACCGCGGGCCACAATCGCCCGCACCCGTTCCCCTTCATACGTCAACTAAATCAATTTGATACTTTATTTATATATCCCTGTATAACTACACGTGTAATATAAACATTTTTGAGTATAACAATAAAAAAGAAATGCGTGTGAAGTTAAATTTGTATAATTTGAATGTTATTTTTCAATGTAAAGCTACCTAAGGACCAAGAACGGAGAATTGCAGTAACCTCAGAATTATCAAAGCCGTGTCGGTAGGATCGGGCACCCGAAGGTAACTACTGCGTTATAACAGTGATAGCGAGCTCGTGATGTGACCATAGTAGGATAGCGGGCCGCACATGCGCAGACACTGTTGCGAATATCGAGCCAATTTCACTAATTACAACGGACTATTGTTTCAAATTTGGAAATTCCCTATTACTATTATGTTATTAACTCATAAATTTATTATATTGCGCTTCTCATACATTTATTTAACTTTAAATTTAGAACTTAGGTTATTCACGAACATGATTTAACGAATTCCAGACTTTTTGTGGCTTACTATCGTATTTATTTTTTATTTTAGGCGTTAGGAAAAGGTCAAATTGAGAAAAATATTGAAAATAAGTCGAATAAAAACAATTGAAATAATTTATTAAATTAATTTATTAATATTTTTTAATTATTGTTATTGGGATTGGATATTATGTTGTTTTTGGCCTCATCCCATTGTAGAGGGGGCAATAAGTTTACGATACACCGATTTATCACAAAGCATCAATATTAGAAAATAATCGGAAATGGACAAAGCACTTATTTATGACTTGATTACCCAATTAAAATAATTGAGAAAGTAGAAAAATGATAAAATGTCCATTTCACTCGTAAGTGAGTCGTGGCATAACTCAGCAAGCGAGCGTAATCTGGAATAAATTGCGTACACTTAGCGACTCTTTATAGACCTTTTAAGGCAGAAAATTTAAGATGATGATCGGCACGTTCATAATTAAGATTTGAGATGCGATAGTGGGATTCGTGGCGTCGTGACGTCGCGTGGGTGCTGACACCGCCTGTTCCGCTTCCGAGGTGACGGACGTGCCCGGAATGGGTGGTCTACTAAACCGTTTTTGGGTGGATCTAACTTCTGTTATTTATAAGAATGATAACTATTTTTAAGTAGCATGTGTAGATACAACGAGAATTATGTCGTTAGAGCACAACAATATACTGGTTTTATGTTTTCTTTTTCATTAACATACGAGATCAATTCTACTCAAAACGTGTAACGATTTCATACCATGTGATAGTGAAAAACAACAATACATTTTGTAACATTGATACCCATAAAAATAGGAAAACGAAACGATATTTTACTAGCAACAACTGAAAAATGTTATCGAATTTGTGCCCTAGTATTTTACCATACATTTGTCCAATGTGTATTCTTCATCTTATTTGTTACGAATAGGATGGTTTTGATTTAGTTTTTGTTTATTATCAAATTAAATGTTAAAGTACTGGAATGTTAGCAGCTTTAATAAATCGTATTGAAGATAATTAGTTATTAATAATTATTGTTTGAATATTATAATAAATAAAACATATGAAATTGTTATATTCAGAAATTGTATATTTTATTATTTTGTTTCTAAAATAATATTTTAATTATTTTAGTTCCTTATTTGGCATACCATAGCCATCGAGCACGTAATTGTTAATAAATGTTCCCATTCATTTTAAAGAAGGGAATGAATGCGTCGTGTGTGGTTTCCTTCGATACATTAAATAATATATGAGTCCAAGAAGCTCCACTCATATCTCAACGGGAAGTATTTCGCATGCAGTGGTCAGCTATCTTTACAAATAATCTGGAAACAGGAGCAACTTCGAGAAACATCTTAAATTTACATCCATACTATAGGAAAATGTACATTAAATTTATGTAAATTATGTTCTAAATCGTCTATCAATTGTTAAATTTTATGACTGATATTGACGGTTAGGTACCTATACTTTAAAGTAGGTAATGCATAATTATGTTCGAGTCTTATATAAACATAGGAGTAGACATATCATAGTTATTTGGAAGGTAAATAATATCATGTATTACGGGCATCGCTTGATGTTATGAAGATTTTTAAATAAATAACACATGAAGTTTATTATTGGAATTTTGTTTTATTTGTTATGCTTATAGCAATTATTTTGTACTCTGGCTTGGCTTTTTATAGTAGACAAATGACCACACTCCTCTCGACGTTAAAGCTGAAATAACTGCTACCACATATAAATACTCCTTACAGGTCCCCGTGTCGCGCAGATTACACCATCACATGGATTACTAAAAATAAGAAGTAAGTTTGCTCTCAATTATTATGTCGCTATATTTAAGCACTTTATGATGAAATAATAAGCAAGTTTGAAGTTAATTTACATACATGAAAAAAACAAACGTATAAATAGTAGATTTATTGAATTGCTTTATTAGAGTGGTCAGTTGTAATGTTGGTAATTTGACGAGTGTTTTTATTAACCAGTTTCATTAGAGTAAGGAGATTTATTACTATTTAAACTGTCGCTTACAGTGTTTTACAACTTACAAAATAGTTTAATCACATTCGGAAACACATTTGCTCTATCGTTTGTTTTTTCTTACTTCATCATCTTCTTGACTGCTAATTGCTGCTGAGACTTATGATTATTAGGCCAGTCTGCTGTTCGGGGTACTACCATCACTTTCAAGTGAACTTTCATTTATTCGAACCCAGCTAATAACAAATACGTTGCCGACGTTGCGTCACAGGATTTTATCCCAGAATCCTTATAATTCCAGCACATTTTTACCTTTTAAATAACAAGCATTTGTTTATGTTTAAATTTGTATTCAAACAATCTTTAATTGAGATTTATACACGAGTGACCATCAATAAAAACTTGACAGCCTGCAAAATAAACAGCTAATTAGTGTCGTTTTCAAAAAATTAATCAGTAGAAAGTACTGTTAGAAAAAAAAGTGTTTACTAAATGTTTGTTTTGTTAGTGCGTTATTAGTGGGTCAACACCGACACTAATCTTAAGGTTTCACAATTCTCTATACGCTAGTATTTTAAGTAAATCATGACATAATAAAGTTGTTGCATGTAAAATATAAGCTATAAATAGGGTTAACAGATGTTGCAGAGATATCCGTTTACCAGAGTGACATGGGACGGATTTAATTTGTGAACCACTTCCCGTCATTAACCAGCCCATGTACAGTCAACATGAATATACTTTCTTAGACGTGCGGAAGGATTGTGTGCCTCTGCCAGCTTACAAAGCACTAATAAAAATACAATTAAATAAAGTCACCATATTGCTATTAAAAGAATAATTAATTTTTTGAGCAACTCTTATAGTTTTTTCTTAGGCTATTCGCAAACATGATTTTGCTAATTTAAAAGCCTTTTTGCGGCTTACTTATTATTACAATAATTTTGATAATTTTAAATCCGATGATTCGAAAGATTGACTACCTAAAGTTAACTAAAGTTCCTAAATCAAAATAAACGCAACACTAAATCGCAAAAGGTATTCTAAATTAGTCTTGATATTGACTACCAAGTATAAAATTACCGTACGTACGTAATAAAATAAAATTTATAATTTCCATTTTAAATTAACAATAATAATAATTAGTTAGCAAGTGTACAGTACTCAGAGATCGATTCCCGTTAACAAACAGCGGACCGCTTCTTGACAGCGAGTCGTCGTCGTAACGAAAACTTCCTGCACACAGGTGCTTTTACTAATATAAATTTTCACATACTTATATTATAATACTAATAATTCTTAGAATAGTTTATATTAAACATAGCTATATATTAATAGAAGCTCCACATATGAACAAACTTAATGCTTGCCTACTTATGCTGCCTTGAAGAAACAGCTGCACACCATCCAGGTAGGCATGGCATACACCTCTTTTTGTTCTTTGACTCTATAAAGCGACTAGACCAATTGTAGATCAATTGGTCACCCTTCGATTTTATTTAAAATTATGAAGATATATTATTAGTCTACTAGTTTTGAAAACAATATATGAGATGATTAAATATTTTTATCATAAACAATCAACGTTAAGTTTATCAACGTATTACCTTAATTCAAACACGAAAAAGCTGTTTCACATTTGATCGATCCCCCGTGACCGTTGGGTTCTTACATTTAGTGTTTGTATCTATACATCATGATAAAACTTGGTCCTCGATCACTTCACGTACAATACCAAAGTAGGTGTTTCGCAATCACAATAACTATCAAGCTGTCAATAAATAAATTTATAGTGAAAGCGTCTATGGCGTCGTTTAGTGCATAAACATGGAAACTGCGAATCTTCAATGTTTATTTCACGCTAATGTCAAACATCTCCGCGGGCGTCTCAAACTATACCTATCCATAATGTTGCTATTTTTTTTAATTAAAATTTTAAACTTTTGTTTTATCTTTTTTTATTACTATATTGTATACTGGTAGTATATAAAGAGAGGGGTCGCTGGCGTTCCATACTTTCTGCCTACCCCCAAAGGGACATGGGTGTGAGCTGAGTAGTAATAATAATTTACTACTAATTAGCTTATACTTAATTGAGATTGGGCACGCGCATATAAAATGAAGAATTTTAGAAGCATAAACGATGAATAAACAATGTGTAACATTAGGATATTAATATTTAAAAATCCGTTTATATTTGTTATGAGATTTAAAAAATGTAAAGGAACTATTGTAGAACATTGTGGTTGCACCAAATTGCATTCAAGAGATCGCACCGCCATCTCCCGCCGCATTAGCGAGGAAACAGCCATGGAACTGCATCGCAAGACTGTTAGCACTTTAACAACAAACTTGGACTTCTATTATTTTACTTTTCAATTCGAAATTTAGATAATCTATTTTAAAACTTAACACAAAGTTATATGACTGAAATTCGAGTTACAAATAGAGAGAGTTTGTGTAAATACGTGCGAATGTACAATGCCATTATGACCAGCATTTGCATGAAACTTAATTATATCTCGGAGCTGCGACTTTTGTTACGTTTACGCTGTGAAATGGGGATCAGTTGGGCTGATCGGGGTCGAGCACGGTGGTGAAAGTGAATTCTAAATTAATTTGTTTTATACATATTTTTATATCTAGTAATATTTACAGCACTGTATATTAATGCCTTTTGTTCCACAGGGATAAGCAGAGTAAATTGCCTAATAAATGTTACAACCTTAGTACAAGAAAAGTAAATCATCATCACATTCAATTTTCTTCATATATTTCCTATTTGTATCCGAATAATGAACAAAAAATTTGTGCAAGTGATTTGATTTGATTATTTGATTAAAATTAAATTCATAATGCACGCCTCAATTAACTCTGAATAGGGATACGTCGAAGGTAACATAATAAGGTGCCCTCACGTTATAGGAGACGGTAGATCAATTTCCTCAACTCGTCTGTAATGATATCGGATAGTGAAAGACCTTGACGTCAGTTTCTATATTAATATTTAGAAATACAGGCTCACAAGTCACAAGGTGTTTAATTTGAAATAACATTTAATTATTTACGTATAAATTATTATATTCCCATTAATAGGGTAGACAGGTAATTTTAGATTAAGTATTGTTACGAATTGTTTTTTTATTTGTTTTTTATTTTTTTATAACGAATTTGTCATTTTTTATATCTGTCTGTAACTTCAACGAAAAATAAAAACACGTACCTGAAACGAAAAAGTGTTTAACTGAAAAACAGACCACATATTGCTACGATACCGGCTCTTCTCCGCATACATTACAAGTATTATAATAATTAATTAATAATATATGTAATTTTACAAAGATTTGACGTGTACATTGATATATAAGTTTGTTATAAAATTAGTATGGGCCCCAAAAAGGCTAGATATTATCACCACTAGAAACATACACTTGTAAAATATACAACTTTAAGCAAATATAATAAATATATTAAAGCTTGAAAGCAGTTTCCACTTTTAATATGCATGTGCAGAGATAAGCCTTACATCCTCGGATACCTGTTGAGACCACTTAATCCGACCAAGAAACGGATGGACATCAGCGACGCGAACTTAACGAAAGACGGAGAGTAATTTTTATTAAACTTGACTTTATTTTCTCTTAATGCACCGCAGAGAAATGCAAGCATTAAATTTGACAGCCGCGGGAAGAGCCGGCTTTTTGGCTCTTCTTGACACGCCCTTAATTCTCTTCAACGTTAACACCTCAAGTATGAGAGCTCATCTCTGACTGCCTCGAGGTATCCATTTGAACTAAACTTACAAATCAACTTGTTTTAACTCCCATACAATTATTTAAGGACGGATGTATATAAAATTGATTTCATAAAATTAAATTGAATGCTACTATATATTTGCAAACCGTGAGAACGTGAACCAAATTTACGATGATTTTTTTTTATTACCAATTGAAATACTCAAAAAGTAGGTACGCACACAATTTTTTGTACAGTTTTAGTGCATTTTTCGTGTGTATAAATATACTAAACTTTAAAAGTGTACAAATCCTGATATAAAATATGAAGTAAGTCATTTAACATTTTATTGCGAACGAGCTATAACTGCTAAAGATAAGATTACTAGCTGACAATTTTGTCCATATTTTAGTGATCTTGTTAAATCGTTTTTATCGTAGGATAGGTAAATTGCATAAATAGTTATTGAGTATAACCAATAACAAATATGGAAACTAGGAGGCGATGCTGATTGGACGAGTTTATTCATGTCATTTGATTAAATTAACATGTTAATTTTATTGTAAATACGCGTTTTAGAATACATATTTGGACGAGCTTTGCAATAATAATGATATTAGACATAATAATTATCATATATCAATTTCAAAAATTAATTTGATATCCATAATTCCTTCCATACTATCATTGGAAACTTCTTTCTTTCTGAATAATATTTGAACTACTATAACATAATAATAATAAATAACTTTTATAACTTCCCAGTACATTTTTTACTACATTATAAGAAACTATTAACTGAGACTATTGTTGATAATTATAAAGACAAACACTTAAATTAATTACTACTAGTGGTAGTGAGTTCAATACAAATTCTAATTGCTTGTTAGAACATGTTAGTGTCC
The DNA here is from genome assembly GCA_028551675.1 of Tineola bisselliella. Classification (NCBI taxonomy): domain Eukaryota; kingdom Metazoa; phylum Arthropoda; class Insecta; order Lepidoptera; family Tineidae; genus Tineola; species Tineola bisselliella. The sequence continues at coordinate 93,655 of JAPWLS010001795.1, forward strand.
GAAGTGTCTTCTCTACAATTACATGTAAATAATGTTGATACATTATGAATATAAATGCTAGTGGCTGTTTGTTATTGTACTATATTGCAATCTATGCCGAAGGCTCAATATGTACGAAGGGGTCGGGGTTGTTTAATTATTACTAAAAGCAATTAAATATTTAATCTTCATATAGAAAAGCTCTAATAATAATAATCTATTATATTATGTGTAGTGAGTAAAATACGAATCAGAGCAGAAACAGGCATATAAAATGTTCACAAAATTCTCTGGCGAGTAGTTTTATGGCTTACGCTCGGTAACTAAGTATCAAATCTATCATTTTATTCTATACATAATTAGACGCATTTAAAAATTAAATAATTAATACGTTTCCTTATTTGCGAACATCTTTAACTACTTTAAAATACTTTATACAGTATTTTGAATTTCGAATAGCTTGGGTGATGGCTGCAAAACTTTAAGTGCGTCTTCAAATTATTCAAAACAAACGTGATAAGGTTTTTAATATTAATTTTATATATTTTATAATATGAATCATGGCAATGATTTCAAGGTAAATTCAGAAATTAATTTTTAGCACAAAGGCTTAGACTACAGCTGCCATTATTGCGCCATCGATATTACGTTCTTATAGCAAAACAGGTAAAATGTACGAGTACGCAAAGGTCAGCATAGATCCATATTATACTAGCCCCGCATAGAAGCCCTGCGGGGGTCGCAACGGGGCGTGCCTCGTCATAGAGGGATCATCACCAGGTCAGAGCCTGCAGCTTCTTACTCACCAACACTTCCGTGTGCGAGCTTCTTCAACTATGACTCTAGTTTCAACAGACGTCAGGTGTTATCATATGACTTTGACTTTTAAATTTTTTAAATTAAATGTGAGACCACATATTCACATGATGTATATCACGTACAATGATAAATAGACGCATATCATTTGCCATCGAAACCAAATAAATGTTTATAATATTAAATTAAAAATTGTACTTTACTACTTTATTTAAAGATCGAAGCAAATGACAAAAACATTATCTCTGAAGTAGAAACGTTAACAGATACTAAAGTTAGATCAGTTTATGTGAACCTTTGTACATAGGTTATTGCATTTTATTGCATACAATTCCACGTTACAATTGATTCTTATTAAAATATATAAATAATGCAGTAAATTAAGCCCGAGCTTTTGCAATTTTACAATATGACACACCTTTCCATAATATTTAATTTTAATTTACTTAATCCTAACACACACGACACTTGGGATTTTAAATTTATATTTTTACATGTTATTTTTTAAAATAACTTTAAAGTAATGAATTTATAATTAATACTTTTTCCAATAATATTTTTCTGATAGAATACGATTCTATTTAAATTTATTTACGGTAATTATAAATTCAGTTTATGCATATAAATATTGTAAACTACTTTTTAAAAAAAATTAACTCACTATTGCGATTATTTTTAATTAATCCTCACCCTATAGCTGCAAAGCTTTTCAAATGTTATAAATTTTGCTCAAAACCATATGAAGTGTTTTAAAACAAGCTCATGTATAAGTAATGAAATTAACTTTTAACTTTATTCTAATTTACCCCATATTTACCTTTCTACTCTGAACAACGTGTAAATGTTATATAAAATAGTGGTTTTGAAGTGTCTAATAATATTGGCGAAGTCAGTGTTAGGTAAGTAGAACAGTGCTTTGATAACGCTCGCTCCGGCCACGTTATCACTCTGCCATAGTCCGTCCACCGGGCACAATCGCCACATTCACTACGAATGCACTGCGACTAAACAAACTTCATACTTTGATAATAACTTATTCGCTTTTTTGTAAATTATACGTCACGTTACACATATATTACATTTTCTTAAATAAGAATACTGAACAATGAAAGCAACAAAGGTGTTTTGTCAAACTTTTTCAGATGTCTGTCTCATGTCTGTATTTTTATTGTTTTTTTTTTCAGTTGTACTAATTTAATTAATTGTTTAATATTTTTTTATTGTTATCTAAGATTTGTTGTAATATCAATTTAATTTTAAATTTTACTAATTTTTTGTTTGTAGGCATTTATAAAGCATGTTAATCTTATTTTGACTTTTTCATTTCCAACTCCAAGAGTATTTTTAAAAAATCCTGACAACCTCAAAAATATATATAACTTATCGAATAATTTTGAACCATAGAAAATTCTTCAAACAAAGTATGTAAACTTATTGATCAGCAGTTAACAAAGATCATGCGATGCTTGACGCTGGAGTCAAGGAGAGCGGCCGGCGCCGACCACGCCTGTGCCCTCCCCTCTCCACCCTCTGGCACCCCCGCAGCACCCGCCATGCAAATACTCCAATATTGTACTAATATTAGAATAAAGGCTATTACAAAATCTGTCATTTCGTTTAAACAATAATATAATTGGTTCTAAATTTAAAAATATAATTTTATCATTGCAGTTCATCTATTTTGCCAGACAAATAATAGACATATAAGTTACACATTCATCTACATCCGCCTTCACATATTATACATCCTTGTGCCATTGAAATAAAAGCCACCTGTAATATTTTATACATATACTTACATATTTTATGTTACAAAATATATCGTTAAAAAATTATAAGATATTTGTTTTTCTTAATATTCACATTCAATCCCGGATTAGTAATGACTAATGATTCATTGTAATCAGTATGACAGATAGACGAATAAAAATATCCGTGATAATTTCTTAGTATATAGTAATTAAAGCTAGGCTCAGACGAACGACAATTAAATTATCAGCGTTTTCACTTGGTATAAAAGAGTTTATGTTTTATTAAGTTTAACAAAAATTAAATTCAATACATTTTTTCTTCATATTTTCTCCTAATTATGAGGCAACCCTAGATAGAAATAAAATTAAAAAGTGATTTAAGTTTGAATGTTTTAAAGAATGTACCTATTAGCAACTTTATATGCCTAAATATTTATTTATTTCCCAGAACAAATTATAGTGGTATCAGTAAAACAACCTTAGTTTAGCACCTGAGCACCGTGAACAACTTACAATGTCATGTAACATAGGCTAAGTAACTACAAAATTGACTAATTGTATTGTGTAGATTTCTTCGACGGTTTTAATATCCGTTAACTTAATTAATGCGGTATCAGTTCCTCATTTATATATGTAGATCCGTAATCTCTTACTGAATCAATATAGAGGGCTTAGATGTTGGCGTAGTTGTCTACGTATAGAGAAACAATTTCTTACTTATAAATAATATAAAGTAAAACTAAATAAGTACAGGATTATATTTCAGGGATTACACATAAATTTATTGTTAATTATTAAAATACCAATTAAAGAAAGTTGTAATAAAATATTATTTTATTGTAGATAATTATTATGTCCAAATTTAATGAAACATGAAGATAATCTTCCAGAGCAAAAAAACTTGTACAGAATCGTCGAAGAATAACGTAATAAAGACGGTTGTAGTGGCATCATTAAATAAAAAAATCTACTTAAAATCTTGAAACAATTTGTTAAACAGATTTATAACTTTTAAAACAAAATTAAGCAACATAAAGCGCATACAAAATGCATTCCTGCTCAAAGTAATATTTTGATGGCACAAGTAAAAAGGTTAGTGAGGATCGTTTTCATTTTAATGTACTGTAAAATAAACAATTAGTATTAAAAACATATTATTTGTCGAAGTCTCTCTCGCTTATAACGCTAAGTACAATCGTTTCGTCGAATAAAATTAAGCTATAAAACTTTATGATACGGTCTCACCAAAACCCCGCAATGAAGCTCCAAATAAATTATCATATTACAATTATTAAACTCGCAATGGAAAGAAAAACCGTAGAGACTCGCTCTCGGAAATACGAATCGAGATTTTAGCTGTCAAAATACTTGAACCGTTTCGAGTTTATTGTACACGTAATGATTATTATTTTCGACTTTAATTTTCGAGCCGCAAACTGACCTTTTCACTCAAACATGTTTTTTTTTTCTTTTAAATTCAGTTCTCGTTATCATCAAACGTAGATCTGGAATAGTAACAAGTGCGAACGAGGCTGACACATCCGTTCGCTAAGGTCTTCTACAACCACGCCCAGCTTTTATACTCGACAAAACGGCTTCACTCATTAATTATCAATAGAGATTTCCATAAAAACAAAAGGTATCATTTTTATTTTATTCCAGATTTAGTATTAAGGTAAAACTAACAAAAAAATTTTTGAAGTTAGTCGTTGAAATCTTTTATATTAAAAATTATTTTCGCCTATATATTTCTTAAATATCTAAGTTTGAGTTTATTTGACCACTCAGTAAGACTTTTCCCATGTTGACATTAAAAAAAAAAATAGAACTCATAATAATTAATAATTTTACAAAAACGCATTTTATTATAAAAATCCATTCATTTTACTGATGTTATAAATTACTTAATGTTATAGGCTGCTGCATACAATGTATTTAAAAGACAGTCTAGTTCATGAGTTTATTGTTATTTACTATGAAATTAGTGATTTTGAAATAGGATGAAACGAAAGAAAGGTTCATCGCGAAGCACTCTTAATTAATGCAATGGATAGTCCATAGTTATTTTCAAAGCAAATCCTATAGTGAGACATTTAAAATAAAACCAATATACATTTTAACTAAAAAAAACGTGCATTTGAGTGTTCCACATACCATATCCAAAGCGCAATTATTAACCTAACTTTACGTGTGCGTTGGTATTGTAAGTACTAGCGCCGATACCATCTGACTCAGCTACGGGTGATTGACGTGTTTTAATGATTTTGATGCGTTGGTATAATTTATATAAGATAAAACAAAAATAATTTACACACCAAATAGAGTAGCTGTCCAGTGTTAACTACTGGTTAAAATTGTTTTGTAATCGATATTTATGATACTTAAATTAATCGATTTCACTTCCGACAATGTTTACTTACTGTATAGATTACATATATTTAAAAAAACTGTTACAATTTAAAACATTATATACAAAATCATGCTTAAACAAATGAATCGATGAGGTTTATTTTCTATAAGCGATCGTATTGATGGACTCACATTAAACTATACCAGTGATCGAACATCAAAAATCTGAGGCTGTAGGAATGTTGATAGCTTAAAGCTCTTGATATAAGTAATAACATATGTTATTCCAAAAAAAAAGTGTTTAATTTTTGTAATAAAAAAAATGCGCCAGGATACTGTGAATTGCGACGCTTGAGTCGACGCACAAGGTCAAATTTAATTTTGATAAGTAAAATTATTGCTTATTATAAAAAGAAATATCTGAAAGGGCGTCATTAGTACGTGACCTCCCAAAGTGTGACAGACGGGCCAACAAAAGGAGTCAGTAAAGACAAAGTCAGCCGCCCAAATTCAGGCGCCTACACAATTGTAAAACCTGACAAGGGTCAGAAAATATTGGTCAAGGCACATGCTTTATTGTCACGCAACAACCGAGAACATCGACAACTGATAATTTATTTTATTTAATGGAGCGAACAGGAAAGATGCGGAAAGGCCTCTGCTACATCCTCACTTTTCTTCCCATGTCCGCATTATGAACGTAACTGAGCTTCGCTTTTTTCTTAAATTTCATCTATCTCATGTTTTATTTATTTTGCCTGATCTATTATATATTTGTAAATACTGCAAATAAATCTATCGCTTATCGTGTATAGGCATTCATACGAACATAAATTTAGTAAAAAATACTATATTAATACTATAACAAGCCCCAAATTATATTTTCTCATTATAACAAAAGAATAATAAGAGAATGATCGCCTCCTATTATCCTGTCCAAAGAAACACGTACATATCTGTCGATTTGTGTTCATTAAACTGACACTTTTACACTTGATATGTAGAAAACGCTATTGGCATGTAAATTTCAGTAAAATTAAAGAATATTTTTTTAATAAGTTTGTGTGATACATTATTGCATATATGAAGTAGTGATATCAAAACTTATAATTTGTTTTATATCTATTTATAGCTATAATTATATTAATTTAATTACATTATTATGTACTTAGAGATAATTAGCAATACCAAAGGCACCTCCATTGCGCCGGCCTAATGTTCCAAGTTCATCTCAAAACACAACTATTACATTTGTGTTAAACTGAGCTGATTGATTTATCTGATTTGTATTTACAATATGAATACTATAAAGTTTTAGGTATACGAAGAAATATAGAATAGCCTCCGACTACCCCAGAGAGATATAGACCTTTTAAATTACTGTATACACATATAAAAAAATGACTTAATAAATAAGTTGAGACTAATTGCCACACGAAACGTGTTAATTATTATACGTAAGAGATAATAATTTTAATTGAACGCCTATATAGAATGGTTTTTTAAAAAAAGGTGTTAATTAATCATGAGGTGTGCTTAATATTTTCAGCATGTTCTTAGGAGTTAATTTTAATAAATTTAATTTTCCCTTATAAATGCCCATAAAGTTATGGCTTAGTGCAGATGCTATTAAAAATAGTACTACAGAATAGTGCAATAGAATAAAAAAAATAGCAATTAAAGTGTTATTTAATTATTTATATATTCAATAATTTATCAAACAACAACAATGTAAACATAATATCAATTTAATTTTTTAATAGAAGAGCTTTCATTATCATTCAAGTACGAGCTTAAAGACGTAAAAGCACAAATGAAGCGAACACTCCGCATTTTTGTATGCGCGCGCGCAGCTCGCAGTGTCGCATAAGCGACTGAGTAACCGTAGTCCGCTATCGTTCATACGCTCATCTCAGTACCGTTAGACAGAGAGAGAGAACCGAAGGCTTTGCGAGTGAGCAGTACGGCCGCGCCCCGTCCGAGCCCATCCGGAAGCCTCGCTGAAACTGGACCGTTTTCTTTTCTTGTTATTATTGAGATCGGTTAAGTTCTGTTGTTGTCGCGCGGCGCGCCGCTCGCTGATAACGATGCCGCACCGCACTGCGCACGCGCGGCCCAATCACGCTCCCGTAACTCGCGCTACCCTCGCATATATCACTACTTGAATTCACAATTCATTTTATTTTATTATCATTCACAAGTGATACGCTAAAGAGTTTTCAGTTAAGGAGGAGTGATATTAAGTGCTCTTGACTTTTTTTATTAAAAATATTTCGCAACATTTTGTGATGCTATGGATAATTTTACAAATTTAAAGACGTGTGCAAAGTGTTAATTCTAAATTACAGACACGATCGAAGGATTTTGTGAAATTTTAGTACGATTAATATTCATCGATAGAAGTGAATAAATATTGAGAAAGTGAAACCGCAAGTTAACCGCTACAAGACATACGCGTAATAAAAGCCCTCACGAATAAACATACTAAAAGAGCTTTTAATATTTTATATAAACATTTTTGTGTTCACATAAGTTTCGTTTTTTGAGACAAAATTGAAGGATACAAAGCCACCATTTATTACAATAAGGTAGGTGACATCAACAGCTTTTATATTTAAGTTGGCAACGTTTGTCTTGAACGATATAAACGATAAAATCTTTAAATGTTATAAAATGTATGTCGATTTAACTTAAATATCTAATTTGAAAAATATTTAATGTTTAAATTCAATTTTAAAATTTAAAGTTCCATATTAATATTTTATAGCGGTTTATTGAAAACTGTTATTTGTATTGTATTTTCCAATAATAAATTGTTAGTTAGTTTGTTAGTATATATAATACAATATTGAAAACTTATATGTGCTTTTTAAAATTAGAATACTGAAAAAGCAGTTTGTAACGATTTGTCAAAACAACCGAGCTTTCCATATTTGACTTTGTTTCTAACTTTTCGGATAATAGAAAATTAAAAGTTCACAATTTCACTATTTACTTCTTATTTGGTTTTATTTTATATATTTTTATTTTTAAAAAGTCAATCCACTAACTCTATTTTAATAAACCATGACTGTCGTATTGAACCGCTACTAGGCGACCACTTTCCGACGGCTTCGAAGAGCACTTTTTGCTTCGTTTCTATTTATTGCGCTCCGAGCGTGAACTTATATGGCTTCCACGTAAATTGCTTTGAATTTATTGTTATTTAATTAATTAGTTTCGAATGTTTATATACAACAATATTCTTATTTTAAAATATAGCATATTAAATTATTTAATAATATACATTTTTTTTAATAGTAAATAATGATAAAATACAAGATAATATGAATCATAATTCATAAGCAATTTAAAAAAATCACTAAATAGCTTGGTAATTAAAAAATTCAGCGCAATGTGAAATATTACACTTAACTTTTATAAGTTTGTAAAACTCGGATCTTATCAAACATGTCCGTCGTTTCTTATTGGAGGCAGTAAAACAAATAAAGTTCGGCTTTTTATGTGGTAGCTGACCCACGAAATACAAAACTGGATTGCACATTTTCATTTCTTTTTATTAACTGTTTACACAATTAACCCTTCCGTCTTTTATTGCGTAACTTTTATATTAAATAAATAAATTCGTAATGAAATAATTATAACTGTAATTATTATATATAAATTACGCGAAAGAGTGCGTATAAACATAATGTAGTCATAAACTTCTCTATGGTCGCGGGAATTTCAGTTAACGCGATTTATTCCGGAACGTATCCCTCGCGTAAAGCGGGGCATTACTGTATTGTATATAGAAACGTGAAGTTTAATTTTTTCTATTTGTATCTCAATATATAGCAACATAATTGCGTCTATGATCGAAAAATATTATATTAATGATACAGCATTTTTATATAGTTTAACGTTCCGTTTTGCGTTTTACGACTATACTATATCTTATTCAATAAACAAATTCGGCAAATCCATCCGAAATTTGAGTAACATCCAATGGCGTGATTAAAAACTAAATAATTAATTTTTACATTAAATCCGTGTATTCGAAAGTTAATTTTGTCATTAGTTCTTATTCGAGCTCTGTTTCACATGAACCGAAGTCGACTCTACCACCGTGATTGCGTTCCCGAACCTGAAAAAAGAACGAAAAATATTGTCTCGGTCGAAACGCTGTGTCATCTTTGTTATTAAAAGAATAATAAAAAAATAATTAGAGATTTCGCTTTCACTGGTATTGTCCGACCGAGTTGTGCGTAGAGTTAGGTAACGAACAGACCCGTCACGGCAAATATCGATCAAGTGCGCGACAAGACTTCGATTTCCGGTACCAAACACAAAATCCCGTTTGGCTTAATTATTTATTCTGTACCATCATGATTTAATAAACAGCTTTTTAATTTATGTCTGTCAAAAAGATCAGTGCAACGATTATTTACTCCTACGTTTATTAAATTAGGTTTTAGTTTAATCTTTTTAATACTAAATTCTAGAGCCAACTACATCGTTTATAATTGTACTACGGGATGCAATGTTGAAACGAGTAATTTAAACACATGCTTATCTAAAGCGTAAGTATAGAAATTATCATGGTAGGTGTGACGACAAATGTGTGGTTCGAACGAGCTCAACGCTATGCATAGACAAGGCGCCGAAACGCTTGCAAACATAAACCACGTTGACTTTATTTTACATATACCTACGTCCATCCATACCAAGATCTATAAACGGAATTGATAATTCATTATTAATCACAATGACTGCAAATTGCGTAAATTTAAAAATAGCGGAGAAACTGAACGAAATTAGTATCAACATTCCCCTTGTCCATCCGGTTGGGGTAGGTTCGTAGAGATTGTTTCTCGATGGGTTACGTCTGTTTCATATAAAATTATTAAAAGCTACAAAAGTTGCAAAGCGCTCAGCCCGTACCGACTATAACTCTCGACTCGTCTTATTTGCATATAATTACTGTTCATTTCTATTTATCGGTGACACAGCCTACGATTGTTAAGATTTATGTAAGTACTTAGTTATTGCAATATCACACACAGTGACCTACTCTGCTTTCACATAATTTAAAATTATTATAAAATTTAATAAAAACCAAATGAGAAAAACAACAGCCTAGCTTTACAATCAAGTAAAAGTAAATCTTTGAAATATAAAAATAGCAATTTAGTAGAACAATTTTTAAAAGACAAAAATTCAATACCTACTTTCCTATTCAAATATTTATATGCAATAGACGAGATAGTTACTATGCAAGCAAATGGTTTTCGTCTGCAGCACATTTAAATAGCTCACCTACGATGCAAATTTGAAATAAATTTAAAATAAATCGATATTTTGTCTGCGGGCTAGACAGACATCTCTCATCAAAATTCAAGGAAATTCCAAATAGCCTGCATTGGAGACATCACAGTTGATGAAATTCAGATTGACAAAAAAAATGCACAGACGGTAGTCGTATAATTTTCCGACCGCTTTAATGCCATTGGCCACATAATAGTCTGCCTAATTTTCATAATCTGCACTCATACCAGATGAGGTCGAATATTATACAAACTTTATATTCAACATGTCACTTCAACATGTTTTAGTTCATTCGACTATGAAATTGAAATATTGAAGATATGATAGAAGCGTACTTATATAATCATTTTAATTAGTTTAATGAATAATTAATGAGAATGCTTTTGATAAATAAAATTGTAGACGTAATCGATAATCCTCTTACAAAAAAAAATGTTTTCGTTAATAAATTGATTTTATAATTCTTGAAAGAATCATGCCTACATTAATTACAATATAACACAATTAAAACAGAGATTTCCGTTAACAATTCGTTTACGATAGTTATCAGTTTTAATTAAGAACCGGCATTGGACCATTTGATTAATAAGATATTTGGGAGCACCTTTCTCCGGCGGATTCGCGGACATCCGTTTCACACACTAACATTAAGGATGCTGTCCCCTGAAGGCTCATAAGAAAATTAATGCTCACTCACAGATGTTATACTTCGATAAACAGAATCTACTGATCTTAAATACGATTTCCTAATACGACCAACACGTCTCGTTAACAAATTTTGAGGTTTATATTATTTACGAATTTATCTAGCTGTTTAATTCGTTGTTTCTTATAATTAAATTACGTGACACCTAATAGTAGTAGAGCAATATGTCGTTTTTACATAGTTTTATATACATAAAATAAAAATAAACAAAATTTCCCCCTAATCAGAATTCGATGTATTGTCAAGATCAGGATTTAAGAGGATGATCTCACTGATTGCATAATTTATTGTTTGTTCTATATCTAGATTCTCGATGTCCTAGAATGTGTTATTGAGAGGCGATCATCAGTACTACATTGACCTAGACACAACACTATTATATTTATAACTTTGACAGCTGTCACTAGACCTATTCTTTAGACGTATACGAATATAATACGAAATAAAAATTTTAAAACATTATTGCCATATTAGTTGTTCATAATAGGTAATAAAAAATTTAAAATTAATTATTTAATTTATTAATATATTTTGAAACTTTTTATTAGCATTTAATTATTCTTAAATTAACATGTTTTTAATTGATATTACTTCTTATTTCAACTAGAATTAATACTTTGGGTGTGATCAATTATTCTTACGTCAAAAAAGATTTATTTTAAATTATTTTATCGATTCTAATTTTACTATTATACTTGCAAAAACTTTAACCGTCTTATTAAAAAGTTAACAAGACATAGATATCTGTCGTAGTTCCACGATTGCGATGTTTACAATTAAGTCAAAAAACAACTAATTTCCAACGCATTGCTACAGAAAATGTAATTAAATGAAACAATGACGTGTAAGTTACAACAGCGAATAAGTTTGTTGGCCTTAAAGGGTTTTTCAAATCAGTGTTAACTCTTCATTCATACGTGTGAATTTGTTGGCAGTGCGACAATACGCTCCCATGCACCTGATTGTCATCTCAGTAAACTTGTCTTGATTATGAAACTAACTACAGATGATGTAGCATGACTACTGCGATTTTAAGATATAAAGTATTAATATTGATATACCTACCAGATTCTTACCTAGTCACAATAATAATGGTAAGAAATGCATTGGTATTCACTTCAGTATATAAGGAAACCTAATTCCAAAAGCAGGTTACGTTTACTTTTTGTTTTATTTTTATTGATTCAATTTTTTTTTTCAAAAGTACAGTTAGATAAAAAAGTTTTTATAATATTAATTGCAGTAAGTTAAGAAATCGTTAGCTCCGTGCTAGTTCACTCGAGTATTGAGCGAGGGATCTTTTTGTCTTCATGTTGCGACAGTGTGACCGAACAATATGGGATTGACATACCTACATGGTTCATATTTTTACGCAATATTTAGAACTTTTCAAAAACTTATATTTGTAGAATTTTGTGCTTATATAGTATAAATACAAATCTATAAATAATGTATAACTTTTTAAAAGCAGTCAGATACTGATATTTTATTATTTAAAAGACTTACAGCTTACGATGACGTTTCGATTTTTTTGTACTCGAATTACCTATATTAAAATAAATGCGATATTTGAACCACGTTCGCGATTTACCTTAATTACTTTGTTTAAAAACACTGTGTCAATAGTTATCGTACAAAAGTAGTGTCGTAGTGTGTACATTTGTCGAGAGTCTTTTGTAATTAAGGTGAAAATTTTATATATAGAGAAACAACCACGCGATAATTTCTGCCTGCTCCAGAGGGGCAAAGTTGATCCGGTTTTTCGTTAATCATAATCACTAAAAATGTTAAATAAAGTTACATGATTCTTTAATAGCACTTACAATTTCATTTGTGTGAAACCTAGTTCAAGTCGATATTGACGTGATACTATGTAATAAAGTTCGTTAAGTTCCCATAGAAGCACGAAACTATAACAGAAATTGATACCTTGTGTAATATTAAAAAACCAATTTTGTTTTAAATGTTACAAGTTTTTAACAAATTGATTACCCAATTTTAAACATTAATTAAGGGATTAAACACGTAAAGTAACAACCCCAAAATCAATACAATTTATTTTTTAAATACCTATTTAGTAACCATATTTATTGCAATTCGATTAATTATTTTAAAATAATAATAAAAAAGGGGTTGGCAGACTGAAGTGACAACTGAACTGAACGGACTGTAACATCAAGTTGACTACCTAAAAAATTTTCATTCGTATCATTTAAAATAGTTCGTATGTATATGAAACGTATCGAATGTAAACGAAATCGAATCTCAGTGTATGTCAGTATGGAATGCGTCTATCAAAAGAGCTGACAATGGCAACAACAAAAAATATCCCACGGCACATAATAATGAATAGTTAACGGCGAAAACTAGGTGAATCTTTGTGCAATCGTCTAGTATGTCTTTTAAAAGAAATATGATCATTTTCAATTTCATAACATTTCCCACACACGCACTTGTGAATAGTACACTGCGTACACAAATTAGTGTAATCTAAAACATATTTCTTGTTCACAATTACTATAATACTACTGTCAACATATGACAGAAGACACGGGCCAGTTTCATCCATCGGTTTTCACTGCAATGACCACATTTTGAGAACGACCGCTGGACTCAACTACTGCACCCGCTATTCCGGCTTGATAAGACAATAATAATACACATACAACGTCAACATTCAGACCAAATGTTACGAATAAAAATCAGTCTCCAGTGAAGTCAAAAATGGACTAAGTCATTTCGTAACACTAGCCTATTAACCATGAATTGGCTTACCTTTTTTAATGTACACGATGAATAATAAATATCACAGTCTTGTAAAATTAACATATGCGAGTAATTATGTGTTTGCAAATATATTTGTTGGATTTCATGGCCTTTAAATATGCACCTCTCAAATATGAACTAGTATTTTAAGTGCCTGTTTTGGTATATTTCATATTAATTTATAACTTTAATAAATGTATATACGTATGCATACGAGCTGTAAATAATCAGAATAATTAGAGGTTTTTTAAAATCATGTTTAATACAAAAAACTGAAATAATGCTTTTTATACTAAACACAATAACACACAAATACAAAAGAACATCAAACAGAATCTCCAATAAAGTATTCGAACAATGTATGAGAATTCCCGCGAAGACAAACGTCAAAAACGTTTTGCAGCCACAAAATGTTCAATGCAAATTGGCCGAATGTCAAATCAAACAGGCATAATAGTGTTACTCAACGTGCATCTTGACATTCCTTTTTGTTCGCTGACGATACTTCGCACGGGTTCCTATATGAGCCGACCGTGTGAACAATTCTCACGATATACACGAGATCCTATTGTGATAGCTTGTTCACTCGACCAGCTAAACTCTGCTTTACGATAGCGACCAGATTCACCTGATATTACTGGCAAGGACGATGTCAGTAGCACTACGATCCCACTCGCGCCTAATCAAGGATCCATGAACACAGCAAGTAGATCACATGATAGATGTGCGCACAATGGGGTTACACCGGGGGTACTGGACCTCACACGACAAATGAAGAGAGTTCAAACATTATTGAAACCCTCTGATTCTGCTATAAGTATAGTTTGAAAGGCATAAATAAGAAATTTACATTCCATGGCAATACATTTTTGTACAGAAAAACGCGGTAATATTATCACAGTTTATGACGCATTGACATCAAAATAAACCGAACGAATATTTGAAACAATGTAAATCATATAATAACCGTAACACTTATTATTAATAATTTTGTCTTGAGTAATAATAAGCTTCGTTTAATTTGCGTTGAAGATAATTTCAAGAAAAACTGTTGCCATTTACAAACCTGTAATATTTTAAAGCGCAGGAGAGTAATACTCGTATATCCAATAAAATACGCGCAACCTCTAATTATTAAACCATTAATATATGAAGCATCTTGTTAACAATTACACCCGGAGTTCATTTGAATTGTAAAACGATTCCCAATATTGGGTAACTACGCCCATTATCTACAGATAATACACATGTTAGATGGGCAGGAATCGAACTAGATTTATGAATACTTACGAAAACCAATCAGAGGAGGCGTAACCATTAGTAATTATTTCTTAACACCATATTCAGAGCCCAGCTACCGAACATGCTCCATTAGAGACTTCCTTTCGTCTAATGGTTTTGATTGAGACGATGTTAACTATTAAAATTTTAATTAGATCGTTCGAATTAACGATTGGGGCCTTTGATACAGCTTCTGACATTACATCGCGCCTTCTTAGATCTTCTGAAGATTTATTATAGAAAGCAAATGAACTGATATCGCGGGAATGTTTATAGTGATCGATCATAAATCAAAATAGATTGTAAACACAATTGTAATGGAGTGATAACTTCACATTATTCGAGAAGAATGAGATACATTAAGAAAGCTTTTATCTGTTGATATATAACTTCAATACAATGCGTATATTTACGGCCTCTGTGCGGTGGCAGTTGATGTTCTATTATTTTAAAAAGTTGGCATTTGTTTTAAATTTAGGTGTTACGCTCATCCTGATAATTAGTTTAAATTGAATTTATTAGTTGAAATCGAGCGGCTTGCTTTTTTTCTTTATTTGCTCTCGCATGTGGTGTGATAGAAACAACCGTCAATTGTAATTTACTTTATACTAATTCATATTAAAATGGCTATAATAAAGTATTTTAAGCACTTTTTCATACTTCGGTTTTCGTTATAATTAACTACTCGTCGTGTATATAAAAAAAATTCAACTGATCATGACATAAGTTATTTTTATATGTTGCATAACTCATAAGTATAATCGTAGAGATATATATGTGGTAATATAAAAATAGATATCTCAAATATAGTAAATCCTAAGCGAAACCTCGCAGTAGTCGAGACATAAAGATGACAACTAGAGATTAAGCTCTAAGTTAATTTGTTCCTCAACTTTTTATGCCGCTAAGCCTATTGCATTTGAAAGTTAACTTACAAGCTTTTGCATGTAAAAAATAACACAGAGTGATTGCTTCCTTCCGAATAGAAAGTTAGTCAAGGCTGATCAGTGATCATATGATAGGGGATGCTTATAATTAGATTTTACATTCATAAATAGAAGCCTATATTTATAATTTACTAGCTGATGCCCGCGGCTTCGCTCCCGTTAAGAAGTATTATTATTAATTAGGTATAGTTTTTGCGGCTTTATTTTTGTTTAGCGTGTGTAAAAACGTCTTCATCACAGTAACTCCAATCTTTAATTTCAGTTCAATCAGTCGAAAATCTAATAAGATTTATACAAACTTTCATCCCCTATTTTATCCCCTTAGGGGTGGAATTTATCAAAATCCTTTCTTAGCGGATGCCTACGTCATAACATCTACCTGCATGCCAAATTTCAGCCCAATCCGTCCAGTGGTTTGGGCTGTGCGTTGATAGATCACTAAGTCAGTCAGTCAGTCAGTCACCTTTGAGTTTTATATATATAGATTTAATCACGGAGGCGAATGTTTTCTGCAGTTGTCTTCCCTTTTGGACCACTCTAACTCACTCTACTAACATCCGGCAGAGTGTAGTCCATCAGACTACTATACAATATAAAATATATATAATATACTGTATTGTTCTAAGGTCAGATCGTATGCGTTATAACTGCATTAAAAATTCTATGAAATAGTTCACTTATACCGATATAAGTTCACTGATACAGTATGCGTAAATCTGTTCGTAATATCTTGTCTGTAAAATTCCACAACATGTAGTTCCATAATAAATTGTGTCTAAAAATAGTTTACAAAAACAAACGAAACGTAATTTCTCATCTACAAATGCCGATCAAAATGATAAATATTAAAGCCCACCATTGTCCATTTAACAATGACATCTATGCTCAGTTTGGACTTGTGAAGACATGCTATGATCCGGATGTTGACATCTTTTGCTGTAGATGTCAATAGTAAAGACGCAGTTTTGAAGAGTCGTCTGACAGTTCCCCCGATCAGTTTGACAACTGGTTTAAATACCGACTCACACGTTCTATAATCTGTACTCCCATGACCAAATCTTCAGACCAGTTCCAAAGATAACATTAGTTGAAACGGTAAAACAGTCCTTCAAAATACAACAATTTCCCACAAACAAATAAAAATAATTATAATATACAAAATAACAAATAACAATCGTTACACTTAGTTATTTCTATTGTTCCTAAACAAAGGCAAATCATTTAACACGAAACGCCAACAATGAAACACGTATGACATTAAAGTAAATATTTTAATATAGCAAAGTCAAATTTGTGCACAATTTAATACTAACCAATATGCACTCTTTCGACACCAAATTGCTCGTCATTAGCAAGGCTGAAATGTCACAAGACAATGCCGGCCGCACTATTTATTGTCACAAACAAACTAAGGTCGTACGTGATCACATTTCCTATGATACAGCCCGTAATATACTGAAAATAGACTTGAACAAAGTGCATTATGTGAATTGATATTCGAAAGTTTAAATTTTGACTCAAGGTTGCATTTTATTTCTTCAATTTACGTATAATAGATTTTAAATCAACTGGACGCTAAATGTCATTGGCGCGTTTCGAATATAAAAATATTTTATTAAGATACAACAAGTTGATACAAATAATAACAAACGAACATCTACGAAGGAATAATTCTAAAAAGAAGCTTTCGTTTAAAAGTTGCAACAGAAACGATTTAAGTCACCTAATAGAAACCAACACTAACCATTTCATCACGATGACTCCTCATTTCTGCTCAGCCAATCAGCGTTAAGGATGAGGACGTACTCAGCACGTGTCAGAAACCATGGGTCAGAGGTGACTCGACGCGCCTCGAGCCAGGAGCACGCTGGCCTATTGTTAAACAGACTTGATGAAACCAGGTCTCTATTTGTAAAGTATGATCTAACCGCAGACCCTGTTTAAAGAAGCCGCGAAATAGAAACGTGCCGCCACACAATAGGTTTTTAAATCGAATGAAAGATAAATAAGAAATTTCAAAAATTTTATTAAATTGGTTCGATCTGGCGATAATAAGAATACAAATGACATTATTGATTAAAGTAATACTGATAACTGCAATATCACGTTTCCGAAACAATGTAAGTACTATAATTAGATAATAGTTGACTATTTAAGACTCTTAACAATATATAATTTTCTCGTGATGGTGATTTTAAAGGCAAACGGTGAAAGTTAACAAAGAGCGATCCTTAATTCCATGACATAGCACGACATTAGAAAGATAGCACATAAACTGTTAATGTCACAACGCGACGCAAACGGCTCGCTTGCGGTCTCGTCTAATAAATCCGGGCGTCTCGAGCCAGGCGTGAAAGATGTAGTGCCCGCTTAACATACAATGAACGGGCAGAGTGTGTCGCAACCTGAGACGACTTAGCTTAGGTTAGAGCTAACGACACTAGGTGTGTCCTGTGGACCACATTGTCGTCGTAATCATTGTGGGCGATATGGCGCCTTGGATGCGGATTAGTGCAACGCTTGTAGATGAACTCTTTGTTGTAACTAAGTATCCACTTATTTAATAATTAAACAACATAATTTTAATTAGATAGTTTAAATTAGTTACCCTCCTTATTTAACATTTGTTTTAAATATATTAAAAAAAAACACGTCTTTTATATTGATAGAGTTTAGTTCGAAGAAGAAAAAAAACAAATCAAACAAGATGGAGTGGGAAGATATCATAGAAAAAAGTAAAGTTGTCAATTAGTAAAGAAAATATATCACAAATTTAATAATAGCAGTCTAGCAGCAAAGCATAGTATCTGGCACGTCCAGCATATGTTATACATCAAAACATCACCTTGAAAGCTCATAGAAAGATCACATCGGAACACAGTCAACGCCTCAACATACCATAATAGTCCCATTGTTGCTCAAAGCGTTCTAGATGTGAGACCCAGATAATCGAGTCATGCGAAAAACACAAATATTACCTTTGTATTAATTACATATTGAAGCAAATGCTCAATTGCGTAAGGCGAGGTTTACACGTCTTTAATAGTTAACTGTATCAAGTGACAAATTATTGAGATTATACTGCTAGATAGACAAAAAGATAAATTACTTGCCTAATACTTATTAGCTAAATTTGGGAGGGCCTGCCGTCTATCAGACGACGGGGTACCCGTGTTTGATAGAGGAGGTTATTTGTCAGTGTATGAACACATACGTACGTAAAGGCATGGCCGACCACAAAAGCAAATTAAACAATGACATACATATTGCATACGAAATAATTTAGTTTCATATCGCACCGTCATTGATTTCAAAATAATACATGTTTTCATGCAACGATGCCGATATTTAAAAAAACTATTTACAATAAAAATATTCGTCATAATATATGAAAACAAAAGTGTTATTATGCGAAGGTGGGAAATACAAGTACGCGGTTAATTATTATTACTTATAACAAACAAAGAGCGTAATTAAGTGCAATAAAATGGCTTCATTTAGAACATCATTCTCCAAACTGGCTTCTCTAATTGTTTGTTTATACAACATTATAACATTAGCAAACCTAGTTCATAAGCAGTTAATATTTATGAGACTACGTAGGAGTGCGTTATTGCTAGAAATGTGATTTACATTCGAAATGAAGATATCGTTTGCATAATACCAATCATTAGAAAACATATTGAACAAGAATCGATCTGTGATTTGTATTCGGAGTAGCCAAAATAATGACTATGCTTCAATGATGGCATCCGATAAAAAGTTTTCGTAACGCCCTGCGGCCGCTACGAGATAGCATCTCTTGGTCGTTGCGCGTGCGCACGTCATACACTGTGTTGTTTTTTATTCAAGCTTCGGCAGAGAACATCTGGTTGCTGATCTGTGCTTAGATTAGTGACCAGTTTTGGTGAATCTTAAATTTGTATTTCGGATTTATACTAATGGATTGATTACCAATTGTATTCATTATTGAATAAAGTGAATCGAACATTAACCTTAATCCCTTAAGGACATGATTTACCTTCAAGTAAAATATGATAATATAATTCTTAACTTTCGATTTGATGCCTATTGATCGCGCGGATGATACTGTCAGATTTGACATGTAATGCATATGATCGAGACTATAATTTAAATGCTTTTATGTTTTTTGAACACTTCTGAACAACTGGTTTATAATCACTGGCATTATCTAAATGTTTCGTATCATTTTAGAACAATAATAACAAAATTAGAATATTATTATTATTATCGCCAATGCGAGCTGGTTTGGCCTGTGGAAAGACAAGGCCCAGCAGCAGGGAACGCACGATAACCCCATCAACCTTAACCCGTGGGCCTTGATGAGTCACAACCAGAATCCGATCATTGTGAATATCGACATTGATCCTAACGACATTGGTGTTGCTACATCCATGTAATTATTATCTTAAGATCGTCAAACATTGCTTCTTACTCAACAATTATTATAGTTTCGTGCTCTCGTATCCAGATTATATTGAGATTAACATTTTTACAATATAATTTTCTGATTTACACAATAAATTACTTACGATGTTATATTTTATCTTGTTTTAGAATCTTTACATGCACAGATCTGCAATTAAAAATTCATTTAACTCATTCAACGATATAGTGAAAATACCTGCTCTTTTTAGACAAAATCTATACAAATAAGCCAATGATTATTATTTTTCTTTTGTTTCAGGTAATGAAAAAGGCTAACATGGTGTTGGTTTTATTTCTTAACTTTCAGATTTCTTCAAATAAATAATAAGGTTTGCGATTGCCAAACTAATTTTATCTCTAAATGTTAACAATAAAAGAATATTGCTCAACTGAAATCAGTTTCACTTGTTACACTTTTATTTCTTGTTACTAAACTAGGCATCTTTTACTGCGTATAACCACTACTTTTTGTTTTATATTTTTAATAGTACCGCAATTATTTCATCCAATGACATCTAGGTCAGATTCCGAATCGAATTCGCTTTCAATAGCCAACTGTTACGGGTTATCTGATCTGGCGTAATTTAGATGTCCGTAACGCACGTGTATAACTGATCGAAAATTCCTTCAGATGGCCTTGCCTTGTAATGATTAGGTAGCGGCCACACCTAAACTGTCCATCGCGAAATAATTCGACTGGAATAATATATTAACTTTATGCAATGTTATTTCATTAAAGTTGTCATTTGTAATTAGTTAATTATCTTTTAGGGTCAATTCAGATTAGACGTAAAACTGTTTACGCATTTTCTAGTGATAATATTAAACAATTGTAGTGATTGATTTCTTATATAGAATCGGAAGTCGAAGATGGCAACAAGGCAACATACATTTGTAATTCTTACTATTATTATTGTATAGCAACGTTTGTGGGTATTCGCGAATATAATTTAATGAATTTAAAACGATTTATACGACTTACTATGGCGTTTATATTGATTAAATAAATCTGTAATTTATCTATATAAACGTATAAATTCTTTTAAATTTAATTATTTTTATTACTAGCAATTCAAAACAGATGTCGTTTTGACTAAATTACGTTAGTACGTAGACCCGTGAAAAACTTAGAATAGTAAATTAAATTGAAATTAGGGCGTTTACCCGTAGACGTAGTGACGTCACTTGCTCGTTTCAAGGTTACAGCGTGGCGGGACGTTTGATTTTGTATGTACAACTGTAATATGTGTTTTGTTATTGTTATTTGTATCGGTTATTTTTCTAATTAAATCGTTTAAGTATATTTTGTATGTGGTTTAGCAATATATATTGTATATATTAGTGAATTGTTACAATATGGAATCTAAAAAAATGTGACGGGGAAGATGTGTAAAAAGCGTGGAGTGTATCTTTCCATTCTTTGTTGAACTAAACGCGTTTTATCAGCTTCCCTTTTAGAATTAAAAAAAAAAATGTTTGTAACAAAAGATATTATTTTAAAATTATTATATATCGATGTTATATGTATTTAAAATCTTATGAGTGTTGTATTTTCTCAATCACCCATTTTAACATATCAGCCTCAAATTACATTACTAATCACATGTCTTATCAGAAATACACAGCGATGACTATTATTCAAGTCTATCATACACCTGAACTTGTAACGGCTACCATGTCAGGTCGTATGCTCACAAGTTTTCCTATTTCACGTTCAAAACAACATAAATCCTATGAACATTACTATACATGGCGTTTGAGTGAAAAGCAGTGTAACATTTTTTATTTTTAAGTTATGGATTCCATAACTGGATCGCTGGATCATGTATCAGCTTTCATAGAGCCGGTTCGTTGGCATCCTGCGCATGCGTCTGCGCCGTTGTACACTGAATCACTCTACTAGATCATTCTTAATGCGGCTTTAGGGTTATGTTTAATGAATATAACGTCATTATTGTAACTAACTGTTATTCGGATATAAATTAAATGCTGTAATAATTAATTATAAGATTTACCATCTTGTTTATTTTACATCAGATTAAAATAATAAAAACGAACATGATTGTAATTGGTAAAATGGTAAAAAAAATTTTGAATAACCTCAGACATCATTGCAAGAGAATTAAGTTTTAAAAAGAACTATTTTACGTAATTTGTTTTTTTTTTTTGGACAATTCCAATATAACGCGTCAGTCAAATATGTTAAAACTACTTTCTTAAAAAAAACTACAATTAAATTGAAAGACACTGTCACTATCTCAAGGCTATAATAAATAACATATATTTTTCAATTTTATTTAAATATTAATTAAAAATTTACTATCAACCTCATCTCGCCAATCTTCTGTTGACGTTTTCACGTCAGTAGCGATTTGCATGGGGCACTTTAATTGAATGGAAAAGATCGGTAGAGACAACGACGGAACCGAGGGACCACCCATCGGGAATTCGCGGCCGATGTATTAAATTCCAATAGCATATTCATTAATATTATTACTATTCATCATTAAGTTTATTTTTCATTTACTTAAGTTCAACAAAAAAAAATTATACATAAGTATTTATAAAAGTCACTCTAGAATAGATGCCGTTTTAGGCATCATCATATTCGCCCAAATGATTTGGGCAGATCTCACCGTGATCATGTGTTGTAATACTTTTGAAACGTGGTATTAAAAATAATTTAAACGTACGAGTAAGCCACATAAAGTATTTTAAATTAGTTATAAGTCATTCATGAAAGTAAAAAGTTCAAAATTACATTTAATGTCGAGTCAGTATTCCATCTTTATATTGTCAAAAAAAACTTCATTAAGATCTATTTCTATTCAAATATACCTCAGAATGTTCATGACAATCTCGTAAAATCAGTGTTAATATATGTGACAATGAATGTGCACTACATTATAACAAGGCATGTTATCGCTACATACATTTCCCGTTATCAAGGTCAGATGCATCTGCATTTCCTGGCTCGGATACCGGCCGAGTGCGGAATGTAATGCGCTCTAATTGAATATAACCCTGTATGTGCAGTAACGGTATACAAATGGCTGACATCTAACTGTCGTAGGTTTACCACAATACCATTTCGTGGTTGCGAAAATGCTTCTCTGATTGTAGATATTAAAAACAAGTTGCTTTACAAATCTATGTAGATAATACCTACAATATACTAAAGTTACTTACATAGATATATATAATATTCTAGTTTTGCGTTTATTTGAACTCAGTTACTTTGATAAGCTCGGACGTCTCTCCACGACCACGATGGCTGAATAGCTGTATGTAGAAATACTGTAATAAAATTTAATGTAATAATTTAAAAGTATAAAAAAATAACAAAATAAAAGTCATTAATTGACGAAAAAAGTACTTAATCCATCTTGCTAATCTACATACTATTGGACGTAAGAAAAAGATTTGACAGATTAAGAACAGAGAAGGTCAATACTCTTGAAATTAATTCTCACGATCACGACGGCATTAAGCATATCGTTTGATGGTAGGCCGGCGCGAGCGCATCACAAACGACTGGAAGAAAGTATCTATTTCTGAGCTGCATTATTTTAAAATACACTATATGTGCTATTCTCAAATTTATATTTATTTGATCATTATTTATTGAGCTATTTAGTGTGGTATGTATATTATTTAATTATCTTACTCAACTCAGGTGTATAAGTATATGCTTACGCAGAGTAGGCTATGGAAAAAATAAGTCTGTTTCGCCAATCTATCATTTTCATACGGCGAGCTTCCTAACATACATTTTTTACTCTGTTCTCGGTGTTACAAAAGAAATATATAATTTAAATTAATGTAAAACATTAAACTGATATTGTATGTGGTAATGAGGCAGCAATCAATGCATACGACTGTGATATCGGTGCGTTTCACACGAGGCTTTGACGCGAGCAGACTGACGGCGCGCGAATGAGAAGTGTCACTCAAGATATTTGCTTAGATTTCAGATGAAGAATTATGGCATGAATTGTTTGTTTTGTTAGTATGGACGCCTATAATCACAGGTGGCCAGTACTGATATCGTCTTTATAATTTCACTTCAACCACAAACGCTATTGTAAGTCGCATTTATCGATTTAAAATTACATGTGGGCAGATTTTAACAAATACAAATACATAAAAATGGAAGTTCAAGTATAAGAGATTACATCTATTCTATTTATGTCTCGTAAAAGTGGGTAGAGTTGTCGCTTTTGCGGAAACATCCAAACCTAACTTTTTCCAATATTTTTTCATTCAAAAATCTATCTTATAGGGGTTGTAATAGTAACTTATTTATCTTTATTCACAGCTTGTCGCCCACATTGAATTTTATGCAGTTCCGAGTACATTAAATTCACTGATAAAGGTCGAATCTAAATTCACTTACTTTATGTTGTATAATAAACAAATGCAGTGAATTTTACCTACTGATTTAATTTAAAAGCAAATCACATTTTGTGACAATTAACTGGCAAATATCTAGAATATTTTTTTAAAGTTTTTTTTTACATCGAACTGGAACTGGTCAGGATTATTATAGATAAAGTCGCAGTTAAACTCGGCCTTTATAACAGTAAGTGGAGGTAACAATAATGGACAAAGAGCAGTGAGTTGTGGATAGGCGGGAGATCAGTTTTGCCTAGTGAATAAATAATATATTTAAGAAAATTACAGTTTCATGTATAGAAAGAACATTTGATAAATATTCGTGCTTCAAATACTATTGTAAATAACACGAATATAGCCGTAAATAGCACAATTTTGGGAAATGCTAAACAAAAAAATATAAATGTAAAAAGATTTTCCTTGTTCGATTTCGAGATTGATGAGCACGTCACGGTGCAAGCTACCTAAAAAGTTTCGCATTCATGTCTTCAAAAGGTCACAATGGGAGCGAACAATTTTGATGAAGCTACTCAGTAACCAACTCACGAACTTTTTGGCAATGCGATACTTTTCACGCTTAATTGGCCGTCCAAATGACTCGGGCCATCGCTTTAAATTAAACGCACACGCGGCGACTTCAAAAAGACGATGCCGCGACGTTTTTGTATGCCGCAAACTACTTAAAACAGATTAGCGGTAATATTGAAATGAAGAAGATTGCTTTAATGGTTCCCACCGGCGTAATCATATTTATTCAAAGGTATATAAATCAATGATGATAGATAACAGTAAAAGTAGTAGCAGATCAATATTGTAATTAATATTAAGTCTAAAGTTTACAACGCGAGATGAGCAGCCACTACTTACCTATTAAAGTTATCTAAATCATTTCTTGGAACTGCAGCGAGCGGTCCTCTAAGTAGCCCCCATTATTCGCTGTCAATCAAATGAGCGACTCGAAATTATACGTCAGTGGTCACATGATCACTTCGCCACTCACAAGCAAAGCACATAAACTTTTATTTAATTCTATTTAATAAACCTTGGTGCGAAATATTAAGTGTAACTTAATAGGTAATATTACTAATATTTATTTAATAAAAAATGTTTGCAAATAAAGCAAATACAAAATCTTAATAGTCATTCTTAATAAATAGATAAATACAGATAATATTCTAAATCAGCAATAAATTAAATTTGAAACCGTGATTTAATAAACGAATTGGCGTGTCATAGGCAGGCGTTCTCAAAACATCGGTCAGGCTACTAAGGTCAATCAGCAAGTCAAGTCAAGCCATCAGTCATAAGTCTTCACTCATTGTTTCAACACGGCTTGCGCCACACTAATATCTCATTCACGCGTGCCGCCATACTACAATCTTTAATATCAGTTTTAGATCACGTTTGATCTCTTTGACCCTTGATTTTGGCTACCGTAGGCACGATTTTTTGTTTCAACAATCAGAGAAATTTCATATTTATATTCAAAGTGTTATGATCTCTAATCGAGTGCATGTTTTATGCGTGTCGGGGTCTTTGATGCTACTTATGTTAACAATATAAAATTAGTATGTTGAATTAGAATGTCTAGTTTGGTGGTTTATTTGTTAATCTAATGTAATTCAACTAAATATCTAGCCAAATTCTAATCTTTAAAAATTAACCAAGAAAGTTTTGTTCCCAACTTATCTAATAATCATAAACATGATCAATTTACACAAAATTTCGTAAATTATACACTAAATATTAGTTTCTGAGATTAGTGGATACAGTCAGTGAGGCGAGCTACTTTGTAGTGAAGTATAAAAAATGCAATGTCATAACTTTCAATTACTTTCTGGTTATAAAACAGGTGGCCTTCAAAACGAGAATTTGAATACCAACAGAGCCTTAAACTTTAAATAAATTATAGAGAATCACAACAAAGATCATCTCAATAAAAATAAGACATATTACGTATTCAATAATAATATTGAATTTAATCAATTTACGCATTGATTGTCGTAAAATTTTACTATAATTATACCATAATAAGTTTTTATATTAAGATATGTAACAGTGATTTAAATTTAAACCTAATTAGCTAAATTATGAACGCGAATAATCTGAAATAATATTACAATACTGTCAATATTAGGTCGATATAATAAAAAGTTTTGTAATAACTTTAAATTACTATACTTTAATTAAATTAAAGAAGACACACCGCGCGTGAACTACATATACGCTACGAACAAAAGTATGTAACTAGACATGTAATAGAACTAGAATTAAATTTTATAAAATTCATTGGTCCACTGGACAAGCTTTGTAGTGTGACAACTCTGTTCTTGGTGTCCTCTCTAGTATATTGAACTCCAAGGTTATTAACGCAATGCTCCTATCTCCAAAATGTTGTAGTTGAAAATGCTCTCACTATCTAATAAAGTAATCAATAAAAAAAATGACACATAAAATACAACGTCAACGCATAAACTTAAGATGTTTGTCATCGTGACGATATACTTGAATCGCTAAGGGCCTTTAAAATTTAAGCTGAATAAAAGTAGGTATATTTTGCTGTATCATAAACAGCAAATACACTAAAAAGGCACAAGGTGAAATCACAATAAAGCAATAAGTCCATTTAACTCCACAATGTAGGAAGTGGACGTGCGTATGACTAAGAGATGTACAAAGGATGCAATTCGCAATAAAATAAACGAAATAATAGTTCCTTGCAAAGTGCAAGGACGACCGTAATGGTCAGATTAAAGAGTGGGCGAAAGATGTAGCCAATCTTATTATTTGATTTTACAAAATAAGCGTCTTTTACTACTGACTTAAATGCCATAGTGAAAACATGCCAAATGAATATACAAACCACCTACAATATTTTAAAATATTAAAGAATGAAATGAAAATATTTATTTGCAATGTTTATAATTTACATTTGTAACCGAAAGTCTGTTGGACCAATCTATATATCTGTCCATACTTGTTCCTAGTGTCCACTCTAGTATATTCAAAAATAATTATAGTTAGTAAATTTATAGCACTAAATTAATCTTATTTTTACTTAATTTTAAATGAAGCGTGCAGACTAGATTAAGTAAAAAATATCTAAGCTAATTGAAAAACTAGTTTTATTGATAAGCTATCTACTTTAATTGCCGCAATATATTATATCAATTAATAAAACTAAACGCATCAGCTACTGAATTCAACAATCTCTTTATTTTCTTCAATCTTCGCTTAAACGTTATTTTAAAGTAAAATATATTTTTAATTTTTTAATTTATTATTAATTCAGGAATTCACCTATTTTTATTTGTAGTTGAATCATTAATAAAACAGCCAAGGGACATTTTCTTTCTTATATAAGAATCCATTAACACAGGGTTAAAAAATCAACATCAAGATCTCTGCCATAATTCCGTGAATTGTTGTGAGAGCCACACATCGCAAACAAAATCAATTACAATGTCGTGTTAATGACTTTTATGTGAAAATTTAATTTTGTTAGAGGACAAACAAGTTTTGTGTCTATGCAATTTAAATACTAACCGACTAATATGGTTTGATTTTAATTTATATTCCGCTACATTTATAAGAGATTTTTTACGTATTTTAATTAATAATAATCAATTACAAAATAAAAAATATATATAAGATATTATTTAAAGACGCGGTATTGCAAGCACTCATATTCGAATATTAAAAAAATACTACCAAAATTTAACTGATTTAAATTACTTTGTGCAATTTACTACCGCGCTTATTGAAAAAGTGTAAGAATTGTGGAAGTTTTTTAAAAATAAAATCTCACTAATCAAGCCGGCATAGTGGAAGCAATTGTTTCACTCAGACATTTGTCCGTGGTACTTCTTGCTTGGCATTAAGCGGAGTGTTAAGCTACTTTAAAAAATGGTATGTTATAAAAAAATATCTTAATAAAACTTCATAAGTCGTTATGAAATAATATACCTATACCTACCCACAACACGATATTTAGTATACTTGCAAATATTGCTACTTTATCATAAATAAATTATTAATGGAAAATTATTCATGCGCATTGTAAACAGGCGGAGATCGTGAGAGAATATGCTATAGATCATGATTCGGTTAAATATCTGAAATTTAATAATTCTGATCAAAACTACTACATCTAAATAATGTTAAAAGAAATAAATAAATAAAAATATGAATAATTTACATAAATATAGACTCAACTATTATTTACAGACGTTGTAACATCGTATGAAAGAGTGTGAAAGGACTTATGTGAATGTTTCTATCAATTTAAAAAACAAAAGAATAATACACATTTTCCGTGTACCAACCATTTCCATGATTTCAACACGTACTGATAAAGCTACATAATTATATTGAAGCATGCCATAAAAAATAGGATTTGTGAAAATATTTCAGCTGTAATCGTCGCATAAAACAGCAGTAGCCCTCATATATAAATGCTGCATGTTTTCTCAAGATATAATATATGAAAACAGATGTTTATCTGCCTGCTCGACGTAATAATAAAGCTCATTTGTGCCACTGAACGTCACTGCGCCGTCAAAATGTCAACTTGCCGCACGCTCGGTACTGTCCGCATAAAAATAATATGTATTTTTGTTTAATTTTCTAACATTTTCATTTTGCTTATCACTTCTTGTCATATCTTATGACAAGAAAAATTATATGTAAATTTCTTTTTTCAATGACTTATAAAATTATTATTTGGAAATAAATAAACACTCATATCAATATGATGTTAGATATACATATTTTTTGTTATAACATTAATTTGTTTATTAATATTTAAAAATTTAAATATTTATTTTGCAGACTGTACATTTAAGTCAAATAAATTGACGGTAAACTCCAGAAGCGCTTCGCATATAGTTTAGCTTGTTTCCTTACTTCTTCCTTATGTTCATAAATTTGAAGAAATATACTTGTTGCATACTAATGTTGTATATATAGGTATAAAGGAAATAATATATTTCCCTCATCAACTATGACTATACTACATAATAACAAAAGGTTAAATTTGCCTTTAATAATTAACTTCAAAATTGTCATAATATTTTCAATAAATTCTTCAATAAATAAATACACACTATCAACTGAAAAATAAAAAAAATCTCGGTCGTTATTCTCAATATACATATATTAAACAATAAAGTTTATATTTAATAAAACGACTCGTGTTTTAAGATATATGTCACAATAAAGTTGTTTTAGGACAGATGTGAAATTGCTTTAAAATATACTGCAATGTCCTGTCATTAAATACTTCCTCGTAAATTAAGGTATTACGCAATTCTCGTCCAGAAATCACTTTCGAAACACATAAAATTATTCAAATTATCCGAGGACCTTAATTTTACTAAATCACCTTTACTGTAATCTACTGCTAACATTTATGACATGTCACGCCTATTGTCACTAATAATCCCCGAGTAACGTTTAATTAAATTATCAGTAAACTAAAAAATCACTTAAGATTATAAGCATTTAGGTATATACATTTTTAAAATCCCATTTAAATTTTGTTATGATAATCACTATGAAACTCAGTTCAGAACGCTTTTCTTATCATAATCAGTACTAGCTCCGGGGATTTTAAGTCGATTTGATTTGTGTGTAATATGATAACATTTAATTAAGTATTTATTAGCAAGCATTTACTTCATTGCATCCCATCATTAGGAATTCGTAAACTAATGATTACAAAATAATAATAATAATGATTTCATGATTTTCAATAAAGTTACAAATACTGAATAAATGACATAACAAAAATAAAAATAAAAAAACAAAAATTGAAATGTATTTTTTTTAATAGATCATGGTTTAAAATGAATAACAAGAAAACTCGCCTAACATTGCCTAGATATAAGTGTCAGATTTCTCTATGCACAATATGTCGTATTAATTTCTCACATATCTAATGTACAAGACAATTATTTCACACACCATCAACAATAGATTGTCTGGCCTTAACCGAAATAGCATAAAGTCATCTTTAAAGAGATCTTACTCAATTTTGTCGCATCAATCTCTTATGACGATTAACAACGACTCCCATCACACTGTGTGTATCAAAATCATAAGCAATTGTATAACTCGGCACGTGTTCCACTTTGTTCAATATTCTAGCATAGAATGGCACCCACAAATTGTTTCATACGCCTTTGTTTCGCCAAATTTATGACTGAGTTTCATTCATGCGTGGTGCCATAAAAATAAATTTTGTTTAGGGTGACCACAAATTTAGTTTACATAAACCGCAACATCATTTACAACTTTCGAATTTGAAAATTGCGTCTTCCAATTGTACTGCATTCTTTTATGTTTTTAATTTAATTTTTAATTAAAATATGAAGCAGTTTTAGGTTATACGTGAACATGAGTCTCGCTACGACCATGATAACTGTAAAGTTTTGGAAACAACGAATTAATAATAATCAACATTACTTATAGGAATTGAGAAAAATACGCGATAAATTGATTACAATATTTTTTCAAATCTTACTTATACTTATCCATAGCAATTTAAAAAAGAATGGTTACACCATACATATGAACCATGAAAACATCTATCTTGTTAAGCAAGAGTATCATCGTTTGTTATGAAAGTCAGCCATCAAATTCTATCGATACGCCATGACGGACAATAAATATACTATGCAGACCGCTGACAGCCGCAATTAATTATCGCCCTGAGATCTAAATACCCATATTGTCCAATCATAATTGATTTTAGATTATTACTTAATTTTTGTTTACCTATACATGTTGCATATCGTAGTCATATATAATTTAATCGATAAATTTCTAACTAATTACTGTATATATTCAGTTTCAATATCTACTATCGATTGATAGTTTGTGATGATTACACACACATGATACGCTTCAATGGAGCGCAAAATAATTTTATATTAAATAGGATATTTAAGTGTCTCATCATCTCATATAGTGCTCATTAATTATTTATACGTAATTTACACATTCTAATGACGGATTTGTGACGAGCTATAAACATATTAGTCTTATTGCATGATAGCAATAATCGAGTAATGTTTTATACACTATAAAATCTCATTGTAATTCAGACGCACACGCACATCGTAAACGGGTGCATCCAATAAATAGATCTTATCATAATAAACTTATTATTTAGCTATATTATAATAACCGAAGTACAATTTTAGTATCTACCATTAAAGCGTTATTAAAATATGTAAGTTGGTAGGATTCATTAGTTACGAAAGTAAAAGTAATTAGTTAACTGTAATCGATATTTCTTAATTATAAAACAGCAATGATGGTAACTTACAAAACGTAATTATTGGAGAAATATTATCACTAATAATAATAAAACACAACTTACATGTTATTAACATTTTATTACACATCTACAATCGTTCTACAATTATACAAATAATCAGGTAGACTAGTATACAATAAATAATAACAAGGAAATTCTACTTTTTAACAATGAAAATATGTACATCCAATTTTTATCTGTTCGCTTTTAACGACCTAAAAACAAACTTCAGTTAGCGATATATAAAATTAAAAGAAAAACATTATTGAGTAAAACATGATTTTTATTGTCCATATATACAATAATTATATTTAGTACCTAATATAATTGCAATAAACTTAATAAGAACTTATATAAGCCAAATAACAAAGGAATATGACAATCATTAAAATTGAATCACGATCCCACAATTAATTACAGGACTTCCCTATAAAGAAGTAGAAATTCCTAACAGTTTGGCAATAGTTCAAAGATCAATACAATTGATTTTCTATAAAATTTCTACTCAAATTAGATCTGCGTGACTGTCACGATGGGACTAATTTATGAGTACCTTGATGATGTGGCAATATCGTGAAATAATTGCCAGGTTATTTGACGCAATTGCTGGAAATATTTGGCGATTGTTAGATGCCGCAATCGTCAATGACGACGTTGAAATTGCCTTTGTTATTAACAATTAACTGACAAAACTCAACTCAATTGTTGTTCAGCGAATGCACACATATTGATTGCTATTTATTCTTTTCAGAGTCCTCGTAACGTCGCCAAGCTGTCTACCGCAAATGAAATCATACCTAGTTACCCCATCCAAGCCCTAATAGGTAAGATTATTGCAAAATTAGTTAAGTAATGGGCATAAAAAGTGTCTTGAAGCTGTATTATTAAACTGTTTTCAAGTATAATAAGTCAAGTGCAATGTCGATTACTTAAATTGACATTTGCATTTATAAACAAAAAAGACACAGTTTAACAAATAAGGTAATATCAATTTTTTAAAAAACTATACGATTTATTTTGTTTAATTTAATCTAGTCTACATAGCTGCAAAAGCTTAAATCATGTTCGCGACTAACTTCAAACATCATTACAAAGTATCATCAATATGCATCTAAAATAACTTTCTGTAGTGTTACAGAATCAAAAGAGAAATAAAGCTGCTCTTTAATGTCAGCATTTTCGTGTACATCGTTGCAAACCATTTGCTAGTACGAGCATAAAATAATTATAATTAATCGGAGTTAGTTCTCTAACTTGGAATTCGTGAATCTACGTTCCGTTACAGATAGCTTGAATGCGATGATAAAACAGTACAACTTTCATAGTGATTATACGTAAAAGGCGTTACATTTTCTTGTCAGCTCAACATAAAACAGCGAAGTAACTGCAAATTTTATATAATAGGTTCAGCTTATTACAATAAAACGTGGAAGCGCTTAGTCGGGCACTACACGCTTTGACCCCGACAACAGCATCGCGATTAGTAACTAGAGTTAGTACCTTTAGTGAACATGCTGACCGTATGCCTTACATGGCATTGCGCACGCGCAGTTACATGCTACTAGGAGCTGTTTCCTTTGTACGCGTTAAATATTTGCAACTATTTAAATGAAGATAATTGTTATACAAGCAATTTGTTATGGAAATCCAAAGACGATTAGAATTATTGGCTTAATTATTTTAGTGAAAATCGATGAGCCAATTTATTTAAGCAGAATGCGCAATTACTTTGTTAAGATAAATTTAAAAATATATTGTAATAATATTCAGTTTCCAGATACCACAGATATTATTTTAAAAATGGATTAATTTTTCATTTTGATATTTTTGTAATAGGTATCTGTCTACTCTATACTGTCACAAGCACAATAATTTAAAATCTAATTAAAAAAGATAATTCGTGCAATCAAGGTAAGAAAATGTAGTTAAAAATCTCCAATTTCCTATAAAATAATTTACATAAGATTGTTACGACGAATTATACTCGGCATTCAACATATGGTCAAAAATACCTGTTTTAATTTAATCACACTTTAATTCGCTCGTGAAAGAAAACAAAAACAATGTCTTCGGCATTAGAAGGCTGCCTAAAATTACGAAGAGCTGGTGATTACATTAACGATAAAATAATAATATCGGATTAAATCAAGGGAAATCAACTGTATGAGTAACAACATTGCGCAAACAAATTACAGACGGTTTACTAGTGTCTTTACTAATGCTTCGGACAATGGATATTTCATTTTCGAAATTTGTTATGTTCATTGTCAATTATTCGAAGTTTCGTAAAATATATTAATTGTAAACATTCATTGTTGTCATATTTTAATTCAACGGCCAATGAAAATAATTCCGCAAATTTTCCTAAGTTTCTCAAACTTTCTACCAATATTAAAAGGTAGTAAAACTTAAAGAAAATACACCATAGATCAATGGCACGAACACAAGCGCGTGCGCAGAGTCGAGACGTCGCGTGAGCAACCGATTGTAATGAGCACCAGTTAACGTCGCGTTTCAGATGCCCTTTTGATACTTCGACGTTATTAGGCGTGCGTCTATTTATTCATTGTCCAACTATAAATGGCTGATATCTCTACACCTATTTCAAACTAAATATTATGTAAATTTCCTTATTACACCTAGTATTTTATAACTACATTGGCATGTAGTTCTACAAATAGTTTAATTAAAAGCAATGCGCACTAAAACAAGAACTAGTATGTCTTCATAGGAACTAGTAGCAAGAAACGCTGGACGAATAACTATTATAAACTTGTTTAATAATCCAGCATGCGACAGTTATCACCTTGTCTCTCAATAACCATTATTGCTATATCCTTGCATCGAGCACTTCATTCATTGTATTCTTAACATATTTACACACAACCCCCGCACTTATGACCAACTACTTACTTTACAAAATTCAATAAGCTCTTACATATTTTGAAAACAATGTATACGTTATGTCCAGAAATGAAACAATCAAATATTGATGTCTGAGATTATCCTAAAATGTGATCTTACTAACTTAAAACTATTGCGTTTATTCTAAATAAACCAATACGACATTTCTAAAGCCCTTAATAGTCTTTCAAATTAGTTGAATTTTGTTCGCGGATAAGCTCAGACATCATTATATCAAGCCGATTTATGTCTTCGTTATTATCAACTGGTGACAGAATGGTATCGCTTCTTATTGTATTGGTTTTGTTTTTTATATTTCAGCAAACGATTTTGTTTTTATTTTTAAATTGCAATTGGTGTGACAAGCCGCATCCATAACCAATTTTATTACTCGGCCAGTCGTCTGTTCTTGATAGAGATATCATATAAATGGTTATATGCTGTTCCAATTACCTCTCATATCAGTAAAAGTCGAGATAGAAATCGAATAAATGGCCCAAGACGGTTCAGTTGCGGCCTTTTTACCTCGCACTTATGTTTTGCGACTTCGTGACACTTTTAATACTTGATATACTTAGCTCTATTTGCACATTAATTTATGACACTTTATTTTCTTGTTCACGAGTATTGTGCAATCCGTTTACTGCATAATTAATGATTTTATGCAAATAAAAATTTTATGTTGTAAATTGGTATGTAAGCTTTTTGTTTGACACGTATTACAGTTAATAATAAAAAAAAAGTTAATAACACAAAGTTTAAAGTATAAAAAATGACTTACAAATTTACATTTATGTAATCTAAATTTAAATTCATTGTTTTTATAGCTTACTCTTCTTTGACTTCAGACGCAAAACTTTATTCATATTTTGTAAATAAAAATATTATTATAATTAGTTGTTTCAGGCGTTACTTTGCGGAAATCCATATTAAAGGAATTAATTCAGAATTATTTTGCTTATAATTCCCGCTACAACAAGTATCCTAACTACTAGTTACTAAAGTAACTATCAACGTATCCTGATGATGCCACGTGAAGTGGCGAAACGCGTCGAGACAAATTACTGAATGTTGTAGCGGGAATTATAATCAAAATAATTTTGAATAATTTCCTTTAAAAATATTATTATTTTAATATGTTTAAAGTTTTAATTGTTACGTAACTCAAGCGTACTTTATAGGGCTAATACTACTAAAGTAATTTAATAATATTTTAAAATTAATTAAATAATAAATATCAACGTAATATTGAGTAGCAACAATAATCCTATTTCTTGGGACATGAATCAGCTTGTGAAAGGTCAAACGCTTTGTTACATTTAAGGAAACGTTTTGTATTATTTATTCTTACTCCAAAAAAAGTAATTCTTTAGCTGTGACTACTATTCTATAATATATAAAAAAGTTAATTGAGTTGTTAGCTAGAAAAAGTCTGTTTCAGATACCCTATAGCTGCTACTGTCCAGTATTCTCTTCATAAAATGGCGTTTTCTTAAATCACGAACCACTCACGTATTCGAGATAGGAACGAATAAAAATATCAATTTACTTTTTTATCGGTTTGTTTAATACAATTTATCGAAATCGAATAAGACTTTTACCTCCATTTGCGCGAAAGCTGAAACAAACGTCGATCTTTCGATTAACCGTTTTCGTTCAAACGAGGCTTTTAAAGTGATTGGAACAGCTACCACATACACTTTCTTCTTTAAACTTTTAACAAATCATAATTTTGTTAAAAGTGAAATCAAAAACTCATATTTATTTTAGTTTTAAAATTACAATTTATATTTGTTTGCACGTATCTACTAAAACAAATAAAAACTTTATACATATAATTATTATTATAAATACGTATACGTGCGTATATAAAGTGAGTTAATAGTTTGAAGTAAACCGAAAGTGTCGTAGCGTGTACTTAAGTTAGTATTAACCGATATGGACTAGGTGCGGCAGTAGTTAGCGAAACTGCAACGACTCCTCGCCGAGCGCACGGCACGCGCGGAGAGAGCATCAATTATCCGCTCGTGATCGCTACTACAAGAAGTATAAATAAAAGTGGCCCGAGCACACGCCGACTTCTACTACCAAGCACCCATCGAGTCGCAATTTTGCGGTGGCGCAATGTTAAAATGCTAGATCGCTGCACTAAAGGTCTCGGGTTCAACCTGCTTATCTTTATGTCGGTGTTACTTCGCTCGGAGAAGTGCTAGAGGCTTAATGATTCTTACTACACTTACTCAGTGCTATAAAACTAAATTAATGAAAGTTTCCTTAACTAAATTCACTAAAGCACAAGACCGTTAGAATGACTCATATCTCGTTTAACAGATAACAAACATGACGAATATGATGTGTCTTACATTGACATTTGTGGAATTATCTCGAAATCTTGTCACTGCACGTTAAGTAGTCTAATAGGAATGACAAAAAGTTACCAAAGCAAACATGATTTATTTAAAAAGAGATTTAAACCATTAACAAAAAATATAATTTTACGCATCATCATAACAACAACACTACTTATCACGCCATTAGTTTTTTAGGCTGCGACATTGAACGGACCCAATAGGCCTACTGTTTGTAAAAGCATGACGAATCCACAAAAAAATCACTAACAGCTGCTGCATTACAACAGTATCCAAAACATGAAAACGAGATAGAATCTTATGTCTGAAGTAGTACGAGAGGCGATGATGCGATGCGGAGGGAGATTGCAAAAAAGTCAGTGGACCGAGCAGCCGCAACCATTCTTCCATTTTTCGTGGTGACTCTGTCCCATTTTCCCTTTCCTAACAATGGTTTCGGTCACGCACAACATTGATAAAGGCGATTCGATTTATTCGCTTTCGTTTCCTCAGCGATGTCGTCATGTCGTTTTTGACGACACGTTCAGAAGCTTCGGCCCTTACATTTTAAACGCTCCTCAGTCCTCACTTGACAACAATCAATACCGTATTCTGTAATTGAATAGCTTTTATATGGAAACAGTTTATAAAAACGTTTAAGGTAATTTATAAAGCATCATGGCATTAAACTCAACGCTTATACTTAATTGTTGACATTATTATTTTGAGAAGGATTGTTAAATATTCTTACCGGTTATCAAGAAGGTACATTAGTTATGGTATGCCCATTTTGCCACTGTCGAACTTTACGAGAATATACATATAACAAGCAAGAAGAATGCGCCTGCTCTCTTTACGAGTAATGTATGACAAGCTCGTTTCTGTTCATTTATTTCAAGACACACTTGCGCCTGTCAAATAATTATGTACAAGTCAAAATATTTATGCCAACAATGTCGTAATATATAACATTAACATAACGAAAAAAATAGCAAATGCATTCCATAAATGAGGTCAGCTTAAATAAAGTATTACCTAAATTAATCGTCGTATCAATATGATGCATTATCCACGCTAACAATGCATTACTCGGCTGTAAACGATAGCGTAAATGTTATCTCGTTGCAAAGCGATACAAACAAATTCAATTAGGATTAAGAAATAAAACAGTTGCTCAAAGGAGCCGCCGTCGAAGCCCACTCAATACTTCCGATGGCATCGTTGCCCATCGAGGTCAATGTTACTGCTATCGAAATTGGCATTAAGTGCTCGAAGACAGTGGCCTTCGGATTTTACCGCTTCATTATTTAAACAATAGCCAAATTCGTCATGTCAGACTTACTTACATAAATATTTAGACAAAAATAAAATATTATTAAAATTGATTATTATTGCATTCCCATACAACATTACGATGTGATTACGTATAAACATATATTCTTAGAATTAAATTGCGCTTTCTTCTAAGAACGCTTTTGGATAAAAACATGTCTACTTGGCAATGTGAGTATGTGAAACATCATGTGTAATTTGATATTAATTAACCTACTCGTCAAAATTACACAATGACATTATAATAAAATGTTAAGACATATGCGAACATAGCCCTACGTATGTGTGCGTGAACTTGTATGATGCGTTGATCTAATGTTCTCGGTTCTACGAAATACGTGAGAATGACGCTCACACGGTGTCACCTTTGACATGACTACATAGAATGGCCACAAACTTGCATGAGGTCGAGTAATTAAGATGCTTCAATTTTTTCGTGAAACCTCCGACGGCATGGCAGAAGTCGCCGCATTCACACCATTATACTAACGGTTTTAGTATGAATTTTGTAACTTGGCCACGTGACTCAGAGCTACCATATATTGTAAGCTTCAATTATAGAACTGTAGAAAGTTGGGTTTAAATTTCAGTAACATGAAATTAGTACAGTTGTGTTTCTAAAGAATAGTGAGATCGTGATAATCCCTGTAATCTTAGCGTAACAACTTAATATGACATGCATGACATAAATAAGTGCGTCGCAGCAAAAGTCGCCGAGAAGGGTGAGCAACAACTTTTCCTTGCGTTCGAGTCGATCGAGTTTTCTCGCTGGACTGGTCACATCACCGCAGGAAACTGTCGATTTCGATCGCAGAACCGGAGCGACGCTTCTCCTTATCAAATTACGGGGCTAGCAGCGGATAGTGAAAATTTTCCCACATTTTCTCGAAGGCATCGATAATATAAATCAGGGTGAAATTGCTAGCTAGCGTTCCGCTGGAGGCTGGTAATAGGTGGCTATTTGTGAGTTTTCACTGGACGCCCGTTACGCGCCATCGAGCGTCACCGCCTCCGAGCCGCCGGACGTGCTCGCTGACTGATGATGCTGTTATACTCGCACATCAAGACTAGAAACCATCCATTTTTGTCATGAACAGACCGATGTCTTTCACTTTCACTGACAACATAATGTATTTACATACCACAATAATCCTGTTACTTCGCTTATACAAACTACAATAATAATAAATAAACAAAACAAAAGACTATCTGCAAAATGCATTCATTACATTTCTTTCAATACCAACTTATTTGTTTTTACATCCTCACATATAATATTATTAATTTGAAAACTGTCTTCACTAAATAAAGACATTCAGTTTAGAGTTTTCTTTATAAAATTTTAATATTTGTGTTCCTTCGCGTGCATGCTATATAATTTTATGCTCTTTCGCCGATGAGCAGAAATGAAGGCTTTTAAATGGCATCGTAAATTGAAAATTCGTGGTTACTACGGCATTATATTGTATTTTGTTGATAAAGCCACTATTTTTTATTACAATCGAGCGTATGATTATTGGGAAAATTACGTTACGTTGATATTCCTTATACAGATATAATGATAGTTGTAAAGATAAAGGAGGCGAGTGTGGAACGTACGAGCACCCAAATACCTAGTTATATTTACCCTTACAAAAGAGTTTACTTCGTTGAGACCTTATTAACTTAGCAATAAGAAATAAATTGTATTAGCAAAATGGAATAGTGCGGTGGTAGATTTAAAACGGGACTGGTGATCCCATTACGCCGGGGCACGACCGCCGCCAGCCCCCGGGCAGCATTCAACTGAGGAAGTGATGCACCAGCGCAGCACCCCGTCGTGCGCGCGCGACTTCACCAACTATAATGCGATACTCAGGGTTGCCAGAGATAAAATGCCTATTGTTATGCCTATATTTGGTTCAATGTTTACGATCATTTTCTCGTGATTTCTGGTATCCATATTTTAGAAAAACATTATTTTCTTCTTTTTTAGGCGTATTGGCATTTAAAAGAAAGTTGGTGTCAAACGTAAAGTTTTCCAAATACGAGCATATCCCAAAGTAAGGAAGAAATATTACTTTCATTTCAGTTAATGTCAACAAATTCTAAGAAATATTAAAGATTTGAAACAACCTCCAAAAAGCATCCCTGGAGTTATA
Organism: Tineola bisselliella; assembly: GCA_028551675.1. Taxonomy (NCBI): domain Eukaryota; kingdom Metazoa; phylum Arthropoda; class Insecta; order Lepidoptera; family Tineidae; genus Tineola; species Tineola bisselliella. Next base: position 134,447 of record JAPWLS010001795.1, read on the forward strand.
AGTAACAGAAGACGGTAAGCCCGAGGCACGCGCCGGCTGGCCACTATTTACAAACACTAGACGAAGCGAATTGCTTCCTCGCTATACCTACTAAATTAATCTTAACTATTTTTCTATAACTTATTAAACGAAAATTCATTTAAATGAACGATATCATCTACAGACTGAATCCATCAAATAATTCCAAACAGGCATGATCTAGCTGAAAGCATGTTAAATGATAAAATTAATATTATGACAAGAACATTTGTCAAGATCATCTCGCAAATACATCGGATAAGCAATTTCTATGAATATGTAATGATTCTTGACCAATGGTGTGTTTATATATAATATCAAACTGGAAATATTAACCTATACGTATTATAAGGATACACGATTGTTCGGATGTTTCTTATGCAATAAAACAATTGAACAAATATATTGCGGCAATAATTGTAATTTAATAAAGATATGCGCAGAGGGAGAATTTTAACACACATACACGGTCACCTACGACAGCATAAACATAAATAATGTTCATATTCCTAAAAATACTATACAGCATTATTATCCAAAAGTTTTTTTTAACAAATTTACCGAATATTGAACGACAATAAAAAATTAAATAGTTCAAAGCAGAAATTTACAGAAATAATTACATAAGATGGCAAATAATAACCGTCTGCGATAACAAAAGCGGTCAAATGTTAAGTCGTATTGCAAAAGGTTGTATTAAAGGCATTAGAATGTCATCTAGTAACGAATAGCGCGAATATTTGATTGATTGCCAAGCTCGCTCACCTGGCGTGGGCGGAACACGCGCTAGCCGTACGTCCCGCTGAAACACTTCAATATTACATGTTAGATATTACGACCATGGTTCACTTCAATTTCATATTTACTGCTTATGAAATTTTATAATAATAGGTACGAGTTAAAATAATAAGAATTTGAAAATCTAAATAAACAGACGAGTACCTACCAGTCACTGGGTATTGTCGAAACAACAGTCTGTGTGCGGATTAAATGACTAAGTCTATGATTTTTTAAATTAGATATAAATCGATTCACGAGGAAACAAGATTTGAGTAAATTGATATTGATCGTCAACTATATCCAGCCACGTACGCTTTGCATGTGATACGCCGTGTTTTCGTGTATAACATCACGGATTTACTGTTTATGTTTAATAACAGTACTTTAATAAAGAAATAAATAAATTGTAAAAAATCTGTTCCACTGTCTTACCACCAACGAAGTATTTTATTGAAACTTAACTGAACATCCCATTAGAAATGTAAAATTTGTTTAATGATTTATAATAACGTATGATTGAAAGTAAATTGATCTAAATAAATGTTGTCTGAATCACCGGCGCACGCGCAGCCTAACCTCGCTAACGATCTGATGTAATGATGTTTCAATGTAACGCGCTCTATTCATCCATCTCCAGAAAGATATTATTTATTTCAATTCATTCATATGTTATTTTTAATATGCATTCGAGTGTGTAAAACAAAAACGAAAAAATGTTATTTATTATGATGAATGATGATTTACAACGTGTTCATTAAAAGCCTTTATCTTCATTTCTGCGTATTTTGTATTATCCATTGCCTTATTGTATTAGCTTTAAGTATATGATTTGCATGAACATGACAATGATTGATGTTAATCATTTCATGTAAGGTAATAAATATTCAATCCACCAACTTTCAGTTGCCAGGTTTATATTAAGGCGTAAACTAAATCAAGCCAGCTCTAATATATCTTTTTTCAATTGTTTTTTGATCTAATTTCAAAACCACACTAGGAATAGCGAACTGATGTAAAATCGCTACCACTCATAATAAAATGTTTAGTATGTTAGGAGTCTTAACAAACGAAGGCTCACTGTATTCTATATTATATATAGGTATATATGTATAGGATATAGTACTAATGGTTGTAGAATGTTTTATCTTAAGATCAAGTAGTGTAGTCACATAAATACTATACATTTAAATTAGTTGAATTATGTTCGTGAATAATTTCAGACAACATTGTTAGTAGATAAACAATTGAATTTGAAAAAGTGTTTGTAATATTTATCGAAAGGACAGTTGGCTAACCCTTACAGCCCGCTAAAATAATATGCAGGCATATCAACGTTGCTTCTAGTAACTTCTCTAAATGGTAAAAGCAAACATTTCATAATAACAATGATTGAAATTGTATTTGTATTTTATATTGTGTTGTAAAATCGTTCATACAACAATAGAAGATTCACTTCACCTCATAAATCAATTCTAACTCGTTGAGTTGAACTATTGATGCATTACGATTTACATTCGCATTGTATTGTTCAAATATTTTATTATTGTCTTATATTATATTTTTAAAGCATCATTAACGTATCATTTGTGATTAATGGTTATGCTTATTTTTATTGAAATCAATATAAAATTCAAACTAACCGCGCCCATGGATTTAGCAGAAATAATCCTCAAAAGTTACCGAGGCAATGTCATGCGTAATCTTAGAGCAGACCCCCGTAACTCATAATATTATAGTTATAAGTAAGCAAATAATGAATAGTGTAATTATGTCTTGTTTGCAAAAGAATCGCCCTTAACTGTCACGTAAACGGCACGATCCCGTATAGCATTTATTTTAATGCCACTAATACAACCGTAAGCTATTTATTTTAATAGGCTTCTCCACTACAGTCATAATTTCTCATCTGCGACCAATAAAGTCCGATTGGCACGAAACCGCTATTTCATGTCCGCGCTTTGTAACATAACACTTATTGCCGGCTCTCGGGACAGATTGGTATCGGGGTATCTATCCCTTAGAAACATGCCCGATTTATGTTTAGTTAAATCTTCATGCTATATAAATGTGTAGGCGTGAGCATTCGCAGCCTTTTGTAACAGCATTGACATAAACTGTGAACGCGGCATGGATTTATTTATGTTTGCGATTATTTCGTTCAGTGTACAGCAATCAAGTTTTTTATTATTAAAATTCCCTTTAAATAAGCACTAATTTACTATGAAATACTACATATGTCTGTAGTCGCTTCCGATCATTAACCGCATCCTATTAAAAGAATCATTGCTTCTTGTTAAGACTTAAGTAATTCCTTTTTGAAAGTCAAAATATGTATTTATACTTATCAAGAAGCAATTTTAACGTCTTGTAAGAGGAGATGATAGTAATATAAAAGTTCAGTACACTCTAAAGTTACCAAATTTGTCAGCGAATAATTATCGTTTTTTATCGATATCGATGAAGGTGCAACGTCGCAGCATGTGTTGATACACTGCTGTTACTATATGACACATAACAACTCAATGTTTTTAGGGTTGCCAAATGCATATTATGCCAGAGACATTATACTTTTAATTCGAGTTTTCGACATCTTTGCAGCTGTCGTGGTCTCGCCGCGACTACGACAACTGCAAAACTTTCAAAACATCGAATTAAATTAATCACATAGTACTATATGTGTAAAATGATTCAACCCTGAATACGTCCGTTACAGCAGAAGTAGCCATCGATGCGAACATAAAATACTTTTAAAACAATATTTCAACTAGACAGAAATTTTTCTGCAATGGGTGATTTATTGCCATATTCAGAGCGATGTCTTCATTGAGGCCTCGAGGCCATTCGTGAACAGGCGTGGTCAAAAGTCTGCCTTTTTGAAGGAAATGACCCGAAAATAAATAAATTCAAAGAAGGGCTTTGAGGTCCAGATGAAGCAATAAATCAATATCTTTGTGCGGCCGATTTTAATCGTCCCTTTTGTCCAATTGTCTGCAGTATCCATTTATAATCGCCGAATTCATATTCATCTTGAGTGTATCTCAGACAGCGATGGCTCTCTTATTCAAAATCCTGTTAATGCAATCTTTTGAACTTTAAACTACCATATATTTCACATGTTTACTTTCCATGTGGTAGGTCATGGATGTCCGTTTGTACAAACGTGCTTTATTGGAAGTTTGACATTCAACATTACAATTTAACAACTTTTATTTTAGGGATGCACATGACTTAACTAATTTAAAAGTCTACTCGAATTCCTATTTCGTTTACTTTGATTATTTTTATCCTACAGTTTCGAAATCTTTGTAGCCATGCTACTCGTGATTGCGCCGAGAAATTGAAGACTGGGATAAGGGAAACGAATTAAAATTAGAATCCCGTGATTTTTACGACTTTTGCATTGCTTTAGGCACGTAGGTACTGAAGCACTATCGTTACTATAATAAGTGTTCTCGTATCAATTCTTATATTAATCGAAAGATACTATAATAAAGAACCCGACAAATCATTAAATATAGAATAGGGTTGCAATAGTAAGACAACGCACCGCTTGCATACTTTCACCGGCTACATAGTTTCCTGAGACACCAGCGACTACTCGTAGAGCCTTTTCCGGCGAACGAAGCCGCTTGTTACACATTACTTATACAGAGTGCTCTCGTAGGAAGCGACCGACGTACAAAATGCCTTAAGGGTAACGATATTTATTATGTTTACTCGGCTCGATTGTGTCTTCACTTAGTAGGATGTAAGCTACACCGAAATGGAGGCTGTATTTTATTCGGTTTCCCTCACGGCTATTGCTTTATTAGTCGACGTAAAACCAGATTTCATTTATTGAATTAAATTTATAATTACAAATTTATATTGGAAACTAACTAATAGGACTATAATTGGATACGCTGATTGAAATTTATTGAACAAAACTTCTATTTATGGTTAATTCATAAAATTGCGAAATATATTACGAAGCAGATACTTTTAACGAAGAAAGGGGATACTGTAAGTGCTATCTTGATAAAACTTACAAATTCGTATAAGATCTGTCAATGCGGTTTATTTACAAATCGTAAATTTTGTAACTCTGACTCGCAATTTTCGCTACCAAAAGAACATTTCATCATGACACTAAAGTAGTAAAATAATTTCGTACGCAGTATTTAAAAATGTCAAGTTTATCTGCGCTTGAATTCTTTAGGTCACTTTTCTTCGGAAGTTTATTAAGGTATTTAAATGTTGGCAAGAGTAAACAACCGTGGGTAAAGTAATGCGATCAACTCCGCCTATATTCAAAATTACCTCCTCAATTTGCTTAATGACTCATTATTGCCGAAATCGGTCGCTGGATAATCCGCATGTAACATAACGATAACGTAGTGTAGTTCAAATTTAATCCTATTTACCAATCTAAATAATTCCTATAATATAAAGTCCTATAATATAATATAAATAAATATAATAACCTATAATATAATTCCTATAATATAATATAAAGTATAGCTAGGTGTTTCTGAAATTTCCCGCATCTCTCATACGGGTGACTGACAGTCATTGTAAACGCGCCATTAAGGAACTTCATGAAGTAAAAAATAATGACCCCCAAAATGTAGTTACAAAATGTAATTATAAAACGCAATAATAGCATGGATAACTCGTTTATAGATTTATTATTATTGGTTTTATAAAAGTGATTTGTTTTTTCAAATAATATCTTTGAGCTTTTGCTCTGCAGCCTTGTATTTTACTTTACCTCGATATAATTATAATATAATTACATAATGATATGACACAAGATAATTCGTGAAAAATAACCACCTTGTCCTAAATATTGGCTTTAAAAAATAATTCCAGCGCCATCACTCATTTGAGAGATCTTTATACAATAATCAGACGATCTTTAAATCATATTTCATGCCGAGTTGGTATTTAATAAATAAATAATCGTAATTGCCGTACACACGAACGCATTCAAGAAGACGCCTTATGTGATGTTTTAATAACTGCAGATGCTGTTGACAAATGACAAGAGATTGTAATTATAAAAGAAATAAGAATTTAAATTTAGAATCCTCTAATATGGCCTGTCAGTTTATAAGAAAAGCACAAGATAGGTATTATGATAGATACGAATACAAACAGGTTTCTTAATTCTTCGAAGATGCTACCATAGTTATTTTTATAACATAATTCTAAATTAATAAATATTTATAGCGATGTCTGATATCTATTTACGAACATGATTTAACTAATTATAAACCAATTTTACATTTACATTAATTTACATTTGATGGATGGAAAGCTTCTAGACGATTCGAATTAAAATAATCAGAACAATTGCAATAGTAAACAGTATTAAATCTTACTCCTTTTTAGTTTAAAATTATAACCGAACACACTTTATTCATTATTGAAAGAATTTTACACACACCAATAAGCGTGTAAGGAATTATAAATAATGCTAGCTATTATCCACTTAAGTGTTTAAAAATAAAACAATACTATAATTATACAGATATGATTATTATTTTTACTAAAATTTTATAATAATCAAGAACCTCACAGATTTTAAAAAATACTGGTATAGTAATAAAAACGGTTATTTTCTTAATAATAATCACAGTAATAAAATTATTACATATTTATGAAAATAAACTTCATAATCATAGTTCTTACTCGAACCCTTTAATTATTTCCGATTTAATTAATGAACAGATAAATGCCAAAATAATGTTCTGTTGAATTTCACAACATCGTTAATTGCGTGTCGGCGAGCGGACTTTTTGTTGCTCGATGCCGACTGCCGATTATACCACCGTTCTTAAATTAAATTATGTGTCGTTACGATCTCAGTGTCGCGAAATATGTCTTTGACTCGAGAATTATTAAGACCTTCTTTCCGACAGTCTCGCGACGAAATTACCGATCACTAAATAATATCAACGATATTTTAAAGAGAAGCCCACTGTCCTTAATAACGCCGCCCTTGAACTAGTGTGTGTAATTTGTCGTTTGTAACTTTATAGCTTTAAGTTATGATATACGCGCACTTACTAGAAGCTTAGTAAGGCTCATTCATGTTGGCTCGGCCAGCAGTCCTGGGGTAATTTTTCAAATGTTTGGTCCGTCAGGTGAACTAGTCATGTCAAAATAGCCGAATATGACAATTCGGACTTCCGTTAATTCAGGCATAGTGGAGACGGCTAATGCCAGCAGTTATTTGTTGATTATATATTGCAGATAAATACTGGCAGTATGTCCACTTATATTTAGTATATTATACAAATATATGTGCTCTAGACGATACGCTTACGCTTCTTTGGATTGTGTGTCTAATAATTAAAAATATTGCGTGTACATTCAAATAAATAACAAATCTTCGTGACTACGTCCACTAACTTAAGCTATTCGAGTTGAAATAGTAGACCCCCAGTTCTTACGTAAATATGGACCACATATTTTATAGGAGGCATGATATATTATTAGTTTCGGATCGCGACCACTTGTCGGCCTGTCTGCGTGTTGTCGGATGTGTGCGTGTGATATTGATGGCACTGGTTGATCAGAGCTCGTTTACATTTCACTTAGTATTTCGTTGTTAATTTACAAACCAGACAATCCAAATGTACAAATCAATTGATATTTACATTCAATATCATAAAATAACACAATTTATTATGTACCTTATTAGAGAATTTCAAATTGTAATAAATTTATAATAAACCGATACGAGTACGAATAGTAGCTTTTGCGAAATGTTGAACTTATCTGTATTTTATACCAAATAAGTTTTCAATGATGCCGGCATTGACTTAAATATACTAGAGATGGCAAGAGATCTACATTTTTAAATTAAATAGGTAATGAAAGAATTCCATTTAATCGTTTGAAAAACTATTTAGTTTAAACGTAGAAGCACGCCCTATCACTAAGAGCATTAGTGACTGACTAAACCACATTAGACCGCTGGCGTATATACACGGGACCAATAACGTTCTTCCTGACCTAATGACGTTTTCTCCAGTACATTAACTCAATGGACCAATTTAAATCAATAACCATTAAAAGTAATAACATCAAAAAAGGAAATTCCACTTTTATAACTCGATATAAATTGTCATAAATCTTTCAGCCGCTTTCAGGTTGCTCATTGCTCATGGAACGTTTTAGTTCAAATTAAAGTTTCGTTAAAATTCCAGTATGCGAACATTCACAGTATGGTAAGGATTGAGGAGGCCGCCTCTTAAAATAAAGGTTCTTAATGTTACACATAAATTTGACAGCACCGACTTTTTATTTAACAATCACACAATATATATATTATACTTAATACTATTTTTTAAAAGTAATACTGAATTTTATTTTGAATGAGATTAAAGTCTAAATTCAATTGCAGTCTCATTTGTACAACGAAGTATGTGATTCTATATACCGCAGTACCTTAACGAGATATCTGAATCAAAGACAATGGGCGAGGTTTCAACTTAATTGATTTGTTGCATTATAAGTTGTAAGAGTCAGTTTTTCCTCCGCACGTGCTCTTAATTTTTAAGATAAAATATAGGACTTTTAACACAATTGTATTCAAATTGATTGTATCGTTCGTTTCCCGATTTAATATTATGTCAATATATTATCATAAACGCAAATCAACTTAACATTTTTACTGTATCATAAATGTACACACACAATCAGATTAATTATATAGATCGGAATTTGAACTAAGGTAATAAATTAACGAATAAAATTAATTAACTAATTAAGCAGTAAATTAGTAAAATTATTTATTAACAAATACACTAAGAACACTCTTCGATATATTTCAGTGGCATTTTTAGTGATTAATGCTCCAGTATGTTAGTAGAGCTAGAGTAATATATACCTATTCTTAAATAATAAATGTAAGAAACATTCAATAAAAGTATTATATGTAGGTATATAGTAGGTATTTATTTCACTAAACAAGATTAAACTACGTAATTTTAGTTTTTATTCGGCTTATTATGAATTCAACGTTTTGAAGCATTACAGACATCGGATGAGTCTCAGTAGTAAGTTGTTTAAAGTAATGTAAATAACCTGAAATATTATTGCAAGTAATATTAGATATAACTACGCAAATATTATTGTTTATATTTTTAAAAATAAAATCCTGCATGTTTTTTTTTTAAATTAATAGTTCCACAATACCATCTAAAGAATAGCCTAAATTTGATGCAGTGAATTTATCCTCCTGGGCAAAATTTATTTAAAAACAAATTGAAATGAAATGAAATGAAAATCGTTTATTAGCATAGGCACTAAAGGCGTGCGCTTGCTCATCGTTAGAATCTATAATGGCTTCGTTCGAATAAATTAGTTAATTAATTACAAACGAACTGCATTCGTATACCTAAATTACTGTTATCAATGAAATTAATAAACGGATGTCTATATTTTATCTTACGATAAGGGCTTTGCATGAAGTATATTATGTTCTAGAACGATTAGTGCTGCGACTATTTCACTATCCAATTATAGTAATCACGAAATAAACCACAGTTGACCACAGATATAAAGCTCGAGACACAGTAATTATATTATACGCGACATATTTATTATAGTTTCGTTTCGTTGTAAGTGAAAACGTAAACAGTTAGAAGTAGATGTCCCTCTGGTGTAACTAGATAAGACTAACATAATTCTTTCTAAAATTACGCCTTAGGTTTTAAGTAGTAAAGTTCAAATTGATTTCTTTAGTTGTATAATCTATTATGTTGTTTTTTTACGGGCGTGCCTCGGGCAACCCGCCGGCCGAGCGGTGAAATCCTGCCCAGGTGGCCAACCATTTGGATTATGCAACATTATTGTTATTACTGTTATAATAATTGTATTTATTGATTGTAAATTTTAAATGTATAATAATGACAATTTCTTTAAATTAATCAGCTTTTTTAATATTATTTTTAAAAATGTAATATGGCATTTGGTTTAGTTTATATTAAAATATGATTTTAATTGTTTCAGGTAACAAAAAGTTTCACCAACTCATTGCCAAATATTGAAATTATAGTACTGTAAGAGCCTACATAACACATCAACCTGTCTGAATATTTAGTCCATTCATGCGAAAGTGTTAATTTCGTACAGAGACTGACAGTCGCTCTAAATTGTTGACAAGCCCTGGTCAGTTTCTCCTCGGAGGAACCTGTTGCCGCGGTATCGTGCGCTCGCATTCATTCGCTCCTCGTAATTAACAACTATGGACCCGTGAAATCGTATTACACATGTCGACAAATCGATTCGTTACATATTTGTATAAAATTATTTAAGGCGCTTGACGTATAATTACAAATTGCACTTTCAATGCTGCCAAAATAAGTAGAAAATAGCATGTGTTAGTACTAACCCAATGCAGATAACCACTAATTAAATTTGGTTCCATGTAAATTACATACGACCGCTTGGAACTATAATTTAGCAAATGACAAGACAACCCGTCTATCGACCAATATAAATAATTTTGCCGCACCCTATATGCGTCCCTCATCGATCAACATCCATTGATTATGCAAAGTTAATTATATTTATTTTTAATAAAATAATATAAAGATATTAAATTTAATAGTTTGGATTAAAAAACTGTGCATAAAAATGATATAAAAGGCAAATTAATGTGCACTTATGCAAGGGCGGCCATTGCGACCAAGTGCGCATAACAAAGGGAAAGTACAGTTACTGGTTTATTCCTTATTATTATTGAGTGCACAGAGTTTTTGCGTAAATTGGTGCATCGTCGTGGCGACCCCACGTCTTAATGATGTCCTCGCGTGTGGTCTCTTCCAAGTAAGAATTTCCAAATCGATTTTCGCAAATGTAATTACACGATCACTGATATCGTGTGTAATCTAATTTAAATGTGTTTTCATATCTATCAACGCCAACCAAAAGAACTGCTACAAAATTATTTGTCTCGTTACGTTAACGCTCAAGGTACCACGTTATCGTAAATATTTGATGTTACATTTTATATATAATATTTACACTATAAACAGTGGTTTCGCGAAGTGGACTGTATTTTTAATTTAACTGGCGTTTATTTTCTTATGTCACATTCACAAATTAACTTTTCTCACGAGTCGGTCAAAACGGCCGTGCTCAGAATGGAAGGGGATAATTTAGTTGAATTCAATTAATTAGTCAATATACCTATATATAATTGAATCGATCATACTAAATACAATGCAGAGCAAACACACCCTTTTAAAACGCCAACCCGAACAAATACATTTAATTTTCACTGATATCTTGTTCACAATAATTGTTTTAACCGGGAATCAGTCTGGCATGTTAACCACAAGACAAAAGGGCCGACAAATAAAACTTAATATAACTGAATTTACACATAGAAGATTGATTACCTTATTAAACATTAATTTAATATAAATTAACATTTTACTAAATTAATTTATCATTAGCGATATTAAAAAAAGACAATATGATATATTGGTGTCATATTTATTATTCTCAGAATAACATTATCGACATTTTCCTTGACGATACAACCTTACGACCTAGTGTTTTAAAAGGGAAGTAATTAGTGTCGAGCTAAGCCTATCCAATGTCATGTTGATATCGACAGTCGTAAGTGATTAAATGACAAGTCTACCAAAGACTTATAAGATGCTAAATAAAGAACGATAACACCATTAATAGACACTGACGTCTTCGGCACATCGTTTGTGTTATAAGCAAGTTATGCTGCACTCGATTGTAACTAGTGATGTGATTACTTTATCGATAATACTGTAATCTCTATAACAACATAAAATCAATAAACTCAAACTTTAAAACACACAATTACTTAAATATTTTAATAATAGCTTAGTATTTGACCCCTTTAATTTTATAAGCTTGTTAAATATAATATTTATCGACAAGCTACTATGCGACATCACTATGAATTGGTTCACATACCCCGGATAGGCAAGATCAGTATGTAAAACATGTGTGAGTCCGTGTATGGTAGGACGACTGCGTAGGACGTTCCTAAAAAGCCTAATAGCACCTTACGAAGGCTTTCGTATAGTCTTCGGGGAAGAGAGAAAGTCTTTGGTATTGCAGTATTGCAGATCCCTCAGTAAGGGACTAATGGCAAGTGTTTTGTTTAACCGGAATGTTCACATATGGGTTCCTTCATAATTCTGGTTTTAACTGTTTTGTATTTACAGCATTGTAGTTCTCCATATCGCGGTGTGACGGAATATTAATCAAAATAAACACGATGGTAATCCGCATAGAGACTTTTTAATTAATTAAATCATATCATATACCAAATTTTCAAACAATCAAACATTAAATTTTGATCAAATCAAATTGGTATAGTTTATATGAAGTTTATTCGAAAACAATAATTAAATTTAATAAATTGAAAAAATATATGTAATTCCCGAAATAAATTAAATTGTAAAAATAATTGAAAATCAAAATTTATAACATTTTGGAATTAATTTTGAAGTATATTACTTATAATTAAAAATAATTTCGTAATATCTCAAAGTGGCTACTACAGTAATGCCCCGCTTTACGCGAGGGTTACGTTCCGGAAAAAATCGCGTTAACTGAAATTCCCGCGACCATAGAGAAGTTGATGACTACATTATGTTTATGTTATACGCACTCTTTCGCGTAATTTTACAATAAATTTGAATTTCGCGTTATAGTGAAACCGCGCATAACGGGGTCGCGTAAGCGGGGTATTACTGTAGTTTTTGATATAATTTAGTTGAAGAGGAAGGCAGCCAGTTCTCGCCCCGCCACTTAGATATTAATTAAACTCATTGCCATTGCTTGACAGGTCCCTCTGCACTCGGAAAATTAACATATTACTTTAATTTATAATATTGCTTATTCTTAATTGGTTAAATATTCTCTAAGTTATAACTTCTTTTATCGAAAGCTTAAAACTACATACAAAAAAAATAGAGTTCAAATCGATATCTGTTTTTAGGTATCATATTAGGTATTAATAAAATTTGGTAGTTTACTTGTTTTATTATTAAATATTTGTATTATATTAAATTGATTTTAAAGTTATTACCAATTCAGAACATCCTAACTGCAATACAGTAAAAGATACAAATTGCATGTAAAAACTTCAATAATGAATGTAAAACCTTCTGCGTCCCTATTAGATAATTCACAGATAAAATATACACAACTTCCTAGTGGCTTTCAAGGAAACAAGAATTTATTCATGTTTCCATTTAGTTTAGCAGTGGTAGCAAATCAATAGGTGCTCACTGCGCCTGCGCATCGGAAGCGCCGTTCCGCCCCCGCTCCATTGTACAGTCTAATACACCGCCATCTATCGGCCGGCCGGTTGCTATATTTATGATACATTTTACATTACCTATATTATTATTTTAACTTCAAATTTAATTAAATGACAATAAAGTCTACAATTACTTAACAAATGTGTAATAATGTTTGTGGTTGTCAGTTGCGTAGCTTATGCTGTATTGGCGTATCGAACGTTCCTGTAAGATTTGTGTTCACATTACAACGACTTCGATGAGTTTTAATGATACTAATGATTGCTTTTAATGTTGTTCGGATGTATACGACGTATTGTTTGTAAGTTATTGTGGAAATTTGATTTAATTTTATAGGAACAGTATTGCTTACGTACTGCGCCGTTCGTGGTTGGTATTTGTCTTATAATGTATCTTTAATCGTAAAACATCTCATTTTCAATTAACTAGTTGAACGTATATTGTTATTTTATACCTACTATTATTTTAAATTATTTTCCATTTAGCAAATATAAGATATATATCTGTCATCATAAGTATATATAAATAAAATTTAGTGTATTGAATGAAAATATAAAATATTAAATTTTAAGAAGAAAAGGTAATTTGTATTTTAATGAAAAATACTTTAAATGAATCTCTACATATCATTCCCGCGAGTAAATATTCTCTTATGGTTTACAGTTAGGCCACATATAGTAGGTTGAATTGTTTCAATATATACTGATATGCAGAGCAATACTACACGCGTACGACACGCGCTTATGTGCCCTGACCTTAACATAGTAAATATGCTTCAGTTTAATATTTTAATAGACCATTCCATTTAAGATAATAAATAAGAAATATTACGCTTTAGTAAAAGAAAATGACTTAAAAAACGTTTACAATTAATTATTGAATAAGAGTTTAAACTACTTGTTAATTGTTATTTTTATTAATTAACATTCCATTCTCAAGAGAAATCCTTCTCAACATCCTGACAGGGCTACAATCGCCTCAACATATATACATGCCAAACATTCATCCATCACTATAATTCCATACGAGGTCCACAATGGCAACTCATCAAATAATAGCTTATTAATTAAAAAAACATTCCCATTTAAATGTCGAACGCCTTCAAGGCGAGCATCAACTGTTTTTATTTTCCCTTAATGAAGTCCATAAACGGCACTCGCGTCCGTCCCAGAATTGGCATTGATCCACGTAATGTAATTGCGCGAGTAGGAAATTGCCTCTTTAGAAGTGATACCAATTTGGACTCGTCCATGTGACGTGCCTTCTTGTCAACGTGTGAGGAATAGATGGCCTATTCAGTGTCTTGAAATTCTCCTAACATATGCTCTATCTTTACAATTTTAGAGCGAAATATCAGCGTTGCTCGCTATATTTCTACAAATTGAATAGAATTAGAAAGCCCGATCGAGCCTGTGATTTCAATTGAATTGCTTTGGATCGTCGCGAAGAGAATCATTAGCACTTGACAATTGGACGTCCGCATTATCATCTTCAATAATCTGTTTGGCATTTCACTGGTAATGTCAAGGATTCCAGAATGCGAATGTGGGCAGTCTTCAATTGTAAACTAACAAACAATACAATATTTTCAAAACAAGTTTTGTATGAACCTGTATAGTCCACTTTAACTTACATATGATAATGACTTTACAAATATGACATTTATAAAGTGAATTTTATAGCCATTAAACCTACAACGCGATAAAACATGATTTATGATTTCATTTTACAGAGAGTATGCAGGTGTTACACTTTAGCTTTTCTTTTTGTATCAACTCACTTCTACGAGACGTAAGTGGTAATGAAGTGACTGCCGATGATGGTATCTTGAAAACTGTGGATTCATTTGAAAACGAAAACAATTGTATTTAGACATAGGATCATTACTTTGGCACCAATTTCTATATTAGCTTGTACAATTAATGAATATTAGCGACGACTGTATAATAAACTATGAAGCAAAGAGATATACTATACAGTATACTTAAAATGCATAGATAGTGACATGCGTGGTAGTCATTAGAATCGTAGAAAATCCTAGATGAAGCATGAAGAACTTGACCTGCGTTTGCGCACCGCACGTGCTATTATGTCAGCTATTCATTGCAAATGGGCTTAGATCGTGCCCTAATGATAGCCCGCTGGGAGTTAGTCTACTTCTTTTATAATCGGAAACTGCCATTCAGACGTAAGGTCAATTGCCAGTAATACGGGGAAAAATTAACAGGTGCTTTTGTTATGATATTAAAAGTACTAGATATCGGCAAAGGTTTGTTTCAATTGCTCCAATAATAACTGCGTTAGTACATTTTATTATATTTAATTTTATAATCGTGTTTCGTATTGTCCTTGTAACACAATATTTATTGGTGTTTGATAATGATTATTATTTTTATTTTTCAATCTCATCTATTACTGCACAATACATAAAACAATCAAATATTTCTACAAAAAATGCAAAGAACCACTAAAAAAAACTTAGGTAGATTATTTAGTTCGAACAATATAGAAATTTGGATAGAATTCGTAGTTCTTATTTTGTGTTATCGCGCATTGTAGCGCTTTACAAATTCTCATACAAAATCGGTATTAAATCAGTTTTAAAACATCGTATAGATCAAACAAGAAAGCTATCAATTCGTTAGCACAACCTCTATAAATCTTTGACGACGTACGTTCAAGTACGCACAAGGCACTGGCACAGATGTTCTAATAGCATACAATTATGATCGTTGCAGCGGTCGCATGATGTTAAGAACCGGCAATTGATCTATTTGCATACGTGTTTGACTTGTACATGTAGTAGGTACATACTATAGCACCATAGTATTTATGTGTGTATAAAATCAATGAAACTTTAATAACTTAGTTCTAGCTCTATGAATTAATAGATATTATGATATGACAAAGTACCCAGAGACCCTTTCAACGAGTACATTACATATGAGCATACTATATGTTAGTGAAAAAAAAAACAATATATCGCAAGGCGTTGATTCCAATCTGTAGTCAAGGTTAAGGGTTTGAAATTATCTGTTGGTATGACTCAAATAAAAGGTAAGATGTTCCGTATTTAAATTGTAAAACATGTTTTTGCAAAAAAAAAAAATACATTAACATTGATTCTAAAAATAGACAATCGACTTTACATGTTCCGTTTTTGAATGTCAACAACAAAACGATTCTAATAATTACGAAGGGCGATGTTTCATATTAAAATTACTGATTTCAAATACTATTGTTCGCAAAAAAAAAGTGAACTCATTCCATTTTTAAATCTAAACGATGGAACGTACCTAATATGTCTAGACAAATCAGTTCTAAAATCAAATTGTTCCATCTGATTTTAATATAATTTTAAATTTCACTTTTCTTCTTATTATTATTATCTACGTCAATTTAGATATTAACCGCAACATTTCAATTATACTTATTATTCAGCAGCGATTCCTCGTCTGACCTTATACATGGCGTGTACTATCAAATTAGTGTATAGCCACATCTGTGTCGTATGTAATGTTTTTATGATTGCTCTGATGAAGTACGTAACGGCCACTAAGTACGGTCAGCAACACACATTTTATACAAATTATTTTAATAAACGAAAACCTTGAATTCAGTGTCTTAAGATAGACGGTAAAGAGCTTAAAATTCTATAAACAGTTTTGATTGATTCGCTCGGTGATACAATTTGTGTATGGGAGGAGACATACGGCCTTGCTCGTGTTCTTGGCACCGTAAACATCGCCTATGATAATTATCATACACATAGTTACAAAACGAGGAAAAAAATCATAGTCATCGGAGCAATGTTAATTATTTTTTTAATAGAGATTGTAGTTTTGTCGCGTGTGTTTACCGAAATGGTATTGATTACTTAGACATTCCTTCCTTGTATGATTTTTTTACTATATTTTTAATTATTTTTAATAACTTAACAAACCTGTCTTAATAAGTGCACCTTTAATATTACTTTTTTTTATAAAAGATTACATTTAATATTTCGGTTATATATTTGAATCAGAGATGGAGCCCGCTCTGCTTATCTATGTGCTGCACCACAGAAATCTTAACAAATATGTTTTGTTCCAACATCAATTATAGTTTCAATGTAACCATGTCACGAGCTTCATGCCGTCATCTCTAGTGTCGGAACAGTGTTGATAATTTTCCTTACACCAATCAAGGCTGATAGAAAAATTACTTTATTTAACGCACCTGCTAATACACAATTGCAAGATTTATTATCAATCGTGAGCGTCGACAATCATATGCTCCAATTAATAACTTTAATATTTATTTTATTAGTAACGTAAATTTCAATAAACAGGAGTAACATTTTAAATGTCATAAAATAGTGATGGAGGAGTTATCTTAATATTAACAAATATTTATCTACAATAATTAGGTAAAACAATTGGCATACGTTTCTGTAGCAAATAAAAAAACAATTGGAATTTAATAATAAAATAAGCTCAAGGTTAAACAAACAAAATAAACGAACACAAACCTACACTTAATCTGACAGATGACTTTCACTCTTCAGCCTTAAAAAAATAATTTTACGTGTTAGATTTATTACCTAACTGTGCATAAGTTAACAATCTGTGACACTTTGCATTTGCCTCCGGCGAAAATACATCGTTACATCAACTTGACAGTCGACTTTGACAATGAGACGTTTTATGCAAAATACTGACAATTTTTAATTAGATATTCAAGGTTGACTATAAAAACATTCTATATGTATTACTCGACATTACGCATAAAATGATAAAATAGAAGCGGAAATGGCGGGATGCACTTGGAGAAAGAGATGTAACAAGTGAAAATAAAATTTAAAAAAAACATGAATTGTGAAGGGAACTGTGGTGTTATTGTATTTTTGCACATTTTTACTAATTTTACGGCTTAGAAAATATGTATAATAATATATGTATGAAAGAGAAAGAAGAAAGAGTAGTAGGTAACACAATTGATCATAAATTAAAAAAATATAATTATTATAAATTATTATTACACTATATGTTTTATAGTACATCACTAACAACTAAAATAACAAAAGACCTTTTATCAAGCCGACATGACGGGGATGAGCTGCTTGTAAACATTTATCTATGGTTGCAGTTATCTCCGCTCACTCGAGCATGCGTGACGTTTTAAATTATATAGTATACGTAAGTATAAAAGTACCTTCAATTTAAAATCAAGATCTAAATTGACAGTTGAATACAGAAATACAATATGAGACATAAACAACTTAAATTTTATGACCACTTATCAGAGATCGAAGACGTAACATAGTAACATTAACACCGTATAAACAACGCTACTGAGGCGATATTAGCTATTGTATAAATTTCTAGATATTATTACATTGTATTGACATTAGTAACATTAACTTACGATTATTATTATAAACTATAAATAAATTGTATTTGTTAGTTACATAACACCCTGTCAGAGGAGGTTGTTAAATGTAGGGTCTGCAGAATTCATGACTAATATTTTATCGATTGGTGTAATAAAACGAACTTATTTCTAAAGACCTCGTTTTAAATTTTAAGTCCAACTGTACATTGAGACAACATCCATGACGCAGGTTTGTGCAAAAATAGTAGTGATCTTAATAGATTGAAT
This sequence comes from Tineola bisselliella, assembly GCA_028551675.1. Taxonomy (NCBI): domain Eukaryota; kingdom Metazoa; phylum Arthropoda; class Insecta; order Lepidoptera; family Tineidae; genus Tineola; species Tineola bisselliella. The sequence goes on from JAPWLS010001795.1 coordinate 153,196, forward strand.
TAAATATGAGAATAAGTCGCAATTTTTCAATCTTGCGGCAGCCCGCATGGAACCGCACTCCTTCAAATCTTAAACTAGAGAGAAATGCCTGTAGGCAGAACCGTCCAGGTTGACAGAACAGCTCCATTCGGTACACCCTTCCAAGTAATTGGTATCAGCTTATACCTCAATTCTTAATATCACGCAATTTCAGCTAAAATGATAATAATACAAGTTGAAATGTATTATATATAATATAATGCTATAAAATCCCGCTGTCTGTTTGCTGAAACGTATCTAACTCGCGATTACTTCACCCGCATTACCGACTCGTCTATGAATAACCGCGACATTTGCTGTTATTTATTAAGGGAGACGTCTAATAAAATCCAATGGGGCACTGGAGGTATTGTGGCTTTTGATAAAGGCGTGACCACCTACATACCGCGTGCCGGAACGCTCGCTGTCCGGCTGAGTGCGTTGGCGCTATGATATTCACGAGAAATTGTGTCTGCGATTTGCTAGGACTAGGTTATTATAGGAAATTATTATTTGTAATAAATTTAATATTTTTTTTACAAAATTCATTACAAAGAGGTTTTATAACATGTCAAGATTAAAGTATCTGCTCAGGGTTTAAGATAAACAATATTAACATTATTATTTTATACTGTCGCAACAACTAAATTAAAATATGGAGAAATTAAAATGGAGATCTATTAATTAATTAAATAAAATGTACTTTAATAAATAGTTGAGTCATATCCATACTGCGCTAACGCCTAGGCCAGCCGCCCGCAATCAAACCGCTATACATCATTTTAATACTGGACATGTCACCGCAAATCCGCATCTCCATTGCAAATGAAATGCACCAAGTTTGCGGAATATCCGCACATACAACACTCGACTTATTTCTAACACTTTTCTCGCAAATTTCAACCTTCTCGCGATAGTATTAGAGCAAAATTCCGCCGTGTTATATACATATATACGTACTAATGGTGTTCTATAAATTACAAGACATCGAGCTTCGTTATCTTAACATTCGTGTTCAGAATCTCGAAGAGATTATTACTAGAATAGATAATAAAGCGGTGAAATATTAATCATAAAATATTCTAATGCAAAAAGAAACTGTATAATATCTTCTTAATATACCAATTAAAGATTAAAGAAAACTTCATTTAGCATTTACTGAACTGTACTTAATGAGTAACGTTGTGCCATAGAAACCTTTACAGTCATCTCTACGTTTAAAGCCGAGGTTACATTTGAGTTTGAGAAGCGACGCGATGTGTAAAATGTAAGTGATAAGCGCCGACTTTACACGATACTGCATTAAGTATATTAATATAAGTATATGTAGATACACCCTTAAATTGGTATCCCCAACTATAAGCTACATTTTTTCATAGTAGACTAGCATGTAACCCCACTCCTGATTTCAAACTAGAGAAATACCTACGGTGATTTGTGCTATGTCAGTTTTATAAGTCTCTTGGATTTATTTATATTTTTAAATTTATATTAAAACGCAATTAGGCTTTACAAATATTACTTAGTGTCTCGGGATAGTTAATAAGACGGACTTTCTTTTTTATCGCTTATTGTATGAAAATCGCGTCGTCCTCCAATGTAGTCTAAGCCTCAACGATTCTATTACTTTTCTGAAAACAAATTACTCCAGTTTCGTAGTTACCAAATAAAACTTAATGTCGCAAGTAGCGCGTGCTAACTTAAGTAATTTTACGATTCGTAATTAAAAACAGCACTTTCATGCTATTCACAAATGGTTATTGCTAACTTACGTTAGATGGAGTTCTTTTATACTCTAATAAAATACTTCAAAGGAAATTATTCTAGTTCTAATTGTAACTATAAAATGTTTTAACTGTTTAAATTGACTATAAGATTGAGTAGAATAAATAATACACTATAAATGAGCAGGCATTTGCATCTATATAACTTAGTTAATGGAATTAAAGTTCTGTTTGCAAATTATTGTCTTAAAACAATAATGTTCATCATTGGCATATTCATGACATATGAATCAGTAACATACTAAAAAGCCGTAAGTAGCTCGGCCGTCCCCAATAATTGGTTCAACCGTGACCGAGGCCTTATAATAATATATATCCTTTAAACTTTTTCAGTGTGTACTAAAACTAAATCATAGCAATATCCACTCCAACCGGCTTCCCTTATTTAAAAGGAAGTTCAACGTTTAATTTACTTTCTTAATTTCTATTGTGAATTAGTTTCATAATAACTTTCTTAATTGTTTCATACTCAGTTCAAAATGATTTTTAGTTAGTCTTATGTTTGTATGTGTTCGTCTTCGAAAGGACTAATCACACGATGTACCATTAATAAATAGATATATACAAGAAATCTATAACACAAGCCTAAGTAATCTACATTGAATAGAATGACAAAAATCAATAACAGTAAAGCCATTGCACATTAAATGAAGTTTGTAATCGTACAAAAAAGGATCCAGATTTCCGGCTGTTCCCACAGATTGAGTCTCGGCCCGATTCCCACGTACAGTTTTATTTACAACATTATCTTCTCAAGTACGCGCCTGTGCAAATTAATTGAACCGCTATTGGGTTGTCGCCGATATTAAATACCTGCGTTAAAATTCATCAAATTCTACACAAACTTGATTGGTCGATAGAGGAAATACTAAGTCGTTTCGGTAATTATTATGTTTTTGACATCTCTAATTGGTATTTATAAAATTGATACCTATTAATTAAAATGTATATCTACTAAAGATACAACAAAAGAAAACAAATTGAATGAACGAACTATTTGAAGTGGAAGAAGAGTCGTTTGTAGTGTAACCAAGGTCCAATATATAGTCATACAGACAAGCAAAAAAGATGTCCTGCCAAGTATACGCGTTCAAGCATTACATGCCTCGTAAATCACAAAAATGTTGTTCTCATTCTAAGCTTTATATGTTAGAAAAAATAATTTCATATCTCACCATAAAGTTGGTGCAACATGTTTCCTAAAATAGTGATGTGAAATACATCAATGATCTCGATACTCGATTACTTGTCATCGAAAAAAATAACGAATCGTGTGAATCTGCAACAGGCTCTATCTTCTGAGAATACGTTGATGAATACTAATGGGGCTTTAGAATGTCATACATAAATATAGTTACATGAAATAAAAAAAAATTTTTGCTTATCGAAGCAATTACAGTTATGTATTAGGACCTTGAATAAGTTCTCGCTGTTTTTTAAAAGATGGCATAGCGGCACTCTGTGCATGGAATTTCGTACGGTAACGCATCAGCTAAGTAGACCTATATGTAGCCTCAAATATAGTATAGATATAGTTCACCACAGTGTCAACAATGTGTTTGTTTACCTACTGTGAAAATGTCTACTTTTGTGTCAAATAAAGTGTTTTTGCGGGGAATTTTATTGCACTGCTTTATTCAAAAGAAATCTGCAGCTGAAGCACACAGAATTGTTGTTGAGACAATGCTCTGTCGAATACGACATGCTGAGACTGGTTTAGGCGGTTGAAAATTATGATTTTGACGAAAGTTTGAAGACGTTGAATTGGAGGCGTTGCTTGATCAAGATCCATGTTAGGCGCTAGTAAAGCTCGGGAAAACATTGTAAGTAGATGCGTCAACAGTTTAAAAGCGTTAGGACTTCAGTTGATGCGTTTGAGTCGAGCTCTGAAAAAAAACCGACCACTATACGAGCAGAGACACGACAAAATGATTTCCTTATATGACGAACTAGTCCAAACTTACCTGGAAATGGTTCAATGGGAAGTTCTACCCCACCCGCTGTATTCACCGGACATAGCCCCCTCCGATTACCACTTATTTCGGTCGATGGCGCATGGTTTGAGCGAGCAGCGCTTCCATTCTTTTGAAAAAACCGTAAAATGGGTCGATTCATAGATTGCATCAAAAGATGAACAGTTTTTTCGACAGGGGATTCAATTACTGCCAGAAAGATGGGCGAAAGTGGTCTCTAACGATGGACAATACTTTGAGTAAAGTGATTGTAAGCCTTATATTTTAAATAAACTTTTTTAAAACAAAAAAAAACAGCGAGAACTTATTCAAGGTCCTAATAATATATTTATTTATATAGGCACATTTTTAGCAGTCATGTCATGGGTCCGGAAGCGGGATCCTAGAGATGTTGTTTTCCTTTTCAAATATTAATATAGTGCATGAATATCAGAATGAGGGAGAAACCTTCCCCATATATCCCCCCCCCGCAGCCCCCCCCCCTCGCTCTCTAAACTTATGAGCAAAAGTTACAATTCCTAAAATAAACTGAAAACCAGGCTGCACACGTGAACGATGTTTTGCCTTAAAATGAAAGAACAAGTTTGAAAGTTTTGGTTTTTGTTAGGTCAAGGAATTTAATTTATATTTTTATACACTAGACTAAGTTTGTCATTATCTACAAATGTTATTACAAAAGTTAGGTTCGTGACTGGATTGTATTGGTCTTGTGGAAGCGGTCTAGATATTTTTTTCGAAGTGCACTATGAGTGACGCTGGCAGCAATAGGTACAGTGCGTGCGCAATCCGCCGCATTGTTAGCAAAATCAGACCCACGTTCTTATTAAATACCACCAAATGCCATATAAAAAAGCAAACTAATTGTTATAATACACTCATTTCATATTCTACTCGTATATATAACAACACAGCTTTGATAGAAAGAAAAAAATACATTTGTGCCTCGGAACGTGTACGTGTCAGTTTCCCTAACGCATGCGTTTTCTTTCGACCAATATAAGTAAGCGTTAAAGTAAATACCTACATATAAATTATCAATAAGATACCGCCCATACGTCACGGCAAGGAAAACGCATCAGGCGAGACATACGTTATTGGCGAACACGACGCTACTACATGAAACTACAATATTTTTTATACGAATACATTAACACAGAATTAACAAACTCTAGCTTTTAGAAAATAAGGTTTAATTTTAAGTAATAATAGTGAGCGTGATGTATGGTTGTGATGTCTTCATCGTATTAGTAATTACCTCGAGTCCACTTGATTCTATGTTTATTAATGTCACGCAGTGTAACTTTAATGTGTTGGCCTGCTGTGATACAAGTGGAATTTAAAATCAACGACTTACCGTATGTAGGTATAAATATTAACAATTAAATTAATAACAATTTAATTAAACATAAAAATCGTGACTTGGGTTCACTTCAGACCAAGGTCAACATATACTTAACAATTATACCCAAAATAAGCCAGCCACGTAAAATCATTCAAATTTCTTAACAAGCTTTAGAAATTTCTTAAATAAACTTATTTGAAACTTATTTGAATGAGCTTTTAAGATAAAAAAAAAATAAGCAAACATAAATCGAATATCCCAATCACTGCAATAACATTTACATAACGAATAGAAACACCGAAACGTATGTTAACTAAAACACTCAAAAGCTCACAAAATTATCAAAATGATCGCTCGTGTTGTTTCTACACGTTAGAGAGGCGTAAACGATGCGATTCAAATGCTAATATATCACGGGGTCGAGCTCCGTGACGATTCCTATTGGCTATTTACATTATCATACGTAAAACGTGGAGTAACGTCTCGCCACGCCCACAAACGTAGCTGACGCGTCACGTTACGTTTCATCTGAAGATCGTTAATTAGTGATAATTAGTAATTCGTGACTTGACTGCCGATTGGCGAGTGGTTTTGGTATTTAACACTTCTAGAAGTTAGCTGATGCAACTAGCTGTTTAACTACCTACAGTTGCGAGATTGGTGTTCATTATATCAAATATCTTTTACATTGACTTGAGATCATAAAATTTGCTGGAATTTATTGCATGTTTACCTTACAACATTGATATTTTGTGTTGGTTATTGAGAATGCTCTTAAATTATAAATAATGTAATTAATATCTCACTGAAAGGTAATGAAAAGTCAATTAATCAAAGATAAATCTAAAATAAATTGAATCTGAGCCTAATTATAAAGCATTCTTCCTGTGACGGTCGTGATATCTATTTAATTGTGAATTCACAATTGCCCATCAAAACATTATCTAAGTGCCCCCGCAAGAAGAACCTGCTACAAATCATAAACTTACGCCGCGAACTCACGAAGATCCCTTTTAAGGGCAGCACCGACATCAAGCCCGGCCCTTGTTCCTAGGATTTATGTCGTCTGCTTTTGGTGCAAATTAGCCGATGTCGACTGGCTGGCGTGGTATAACGAATTTGTACAATTGTTCTATCTTGTTCTTTTCCTCGAGGCAAAATTCTTGCTAAATTGCATGAAAAATGTTTTTGATTTTAGACACGTAAATCTTAGAATTCCTAAATTTTATTTAGAACAATTTCCAGCAGATTTTACTACTAGCTACTTTATTACTTATAGGCAATATTTATGGAAAGGAACCATTTAAGACATTCCGACAAGCCTATAAATACGTAACGATTTAGAACTGTAACGAAGCCTTTCGCAGTAACCTCAATCAATCATATGTAATGGGCAATAATGAAACTCTAATATTGATAGCATGCATGGAGTATCGATGCATTCGATCTACAGATGTGGTGTGTAGTTACGGAGGTCGCCGCGAGTGGGTGATGCGGTCACGACGCTTACAACTATTAATCTTCCACGATGAAGCTATTCGAATGCTTCCTACACCACTTATATTTATCGTAACTCTTTCATAGTTACCAATTATGGGGTGCTTAGCTCCTACTAGATTGTAGAGACAGTGTAAAAATACTGGTAAAGAAAAATCTTAATTTATTCGCCAACGCATTAAAGTGCTCTAATTTACTTTATTGATGTTGCAAACAAGTGGGTGTCGATTGACGGTAGTCAGGAAGCGTGGGCATAAACTCGACGAATCGATCACACTAAGCACCCCAACAAGACGTGCACTGATCACCCACCGCTTACAAGTTAATTGTATAACAACGAATTACTAGTTATATAATTTGTTTTTGTTACCAGGTGGTTGGTGGCGCGCGAGCCCGATGAGCGCGTGCGCGGCGCCCGCCATGCGCGAGAAGCACGCGGCGCCGCGCCGCCTAGCCTCGCCGTCGCCCTCGCCAGAACACCACATCAGTCCATTGGCATCGCCTCGTCTAGATGAGCCGCTCGATCTGCGAGTCACACACAAACGACCACAACGAATTGAAGATGAAAACTGCAACTTAATTACACCATCACCGCCGCCTCATCCTCTCCCGGCACATCCAGCACATCCGGCTCATCCTGCATTATTGCAATTATGTCGGCGATTACCTCTAGCCTTGCCTGCACCGTTTGGCCGTTACCCGTTCCTGCCCGCCGCCGCTGCTACCCTCTTGGCACCGGGAGCACCGCGAGCCGCCCCACCGCCTCCTGGTGCCCCGCGTGCTCGGGATCGTTACACGTGCTCATATTGCGGGAAAGCGTTCCCTCGTAGCGCTAACCTCACGAGACACTTACGGACGCACACGGGTGAACAACCTTATCGTTGCAAATATTGTGAACGCTCTTTCTCTATATCATCAAATCTACAGCGACATGTGCGAAATATACATAACAAAGAAAGGCCGTTCCGATGTCGTCACTGTGATCGATGTTTTGGACAACAAACTAATCTAGACCGTCATTTAAAGAAACATGAAGCGGAAAATGGAGATGACAGTCGTAGGAGATCTCCTGACGAGACGTATTTTGAAGAGATCAGATCGTTCATGGGTCGAGTGGCACCGGGCGCGCGCAGAGCTGCTGCGACAGCCGGCGTAGCGGATCATACCTGACGACCGCGAGGCTGGCCATCTACCTACAGATACAACGGTCTGGTCGAAGAATTCCAAATGAAAATCAAGCAATTAATATACATACCTAATAATTAATTAATATATATTAATAAAATCGTCACAACAACGAATGCGTTACGTTAAGTGATTTATTTCGATTATAATACGAAACATCTTACATCAGTACAGAGCAAAAAAAAACAAGTTACATAGCATTTACTCCGTACATAACATATCTATTGTTACCGTAGTGCCTAAATATCTCGTCTTATAAATTTCATTACTATGCGTAAAATACAGTTGCTGCAAATTTCATTCATCTAAATAAAGTCGATTAGAATATTAATTTGTAAAGTGATAAAAGTTATTTAAGATATTTTGTAAATAATTTTAAGTTACAAGTTAGGTCTATAAATTGTACCTACATAATGTATATGTACCGAATTTTCACTACCGATATCATCAAATGATAATTATTAAACTTCTTTGTTTCAAAAGGCAAAGTACGTAGTGTAAGTTTTGTATAATTTTAGTGTTCAGAGCGTGTTCGTTAAAATTAAGTTTATTGTAAATTTTAAAAAAAGAAGATTATTGTAGATAATTGTAAATTCTGCTTTAGTCGATGTAAATTAGTATTATTAGTCTGAGAGAAAACGCCGGTTACCAATAAAAATATTTGTTGTTTTATTGAAGATTTATTATAAATATTTTATACGAAATGTTAGTAAAGTTATTTAAAAAGGATCTAATCTGACAAAAGTCTATTGCGTGTTACGTGATTTTTTTATTTAGTGCGCCTCTAAATGGTGAATTTTTATATATTGTTAAGTTTCATCTATTACGTACGCAATTTTATAAATTTATTTTTATACCAACTACAATGTGTTCTACGACTATACTATTTTAACATTAATTCAAAATAATAAAAAGTTGTAAGTATATTATACAGTCAAAAAATCATCAAATAGATTTTGCGGTTATTTTGATGATCTACGCGGCAACGATGACTTGAAAACGTCCCATTAAAATAACGAAAACATGTCGGTTTATAATGTGAAGGAGTATTTTAATTAATATATCTAATTAAAAGAACAACTTATAAAAATCATTAATTATATATTCAAATTAACAAAATATACTGTAATGGTATTTTAAAAATTCAATAACTTTAGTTGCAGTTTTTGTATAGATAAGTACGTGAACACATTGTATAGGAAATGTCTTCCAAAACATTATAAAACTGTGATCTATTTATTGTTATTGGCACATTTTAAAAATAATATAATTATTTAGCTAAAGTTCAAATTTTAAATGACTAGATGTATGTAATTAAATGATAAATGATGCTCTCAAAGAAACTAATAAAAACGTTCCTTTAAGTATAGATAGATCTCTATAATTGTTATAAATATATTTTTTCTATGCTTCTTTTATGTATTTTTAGTTTATTCTCGATTTTTTTTTTTACTTAATTAAAATACTAAAACCAGTATTGTCAAAAATCCTGTTTTTAGAAAAGCAAAGATTGAAATTATGTATATGTTAAAGTATTCCCAAAATGTATGTTTATTTGTTCCCAAAATCACAGAGTTTATTTTTTTTAAATACAATTATAAATGTAAAAAAAATACAAGAACCTTTTACCTTTTTTACCAAATTATAGTATATCGTAGTTTACTCAAAAGTTGAAGAAGCTATACTTATATTATATGTTAATGTTTAAAAAGCAACTCTTGTCCTTTTAGCATAGAAATGCTATTTTCTGAGATTTTTATACTTTTGATACTTTATACTTTTATCTCAATGATCCATGACAATATTGTCACAATGAAATAAATAATAATAAATGATATTGTTTTTAATTTACCCAAATAAAACAAAACTCGAAGCAATCACAATCCATTATATACATATATAATACAAAATGTAAATAGCAATGTACACATTGCGAATTCTGCATTAGCATAGTTTCGATTATTACTCAAACACGAATCTATGCCAAAAATTATCTTTAAAATATATAGACAGATATTATTTTACTGTTTAAAAAAAATCACAGCAATTTTACTTCGCTCAATACAGATCAAAGTAGACATTTTTCACTGAGCACGCTGCGAGAGAATCGGATTTCCATCATCGATGCCGGCGGGTGCGGGCTACATCACGAGCGCCGTTTACGATATTATGATTGTGCTTTATTGCCATTAATTTGTGACAACGGGCATCGCTCGAAGCTGTTCGATGATGGAGGGAAGCGTTAGCCAATCTCACTTATTCTAACTGGAATAATTAACTCAGATTGTAATGCACTCAGAGACTTATGTCTTTGAATAACAAATGGCATAACTTTGCCAATTATTTAGAACGTCTGTTGAATAAACAGGTAAGACAATTTATGTATTGTTAACTTCACTATAATATCGATATTATAGCTCTTTATAATATTACCGACTCAGAAAATACTGATTACGTTTAAGTTTTGAAAATAATAGCATTGTGTTAGATACATATATTTGAGAAGACGCAGATAACAAAGTTGTTACGCTATAGGGTTTGGTCCAACGATAAAAAAACAATATTTAATACAATAAAATATATGTTTATGATACTATTGATAAGGGGTACAATTGTGCGTAAATGTAGATTTAGACTAACTACAACACTGGTAGCGCAAGCGACTGTTAGGACAGGGTGGGGCTCATTGCGCAACGATGGCACGACCACGGCGCGGGCGGCTTGTTACGGGCGCGTGCGCAGGCTGTTGCGTTACCTTTAGTTATTTATTGCTTATTGAAAAACTTCAAATTACAATGCTATATAAACGCAGTAGCTATAGCAAATTAGTGATAATTTTATTGTTTGTGTGTCAATTGCGCGTTATTAGCTTTTCTTCATCTAAGCTTAGTTGAATTATAAGAGTAAATTTAGTATTGTTTTTGTCTTGAAATGCTTAATAGCAATTAAATAAAAATGCTCTGATTGGGATACATAAATATAAAGCATTTAGTCTTGAAAGAAACCCTTTTTTAAATTATGTTGTTTAATAATTCTTAACTTTTACAAAATCGATTTTGGCCATATAAATTAATTATGCACATATCTGCATAGTCTAATATTTTCGAAACACCTTCAAGATTTATTCACTTTGCGTAATAGAATGTGACATGCGCATGCGGAACGCACGTGGGCGTCATAATTAAAATGTACCAAAATTATTAGCTAACTGTCTATGCGATTCAATACCTGTTCTGGCATTTGGCCATCTTTTGTAGATTGTAGACATTACGTAGGTTTCACTTATATTAATTTTGTGATTTAGTTTTAGAAACGCAACTATGTCGCAAGTACATTTGTAAGTAAAATACTACTCTGAAACGACAGACTGGACCCATCACCATCATCAGTCTATCTGCTATTCCCATATCAATAGACATCGTATTAAATAAAAACGATGTGCTACTACTACACTTGTAAATTAACTTTAGAAAGACTAATAAAATGACACTTCAACAAATTTTATCAAAATCAGAAGCTTTTCAATATTTAGTTGTAGCATTTTAAAATTAATAAATGACGTTTTTAATTTTGATCAAATGACCGCACTCGTCCTTTGTGTTAAAATCATTAACTTACTGCTGAATATTTAAAACGTATTTAAGACTCTTAACACGAACCATAATCCTCAGCAATAAATTTATATAACGTTTGACATTTTCAACATTTCTACTTGTCAATATAATGGACGTAACAATAATAGTTACAGAAATATAACTTTCCTGTTATTTGACATTTTAATATACGTACAAAGAATTTATGGTCACCCAATTCCGTAGAGCAGACAGTACGAGTGAACATTTATTGTGTTACAAGTAGGTTACCATCGCTGAAGAAACTGAGGTACTATGGGCAAACGGTTAGCAAATATAATGAAACACGATAGTCATAGATAGCCCCATAATTTTTTAAATTGATTATTCTTATAAAAAAAACAATGAAATCATGTTGGTGAATAACCTAAGACATCATTTCAAAGAAGGTCTATGACAGGGGTCGCAAAGCTCCTTAACAGACCGAGCCATTTTTTTAAATTTTAAAATTTTTGAAACACGGAACGATAATAATTTTTAAAAATATAATAGCACAATAATGAAAAGGGAAGTCGGGTACATTTATCGAGAGCCACAATCCTTCAAAGAGCCACATGTGCCCCCCCTCTCCCTCTAGTCTATGATGTCTTACACGAGAACTCGTTCAGTTGTACAACATTTTTTCAGTATCTATTTCAATAGGCATCAGACAAACTGAATTTTAGATCGAATATCCAGCTACTGTTTACCTTCCTACCTTTAACGTAATAATATTACTGACGTATTATGTAATGGTAATAATTGATCGTGACCGAAGCTTATTCAGAGAACAGTAGCTCGTATTAAAGGAAAAGAAAATTCCCACATTAAAAAGTATAACCGGATTCGGTCAGATTATTGGATTAAATAGCTCCAGTTTTTTAAATTGCTTATTAAACACATTGTTACATTTCTTCTCCTTTTACTTTTTCTGCTGCAACCCTAGGGCCGTTGTCGTAATGTTTGGCGAAGTTTTTAATGTTCGCTTGAGGTAATGCAACAGGTGGCCGATCCATCACTTCGATCTTGTTCTTAATTAACGAGTGGCAAGGTCGGGACGATTGTCGAGTTTACGTGATGAAACCAACTGTTAAACCCACACTTATTTATATCACATGTCAAGTTATGTATTGCACCACTCTTAATTATGCAGCAATGAAACAAGTATGAAGGTTGAAACAAAAACTTAACGTGACAATTCCTAAGCGTCCCTGTAAAATTTATAAATAATTTGATTACAACAGGATTCGCAATTGAAAACCATGTTTAAATTCTTTTAAACCCAATCAGTATTTCGCGAACCAGGTTTAACTTCTGATGTTTTATTATATATATTATATTTAACCAATGATTTCTGATATCCACAACACATTGTTTTCTACATAGTACAGGGGCAAAGCACATTATAAATTATAGAGCATAGCATTTATTTATTTACAAATACATTGCGGATTTTAATTTAAGCAGATTATTAATAAACAAAAGAAGAACAGTAGTGTTGAACGCTGCCTTTATCATATATTTTCGTATACTCGTATTTATTTGAATAGTATTGATAGCCTTATCAGTAACATTCGACCTATAATTTTAAAAACTTTAATAACCAAATAATTTTACATTATAATGAGTTTAAGCAAATGAAATCGTTAAGTGCTAACATAAAATAGGTTAAACATTTCATGAGTTAATACCAATATCAATAAAATCTTTTATAATAACTTTTTATTCGTGTCACAATAAAAATAAATGTTTACGAAACAAGTAGGTACATATAGCATTATAATGTTAAAATTATCATGAACATAATATAGAGTATTAAAAAAGATATAAAGATTTTACAGCTTCCAATCCAATAGCAATTCAATTAACGAAATCTTAACAGTTGAAGCACATTTCCTTTTGCTACGACATGCAACCGTCGCATAGTAAGCCCTCATAAGGCATTCGAGCCCCATCCTTTACCATTACTTGTGCCCGGCTTTGGTCAGGACTTCATACCTGAGGAGATATTTTGATGAGGCCGCGGAGATAAATTAATTATATAGTCGCCCAACTGAGCACTAATAAGCTGGCAAACAAGCTTATCGGTATCGCAAGCGCTAAGTATAGAGCTAGTAATGACCGTTTCAACTGAGAGTGTTACATTGACGGCAAAAAAAATACTGCATTTCATTAAAATGTGATTTTAAATCAGACATGATTATAAGGTTTGACTGTTAATATTACACATGCTTCATACATACGGTTTCATAATACAAATTACAAGATTCATTTTCGAAGTATTTACACTCGATATACAATTTTAAAATTATTATATAGGTATATTAAATTATTACAAAAGTTATCAGGATAACAGTTAAATAACCAAATTAAAAGACTTTATGTGATTTAGATGTTTTTATTTTGATATACCCATATTGGTAAAGAAAATAAAAAAATGACGCGATATAAAACTTGTACTCAATATAATTTAGCTTCCAAACTGAGTCGGTTGAAAAGATAATATACACCAATTTAAAATCACTATAAAGATAAATCAAGTACAACTACACAAAATGTAGCATGATTACAAATTCCATTATCGCCTTCAATATCTGAACAAAATGATGAACGTTGTTATGCATCATTTTCATGTCGTTAAGTACAAATCGTGAAATATACAGTGTATTTAAAAGGCCTTATCGATAATTACATGGTGCAAAGCGACGATAAGCTACAACACTATTGTGCATAATGTCGTCCAGTATTACTAAATTATAGAGTGCGTCCTATAGCATAACTAACCGGTCTTTACTACGTGTTGGAGATCCGCAAGACAATTATTAACGCATGGGTGACATAACTTAATCAATTTTATTTAAAATAAACAATTATTGCAAATTAGTTAACACGTCAATTTACAAAACCTAAATCAAATACTTCTGTACTGCTACTTGATAGAGACACGTATAAAGTGACTTTTAAGCAGACTAAGTTAATGTAAAATCAAATGTCCATTTGTACATCACTTAATTGTTAAAAGTACGTCATAAAAGCTGTTAAAGTTGTTTTAATTGTTATTAAAAATAAGGTATCCTTATAAAAACTTAGATTTCGAGTCCGATACTCCTGTAAATTTTCTTACAAACTCATGGTATGAAAACTGTCAACAATTACTCGTATTAGCAGTAATCTACAACCTTGTTGTAATTTGCAAATAATTAACTGTTAAAAAATAAAACATTATAAATTAGGAAAAGCTACGGAACATTTTTCTCTTGATCTATATCGCAAGGAGGTCGCAGTCCTTCATGACGTTGATCTCACACCATACCTACACTTGTATTATAAATTTTATTCAACGGGAAGCTCAATGTACACGAAATTGGCATCTAATTCGCACGAGATTTTTCGTAATAAACTTGATTGGTGTGATTCCGTTACATCGTTCATGCGGTCAATTTAAATGAAGCAGATTCATCGATTTTATAATGGCACCAATCATCAACTAATCAACAATAAATTTAACATAATATTATATTATTGTTTAGCGATTTCTCGAATATTTATGATAATAATGATCAATATATGCCTAAGGAGACAATATATTTATATATAATATTTTATCATGTTGAGGTAAAAATTAAGCAAAAATTTTAAAAACAATATAGCTAACGAAATATATATTATTTTAATTAACATTAAGAATATAAACATACATTTATCAAATAAATATAAATACACATTTAGGTTAAATTCATACATCTAAAGGAATACCTATAATCATGAGCGACTCATCGTGATCCACCTAAGACATAGCCATAAAGGCGAGCGTCGACCGAAGGTCGGCGCGAGCCGCCGCTGTTCCCCCCCCCCCCTTCCCCTCCACACCCCCTCTCGCCATCCAAAATCATAAAAAAAAAATTTAAAAAAATAAACAAAAAAAAATTTTTTTTAGTATAAAAATCGAATAGGCCTCCAAATTTCGATCAGAATAACCCTTTACGCGGTCGCGCTGACGTCATCGGTTGTCAAGATATCGTAAAAATAAATTTTGAAAATCGCGCGCGAAATGTCAGATGTTGACGCGACGATGGTCAAGATGGCAATGAAGCCTGGGCACGTGTCGACAAGAGCGCAACGCAAACCACACCCTCGACGGCGTAAGCCCCGCCCACAACGATAGTCACTGGTCGCTTTGTATGGAGCGCTATTTAATAAATTTAAATAATATTTTAAATTATTTCGCCTTCCATACTGGCCGCGCGATGAAAAGCGTCCAAGCAGATAGGGGTCCGTGGAGATTTTTTTTTGACTTTTGAAAATTAAAAAATTCGCGTTCGACATGAAATTTAATTTCCTGCAACTTTGTCTTCCGCGGCGACCGCCTATCTGTTACCGTTTCCGAGATATCGCTGTCACTTCCGGTTTTTACTATGACTTCCGGTCAAACCCGGATTTTTCCCGAGGTCACATGGAGGTCCTCTACACATCCCTATACGTCACACATGCCCACCACACCGGCAAGTGCTTCAAGAATGATGTCAAAGTCAGTCAGTCAGTCAGTGGTAGTCGAGCTTTATATAGTATAATAACTAGTGGGGTGCCTTCGGAGCCGGCCGCGAACGGCCTCTTGACTTTTCCATAGATTAGTTTTTTAAAATAGAAGTCGGAAAAAAAAATTTCGGTTCCTGAAAAAATCCTGAAAAAAAAATTCTAATCCTGAAAGAGGTCATGATTCTGACCAACATTGCCGTTTACACGAACTATATCAGACGTCTACTTTCGGAGATTTACCGAAGGTCGGCGCGAGCCGCCGCCGGGATACCCCCCCCCCCTAACGCTAACAAAAAATTTCAAAAAAAAAATTTAAAAAAAATCTTAAAAAAATACCTGAAAAAATATTGGTTCCAAAAAAAAAAACACCCCTGAGTAGTCTAATTATCGAAATATAGCAATTTAAAAATTACCTGAAAAAACGCCTGAAAAAAAATCAGATCCTGAAAGAGGTCATGATTCTGACCAACATTGTCGTTTACACGAACTATATCGGACGTCTACTTTCGGAGATACAGCCAAAAAGGCGAGCGTCGACCGAAGGTCGGCGCGAGCCGCCCCCCCCCCCCCCCCCCCCCCCCCCCCCCCGACCCCCCCCCCTCACCCCCTTCTCAGACCAAAAATCGTGATCCACCTAAGACATATAGCCATAAAGGCGAGCGTCGACCGAAGGTCGGCGCGAGCCGCCGCTGTTCCCCCCCCCCCCCCCCCCTTCCCCTCCACACCCCCTCTCGCCATCCAAAATCATAAAAAAAAAAAAAAAAAAAAAAAAACAAAAAAAAAATTTTTTTTAATATAAAAATCGAATAGGCCTCCAAATTTCGATCAGAATAACCCTTTACGCGGTCGCGCTGACGTCATCGGTTGTCAAGATATCGTAAAAACAAATTTTGAAAATCGCGCGCGAAATGTCAGATGTTGACGCGACGATGGTCAAGATGGCAATGAAGCCTGGGCACGTGTCGACAAGAGCGCAACGCAAACCACACCCTCGACGGCGTAAGCCCCGCCCACAACGATAGTCACTGGTCGCTTTGTATGGAGCGCTATTTAATAAATTTAAATAATATTTTAAATTATTTCGCCTTCCATACTGGCCGCGCGATGAAAAGCGTCCAAGCAGATAGGGGTCCGTGGAGATTTTTTTTTGACTTTTTGAAAATTAAAAAAACGTTTTCGATGTAGTTTCGAATTCTCTACAACTTTGTCTTCCGCGGCGACCGCCTATCTCTTACCGTTTCCGAGATATCGCTGTCACTTCCGGTTTTTACTATGACTTCCGGTCAAACCCGGATTTTTCCCGAGGTCACATGGAGGTCCTCTACACATCCCTATACGTCACACATGCCCACCACACCGGCAAGTGCTTCAAGAATGATGTCAATGAGTGAGTGAGTCAGTCAGTGAGTGGTAGTCGAGCTATATATATTATAATAACTAGTGGGGTGCCTTCGGAGCCGGCCGCGAACGGCCTCTTGACTTTTCCATAGATTAGTTTTTTAAAATAGAAGTCGGAAAAAAAAAGATCCTGAAAGAGCTCATGATTCTGACCAACAATGTCGTTTACACGAACTATATCGGACGTCTACTTTCGGAGATACAGCCAAAAAGGCGAGCGTCGACCGAAGGTCGGCGCGAGCCGCCGCTGACCCCCCCCCCCCCCCCCCCCCCACCCCACACCAAAAATCGTGATCCACCTAAGACATATAGCCATAAAGGCGAGCGTCGACCCCCCCCCCCCCCCCCCCCCGCTGTTCCCCCCCCCCCCCCTTCCCCTCCACACCCCCTCTCGCCATCCAAAATCATAAAAAAAAAATTTAAAAAAAAAACAAAAAAAAAATTTTTTTTAATATAAAAATCGAATAGGCCTCCAAATTTCGATCAGAATAACCCTTTACGCGGTCGCGCTGACGTCATCCGTTCTCGTGATATCGCAAAAACAAATTTTGAAATTCGCGCGCGAAACGTCAGATGTTGACGCGGCGGCGGTCGAGAGCATAATGAAGCCGGGTCGCATGACGTCAAGAGCGCAGCGCAAATACGAGTAAACCACACCCTCGACGGCGTAAGCCCCGCCCACAACGATAGTCACTGGTCGCTTTGTATGGAGCGCTATTTAATAAATTTAAATAATATTTTTAATTATTTCGCCTTCCATACTGGCCGCGCGATGAAAAGCGTCCAAGCAGATAGGGGTCCGTGGAGATTTTTTTTTTGACTTTTTGAAAATTAAAAAAACTATATCGACATGAAATTTAATTTCCTGCAACTTTCTCTTCCGCGGCGACCGCCTATCTCTCACCGTTTCCGAGATATCGCTGTCACTTCCGGTTTTTACTATGACTTCCGGTCAAAGTCGGATTTTTCCCGAGGTCACATGGAGGTCCTCTACACATCCCTATATGTCACACATGCCCACCACACCGGCAAGTGCTTCAAGAATGATGTCAATGAGTGAGTCAGTCAGTCAGTGAGTGGTAGTCGAGCTATATATATTATAATAACTAGTGGGGTGCCTGGTTGCTTCGGCCGCGAGCGGCCTTCAGAGAGCGGGTGGGACCGCCTTTAGGACTTTTACAGATTTGTTTTTTAAAAAAAGTTCCTGAAAATATTGGTTTTTGAAAAAAAAAACACCCCTGAGTAGTCTACTTGTCGAAATATAGCAATTTAAAAATTACCTGAAAAAACGCCTGAAAAAAAACAGATCCTGAAAGAGCCCATGATTCTGACCAACATTGCCGTTTATACGACCCAGCTGAGATGTGTACTTTCGGAGATACAGCCAATAAGGCGAGCGTCGTCGACTACTTCAGAGGGTTAGGTTTCGTGTGTTCCATAAAACTGAATAAAACAACTCGACTTTTCGATAAATAGCGGTTTAATAAGGAATTATAATAAAAAATAATAAAAAAGACAGTGTGTTGTATTTTATTCTGCTGCGTGTTCTTTGATTGACGTACGACATAGTAGAGAAACAATGTGAAAGAATGGCGGCCCTGAAAAGGACCTTTTTGCAGGAGTCAGGAAGGCGACGGCGGTAGTCGTTGGCAGCTCGAAGCAGTTCCATTGATACTTTCTGTAACCATAATACAATTTATTTAATAACCTGAGAGAGATTGGTATGTGATATTAAGGGGTATCACGTTAACAATCACAAGATCTAATCCACGAGTCAATTACATGAATCTCTATAAACTACGCGTACGCAAGTGTAGTTAGTACAAGTGCGACGTCGCATAAATACAAAGCAAAAAACAATCGAAACTCAATAAAAATGTAATGAAAACAAATGTCTACGAGAATTCCAATAAAATTTTATATAAGAGAAAGAAAATAATAATAATAAATCAAAGAGTGCTCATCGTTCCGAACAAAATCAGTGTTCACACGGTCGGGCTGACGTCATCGGCTCTTGAGATGCGGCGCTCGAGTCTGCATGAAGAAATATTTTTTCCAACCGAAATCGTCGAGGGACTGAAGTGCGGAAGCATCGTCAGTATTCCATGTTGTCATCTTTATTGCTGTAAATAAAATGTAAATCAATTAATATGTGCAATGTTTGTAAGAAAACTTGACAACGTTACAACTGCTAATTACCTCGTTTTCTTCATCTTCAGAGTAGTTTCCATCGCCACCCAGGAGGTACACTCTCGACGCGTCTTTTTTATAGTGGTGCCCCCCAATTAGATTGAGGCCTCGTCCACGGGTTAGACTAACTACAGCTAAGTAAAAATATCACAGATCCAATATCACAAACCATACGTGTGTGCGAGTGTAGTATAAGCATGATGTCATATGTGTATGAAGCAAAAAGAAAGCAAATAAAACACACCACCAAACTACTACATACAAGCAATAAACCTGTTTGTTAAAAAATAAGTAGTCATGCAATATACAAAACAAAACAAATATAACAAAAACCAAGCAAGCGTGTCAAGTGTAAAAAGATCAACAAAACAAATGTATAGTGTACCTACTCTATATAAATGTGTATAAATGAAAAAACAGAAAACCACTACGTGAATGCGATCTAACAGAGTGAATGTCCAGTGCCTGGTGTTGTGTGTCAGTGTGCATGTAAGCGTTGCGAAAACAAAATAAATCAAAAAACAAACCCAATAATAAAATAGCATTTAATGCAATATATAGTTATATAAACATGAGATGAGAAACGGACGAAACAAATACTTCACAGTATACCTACTTCGAGTGCATGGAAGTGTATAAGTGGATGAATGCATGTGTGCGCAACTGTGTACCTAAATATTGTGCATGGCCAGTGTCCAGTGTGCGTGCGTGTATGCGTGGGGCGTGTGTGTGTACATGCGCGTGTAAATGCGTGAGCGTGTGCGTGTGCACGTGTGTGTATATGTGTGTACATGTATATATACATAAATAATACAATACATAATAATGAAGATGACTTTGTCAGAAATGCAATCTAATATGCAACAGTGTCACAACAGCATGGCACATCTCGAGGGAACGAATGGTCACACAAGTGGTCGATGCGAAGCAAAGCACCCGATATTGCCGAGCCACAAATGCAGATGCTGAGCGTCGTGTGTCGGCCGATGCGCGAGTCACGAGTGGCCGAACACACCATCCCTCTCAGCGGTCAAATGCGCGAGTGACAGGGCGAGCTGCGAGTGTGCAATGCGCCCGCGGGACAAGTGCACGGAGACGAAGGAAGAACAGCGCGAGACCATTGTCGGAGCCAGGCAGGTGTGGAATGGAGTCGAAGACACGAAGTACAGAAGAGAGATAGCATTGATGACAGCTTGCCGAGTGTATGGCGTGTGAGCTTCGATGTGGAGTCAGTCCCACCTTCGAACCGTCGGTATCACCCCCACGGTCTTCATCATCCTTCGACCAGATGATCGAGTGTCGCGGAGTACGATATCAGCTACTCCTTAAATGGTGTCACTCGCATCGTCGCTATCTAACATACAGCAGACCGTCTATTCTCCAACTCGATGACATCAAACGTCTTCTATTATCTGATTCTTTGCCGCATTGTAGTGGAATTAGAGCCGATATATAAGTAAAATAGAGTAATAATACATAGCCTATATTTCACTACATTGGGTATTGTAGAGCCTCTGCGAATATATCCAAAGTACTGAAAATTGTAAAGAACATTATACAATATACGAACAATTTAATAGCTTTCATAAAAAATGACATAAAATTCACAATGTTAGTATAAAGATTGCATGTGGTTAACAGGGGCCAATGCAAAAATACAGTAAAACGACACAATCAGTACAAGTTATACAAAAATAAAGAGGAGACAATACACAAGCTGTTGCCAATTTGTTATCAACCCTACTGAAACACTATAACATTATAACATTATGGTACATATTTTAAAGAGTAGACTGACAATAAGATATTGACAATTGTCATCTGCGTTACTCGACCAAACAATCAAAGAGAAACCTGCAAGTAGATGGAGATGATTCATAAGAACGTACAACAAATACACATACATATGTTAAAATAAATCTTGAAATTGATTCGGCCTATTTTTTATATAAAATAAAATAAGAGAACACAAGATGTTTAATTACAAATATTCTATATATAAGAAGAAATAAAAATCTACATATTTTTTTATCAAGCATTCATTTTTTTTTTTTGTTTTACATAAATTTTCAAAATAATAAATGACCAAACACCTACTTTTTTGAATGCATTTGAATCTTTGTTGAGATAAAGATGTTGAAGTCATCCAACCTACTTCGTTCACAGAGCAGGCGGAGACTCTTGTTACAATGAGCTATCATTACAGCGACAATATATTTATAACATTACACTTGATAAGGTATTACAATTAAATGCATATAGGGTGGATGGCTTAAATATCATCACAAGATAACTCAAATACCCTACTATACTATTGTTCGATTAATGTGTTTATATATGATTAGGTAAATTAAAAAAAATAACATTTCCGAATGCACTCGAATTAATATCGTGATGATACTTAAGCCTCTACTACTTCATTCATAAAGCAGGGAGAGATATTAGTGAGCTCTCATCAAGTGTAATATTGTAAATACATGTCACTGTAATGACGTAAAAAATTATCCCAAAAAGAATTCAAACAGCCTGCATACTACTTTTGATTAAGTGATTCTAATATTTATATCTATAAATATATTTAATTATAATAATTATAATTTATTATTTAATTATAATTATCCCAAAAAGAATTCAAACAGCCTGCATACTACTTTTGATTAAGTGATTCTAATATTTATATCTATAAATATATTTAAATGCATTCGAATTGTCATTGTGATAATAAAGATGCTCAAGTCATCCGACCTACTTCTTTTACGAAGTAAGAGGAGACTCTAATGAGATCTGTATGCGATGCACACGTATTTGCATCATTATACTTGGTATAACAAAGAAATCAATGTACATGCAGTATTATCTCAATAATAATTCGAATGCATTTAAACATATTTATATCTATGAATATATTTAATTATAATAATTATAATTTATTATTTAATTATAATTATCCCAAAAAGAATTCAAACAGCCTGCATACTACTTTTGATTAAGTGATTCTAATATTTATATCTATAAATATATTTAAATGCATTCGAATTGTCATTGTGATAATAAAGATGCTCAAGTCATCCGACCTACTTCTTTTACGAAGTAAGAGGAGACTCTAATGAGATCTGTATGCGATGCACACGTATTTGCATCATTATACTTGGTATAACAAAGAAATCAATGTGCATGCAGTATTATCTCAATAATAATTCGAATGCATTTAAACATATTTATATCTATGAATATATTTAATTATAATAATTATAATTTATTATTTAATTATAATTATCCCAAAAAGAATTATATACTATTTTGATTAAGTGATTCTAATATTTATATCTATAAATATATTTAATTATAATAATTATAATTTATTATTTAATTATAATTATTCCCAAATAAGAATTCATAACAGCCTGCATACTACTTTTGATTAATTTGATATCTAATATTTATATCTATAAATATATTTAAATGCATTCGAATTGTCATTGTGATAATAAAGATGCTCAAGTCATCCGACCTACTTCTTTTACGAAGTAAGAGGAGACTCTAATGAGATCTGTATGCGATGCACACGTATTTGCATCATTATACTTGGTATAACAAAGAAATCAATGTACATGCAGTATTATCTCAATAATAATTCGAATGCATTTAAACATATTTATATCTATAAATATATTTAATTATAATAATTATAATTTATTATTTAATTATAATTATCCCAAAAAGAATTCAAACAGCCTGCATACTTATGATTAAGTGATTCTAATATTTATATCTATAAATATATTTAAATGCATTCGAATTGTCATTGTGATAATAAAGATGCTCAAGTCATCCGACCTACTTCTTTTACGAAGTAAGAGGAGACTCTAATGAGATCTGTATGCGATGCACACGTATTTGCATCATTATACTTGGTATAACAAAGAAATCAATGTACATGCAGTATTATCTCAATAATAATTCGAATGCATTTAAACATATTTATATCTATGAATATATTTAATTATAATAATTATAATTTATTATTTAATTATAATTATCCCAAAAAGAATTCAAACAGCCTGCATACTACTTTTGATTAAGTGATTCTAATATTTATATCTATAAATATATTTAAATGCATTCGAATTGTCATTGTGATAATAAAGATGCTCAAGTCATCCGACCTACTTCTTTTACGAAGTAAGAGGAGACTCTAATGAGATCTGTATGCGATGCACACGTATTTGCATCATTATACTTCGTATAACAAAGAAATCAATGTACATGCAGTATTATCTCAATAACAATTCGAATGCATTTAAAATACTATATTATATACTATATTCTAATATGCATTATGTTGTTTATATGTTACTTTTTTTTTATCTTGTTTCTGATTTTTTGTTTTCTTCTTCTGGTTTTCTTTATATAATATTTGTAATTATACACGTTCAATGCAGCCTTATTTTGTGTAAACATAAATAATCGGGAACTCCAGTTTATATTACTCCTGTAAATAAAATGCATATCAATACATATTCACAAAAAAAAACATTTATTATAACAATAACTTTTCTTTTACATACCAATTTGATATACGGATTATATAAATGTGTTTGAATGGATGAGACAGCCACGCAGACGCTTATGCTACGATGTGTACACTCGGCGATTGTCAAATGGATGCAGTTTTGGTCCCACACATGCCTCAACTTCGACAAGTGAGCGCAGACGACATGATAGAATATAGTTATCCCTTTCTGACAATTGTTTCTTCAAAGCAGAAGTACAATATATGTCTATTTAAAGATTATCATTCGTACTGCAACGACTCTTCTCTATAATCTGTAAAATATTAGACATTTATTTTATTATTGGGTATAACAGTTTTAATAGCACAATAAACATTATCGTTTTACATACCAACCATATAATTGTTGAGGATCTTCACGTATTGCTTTATATGTTTGCAAATCGACGTGTATTGTACGTAGCGATGAAGTAGTGCTCCTACGCATATGCGACCCTCACACTGTTGACACTTCGCAAAACATTTTGTCCGAATGTAGCCAGCGCCATCTGTCGGCGTATCTTCCATTCATATAACTGAAAAATGACAAAACAAAATATAAATGACATTGTTTCAAAATCGAATCAAAAACTTATTACATGTTTATTATGATATACACACCTATGAATATATGTTTCCTTTTTTAATAAAACTGGCTTTTTCTTTCTTCTATTTGCTTATTAGTCTAACTTATTTTAATCCTTAAATATATAAGATACTAACTAATACATTTTTAGACATTAACATATTTAACATCACATTTTTATGAATCATCTCCATCTCTTATCGCATAGGTAGTAAAGATAGTGTTAATTGATGCAATTCATCAATATCTTACAAACGAATCATACTCTCCATCTTAACATACTTAACATATTATACTATTTACAATTTTTAGTACTTTGGATGTATTCGCAGAGGGACTACAATACCAAATGTGTGTTCACTGCAATGAAAAAATATATAGACTATGTATTATTACCCTATTTTTTTAAATATATATATCAGTTTTAATTCCACTAAAATGCGGCAAAACATCGGCTGATAGAAGACATTTGATGTCGTCGAGTTAGAGAAAAGACAGCCTGGTGCATATTAGACAGCGACTTGACAAATGACGCCATTTAGAGAGTAACCGATATCATACTCCACGACGCTCGATCATCTGCTCGAAAGATGATGAAGACAGTGAACAGTGACACTGACGGCTCGAAGACGGGGCTCACTCCACATCGCAACTCACACGCCACACACTCGATAAGCCGTTATCAATGCGATCTCTAATCCGCACGATCGGACCTTCAACTCGCATCTCCCACTTACCTGCCCCGACGCCAGCCTCGTGCAGCCTCCCGCTCGTCCCTCGATACACTCATCCGTCGTACGCGTTGAACACTCGTCACGTCGTCCTCTGTCACTATCGTACATCTGATCGTTGATCGGGATAGCACGTCTCGGCGACACGCGGCTTCACATCGACTTTACACGTCGCTCAGCATCTGCATCCGAGACTCAGTTAACACCGAGTGTTTCACTAACGATCGATCTCTCGTGGAAACACTCGTCCTCCTGAAACGCACAACACTGTTATAACAAAATCACACTTTCGACTACATTTCTATGCGACTACCTACACTTACACACGTCACCACACCTCACTATGCTAAAATTAATAACTAAACTATAAATAAATAAAAACGCACGGAATAGCCATGTCAACATGATTTGATTTTACTTGATTTTAAATAAATAAATTACCAAAGGAGATCATAGAGGTGAACAATTTTATACGTTTCAAAAGGCTGCAACATTTACCTACCTAATGCAGCAGCTGTTCAATTGTGACGTTTTTCGCGTACGGTTTGCCGTCCACGAACCTATCTTGATGTACTAAAATCCTGATTGACGCTCGTTCGCGGACCCTACCTAACGCGACGTATAATTGCCCGTGACTGAACACGTCGGACCTCAAATCTACCCCCACGCGAGCAATAGTTTGACCCTGGCTCTTGTGTATGGTCATGGCGTAGCAATTCTGTAAAGGGAATTGCCTACGACACATCATAAGTGGGCTTTTACTATCTATGGAGGACTTAAAGAGAATGCGCGGAATTAAATATTCTAAGTTAGTGTTCGGTTTCCGGACCGTAATTAATCGAGGGGAGGTTCTAACGACGATGACTTTGGTGCCGTTCACCAAGCCATCCGCGAAGCTAAGATTACGCATGATCATACACAAGGCACCTTGCTTCAATCGCAAATCAAATTCAGGAATTCCGCGCGGCTGTAGTCTATTTAAAGCGTCAGGGCCCAAAAATACTCCATCCACGTTCTCGCAGTCCATCTTGTCTACTGAATAAAAATGTAAGAGTTCGCCCGGCACTCTATCTAATATTATCTGATTAATTTCGCGGACCGCGTCATTGCGAGTGGTGAGAATCGCTCTCTGCGCACACGTATCCGCGTCACTGATGACATCTGATGAAAATACAAAGTGTATTAATTCATTTAAATCGCGGACAAATTGGACGGACGTTAACGGTAAAAAGTTAGAGATATTATAAAAATTATGACAAGGCAAGTGATTCGATCCTAATTGTAACAAAAATGCAGAGTAATCCGGATCAGCTCTGCATCTTTGTGATGTCACCAGTGAAAATGATTTTAATCGTGGCCAAATGTGAGAAGTTTTAAGAGAAGAATTTACAATATCGGAATTAGATTTTGCATTTGGCACGATGGGTGGAATCTGACGGAAATCACCCGCAAAAATGATAATCTTACCGCCGAAAAGATTATCATTCTGCATCAAATCGCGAAGGGATCTGTCGAGCAAATGGATCAAATATTTATGAGCCATGGGCGCTTCGTCAAAAATAATGACACTACTATTACGAATGAGATCCCCTCTTTGAGATCCGTTCGTGACAGTCCAATAACCGACGTCGTCCAAGATTTCGACGGGAAACTTGAACATGCTATGAGCAGTGGTACCGCCTTTGTAATTTTGAGCAGCGATGGCCGAACTGGCCGTGCACAGAACGACACCTTGGAGAGTTCCGCGCACGTGGGCAGCGATAACATTTAATAGCAAGGTCTTACCGGTGCCAGCGGGCCCATCAATGAAAATAGCTGTATCTCCTGCCGCACGTGCAGTCTCGTCTGTGCACAGTTTACTAATGAAATCAAATATATCTCGCTGCTCAGAAGACAATTGGTGTATCCACTCCTCGACGAAGGTTATGCAATCCGCATACGGATATTCTACGAGTTCCCGGCCTAACTCCGTAGTACTATCGATGACGTCGGGCAAACCGTATTGTACAGCGCACGTGCCGTGCCTTTGCAACATACGGTTGATTGCAATCAGGCCTAAATTGACGGCTTTATCGCGATTATTTGCAAAACGATGCAAAAAATCTTCGCAAAGCGCGTCAGTGTGCTTTACCCAGAGTGAAGCTACTGGGGCGGCGTTCAAAGCTAAGAGAACGAAAAAGCTACGAAGCCGTGGTCCGGTGAAAAAGCAAGCAGCCTCGTCCATCGCTTTTTCGTACTCGACTTCGTCGTCCGCAAGCCCGACAAACTTTGCAGCCTCCTGAAACGTGTTGCAATCCGGACCACCGAGATTCAATAAATCTTTATAACCCCTACAGGGGTGGGAATTTAACAATAATCTAAGATAAAACTGTTCACCTCTTTGAGGCGGGACCCAAAAGAGACGCGCGACGAGTTCACCCCGTTGACGTCTAGTAATAAATTTATTATTAGACGTTTCAAAAATATCACTCTTAGTAGTCGGACGTTTCGCGTGCACTAAATATTTTTCGTAAAAATCTAAATAGGTGAGCCGATCGAATTCGTCACCTATGGGTCTACTGAAATATGTGATCAAGTCGGACTTGTCACCTTGCTGCGCGACAACCGCTTCAGTACCTTGCCTGAAATAGACAGACTGTTGATCCGCGAGATGAACCGAAAGCTGTTTAACGTTAGGTTCACGTGCCGTCTGGAAGATTAAGGATTAGAAAAAGAAAACGAAACAAAATCAATTCAATTTATATATTTACAAATCTTTCAATCTCAATAAAATATGGCACAAAAATATATTATTTCATAATTAATCTAATACTTTCATTGCTTGACTGTATTCATGAAATAATACAATCAGAAAATAATTCTCACAAAAATACAAATCTTAATTTTCTAATAGGAACAATAACACTTACATTAATAAAAATCAATAATATTTATTAAAATCGACTGTGTGACTGGGTTTTAATACTTACTAAAACATAATTTCAGTCTTTAAATCACAGAAATATTTATTCTTACAAAAATGATACGATGAAATAAAATCAAATAATAACAATTCATCAAAATAATAAAATTAAAATGAAACATGCATAACAATGGAATTCAATTTAAACTTAAGACTATCCATGCGAGACGTTCCAATGGGAAGCGGCAGGCCCACGCGACATAAAGTTCCTGGTTTCGCATGTTTGGTAAACTGGAACGCCGATTTAAAACATTTCAAAACAAAAGTAGAAAAATAATTAATCACTTCTTATTCCGGAATCAAAGATCCACAAAGTCCATTTCTTCGTCGCTCTCAACATTATCTGGTTCATGGGGAGATGTAGCGGGGTTTACAGGGCCTGAAACATAAATGTGTTCATGTGCATCTCAAAGAAAGAAAGATCCATAATACGCTTGTTCATGGACATACTCGGAGATGAACGTTAACATCTCCCAACAGAGGAGAATCGTGCGTACATAAATAAATGAACTAGTATACTCACGCCAGTATATCGGACCCGGTAATGGGGGCCTGAGAGTTGATGAAGCCAAACCAGTTGGATTATGTAATGCGGACACAGAGATAGGACTAAGTGAAGCAGATGCAAGCGTTGGATCGATATGGTCCACGTTAGTTTTATAAACCGATTCCAATGCCATAGCACGCGCTTGACGATAATACTGAAAGTAAAGACATTTTTGCAATAACAAGCACGGGAGCAAACGAGACACACTCAACTCGGTGTTATAATTCACTTTAATATGTAGATACTTACTATGCTCAAGTTTTTCCAATCCAAAAGATCGGAGAGATTTACTGCTCTGCTTCTTTGAATAACACGCTCGTCACGACTCAATCTGAAAATAATAAAATTAGTACATTATAATATGTTTGATCACATTAACCAATTGCCATGTTTTTCAGTTTTGGGTAGACCCACTTAATACACAAAACTTCAACGTATATTGCGATCACAAAGCGTCTTACTAACTTACGCGTTTTATTTGAAAATAAGTTAGTTTACAAAGCATCCGACAGTACATTAGGGCTATCGTGCCCAGTCTTTTGTTACTTTTTCAGGTAAAAACTCAGAACAAATTACTTCGTAAAATCCAGCATGAATCGTGCCAACTGCAGGATGGATTCCACCTTAGATATATGTCTTCTGTCCAGGACGTAAACCCCATGGAACGTCGGATCGGCCAATTCTTTATGCATGAAGCAACCGAAACCTGAAATACAAATACAACAATATATGAAAATATTTTTGTTAGTTATTTATTAATTGGCATGTTTTCCACTAGATGTAGCGTTACCTATATTCAGATTGCAGTTTGAGTACAATATCTTACCAGATAAATTGGTAGTGATAACAGGTACACCCATTACAGTGCATTCGGCCGGAGTATAACCCCAAGGCTCGTAGTAATACGGGAAAACCCCGAGGTGGCATCCGCGTACAAACTCTTTAATATCCATGCCAAACAATGGGTTTGTAGGTTTCAAGGCCTCTGGATGAAATATTACCTGGAACATTAGTATGCCAAAGTAAAGGTAAATCGATTTCATGATATAACAGTTATGAATAAATAATAATAAAACTCTACCACATTGTAATAATTACCTTTACTCTATCTCGACTCAAGTTATTCAGTTGGCAGCGTCTCAAGGCGTTCAATATAGGATCGTTGAAGTCATTAACCTGAAAATATACAAACACGGGCATAGAGCGATGCCTGTTTCTGCGATCGTTCTTCGCCACGATCATAAAGTAAAATTAGTTACAAAAACATGAACTTACCACATTATGCGTAGTCACAGGCGGCAATCCATCACGTTGCATTGAATACACACAACTCTTGAGGCGGACGATGTCTCCATTGTGAAGCAACTCAGATGCTTCAGGCATATTACCACTTTAAGAGAAAAAGGAAAAGAATATTATCAATATTAGTCTAGTATTTTATAATTCAGCATAGATAACATGTCTCGCGCTCTCGCTCTAATGTACAGAGTTAAAAAGAGACCTATAACTATGTATAACTCACCTCGAACAAGCCTCATACATTCTCTTCTCAATCTTCTGTTGAGTTTCCCGAATAGTATCTCTTAACGATTTTGCTATAGCTTGCCTGCGTAGAGTTTCCTCATTTAAACCATTTGTCTTCGCCGGAAATATAAGAAACGCGATGACTGTTATATCAGAGCCACTTGACTGAAAATAAATGTATAAAAAGTATATCTACATTGATATGTTCGACTAGACACCAGCTTTCCATAAAAATAATATACAACATGTTATTAATGATTTCTTTTTACGTACCTGCAAATAATAATTAAGTCTTGCCAAAGATTCCATGAAAATATCCACTCCCTTATTGGTATATTCATATCTACCAGCAATGAAGAAATAAAGGGTCTTCTCCAAATTAAAATTTAAATGCCTAAAACAATTATTATTAATTGCTATAATATTTGTTATTCAGTTGCAATATAAAAATTAATATAAAACATACCCGTAAAAATGTGCCCTAACAAATTCATGTATCTTTTCCTTGGCAGTGGAATGCAAATTCTGAAATGACAAATTCTTTATGTTGAACCCGTTTGGAGTTATCACATCTGGCTTCCTTTGCAGAACATGTTCCGCTTCAAAACCTGAATAAATTTATATTTTATTTTAATAACATTTACAGCAAAAAGTTGAACAAAGATGTAAGATTAGTAAGAAATACGAGTATACCTGTAATATCTGAAATGGTTGTGAAAACATGAGCCATATGTGTTGCTGTTCTTTCTACCTTGTATATGTGACGGATCCCGCATTTCATAACTTCATCGTCGACAGACACCTGCAAGAACATAATAAATTATGATCAAATTTAAGTTAAGTAAATAATGTTTTAACAATAAACATTATGTCAATATAAAACTCACTTTATTTAAATTATTATAGAAATCAGTATTGCCCTCACACAGACATCTGCCAAGTAGCGTCTCATGAACTGTGAAAACTGTGGCCACATCAACTTTTCGAGTACTGAATACAAAAAAATGCATTAATGTATTGTTATATTCTCGCAAAGTGCACAATATTTTTACTTCGACCGTTCACTAACCATAACATTATAAGGCCAACTCCAGCTTCCCACCCGTGAAAATGTCCCACTACACGCGGTGGAAGAGAACTGTAGGTCTCAAGAACTTTTCGGAACTGTGAACATAATCAAAACAATTTAATATATTATTTAATACGAGATCAACTATTCAAATTCAACTCACTTCTGCTATGAATCGAGAAACCATGAAGCCTAAAATAATAGCATCGTTCATCTCGATGTATTGACAAGGTATGAACATCCTACACGATTTCCAGAGTTCTTCTTTGTATAAATCAATTTGATGGGCTGCAGACTCGATTTCAAATAATATTAATTGGGGGTCGCCCTCCACTGACCAAGTACCAGTGTGTAACTGAAGTCATATAAAAAACGATTAAGAATTATTACTAGAAACATTTTCAAAGACATGGTAGTGCATATAACTTAATATAACTTAGTATACCTTATAACCTTCGCTTCGCAAAACATGGACGGCAGCAGTCAACGGTGAATTCGCAGCAAATTCTGTCTCTTCTAGTTCATTTCTGGCGGAGTTCTCTTTGTAGGGACCTTTGGAACATAGATATAATTGTGTTTCAGGTCATGCAAGAATGTGATTTAAATAATTTTAAAGAGCACATGGTTATTGGGATACTATCGGGTTTATTTTCATTCCAAGTTATCTTAACAACCACTCCAGCTGTGGTCTGTCTCAGTCGTCACACTTAAATTAGTTAAAAATAATCACAAGGCTATAGTTATAGTTTAAATGAGAGAATGTACACAACAACTTAAGGTCAATGCATAAATTTAAAACAATGTACTGTGTTACATATTTGCTCACTTTATATACATAATTTGCCCATTTGTTATTAACATTATTTCTAATTCAGTGATTACCTAGTAAACAGTAGTTGTCGCCCATTTCCTGGGTAGAAACATACGCTTTTGATTCAATCGCCGTGTATGTGTAACCAACTGAAACAAAGTTATATCTTACTTTGTGTACGTGTAGATAGAACAACTATTGCAAATATCACTCTTAATTCTTATAATATTACTATTTCAACATTATTAATTAACTTATATAAAGAACAAATAAAAACCATAAGAAAACATTAAACATTCTTTTGTTATATATATAATAATGATTAGAGATCAAATAGTCACCTTCGTTGGCGACTTCCCAAGCCACCTCAAACGTCCATCTGTTTTTATCTTTTTCCGATTTCCCATTATGCATATATGGCAGTGAGTTGAGAGTGGGTTGTATTTCATAGGAGCACTGCGGTGTACACTCTCGCGACATTCTACCAAGAATGGTAATAATTATATCAGTGTATTCAACAACATAATTATTAGGGCAAGCAATTAATCGAAGAGGAGGTGAAGTGTACATGCGGATTTGATGAAGAATTCTGGCCACAAAGAAAATAAGTCGGCGTCGCGATGATTGCGAAGACTTTTATTACGAGCATTTGTAGAACTTTGATATGGCTCAAAACATATGTAACAGTAATAATATTGAGTGATTTAAAAAGCGATTAAGAGGCATATGTGGCAGAAACGAGTTAACATTAATATAAAGATTGCATAAAGAAAAAAAGACTTACGTGTTAAGTAGTTATAATCTCTGCTTCCACAAAAACAGACGCGTTTATGTACTATGAGAGATTCCAAGTCGATTTCGCACAAATGCACAAATACCCGAACGACGACGCGACACTGCAAATCGTAAATGACACCGGCTGTCACTGAAAAGCCGTGAAGCCGACAACGAATAACCACAGACACCATAGACAACTGTTTTAAGGCAATGGAATTGATAATTATGAATCCTTGCGCATTTTAATAATAAATAAAAAATATTTCCTGTTTCTTCGAGTGTAACTTCATAATAATTGCAGACAATTAACTACTAAATGTAACTATACATTCGTATATACATACATGCGCGTAATATGCAAAATTTTGTGTGTTTTATTTACGTTGCTTTACATTTATTCCTATTTCAAATTTGCGCGCCGCGAGGATGCTTTATTATTGTCCAATCACAATGATTCCCGCTAACTGCCTGGAGAGAAGCGGATATTTGTAGCAATCTTTTCGTTATATTTTATTTTATTGTGCTATAACGATAGTATCAACGATCATGCAAGTTGGAAATTATTTTATTATGGCGGTCATTGTGTACAGACACATGTATATTTCACTGACATTTATACTTATATATGCTGCCTCTCCACTCTAACACTTTACCTTGTGTCATCGTCCACATGCATAGAGAAATGGCATTACGCAAATTTTATCGATAACGATTATCGCAGCATAGATTTCGTTCTTTTTGTTATTATTATTATAAGCTTATCTTAAAATATATTTAATTCAAAATATTTTAAGAAAAGAACGCATTCAATATATAACCGATTTTAGTAAACCCCAAAAGTGTGTAAAAGTTGGACCGACGACACTGCACACTCGTATATAATTAATGTATGTTCTGTTATTTCATTTAACCCCATATATATTTATTAGCAAAAAAAAATTCGCAGTACATCCATCACTATGACGTTACGTTACACGAATAACAACGCGAATAACACGCAAATAGTTAGTAGACGTGCGCTAAGAACGGATTAAAGAGGTCTAAGGGTTCTCGCAATTTTAGAGTTTACGAGTAGGAGACATTAGCTAAAAAAAAATTTGCAACAGAGCTGAACTAAGGGCTAAGGAAAGATAGAATGTAGTTAAGACATGTCAGGTAGGAACAGATTTTACGTCAGGGCCGGTTTAAGGGAATATAAACGACTTCGTAACCCTATGTATTCAACAAACATTCATTCATGACTTATTGTAACAGAACAGAAAATATAAATTCAAACAAACACAGGTATTTCGTAACCAAAGGTGCAATCAACGTAAATTATTTTTGTTAATAACTAGAGCAATACTATTTAGAGTAGATGTAGGGCTACATGTGGATTGCTGAAACTGTTTGATGTGTATAATGTTCTTTCCTTGGAGAAACTACGTACTGAGCAAACTTAATAAGTATTCTGAAGATAAAATTAATTTTTTTTGTTGGGCTATCCCACGAATACACGACATTTGCAAAATTATCTTCATTAGACAACTGATGCCATTTAACCCGGCGAGACCATGGCAGGGTATGTCATACCCACCATGTTACTTATTTGTGTGTATTTTTGGTTTTTGACCATTAAATCTGTTGTTGCTTTTAGTAGCTGGAGTTAAAGGGTTGCGGCAGGGGATAGTGGCGTCATCGGAGTGTAGCATCAGCCTGCGCTCGAGATGCATGCTTGCAAACTGCGTTTGGGTATGCGATACCCTGCCACATAGCTGATGTATATATTTCGTAACAAAAACTGACACTGTTTTTTCTGCTATTTTAACTTAATTTCTTTGTTGCGTTGTAAATTTTAATAGAAAATGAACGTTGACACTAAAGAAAACCGACTTTGGTCCATGCTGGATGAAGTACTAGAAAATACTTCCGAATAGACGAGTTCTGGAGAAGAATCTGACCATTGTAATGAACACCATCTTTAATCTGATACTGACTAAGAGATTTTCGATCACGACGAAACAAACCACTTTCATCGACTCAAAATGTTCCTGGTCGTTATATTAGATGCGGATATTGCCCAAACAAAAAGGATCGGAAGACAGAATTCATATGTGCAAAGGCTATGGAGTGTGCAACTTTTTTTGCAAAAACTGCAATGAATTTGACTCCAGTTCTTAAGATAGTCCTAAGATGTTTTATTATTTTTTTAAGTTTATATAGTTACTTATTTCATGGTCTATCATACCTTTAAGTTTTTTTTCATAAAACTTGTTTTCTTTAGTTTCATTTGTCGTTTTCTTTCAAGTGTGAAAATTTTCGTTGAAAATGTATAGTGTCTTGTTTCCAGTTAAGTAATATATAAATTTTGTTAAAATGGCGCAAATGTTTTATTTCCAATACGTTATAAATTAGTCTTCTTATAATGAGGAATAATTTTTATAATGTTTTTTCTTTAGGGTCAAGTTTTACAGCCAATTTTTTAAACGGGTATGTCATACCCTGCCACATACTCCTTGTTACATTTTTTCACCACGGTCTCGCCGGTTTATTAATAAACGAATAAGAAAATATTTTAAAAAGTAGACAGATAATAAGATTAAATTAAGAATAAATATGGAAGTTATTCATCTTAATTATTACATTTCTGTAAAATTAAAAAAAAATATTTCATGCCAACTAACGCCTGTATGAAATCTCACCCTCAAAAATTTTTTGGGATGTAAATATCAAACGATTTTATTTAGACATAAATTAAATATCACTTGAACAATATTATAATGTCATAAATAATTTATGATTGTTTATGAAATTTTTTTGAGTTGCAACACTGAATTAAAATGTCAAAATGTCACGTTTCATTAAAATAAATAAAGAAAAAAGAAGAAAGTAAATAATAATATTCGAACGCCAAAAATAAGTTAATATATTGTTTTAGATTACTTCTTATGCCTCGCAATGTTTCAAATTTACTGGGAATTGGTGATACGACTGTTTAGTGTTGGCCCATTATTCGTACAAGCGTTCATAAAGTAACTAAGATAGGAAAAGTCTAGTTACTCGACGCTTTTCTTAATTGGACAAACATTTGAACTTGAATTTCAAGCTGTTTGATAACTACTTGTGATATTACGCGTTAGTGTGCGTCTTGATTAAAAGTGACGAACAAGAATATAAACATTCTAAGTTGAAATGTAGAATGTTCAATATTTTTAAGCAAAATCTAATTCTGTGAAACATTCTTAGAATTGTGTTCCTTGTTTTTTCTTTAAATTTAAAAACACATTGTAATATCTGATATATTATTGTAGTGTGTCATTAGTTTTGTGTGTGTGTCTTCGAAGATGGGTGATGAGTATGAAGAAATGGATAACTCTAAAAGGTTTGAACATTACTTCATTTACTTTTTATGTGTTTTATATACAATAATATTTAAAATTGAAAGTGGGTACTATGTGGATATAGGGTTTGTGAATGATATGAACCTACTTTATTGTATTATATCTTTGTGATATTGTGTATATGTTTTTAATTAAACCACCAGTTGGAAAAAGGGAATTAATCCAAAAAATAAGAATGGAGATAATAAAAAAAAACTTTATAACTTTTTACTTTGAACTTATAGGCTCACGTGACATTACTGATATTAAAGAAAATATAAATTCTTACTTATTTACTAATAGATCTGGCTGAAATATATAATACACATTTACATATTTATATGTAAATGTGTTGGATTTATTCCCTTCTTCCAATTTATAAGATCTATATACAAAATAATTTGAAATAATAGACATTATGAAAACAAAAACTATTTATTTATTAGAAAAAACGTAAGAACACTCTGTTATACATCTATTTCTTCACTCTCAGAACTTGTAGTTGGCCAAGCCAGAATAATATTGTACAAATCTTTGAATTCCTCGGGAATGTATTGGGTTATTTTTTTTATGTCGTTCATTTTTTCTCATTTATGGATATTTTAGTAACTTATGCCGGAATTTCTAGTATTTTCGGGTTTATAGAAGGTTTTTGAAGCAAAAATGTAGCTTTAACGAAGCCATCGATAAATTCGGAATATG
This sequence comes from Tineola bisselliella, assembly GCA_028551675.1. Taxonomy (NCBI): domain Eukaryota; kingdom Metazoa; phylum Arthropoda; class Insecta; order Lepidoptera; family Tineidae; genus Tineola; species Tineola bisselliella. The sequence continues at coordinate 190,350 of JAPWLS010001795.1, forward strand.
TCAAGTAACCGTCATGACTTGAACTATACTCAAAGCTTCGATATTGCGAGATCTTGAATGTTGTTGCCTTGTCTAATGTCTTACAGCTTTACTTGAAACATCGCCCCCCGTGAACCCCCTGTTCTTTGCTGCTGCCGTGGTAAGTGTAGAAATCAAATACAATGGCTCCTGCATCTTCTCTTTCTTAACACAATGCCAAAATTTCTTTCTGTTTATTATCAAATTTTTTAGCACGTTTAAGATGTGTAATTTTTTTGCAACCGCCACTCTCTTCGCATTTAGAATTGAGAATTGGACTTTTTGTTTCGAGTTCTCCGCAAGTTGAGCAAACGTCTATTTGTGGGCGACCAAATCTGTAGCCATGATTATCATTAAAATATTTTCTGTAATAGTCGTATTTTACGCATTGATATTGGGGGTATTTTTCCAAAAAAAGTTCATGCATTATTTTGACGTTTAGGTTCGCTTCTAAATATTGTATATTTTTGCTGCTGTAATAATTATCTCGATTATACTCGAACGATTATATACTTGTAACGTTGATAGTTGGAAGAAGGGAATAAAAGCAGGATTTGTTCCCTTCTTCTAACTAACCTTTTTTATGGCCGCATGTATCTATACGAAGTGAATGGTTTTTGTTCTTTTTTTCGAACTCACAATTTAGCGCTACGTCTATAGAATATAAAAGTGTAAAAAACTGAAAATGTCAAAAAGTGGCGTTTATTCCCTTCTTCCAATTGGTGGTTCAATTGTAGTCTAATCTGACATTTAACAATTAGTTTATAATTTATTTTGAAATATTATTGACTGTATATAAATTTTGGTTGTTTTAGGCAAGCCCGTAATAGGAACGAGAAGAAAAGGCGCGATTTATTTAACACATTGTTGAGTGAACTGAATGAAATGATTGGGCCAAAAGACAAGAAAATGGACAAATCTTCTGTTCTAATGACAACTATATCATTTCTCAAAAATCATAATGGTAATTTGTATTCTTATTTGTGTTGTTTGGTTTCCGTATACTCTTTTTGTTTAGAGGTTATTATTATAGTGAATTGTAATTTATTGTTAACTGAGAAATAACAATATATAGTGCATGGATTGCTTTTACTCTTAAGAAACCTCAATGCAAATAACAAAAACTTTAATGAAAGAGTTCACACCTATGGACAAGCATTTGTTTTAATTTTTTCATTTTATGAATGTTAATTAATCTATTTAAATTTATAGAAATGGTAGAACGTTCACGAATGCATGAAATTCATAAGGATTTCAAGCCTGCTTTTCTCTCCAATGAAGAGTTCACGCGTTTAATATTTGAAGCTTTGGAAGGGTTTTTGTTTGTATTTTCTGATACTGGTCGCATTTGTTACGCGTCAGAAGGCATCACGGCTTCCTTAGGACATGCACCTGTGAGTATATTTAGTTTATATAGAATTTTTGCATATTAGCGAAACTAAATAATGGTTTCAAATTTGTAAAAATATATAAATTTGAATATGTACATTTCATCCAACAATTATTAATTCCCCTGTCTAAAAATAATTCAATCAAATTTTTTTGACAGCACCTGCTGTGTTTAGGGGTTTTTTTTAGCATAATTTTCCATAAACATAATTATTATAACTCAAATTGGCTATTTCAGGCTGATATTGTGGACCTACAAGTTAGAGAATTAATCTCTGTGGATGATCATCTGCAATTAGTTGACATAATTAGTAATTGCAAGGAAGGTGAGTTGTAAATATTTGAACTATATCTGCATATCTAAAAGTAATTAATTTAAGGTTGCTTCACATAGTGATAATGTAGTTTTGGTTAGTTGACAGAAAATGTAAACACTATTTCTTATCCATAGGTCAAGATTTTCGGTTCACACTCAATTTTAAGAAGAGATATGCTGATCTTCCTGATTTATGTACATATGCACTCGTTCAACTTGCTGGGTTTACACGTAAGTTATTTTGGTTATAATTTAAATTAAATACATGTCTATATGTATTATACATATATAGTAGATGTACCACCATCTTAATCAAATAAATACATAGTTATAATTGTGTTTGTTACAGAAATTATTGATGAGTTCGATGAGATGACTAAAGAGAACAAAGACAGGTAAGGTGTACATATTATAGTAAATTTTTTATAGCAGCCTGGGATAAGACTATCCATGAACACAATGAGGAGCTGCAACTGCTACAACAGACTGATTGTTAGAACCACTTCAAACTTTACACCCTATACCACAAGCGTTCTTTATAATTTGCCATTTAGGTATGTTGTATGGATTATAGTTATTTTATTTCAGAATCCTGTTTGTTTGTACTGGGCGCATGTGCAATCCTCAATTGGTGCGAGAAATCACTCTCTATGATTCCAGCAGGAGGGAGTTTACGTCACGTCACAATTTAGAGTGGAACTTTGTATTCCTTGATGATAGGGCGCCATCCATTATTGGATACATGTCCATTGAAGTATTGGGCACCTCGGGTTATAACTATTATCATTTTGATGATTTGGATAAAGTTTCTGAATGTCATCGGATAGGTTAGTATATAATATTTATTTATTTATTTACCTGAATTATAATGGTTTTAACATTGTTGTAATGGTTTTTATAATTTTTCAGTATTAGAAACAGGGGCATCTAGTTCATGCTTTCATCGGTTTCTCACAAAAGGGCAACAGTGGTTATGGTTACAGACATGTTTCTATATAACATATAATCAGTGGAGTTCTAAGCCGGAATTTGTTGTGTGCAACCATAGGGTTATGAGGTATGTGTTTTTATATGTATTGGTATAAACTAAAATAGTGGGTATGGTCATACACAAAACCTACTAAGGGCAATATTAGAAATGTTTTATGTATATTCAAGGTAATGTCTTTAGATTGATGCTAGTACATTTATTTTCTTTACAGTTTCGCTGACGTATCTTCTTATTTTAAAAAGAAAGAATATGAAAATGAGCAATGCATGGAAGAAGAAGCTAATATTAATATTCGGAATAATGCTGCTAATATTTCAAACAACATACTGGGTATTCCAAACAATATGTTTAATATTGCATGCAATATGGCTGATACTTCAAACAATATTGCGGCTGTTCCAAACGATATGGACGACTTGGTATGTCCTAATATGGTACCTAATATTCCTACTCCAGTAAACATAATGACTCCACCGGCGCCGTTTAACAAACTGACTTATCCTGACTTATCCAAAAATATTACACCCCCTGCGCCAAACTCGATATCGCCTCCATCTAATATGCCTTCATCCATACCAAATATAGCTGATAAGCCAAAAGATGAAGCACATTCCAATGCTATGATGCATGTCAAAAATATGCCCACAAGGAATTCAGTCCTGATGTTGAATGCAATTAAACAAAATGCCGGGAGAGTGCCAAATATGGCCGGATTAGGTTCAGGGCGAGTACCAAATGTAATATCGATTATTTCGGGGCCGGGGAGTAGTATTCAGTCTTCTGTTAACCTAGGAAACATGACTATAGATTGTCCAAATGGCGTATCTAACATTGTGCATCCTCATGTAGAGCAGACGTGCGAATATAACCCTATGCCTTTATTTAGGTCGTCACCACAGGTATGTTGTTTATTAATATTACACTTCTTACTCCGATTTTCCAGGCCATATATCTTTGTCATTTTGGGTGTGTGATTACAAGTACATACATATAGACATCCGTAATACATATTATTAACATTTTATTATTAGTGGGATTCTAAAAGAAGAATATAAGATTTGTATATTGTTTTCAGTTTCGCATGAATTCATTAACAAGTAATTTTGGCGGCCCTTGGATAAATTCTATAGACACGGTGCCCCTGGTAGAATCACCTCAAGTGTTTCCAAATGGTACCAATGTGAGTCATGGCAACAATCACACTCAACATAATAACAGAATAGAGTACCATGTGTCGTCAGCGACTACCCCCCAGGCGAATGTTCCAGATGGCCAGCCAAATCTTGAAGTAAGTAAAAAACTATATCTAACGACTTAGTCCTTGTGTTATTTACATGCATTATATTATTCCGTTGAAATATAAACGACCTGAGGTGTTGTCAAAAAGTTAATAAAAGAGAGTTTTAATATATTTTTAAACAAACGCTTAATAACTATAAATATTTTTTCTATTCATCAGCAAAAAGCAAAGGCAAAGTGGAGATTGATGGGTTTGATTTTTTGCAACTTAACTGATCTGTTATACTAATTTATTATTTAACTTTTGCATTTAACATGTATATCTTTAAAATATCTTATATTTTTATCAATTCTTATGAGCCAGTAAGTAGATAACCAATCAAGTGTCTGTCAATACATACATATGATAGTTTCCTTTTATTAGCCTTTTAAAAAATTATAATAAATTTCAAATATAATAATGTACTCGGTGAATTATCATCGGTTGATAAGATTCAAAGGTTCAGTTTTGGAAAATAACTAGTTTCAGTTATAGCTGTAAAAGGACGCCAGTATCAACGTTTTATTGACTTTGCTCCTTTACCATCCATCCATCTCCTTTACCGTCCATGAAATTCTAGGATAAATTGCAACGAAAACATGAACAACTTCAACAACTCATTGTCCGACAACAAGAGGAATTAAGGCAAGTGAAGGAGCAATTATTGCTTGCCAGACTTGGAATTAAAACTTCTAATAGCGTAAGTTAAATACAACACTTTACGTGTTTTCATACAATTCCACGCCCACTTGTATACAACGGATTCTTATAAAATAAAAACAAAAAAATATGTGATGGAAAGGAAGAATATTTTTATTCAGATATCTTTGCTTAGTTTTCGAGATATTCAAATTTGACATATTTTTTTCCAATTTTGCCCTCAACTTGTATCTATTTAACATATATGAACTTCTTTTATAAAAAGTTAATGTTGTCATTAACTATGAAACTCTTACTCGACACATATGATTAAACAATTTAAAATGAACGAGGGAAAGAAAATAATAAAACTTTTTTCGTTTCAGCCTACTCAAGAACAGCAACAACAACAACAAGTGCATCAGCAACAACAGCAAGAAATACATCCACAGCATCAACAACAGTTGGAGCAATTTCAGCAACAACATCAATACTATCAAACTATGCCAGAAAGCAATATTCAACAGAATTATCCGCCGACATCGAGTAACCAACATTATATGCCATGAATTGTAACCTCTTGTTATTTTTGTATTACCCATTTTAAAAATATTTATTTATTGATTTTTATTTAATTTTAAATTTAGAAATTATATTGAAAATTACATGATTGTGAATATCAATGTACAGTGTACACATATTTAATTATATGTTTATTAGTGGGGTATCTTCGTGTTTAATATGTTTCAATGCAACAGTCTGTTTAGCAGTATAAGGTTACTTATTTGTTAAGTTATATCCTAAAGAATATGTTATTTCCAAATTTTCAATAAATAAAAATAGTAAACTAAGTTTTTTTTAATATCCTGACAGCTCAGTACATGATCAGTTATTTGCACAGTTTACTAATAAGCGTAAAGAAACTTATTTTTACACTAGCTTTTGCCCGCAACTATGTCTGCGTAATAATCTAATAAGAATTATACAAACTTTCATCCCCTATTTTATCCCTTTGGGGGCAGAATTGATCAAAATCCTTTCTTAGCGGATGCTTACGTCATAACATCTACCTGCATGCCAAATTTCAGCCCGATCCGTCCAGTGGTTTGGGCTGTGCGTTGATAGATCACTATGTCAGTCAGTCACCTTTGAGTTATATATATATAGATTAAGTTCTTAATTCATAAGATTGACACTAGTAATATGTCAGTTTTGACATTTGTAAATTGACTTATATTGAGTATGTGTGTGGCCGCCGTTAGCAACTTTTATTTTGACACTTGTCAAGGTCAACATGAACGCCACGTATTTACCTAATATTAAACAGTTTGACAAAAATATATATTAAATTTTGCAACATTAGCACTAAAGCAAAAGTAAAACAAGTTCAGTTTAAAAACAATGCCTTTATTTCTTTTTAAAAACTAGCTATTATGCTGATAAGATGATAATCTTAAATACTTTTTTTCTATGGATATATTAGTAAAATCAATTGACATGATCAGTTTATTTTTATTTAACTCACGAAAAAATTACTGTATACCGGGTGATTCAATTGAACGTCCAAGCGTTCAACTGAATCGCCCGGTATAGAATAGGACACTTAGTTACTAAGTGATCCGCGCCCACAAATACCGAGCAAAAAGATATTTTGATTTAACCTTCGACGAAATGTAAGTGTTAAAAAATGAAATTCTGTGGATTTCTATTGATCATCGTGATCATTTTGCATTGAAAAAATTTTCTGTTTTCCAGTATAAGATGTTCCAACAGACTCTGGATTTATTGATGTACTTTTCCAACCGAGCTCTTCGCATGTATTTCCATTATAAGGCACAAGAAAGGTTGTAAGGCAGCAGAAAACTTCCATGCGAGTTATTTTGTTGTTTTTTTCTTTCTGAAGATAGAACAGAATTTGTTACTATGAGAATGAGATTCATAGTTGAACTAAATAAGTTCGGGTATATGCGTCCTGTTGACCACCTACCTCAGTTAGTAAAAGTTAATAGAATTCAGTTTAATCTTTTTTAAGCTCTTAGATAATCCTGTTGATGGAAGTTTAAGTTTAAATTATAACCTACAGACAAGTAGAGTATGTACAATATGGTTGTATTGCCCTTGGTTTATGGACAGGGCATTGTACATGTAAGTTTATTTATTTACTATATTAATCTTCAAGTGTCTATAATAATATAGTAAATAAAAAAATAGATAATTAACAATTGTTATTAGAACAATTTGCAAAGTACAATAGTAATTGCAGCGACGTGCGTATTATATTACGTATGATATTGAAAATATCAACATGTAATATGAGTGATGTAAAGCTAGCCACAAAAGTACAGTTAGAAACTACGCCAATATCCAGTTGCCTTAAATTAATTTATAAGGCTTCGTTATTGTATTTAATATTTTATGTGTCATAGAATGATTTTCAGAGGCTCGAAATGACGTTTTTAACACTAGGTTTACGGACGTTTTCTATATACCTACTTCTACTAAAACGCGTCAATTTGATGCATATCGTAGAGATAGGTATACCACATACACAAGTTCAGTAATTCAACACTTTAAAGAAAATAGACTTCAATATATATTTCCCTCGATCAATGAATAAAAGTCATACAAAGAGATAAAATAAAAATTTAAACAGTTTTTGGTAATTCTCTGATAAAAGTCAAAATGCGTCAAATTGACGCGTCCCATAAACCTAGTGTTAAATTCAACTGTAACTTTTACACACACTATCAGTTCGATTTTTGTATTTATAATTCATTCCGAAATTATGAATATATTAAGGTCTTCAAAATTATATGTAACATAATTGCTGCACTTACTGCATTGTGTACTTAAAAGACAAACTTGCAATTTCTTTAATAAATCTTCGCAATCTTCTGTTGTATGACCTATGGCAGATAGCTCCCTGAAAATAATAAGAATAATCAATATACAATGCCTGATCCCATACTAGGGCTAGGGCAACGCAGATTCTATTTCAAAAAATTTATAATTATGAATATAAAGAGATTACAAATAAAAAGTCCAGGTTTAATAATAGATTTACAAATAAATAGTTCAACATAAAACTGGCATGCCTTGCCACTTATTCTGCAACAGAGAGCCCCAAAAAATATATATAAAATTTAGATTCAATTTACCTTGTTGATAAAGAAGATATATGCTAATAATAACACCAGTTATTAATATTAAGGATATAATAAAAACTATGAATATAGCGCCTAAACTCGGACGATCCACTACAATCTCGACACGGTTGGCTGTAATGAGTGGTGTCAACTCATTTGGTTCCTCTTCAACCATAATTGAACTGTTGTGACGAGATTCATAATCTGAAAAGTTTATTATAAATTCTGCCTTAATGTTTATTCTCACATTAATGTTTATATAGCGAAAAACAAATTTTAGTTAATGAAAACTAACAATTAGAATCTGTCATATTTAATTCAGTCAAACTATAATCCTCCATTTAGACTGACCAGTCAAGAGAACATCTGACAGACAACTGGCGTATTTACCCTGATTTATAGATATATTATGTAAATATGAGTCAATAACTTTATAGTATCAGTTACACAGCACATTGTTTGTTATCACTTGTAAAGATAAATAAGGGGATTGAACTGTGTGTAACGCCTAACTAAGTAGCAATTACATTAAATGGCTAGGTCACTTCAAGGAGAGGACTGGGATAATAACCATCACTCCTGTATAACTTTTTATGCTCTTTTTATAATTAACAGCTTTATATAGCTACAACTAATATCAGAAGAAAAATATGACATTTAGACCATCTGATCTAGTGATCCGAACTGGCTCACACTCTAAATCAGTTTAGCTCTGTGCTTTTAGACTTCCTTAATATAAGTTAATTTATGCCACACAAGACAAGACACAAAATAACTAGTCAATACAATACTGCCATGTAAAACCAATACGCTATATCTAAAAAAACATCATTTTGAGATACACCATAATAAAGTTCTGGTTTTAGTTATAGGTTCCTGTAGTATATACTACAGTTTGTTTTCTTAGTGATATATCAGCATATACTTGAACAGTTTGAAATATTGTTAAGTAAATATATAAGGCATACTTAAAGAAGTCAAATAAGTCACTTTAGAGTGTAACTCAGTATATAAATATATACTAAATGAGATATAATAAATATATTGGTTTCATACGTCAGACTAGTATGTGTGAATCTATAAAAATATTAAAGTTTGATTTTATGAATCATACGAAATAACACTATAAAAATTAACAGTTGAATATATTTAAACAATAGCTTCTCTTCTTTTATTAAATGGCTTCAGAGTTGAACATTCGGACAAATAACCCATTAACAAATTATAGTCTTAATTTACACCTAAATACCATGCCAAAGAGAAAACACGAACTTAAATCGCGTTTATTATATTATATAAATTGTTGTCATATTAGTTGAAAGAACTCACCCACAGAAGCGATTACCGGCTGCATCCTCAGTCTTAACAATTGCTTTATGACACAAATCTGGTGTTTCCTTGAATGTGCATTAATTATTTTATGAAACGCGTATAGAAACTTTGTAAACGTCGCGCGAACATTTTTAAATACTTTTCATTGGCTTTCTCTTTGAATTGTTTGGACTCATACATTATAAATTGTCACTAGTCACAGTCAATAACAATTCTGTTCAATTGTTCTAATATATCCACTAAAACTATTTAAATAAGTATAACTTCGAATTCGAAATAACTTTAAATAAGATTATCACTCAAATTATTACAAAAATCTTATGATATCCACTAAATAATTATAAATATATTATAATTTAAAATATCACACAAACAATGACCTGTTTATGTGCATAAATAATCATATATAGGTATCTAAAGGAATTTATTTAAAATTATTTTGCTTATAATTCCTACTACATTAGGTCGATGAAGGAAAATAACCTTCACCTTCATCGACCTAATGTAGCAGGAATTATAAGCAAAATAATTTTAAATAAATTCCTTTAATATGGTTTTCCGCAAAGTAACGCCTAAAACAATTAATTATATAAGTATCTAATATAATTATGTTGTTTTTAATTTAACCTTTGATGTTATAGCGATATCTAGTGACAAATATTCGAATTAAAACGTGATAAATAATTTTCAATAAAAATGAATAGATGGCGCTGCGTGAATTACACATTAAATTCATTTATTATATTCATATTAAAAAGTTCAAATGTTAAAAATATAATACGAAAATCGGAAATAATAAACGAATCAAGTACAAAAAACGTCGTAAGTATAGCGATAAGATGAAATAAAACAATTAAATGATGTACCCACGCCACTAAGCATAGGAGAAATTTTAATTAAAAATAAGTAAATTACAGAATGCAACTTTAATATGTATTATTTGCTATATTATATCTAGAAAATGTAATTCGTTCTAACTATGTACTTATATTAACCTGGTTAAATTATTTTGCTAACTGGTACTATAACTTTAAACAATATGTATGCTATTTTTAATTAGGATTATTAGAACTTATAAGAAAATAATTTATTGTACTGTGATATGTGTACTGTAAATGGATACTGTACATATATATGGATACTGAAATATTACGTTCTCGCTTTCACATACAAAGACGTTATTGCCTGAAATTTATGCGAATATGACTAAACATTATTAAGAAGAATGGTCAATCCCCCATGGTAAAGTTTCTACTTCAACTGATTGTCGCAATTCGGCATTCGATTCCAGCAAATTCATAACTTCTGCCATCTCAGCACTGCCGTTAGCGTCGATAAAAGTTGGATCAGAACGGGAGCTGTCTTGTTCTGCCCGATAACTGCTGGAAATTTCCATGTCTGGCGAATCCGCTTGTGCTGAAGATAACGCTACATTGTTACGTATCTGAGGATAATTACTGCCAGGAGGTGTATTGTCCATGTGAGACATCTGTAAACAAAACAAATTCGGGATTATTAAGACATTAATTCTACAAAACTTTATATATAGTATATTTTGAAGATAATAACCATTTTTCACTTTATTCCACACAAAATATTTAATTATAATTATCTTGTAATATCAGATGTATTGCGTTTTAATACATATACCTAAGCTTACAACTAATAGTATTAAGTATATTGTTACAGTATGTATGAGTGCAGATGTAGTTTGCGTTATAGTAGAGGAAACTGGTGACGATATCCTCGTAACTTCTTCAGTTATGGTATTGCCGACTCTTTGGGATTCCACGAGCGATTCAATGAATATTTGCATATTAACGTCTGATTCTGAAATATATTATAAATCTCTTTACATAAAATATAATCGCCTGCTTACTTGGAAAGCCAATTAAACAATAGTGCTGTAGATGTAGAGTGCCTAATTTCAAAAATCACTGAATTGATTATGTGGCTTAAAAATCCAAATCTAAATAATGGTTTATTACTTACCGAAATGTTCATTGAATGCTAGAGATTCAGGCGAAAGCAAGTCTTGGGAACCATCAAGTAAGGTATGAGTACAGAGGAGACATTCAATTTTTAAAGTAACGGGGTTCTTAAATGGCCTGATTAGTGTTTTTATCAAAGCCATCGTGCCATCTTTACGCTTGAAGTTGTATGGGGTGGTAAGTATTGGAGTTTTGCGTATTAGAACTTCTTTGTGAAATTGAGCTATTGTACTCAAATCATTCTCGTTGATATATTGATATATACTCGTCCCAACTATCTCTTGTGGCAGATAACCAACATCCAATATGACTCTGTTTAAAAATATTTAAATACAATTTTAGTATGTGGAGTTATACTACTAGTCATACATTTGTATAATTTATCATGCGTTTTTGTAAATTGTATAAATAAAAATTACCTTTGCTCGACATACAAAAATTTGCCATCATTTGCATTACGGGATGTAAATCCAGTTGATTTTTCTGGTTTTGTTAGTCTTATTTTACGACCCATTGCTACTAAACATATTGATTTGTCAGTGTCTTCCTCAGACTTCGGTTCAGCTGGCATTTCAGCTTCATTGTTTTCTTCATTCGATGCCGAAGAAGTCCAATTTTTAAGGTATCCTATGTTAGATAATTCAAGTTTGTCTTAGTTTATTGTTTGCAACAGGAAGTGAGGTCTGTTTACTTTCAAAGTTAAACTTAAACTTTGTTTACTTGATTGTAAGTAAGATTTTGTTTGTATTGTAAATATAACTACTAAACTAAAAGAATTAACATTAATAATATATTGATGTAAAATCAATATATTACAAAATAGACTTAAAATAATTATATTAATACCAGTATTAATCTAGCAATAATAATTATATTTTTACAAAATTAATCTCACCAACGCAATGAATATTACAATATTTGTCATATTGTATACTTGTCGCAATTTCAGTGTGTACTCCGACTTCTTCTATAATCCTGTTTTCATTGAATGTTGGTCGTTTATGTTTCACTCTGCAAATGAAGGATCGTCTCGCCCCGGAAGATAGACTGCTGGTGTCCGGTGGCGTGGTTGGTTCGATTGGCATAAGCGCTACAATAACGTACAGTTAATGATTAAAGTAAATGTTATAAATACTAATAATGAGTTTATTGGTTTAAGAAAGTATACTCCTTGCGTCGACTAGACGTTCACGTGGAAGGTTTGACGAAGACAACTGTTCCTTGACCTTGGAAACATCTTTGGGATGGATTATGTCAAACACACTCTGCCCGATCAACTCATTCTGTTAAAATAAAGGACATAAAATACATAATAATTGAAGGTATTTGGAATATATAATAATTGGTTTACCTGGTTATATTGCAATAATTTAGTAACCGAAGAAGACATGTATAGAATTTTTCCTTTGTCACAGCTCACAACAAACATAAAGCAGTCTTCAGCGGTGTTCAATACTAAATTATTCAAGTTGTGTTGTGATATATATTCAGGTATCGGAGATGTTGAACTGGAACTAGCTGCCAATTCCATTTATATATACAGCTTACATATTATGTTTGAATAAGGATAAATTGACTTTTCTCATAGTTACAGTTGGATGTATGCTTCACGCCACATTTGAGTGTCTATAACAAACTGATTTACCTGATAATGCTCCTCTAATAGACCGCAAATGTTGTACTGCCATTTTAAGCACAGTAAGTTTGTCGAGCTTTCGAGCCATAGCGCGACAGGTAGGTAAAAGAGAACTCAGCTCCTTTATACATTTATTCATTTTTTCTCTGCGGCGCTTCTCAATTTGACAATGATTTTGTCTAAAAGTAAATAATATTTTGTCTTAGTAAAATTTAATTATGCCATATTAGTGTTTATGTTATGGATGATTAGTGGATGCAAATGTAGTAATTATGCATCGTTAGCGGATGGTTTCGGTTGTGAGCTCACCTCTGTTACAGATAGATGAATTATCTGTTATACTTATAGATTACTGAAAGTATAATTACTATATTGTATTCTATGTTTTCATACTCACTTTCTCTCAGATATCATGCTTGTGCTATTATCACCGTCGTCCTCGTGAGCGCTGTCGTTACTTTAAAATATAAATATATTTATGTAAAACATTTTATATTGTATTGATCATAGTCATATTTCATATCAATAACCCAGTAGGTAATATAAATATTATATCTCCCTTCATAATTCTGTAGATGACATAGGTCATTATCAACGTTGACATTTGTACACATAAAAACAAAACAAACTCTATTATAATACAAAACTTTCACCAAATAACTATTTTGCGCCATTGAAACTTTTCAAACATAATTCCGTTAAAATGTGGCATATAGTACTCACTACGAAGAGTTGTTCCTATTTCTAGAAGCATGTGATGATGCGGTGTTAGAAGAACTTGCAGCATCGAACCCAGATCCAGATCCAGATAAACCTGACATTTCGAAATCTGTGTGTTTCTCTTCGCTACTATTGCTGAAATATTTATATAAATATTAATGTAACTTTGTTATAGGTATCTACTTTCGTCACTCTGTGCTCTTTCAATGGTTATTTATTATCTCAGTATGCTGTCTTCGGGTGGTACCGTCAAGCGTAACTGGCGTTTCGGGATCACCTTAGAAGTATACGATACCCTTTCAATTTGAATTTGTTGTTGTACATTGATTGCTTTATTATATGATAATAATAATAAAAACAAACAAATAAAGTTTTGTAATTGTCGATGTGTCTAAGATTACAACGAAATATATTGTAACTTTTGCTGAATACATCAGCTTTTAGAGTTACTTCTTTGCATTTTTTATATCCTATATCTGTATATATACCTACATAATGAGGAGAAACCATCCTTAAAAAAGGTGACCTTATTTATTACCTATTTTTAAATTAGTTTTCCAATTATTATTTTATATTATATTACTTCAAGTTGATCCCTAAATGCGACTGACAGATCTAACGAAACTAAACCACGTTCATTCAGTCGTTCAGGGGTTGAGCTCAGGCCCAAGGTCTCAAAAAAAAAGATTTAAATTTTATAAAACAAAAGAGCAAGATAAATATACTCACAATTTCATAATCTTTCTCTTCTGTGATTGGTTGTATGAAATTAAAGTTGTCGAATGAGGAATGCATTGTTCCGGATTCATCTGATATGTAGGCATTACGTGCATGTGCCTATGAAAAATATAGTTTGTGTGTAAAGAATAGATATCGCGGGCATAATTAGGATTTACTTCATGTCCTATTAATTCAAGGTCAGTTGAAATTAATAATATTAATTTTACTTACTTTCTTTCAAATATCATATACGAAGGATTGCCATAATATTCATCTTCGTATACGCTACCGGTACTATAAAACAATAATATGATTAGAGTATGTATCTAAAATTATATCATCAATAATCTAAACAGACATTTAACTTAAGAAGTAATCTAAGTTGTTAATAAAGCCCACTGCCTTTAGGGAAATAAACGATTCAAAGTTTCTTTACAAATTAGATTCCCAAAGTTTAGTTCAATGAATTTTTATTATAATAACGATTAATAATATTACATTAATGAATAACTAACGAAAAAATCTTAAAATTTTGATACATGATAAATTTTAAATAATGATTATAACTATTCATAAAAAATATGATTTTTTTTGAAAAAAAAAGGCGAGTACATTATGATATTGTCGACTCACTGAGTAGAGCCGTTCTGATTTTGCGAATTGTGTGGAGGCATTGCATTTCGGGAATTGCCTGTTTCACCAACAGAAGTAGTACTCGTAACAGACATATTATCGTAGTTGAAGTTGTTTTGTGAATGTTCCCCGCGGCTGCAACAAAAGAAAATCAATATAAGTTAAATCAATTCGAATTTAGAACGACATAATATTTAAAAAAAAACCGTCTTGATAAATTACTACAGCGTTTCTTTTTTGCTAGATGATACCTTCGATTTTTTAATATTAATTAATCATACAATATAATCGTATTTACGTTATCATACATAGTTTCCTTGGACTAATGTGAAAGCCATCAATTATTTTAATTTTATACATCTAAATTCTAAAGTTTCTGAGTTTATACATTTAAACGCGCTAACACCATAAACTACCATTCTGATTAGCTAAATTTTTTTTACTATAAATAGTTCTTTTATTATGGAAAGTTGACAACATTCTACGAGTCATAGGAACGGTATAGTAGTCATAAAGGTGTACGAAGTGGCGGTGTCTCGGAAGCGGGTTGACCGTACGACGAATAACCGAACAATACTGAGAAGGGTGAAACTGAACGCCTGAGGCTGTGAGGTATATTATTGCGTGGTCGGTTTCCTAAGCAACAGTCGTACTTCAGTGACCTAATTTTTAGGGATATTTTTATTTATATTATATGTTTCTTTTTAATGTAATATGTCGGCGGAATTTTGGACTGATATACTTTCGGTTATATATAAACTTTCATATAGTTTTCTATCAGCTAATGGGCGAATGAATGTTTATCGCGAATACGGCTAGTTATAATAAATTATTTAAATAGGTAAAGGTCTCAGTAATTGAACATTATTTGTTCTATGTGTTATCAAAAGCAAGAGTAGGTGATAAGGTATTACTTGAACTCGCATAACAATGACTTTTATTACCTACGGTGTTTCTAAGTACTTATATAACTGGTGGCCTATTCTTGAACCTAAACATCTAAGAAAATTAACAGGAAATGTGTATAAATATCTAAAAAAAATGTTTATAGACACATAGTTTATAAATAAATACTTTATAAATTTACTTGAAACTATTAAACATATTATACAATTTTATTTAGATATCAAAGCATAATGAGATTGAATTGAATTCAATGATATACCTATCGTTTATAATTGCAATAAAATACAAGTGGGTTTAAATCGCCCGAAGCAACGCGACGTTGACATATTCGCTACGTGCAACTTATAAAGTAATTAGCTATAATATGTTCTATTTTATTTCAAGTTTATATTAATTTATCTTTATAAATTGTCCTTATTACCTGCTTACTTTAAATTCTGTATTAATTAAATTAAAATAAATTTAAATTTAATCTAAAAAAAAATAAACGAATGTGATTGCATAATTATGAATATATTTAAATTAAATCCAAAATTAAATTAATATTAATAAAATATGTTTAAAATAGTTTTCAGTGGTAATACATGCAAATAAGAAATAGAGATAAAGGAAACGTTTTACTGGAAAATAGGACTTGAAAAACTCGCTTACGCGAGAACCAGTCAATACTCCGTCCTGAACTTTCCATGGACTTAATAATGAGCAACGTAATGTAGAACTAGATGATAATTCTGTAACTTTCTAGTTTCCTAACGTGATGTAAGTTTAGTTAAGAGTTTATTTTTTGTGGTACACTATATTATAATATGAAATATAAGTCTAATTAGATTAAGTATCGATGGTCTTACAGTATTATTTATTTACTTCCTTTTGAACAGAAAAAAAATCGCCATAAATGAATAAATGATTAATCATTCAAAAAATCTGATAATTGAATTAAATGATGTCAGCTAATCGTTGTGTCGTCTCATTTTAAATGCGTAATATTTGTTGGGCAAAATTGTCGCACATTCTGCGTTGGCATAGTTTTGATATTCACGTTTTGAGATATAAAACTAAAAGTGTAATTATACTTTCTTTCTAATCGTATTATATTATGAGATAAATACCTTATGAAGCAGTTAACATTGACATTGGCCTTATGTCCTAGAGATTGATGCATGTGTGACGTTAGTACGCGGAAGCCAAACGACCTTGTGCGAGGCATGCCCCTTGTACACGCTCGACTGTTTACATTGCTCGCGGTACTTTTATGCACTTCTATGCAATTTATACTTCGCAATTAGTTTATTATAAGAAACATGATTACGTCTTATTGGATATTTTATAAATTTACAACTTATTTCTTTATTGTATCTCACTTTCCTCCAAATTAAAATACAAAATTAATTTATTGAAATATTATTGTTTCCATAATCTTTATTTATAAATTAATTTGGTATGTACGAGTATCATATCTATTTACATATAATGTTATTTATTATAGTACAACAAAGCGTAATTTGATTGTACTTTTTCTCTCTATTCTCTACTCCTTGGTTGGTTGCCTGGGAGAAATAGTTTTTATTCGATCGGTACGGTAATCCTATACGTACTGTACCGGGTGATTCAGTTGAACTTTTCTAGCCGAAAGTCCAGAAAGGTCCAGAAAAAAATATTAATTTGATGGTCACCCTACAATATCGAGCATACGCTCGAATAAAGCCTTTGAGCGCGCAGCCTGAAAATGCTTTCACCAATACATGCGAAATTGCGATCTATTATTTCTGAAAGTAGATGCAAAATAGGATGCTAAATAGTTTGCCAATGGATTTTGTTAGATATTGAATTTATGCAATAGTGTTTTTATTATTCTGTCATTATTTTAATTTAAAAATTGGTTTAAATACAAGTATTAATTATTGATGGCCATGGTTTACGATAAGACGCGGGACACCTTTTAAGTCTTATAAATTTAAAAATCGTCTGAAGTTTGGTATAAAAATATTGTGTCAGTAGAGTCCACTAATATTACTTAATATCTCGTTTTAGGCTCCACACTTTCAACTTACCAGGCATACGTATAAATATCAAATACTTATACATATATTGGGCACGTTTTCAGGAAATATTAGAGAAGGTCAAAATAAGATGATAAATATAAGAATGAATAAATAAAAATAACAACAGAACAATGTCACTACAATAAATAGTTTCCGCTTAGATTTGTTGTATGTGCATTTTTCTTACAGATATCAGTTCTGAATGCAATTGCATGCATACATATGTTTAAGGTAATAACGAATGTTACATTTTAATACAGGAAATAAACATCGAAAATTTATACTAAAATAACGTACCGTATATTGAAATATATTATTTTTAATTTTTAACTTTATTAGCAAATAACATGTATATGATTAAAAATATCATGCGATATTGAATAAATTCGGTTTCATAAGTAAACAAGCACTCGGTTTCATGCATGTAGGTACTACATGTACATGTAGTACCTACCTACGCCCGCTCTTAAATCATAAACATAATGTCAAATAATGAAAGAGAACTAGAATTCTTATACATTTCTGTTACAATTATACTATTTTTCCAATATGAAGTATAAGTCAATAATTTCTAAATAGTTATGGACGAAGCCAAATGTTAATATGAAAGATTTTACTAGATCTTTCCACGATGACAGAATCAAAATAAACGCGACAGCAAGCCGTAAAAATACTTTTAAATAGGATAAATCATACATTTGCAGATATCGATCAAATTTACGAGTATTTAAAGTTTAGTGTTGATATAGAAAAAAATATATTAGTTAATGAATTTTTAACGAAAATGATCTATCTATTACCACGAATTGAGTGTTATAGAATTACGCCGAAGCTAAATTTCGCAAAGCAGTCTGTCGCAGTAAAATTGTAATGTAATATTTATTAAAAATTTAATGCAAAAGAGAGAATTTTATCTTCAAGCTTCATGTGATTATTTCTAAATAGTATCTATATAATAGTTGATAAATTTATATCATCAAATCAAAACAAAACACTGTTAAATATTTACTATAAATGTGATCTATTATTAGAATGAAATCATCGATTATAAAGTCGCTCAACTATTCATCGAAATTTGAAAACCCAGCTCAAGAAACGTAAACAATTTCTACCACAAATATGCCATTTTGAAATCAATCTTGAATAGTCTAATACATTGATAGAAATAAGAAACATTTGAAACTATTTCGGAAGATTTTATTTGACAAATTCTTGGAGTTACGCAAATGTGTATGTGGGAAAAATCTGCGTTGTGGATAAGGAGTCTAAACATCCATTTAAGAGCACAAATCAATTAGCGATCTGAATTCATTGAAACTATTTTTTCTACTTTAAGTCTTAAACAACACTACATAGGAATGTAATGAACTAAAATTTAAATATGATGACATTGTTTACTGGGCGTGGTCGCTTGCTGTAATATTCCTCCCACAATCTTAAAGTCACGCCCCAAGTCATTAAACTTTCACATTGATAGCTTCTTCTGTTTTCCCAAATCGCCTCTTAATTTTTGTTAATTAAATGCGAACTATGGCTGTCGCCCAATTTAGATAACAATAAAATCGATTGGAACAATACTTTGTTTTAAAGAAATGTGCAAATTCGAGGGCAAAAGATGTTTTGTTAAATATGTGTATGTATATGTATAATACAATTTTCTATTAAAATTGAAAATTCGAGAGCTTCTGGTAAAATTTTCACAAATATAACTAAGGTACAAACTGAAATACAACATAATTGTAACTTAATGATTTACGTGATTCTTCAGTAGAATTATATTATACCTTAAGATACCATTTTGTATGTAACAAAATTGTATGCAAAAAAAAATCCAATTCGAATCAAATCAAGCAATGCAATTAATTTACTCGTACATGTTTAATTACTCTTATGTTTAAATTAGTTTATCAAATTTAACAATTTACGCTCCTATAAGCATACCTAGATAACATTTTGAATAAGAACATTTCAATTTTCCAGGTCGTTAACATCTACCTATAAAAAGAACAATTCAACCGAAAACATTCTAAAAAGATGAATATCATAAATAAACTTGAAATTTATCGCGTCACAAAATTTGCTTCTGCTTATCTCCTTATAATAAATTATTTGTTTGTTGTTTAACTTAAAATATATGCACACAGAAATAGATCGGCTTATATCATATCTCATTGTGTTATTCCGTTATTCTAAATTAATTGACAAATATTAATGCAGTTATATTGTTCTTATTCTTAAAAAGAAATTCCAGAAAAAGCATAATTTCCTTTAACATTGTATCGAAATATTATTTATACATTCTATTATTCTTGAGGCCCTGAAGATAATTTGTAAATCAATTGATAAACCATCTAATGCGTAAAACAAGAGGTGACTCGCGGAGTGTGTTGCGAACATCCGCGCCTTATACTTATATGCAATAGAGTAATAAATAACTGCACGTAATCATGACTCTGTGTTTATTTTGCGGCTACTTATTATATTAATGAGTTTTTATTTTTAAATTTAAAACTGCAGTGAAAACAGTTTCATTGAATTTTGATTGAGTAGAATCAACCGCATTTTCCTTATAATTTTTCAATAAAGATTATTTATTAAACTACTCGTATGTACTTTATAACTCTCAAAGGTTATCTGCAGTATTTGAACATTAACGTTATTTATCCACAAATACATATGTTATTTAAGTATACCTTGATCTTTTGTACTCTATATTATAAGGCTTCTAGTGTCTATAATATCATTTTATTACAAAGGAAATTCATTGAATGCATGGTTGAGATATATTGCATACATCTTGTTATGTATGCAATGTATACAATACATACATATGTGTGTAAAATGTAATATCATTCCGCCTGTGATGTGATTTTAACATTGTGTTATAGATTTTAATGAGTAATTGAATTAATTTATTATTTTATTAGGTTATGTCTGAATAAACTTGTGTATAATTATAAATTGACTTATATGATTGCGCTTCGTCTGATGTTGAGGTAGAATGCTTCCACATATAAATGTCTGCAGGCAACAGTCGCTTCTGGTTTGCTGGCTTAACGACAATGTACATCTTCCAGATTAACAGGGTATAATATTCTTTAAAAATATGTATATGAATAAAAATAAATATTTGATTTAACTGTGAATTGAATCCATAGTAGATCCGCGCCACAGTGTTGTTTGCTTATCTAATAAATAAATATTAAAATTCAGATTGTTTATTGACAATGCAGTCTGTTATAATAAACTAAATGTGTATCCTGGTTTCATTCGCATTATTTGAATTATACAATGTTAGATGTTCTATTTTTTATGTTGGAAAAATTGTTTTATCAAATTTGGGTTGGTTCCTTTCCCCGTCCAGATAAATATTTTTGAATGCAAATTACTTCAAAATCAATACCAAGGTTCTTCGATTGTAACTAATTTAAAACATTTACCCTTTTTGGAAAAATAGCCGTAATTATAAATTTTCTGAATAAATGGGATATATAACGGAAAAAAATTCAACTCAAACAGGTACTACTTGATATTAAATCTTTTAAATTTGAACATAGGAGTGTTATTTTATTTACTAAAAATATACGTTAGGACAGTCGCAACTAATTAATATGAAAACAAATGACTAAAACACATGAATTAATTGTTCATAATAAGATTTACACAAATGACCATTCGCACTAATGATATTATTGAGTTTTGGTTATTAATAAGTGAACTTAACCAATACTAATTGGTAGTTTCCCCTTAACAAATACAGCGGGGCTCTAATCCCTTTAGAGCTTTCGCTATTATTCAGTATTCCATAAAGTTTATATAGATCAAACAAATGGATGTTGTATCTATTCATATTATGATAAACGCTAGTGATGTTTGTTATTTTGTTATATAGTGTGATGTTGCTCGGATCTAAATGACCTGAAAACGGATGAGGGTATTCGACTAGAGATGTGTGTTAAAATATCTATTAAATAGTAGAATCTATACACTATTGTTTTAATATTTTAACGTACATTTCGCGTAATGCATATGCAAATATATTAAATATAAATCAATAGTTCTAATTGTACGTATTGGAATTCAAAATACATTGTAGAAAAAGCAAGACTCGCCTTGGTTATTCTTATCGCGCAATAACATAGATAGTTACGAAATTGTTTTATTATTCACATGAGACCTACAACCCAGATTATTTTCAATTTGATTTATGCACCTAAGTACACTAAGAAATGATAATATCATGTTCGTATGTATGTGCAAACTACAAATAAAACCATAATTTACACAGCACTTAGACGTATCAACTTTATTGCAAACTGCATATAAAGAACCCATTCATACTACAATATAATTATTATATGCACACTTTCAGTTTATATATATGTATTTGTATGTATATAACATATAACTTTACTCTATAATATTATATATAACGGAGTTGTTACACTAATTAATATAGGCACTCAATTTGAATATATAAGCTTTTCCTACACAACCATCTCTGGTTTGCGTTGTGTATATTCTCTTTGAAGTGCAATGTGGGGATATCAGTAATGCAACCTTCAAACTAATCCAATGACAGCCTCTAGTCTTTAACAGTGGTCTCTGTGACGCAATAATGTTTAAGTGTAACTATTTTGTTTGTATTGAGTGCTTTGAAATATCTGTCTGAAAAAACCTTTAATTATTTAATTTCTTCAATATTTAGACACTATTTCTATATATAAACTATAGAAATTACCGAGAAATAAGAATATATTTTATTTAAACAAACGAGTATAAATTTAATTGCCAATTTATTTGCAACTATTTAGAATGCATAAAATTAGAACAATATAATAGAGCAAGTACTGTAACTGGCGAAATTTATGTTTATTATATAAGAAATATTGGAAAAAATTAAAAACTGAATTATTGTTTCACATGCTTACCGTTGCACAAGATTCTCGTAGACGTACTGTGGCAATTCTAATTCATGTAGATGCACGTAGGGGTTATGGTCGTGTGCGTATTCGTCCGACATGATGCGGTCCACGCGGTGGCGAACAACTCCCGCGATGTTTCGTTACAGACTGAGCGCTGCAACGCATTTCCTCTATTTCCACGACACTACGTCAACCTAAATCCTTTTTTGTAATCTCCAAAATGGCATTTAGAAAATTTTAACTTATTGAAATAAACTAGTATCTTATTCTATTTTTATCTATTTTATTTAATTATGTGACAATGTGAACAGAGCAAGAATACTGTTTAATATTTTATGTATGAAGGCATATTTTCCCGTCTATGTCTTGGTTTTATTTAATTCTTTTACAGTTTAGGCGACAAGATGACTCATATATGACGTCAAATAAAGCAAATTTGAATGAAAACTCTTACAGAAATAACTGGTGTTTAGTCTTTTTTCTTTAACTTAAAAACAAAGGTTAAGTCCAGTTATTATGTACTAAAAATATAACGCATGGTGAGAAATCGCCCCATAATAGATATTTTTAATTAGAAATTGGACACCATATCAACCGAGTGAAATAAGATATAGTAAGAAAAACTGTAATTGGCATCTACGTGGCTACGGGAAATGGGCGCGAGATAGAGGTTTTCCTTTTCTTCGATTTAACTGAATTGTGATATTTTCTTTGAAACAACATATCATTTATTTATAGTGTTATATAAGTAAATATTCGTATTTTAATAGTTTACAAAAATGTGTCCTCAGGCCCTAGATATTCTACACTTGCATATTCCTCTTCTTGATATTCAAGGTATAACCTTGTTTAGGTTCAGCGCATTGTATTTATATGACCTAATACTGTTAATAATAGAACAATGCACAGGGAATTGCAGAGATTAAATACGCCGTTTTCAGTTCAAAAATATTAATATTTATTTTATAATTATTTATTATATACAAAATAAACAATGACAAAAGATTTATGTAAATTAAATTATATAATTAAAAAATATATAAAAATTATTTAATTAATTTAGAATTTTTGCGGCTTCATCTTCAGTAGCGACCACGATAGCTGCAAGGCCTTCGAAATGTCTGATTTACATAATAGGGAATGAACGCGATTGTGTGCTGCAAAATTTTTAAACAAATAAATTAAATAATGTTCGCGAATAATTGGAAGTCATGTCGGAATCGTGTTTGCATGAAGAAATGCTCAGAGGATACTCACAGTATAAAATATCTCATAAATATGGGCACCTCATTTACGTCATTACTTAATATAAAAATATAGAATATAAAAAAAAAGTAACATTGTTGGTTTACATTGACATTTCTATAATTTATCAAAAATAGAATTTACGCAGATGATATTTTCATATTTATAGACCGATTTGTTAAGTCTTCTCTCCACAGCGCCATTTGTGGTAGTTTTTTTTTTGTATCTGTACATTTACTTGGAGCAAATCGGAAATCCACCCTCACAGTCATGTATCTTGGCTTTTTATAGAATAACAATATTATATTTTGATGGGACATGGGATTAGCACTATCACTATGCACAGTCAGCATAAAAATAGCGGAACGAACGGTCTATTCAAAATGACCTGGAAAACTAAAACAATTAAACTTTGGCAAGATTCATAAACATTAAGTGTCAAAGTGACATTTTGATCAATACTAATTTTAGATAATATTTGTAAATCTTGCCATATGTCGTAATGTATTTCGAAAAAAAAATTGTTTCATTGTTTCAAATCATATTTTCTTTAGATGTTAAATAATTCTTATGCACATTATTAGACCCGATATTTTTTATGTTGAGTGTATCTATGCAATATGTCACTTTGGCTTATATTGGTTTCAGTTCAGCTACTTTATTATATTATCATTCTATTATTCTTATATAAGATATTCACAGCACAGGTTTTTAATATTTTCAAATAAGACAGAACATTGTTGTATTAAATCATAATTTATCGCAATAAACTTTTAATTGTTTTAAGCGTAGTGGATTTTATCACAATCACAGTATGTTATCAACAGGTTTTTTCTGGCGTTATAACATGGTATTCTACATTTAAATCCCCATGATCTGTCGTACACAGGGTCGGTTGTCCGTTGAATATCGCTTTTAACGGGCCTGTCGGAAGCAGATGTGCTGACCCAGACGTGTCATCGAATATCTAATATTTTTCTTCCTTTTTCTCTAATATTATACATAATCAAAATTCTCAATAAATAAATATAAGACTGTTCTATTAAAACAAAAAATTGTATTAAATTGTTTTTTGCAATGTTTTAATAGAGGGTAGATGTCTTTATAAGTTTTTATAAATAGTACAAAGTACTGAAGTACTGTCAAAGCTCATCACCAGCTGCCAGCATAGCCGAGGAAGAACCGTCAAACTCAAAGCGTGGTCAATCAGGTCAGTGGGCTTTGTATTTGCACTTTTAGTACCCCTAAAAGTAGACCGTTTTTAATCGCCTTTAATTCGCTCGTATGGACCATAGCGTGATGTTTTTATAACCTTTCTCAATAAACGGGTTATCTAATGTGTACAGAGTTAAATTATATTAGGATTATTAGAGAGATATTAACTAAAACTAAAAATTAATAGACAAATCAATATTGAAAATTAATTTAACATGAAATTCTCTTGAAAGAACATATCACGTCTTATATTAGCGCGCAGGGACAGGAAAATATAGCTTAAATTATAGTTCCCGTACACTCGCGAATAGATTTGTTGCGCAAATCTTTCTACAATAAATTTGTATAGAGTGTCAGGTGTGGCTTCACGTTATTAATTTTGGTAACAATTTGTGCCAATTAAATATGACAAAGACCCTTTTATGCATACTCTCTGGGCTTCAGCGTGGTAGTCGATAACTGTTCAAATGAAACTCTATAAATTCAATTACCTATTTCTAAAGTTATCGTAATTTTAACATTTAGTTCGTTGTGCAATAAAATATTTTCAAAGATCCAATAAATAGTAAAATAGGAAGTTGTATGATTTTTGCGGTTAATGGAAAGTAGGAGTTAGTTAAAGGTAAAGTTGACCTAATTACTAATGATTGAAGGATAAAAGCGCAGTGTTGTTGATAGTGTTTACTTCTACAAGAGTTATATACACGTGCACCGCTCGTATCACATTATTGAACAAACACATCTTTAACCAGCTAAATAAAAAATATAAAAACAGCAACTCCCTATAAGCTATGCCAGTAATAATGCTAAACGCTACCTAACGCTAAATAACAGGTTATCAAAGGGTGCATTTCAGTGAAACAGGTTAGGGCAGTGTTTCCCAACCTTTTTTTGTGCCATGCCCCACCTTAGTCTTTCTAAAATTCTTATGCCCCCTTATGTAACCAAACACCCAGTTGATATTTTAGTCTCGTCAAGCGAAATTATACCTAATAGTTATTTACCGCAATTATTTAAGAATTTGCTTTTTTCATTAAATTTGGCACCGAAATCTCGCATTGCATTTAAATGGCCCGAGGCGAAAGGGTTAAAGTTGTGTCGAGTCCATTTTCGAATTGCCCCCCTTAACAATCAAATTTTCCCTCTGTGGGCCCCACTTTTGGAAACACTGGGTTAGGGTGTTATTTGTAGTTTTGTTTTTGTTTCACTAGTACGACATCTTCAGATGGTTTATAGTACAAATATAACGCCACGTTTACGGATTTTTTATAATAGTTTAATGTTAAATGGATAGATGGCGTACCTAACTAAGTCGAGTATGAATATTCAAATAAAAATCACATCTAGGCAGGTTAATGAAATCAACTGCCTAATTCTTTATTGATTAATTTTGGTTTTTGTCTATATTGTTAGGTGTCAAATAAAAGAAATAAAATTAAAGTGACTAAATTTAATTTGTTCTCAAAGTTGTATTTGTTACAATGTTGGTAGGTAATGTTGTTTATAATACAAAATATTTATACCATAATATTGATAAGACATCAGCTTTTATTTATATTATACTTTTGAATTTATATTTATTAAAATTTTGATGACTATTTGCCGTTTTGGTATTATATATGGATATATAAAAATATAAATTCAAAAATATACCTTTAAAAAAGTATTATAAGCGAAATAACTACTTGCCGAATAATACTTTAAAAAGGTGCCAAATTTCTAGTTAAAAAGTGTTTTCTCTTACATAGATAGCTACACTTATATTTATAAACTTTTATATAAAAAAAGAGAATTTAAAACATTTTCATTGGTAATAAATTATATCGTGACTTAGTCAACTGACTTAATTCTATATACATTCACTCGAGGCAAATAAAAAAATTAAATATAACATATTAAAATTAAGACTTTATTGGAATTTATTCGTTTAATAATAAATCAACATTAAATGGAGATATATGGACTACAAGTAAAAATAACTTCAGTACCGTGGAGTGTGAAAGAAATAATAAAAATATAAGTTTTCACTATTTTTAATCAATCCCAGGATATTGTATAATAATAAGCGAAGCTATAGCTAAGAAATTAGTACTCATTCATTGGTAAAATAAATTCCTAATAAAATCTTAATTTAGAGTGTATATTGCATTAATATTAAGTTAAGAGAATATGCACATATTTATAAGATAATATCGATATTATCATTTCACGAAGCGATATAAAAATTTACTTAATACAAATCCTTATAGAACTATAACTACAGTATTGTTTATAAATATGGCATCTAAACACATCATATATTATGGCAATTGTGTTGATTTAAAGGAGAATGTGACATTTTGGACCCACTCGTATGGATATAATAGCTAAATGTAAGTATATCAATAAATAGGTTTTCTCAGAATTATAATGATTTTCGCATATATTACTGCAATTAATATTTTTGCTATTGGAGTGGGTCCAGACTACTTGCATTTCTGTTCATTCTCCTTTTTACTTAATTAAACGTACGGTGCTATTACTTAAATTCTAAAATAAACAATTAAATATCAAGTGTTACAGTCGTGACAGCTCAATCCAATATAAACCACTTTATCTACTTTCGGTTACAGTTGAAGTAATGATTTGATGACACATCTAAAACGGAGAAACTAAAGATAAATTACTGAAATAATTGATGTAAATTTATAATGCCTTGTCGAACAAACTAATTCAAGCCTCTAGACAAGTGTGAATTTTGATTATTCTAATCCGATCAGGAACATCGGAAATATTTATTAATTATTATCAACTTTAAAGGCGTATCCTGAATAAATAATTTGGAATGTCAAACAAAATTATTCATATGATGGGTCAAGTATTAATTTTTGACTATTCAACTATTCGAAAACCTAGGGGCTAATAGATTGCTCAAAATGTTAAACAACTACGAATTAGACTTTTAGTGTGTTTCAAAATGCAGCTTTATCTGTCTGCCTTTAATAGTAAAAAAGGTAAAATATTGAACTGAACTGTACAAATAACGTATTTTATACAAGGCACTTCAATAAATATTATATTATATTAAGTCTGTAAGATATATAAGGCACTGTTAAGGCAGATTATATTGTGAATAGTACCTATATCACAAGTGTTTTACATAGAGAAATAGAATTAATTTTTCAGAACTATTAAAATTTGTATATATGTTTATTTTGCTTAAGAGATTCGGTGGTTAAAAGTACACACGTATAATTTTAGGTGTTTTAACTTAATGAAAGAGAGCTAGGTTATATAGAGTTGATCGTAAAATTGTTATGTTATAAATATGACAGAAAATAAATTGATTAATAATTATCGTTAACATATAAATAGAAAATTAACTTTAATATGAAGTATAAACTTCGTTTTAAGTTCATTTTTGATAAACTTTACGTCGGCATATACGTGATGATTAAATTATTATTTAATAATAACTAATAACAAAATATGTAGGTTACAATAAATTCGCGTATCAAAGGCAAGAGTAATTAATAATCAAAATGTATAAAATATTAAGACGCAATTAATATCTTAAATAATTATATTGACTCATAATAAAATGACTATTTTAGATGGCAAAATATAACTTATTCTAAATTATCGTCGTTATTTATGTGCAAGATAGTGTTATGCTTATTGTACAACTATTCTTATTTTCATCTGTGAGCAACGAGTCTTAAACTAAGGCCGATTGTACACTGAAGTTTTGATAAAGAAGTTTACAAAAGCATGGTAATATAACACAATCAGCTGCGCTTAAGTCTGATTCGTCATACAATTAAGTCCAAATTTCATTATGCTAAATATAACTACTAAAGTAGACATTGAAAGCAATGTTATTACGCTCACTAATATTAGCCCAACGGTCTAATGAGGTTCAGTCTGTTACCAGTGCTCAACGTGATATGACGTGTTTTTGTGTTTAATTTGAATTAAAATGGCTTCTTCAGATAACTATTTCATTTGTTTACAGTCAATTTATAATCCAGTTTTTTTGTATTCATCATGTAATATTATGCAATAAACTAACACCACCTTCGTACGTATTGGTACGGGTCATACGCTTATTACAATTAAGGCAGAGATTTGGCATGACCACATTATTGAGGCAACGTTGTAAAGAATAAATAAATTTTGCTTACATTTTGAAAAAGACAATAGATAGAGAGTTGAAGTCATTAATTCTAATCTTAAATATTAAAAGTGCATAAATAGAAATAAATTAGAATTATTAACGTATTCAAAAAAGATATTATGAAACAAAGTAGGTATATAATTTATATAATATAATATCTACACGACATTCTATGTCATGTTGAGGTAAAAAATTTAGTTTAAGCCAAATTTTAATACTACGTGGTGGACGGAGATCACAATAAGGCAGACATAATTATTATATACTTTTTTTTAAATAAATGTATGAAAATAAATGCAATATAATACAACTAATAAAGTATATATATTACAATATTTATAGTACCAATTATTAAGAAGTACATATTATAGGTACATTATTCGAAAGAAGTGTGGACGCTCGCGTAATATTTCAAAAGCTATTTTTATTATGTGCGTCTATTAAATTAACCACATTGTTTTATAAAGTTTGTAAAAGTGAAAGTCCAATTATATTCTTAAAGGCTGCGAGATCCCTCGTCCGTCGAGGTCTGAAAATAGTAGTTCAAAATAATTGTAATGGAAATAGGCACAAGAAGAAGGCGGATCAACATGATTGCTTCGAAGACTTTCTGCATTATTTTGATTCTTTTAATTCAACATTAAGTTAAACCAAACGTAGTAATTCACAGAAAGTCCTTTAAATTACCTAAATCGTGTTCGCGAATAATCACAGGCAATTAGATCTAACCATGGTCAGGTGATATTATTATATTTGGAGCAAAGTAAGAATTATTTTAAACTTAGAAGTTGATGAAATAATAAAATTGAAGTACTTATGCCAGAAAAAGTACAAATTAAAGAACAACATTTTAATGTTTATCCGAATGTTTTCGTCTATGCATTTATATTAAAATATCTAAATATTCATGCGTGCCATATGTGGTATATACAATGACATAAACCCGAACATTTTACACTTGTTTTTGGCAGTTGCATAAAATATCTCAGATGCAAGCGTAACTTTGCTGGGACCACACATACGCGTATAGAAATTTAAACTTATTAACATTATCTGATTCACTGTACATGATATTACAAATGACACGCGTATATGTGGGTCGATCTTAAAAGAATCCAATTAGCAGTTTTTTAAGTAACATTAAAACGGGAGTTTAATTATGAATATCTTTCTAAATCACTATCACTGTATATTATTTAATATTCAAAAGCCTTATTTTTAGGACGAGACTAACAGTATAAAATTCGAAAAAATTTCACTTCAAAATAATAAAAACTGCATAAATCGAGACTAGATAGTGTATGTACATGTTAAGAGTGACGACCTCATTTGAATTAATATTTACGCAACTTAATGTCATATTTAAAATAAATGGGTAAATAAATATATACATTTTTGTATTCAATTCTTTCCTAATAAAGCTTAAGTTAAGTGAGGTCGCTCTCTAAACACTATTAATAAAATATTAAGAACTACATCAAAATATTTTATTTAAATCTAATAATATGCAGGTAAAACTATCTAAAGTAACATATTGATCTTCGCTCTATTAACTAAATTATAAATTAAATATTCTTATAATACTTAATTTTGCGCGTGATTGATCAGCAATACCTTATGCTTGAAGTGAGCAAAATTTTCTCAAACAAAACTGTTGGCAAAAGATTCGAGTTCTAATAAAATTAAGATAATACACGTAAAAATAACATGGAACTTAAATTAATAAGGCACAGGTATTGCAAATCGCAGTATCGCAAAACGAAAATACATTAAGCTTGGATAACATAAAATATACTTTCATTTCCGTAGCAAATTTTGTAAAACATTAGTTTCATTGGTAATTTTATTAAATATCTACATTCGTGATATTATGGTTAACTTGAACTTGATTTAGAAAAACCGTTTTGAAAAATCACCATTATGACTTCAATTTTTGGCTAATTCTCTTGTTTCATTGAATATTTATCAAATAAAAAATAATTAAACTTGTGTAGAGTTTTACTCTAAATAGTAATGTTGCTATGAAATTTTTAGCACTAATATGGTATACTTAGTTGTATATTGAGATATGACAACTGTATTCAATTACATATAACATTATTTTAAATTAAATCCCGATCGAAACACGTTACGTATTTGTATAAATAAAAAGTCATAAATATATTTTTGTTGATATTTTCTCGTCAAGTATTTACAGAACTCCGTAGAAAGTGTCCATAATGCTTGTCGCGTCGAGGTCAGCCTCCAAGAAAATATTCTCCGTGCAGTCATCCTAAAACAAAATGTACACATTATATTCCTTTTAAGTTATAAATAGGTTCGATGGTTTTACTTTTCCAATTGTTGTGTAGGTTAATCGGTTGATGAAAGTTTAGTTTTATGGGTTTACCTGAGCGGGCGCAGCAACAGCAGGACTATCGTTGCCGGCCCGTCTCGAGTGTCATTTCGCCGTTTTTGGTAGGTGCCGCTTCATGTGGAGGGCGAGGTGATCAGATCTGGCGAAGGATCTCTCGCAGACCCCACATTTAAAGGGTTTGGCTCCTGTGTGTTTACGGTAGTGGCGTGTCAACTCGTCCGACCTTGCAAAACGCCATTCGCAGCTAGGCCAATGGCAAGTGTAAGGTTTTTCGCCTGAAATTAAACCTTTTATTTTTTTTCGAGATAAGGAGTTAAATTAATTAGAAATCGCTGTGCTTTATATGCAATAACATGTTGTTTTAAAATTCGCAATAATCGATATGATAAGTCCGTATAATTACCTGTATGTATCCGCTGGTGCGCTTTCAAATGAGAACTTTTTGTATACACTTTTGAACACCCTGGAAAATAAAAGTTAATTTTAGAATTGTAATTATAGTAAGATATTAGAAAAAACATAGCTTATATTTGAGAAAACCAAATTTATTACCAACGAAATCGCAATGATGAACCCTTCTTTTCTCCAACTCTGGATTATTTCGTCTATTATATTTCACATTATGTGATGATGATATCCGTGAATGTGGCCCCAGAGACACATGAGACATAGCTACAGGAGGAGCTGGAGGGGGCAGTTGGCTACTATGAACCATTTGCTGTGAAAGAAGACAAGATTGCATTCAATTAATTCAAAACGCGTTTAAGTAAACAATGTGAATGTTCTACGGACCTGTTGATGATGATGGTGATGTGTATGAGAGGCGGGATGTTGCAGTATCGGTGGTCTCAGTAGTAGTGGTGGTCCATGATATGGCGGCGGTGGTGTACGACGCGGCGCCTGCACACCACAAAATACAATACCTGCTAATAACTATTCATAAAATTCAGTTAAACTGAAGATTATTTATTATTAATGAACAACTAATTCCAATTAAAAAAAAACATAAAACAAATAACATAAGATATTGATAACTAAATAACAAAACAATAGCGCAAAAGTAATCGCTGAAACGTATCACCTATTCGCATAGCTATTAATAGCAAGCATATAAACACTATATAGGACATAATTTACCTGAAGGGAATTTCCTGGACTCCCCTGGTCAGAGCCTGGTGGTGTTAGCGGTGAGATATATGCCAGTCGAGTAGGATATTTGGCAAATGAGGTCGCGGGTACATGCTGATTTTGATGCTGTTGAATCTGAGGGCCCGGTGCCGCATACGGTGGTGGTGCGCCCAATCGTTCAGTCTTTATTTCTAACGGACTGAGTAAGGGTGTCGCACATTCGTCTAATAACATCTCATCAGTTTCAAGTTTTACGTGCGTTGCACCGAGTGGGGCCAGCATGTTGGCATTTTCCGGGTCGATGTTGCGTATAGAGGATGCGATATCCTCCCATAGAGCGGGACGGAAAGCATCGTCACGGGATGAAGAGCCTTCGTCAAAGGGGTCCATGTGTGTGGATGCCAGCGATACGTCTTCCTGTTTGCACAGCAGAGAATCAAAATCGGATGTCTGGAATAAAGAACATAACAATAAAATATAAATTTAATATGTTCTGAAAGCAGAACAAGAATCTCTATACGATCTAAATTAATGTTTCTTGTTGACCAAACTCCAATTGGGGTCCTGTTTAACAAACTGCAATTTACATATCAATAAAAAAACTTTTAGCCTGAGATTATGATATCTTTATACTTTTACATCCAATAAAGCCTTTATTTGAGTGAAAGTCGTCATATTCGAATATTAAAATATAAAATAATGAGATCTTGTGAATGTTCGTGTTATAATTTAACCGACAACATTTTATTCAAATGAGTGAAAGAATAAAAGTAACAAAGAGTTAAGCTCGCGTACTCTCTACTTGAATGTATGTATGTAAGAATGATTTAACAAACTTCGTGTGAGATTAGATAAGAAATTCGTCAGAGGCTGAATGCTGATCGATGGCCAAGAGAGTCCATGTGCTTAAAGATCTTTACCCACTAGTGTTACACCACTAAAATTATTCATAATAAATTCTCGTATTTTACACCTAAGTTCGCCAAAAAACAATACAGAACAATGTAGTTGTGAACAATATAGAATACCTTTATAGTTTGCAAAATCATTCAACAATAATCAAAAGATGTAGGTAATTGCAATTTTTAGTATTAACCCTTACACAGATATTTCAACTAAAAAAATTTAAAGCAAAACCTGTTATGTGGACAACAGGCTTAACTCGTGCAAGTATCGCTAAGGCTCAGAACAGCATTACGAATATTAACATACAAAGGGGGTACAGCCCACGCGCAAACGCAGGTGATGAGCCATTTCTTATGTTACGTATTTATTATACATACTTGTCATTTTTGATCTTTATATTACAATTGATTTTTTATCTGAATTATAAGCCGCGTTATAATGATAAACTTTTGATTATGAAAAATTTCTCAATTATTACTGATTTTTATTCATTTTCATATATTCCGTATAAATAATAAGTTAAAAATAAATGCTTTTATATATATTTTTTATATTCGTACAAGTTACCATTTATTGAACAAAAATTTAACATGGATTAAAAATATTTATTATTAAAAATTATACCTTGTATTCAATTAATGAACCCAAAACATTATACAATTAGTATAAGCACAGCCATTGGATACCAAACTTTATTATTATCTCTAAAACACAAAGTACTACATGCTACATGATATGCATGCCTAGCTCATTACAAAGGTAATGAACATGGATAATGTTTGTATGTAATAAGGTTTGTCTATTGCATTGTATGAAATTGGATTAATGCATGTTTGACGTATCCTGAAAAGCACACGTTTCCTTTGTCCATACCAAGTTGCCGTTTGTAAGTCTATTACGCAACATTGGAGTCGCCGACGCGGGCGCAGGCCGCAAATTCTTGCTATGACCTTTGCAGATCGAACGAA
Organism: Tineola bisselliella; assembly: GCA_028551675.1. Taxonomy (NCBI): domain Eukaryota; kingdom Metazoa; phylum Arthropoda; class Insecta; order Lepidoptera; family Tineidae; genus Tineola; species Tineola bisselliella. Next base: position 225,007 of record JAPWLS010001795.1, read on the forward strand.
CGCGAGTGGTTGCGACATCATGCTCCTCCGGCCGAGACTCGCTTAAGCAACTGCGTTGATATAGAATAGAACAACATACCCCGAGACACGGAAGTGGCTCAAAATTAACCTGGACCACATATTTTTATAACAATTATCTAATCCATTCCATGTATATGTACTTGTGATTGTAATTTCCAAAGTTCAAAAGTACATTTCAAACTAACTTAAAACTTTAAAGAGTTAATATATGCTTTCTTGAATTAAAAAAGAAAATTAATTTAATAAATGTACTTTCTTGACACTTATTGCTTCTTTGTCGTGCTCCCGTTAGGTGTTCTATCAGTCTGGTTTAGTGCATTTACTGAGTAACATAAGTTCTAGTCTAGACTAGATCGCTCAGACTGGTACGATGTTAGGCAACGAGTTACGAATTACACCTGTTACAATGATGAACTGATATTTATTTATTTGAATTTTATAAACATAGTCAATAGCCTATATATTATAAGTAAATTGTAATTGAATATTTTAACCGGTAGTATGCATTTATATCTAAAAATAAAAAGAAACAATAATGTTCAATTAGAAAAATACAACAATTAATTTAATCTTCAACAATACAACTTTTAAAGACTAATCTACGTACGACGAAGCAAGTATACTGAAGTAATCAGAGGCTATATTAATTATTATAGAAACAAAAAACGTCTATAGTAAGAGTAAATACTCAAATATGTGAAAAAAAAATCTTGTATTTAATTCGTTAGCAGATTATAACAGTTTTATAAGTTTAAAATACTTAGAATAAATGGTGTTATTAGTATGTAGTGCAATGGAAAGCGTAAGAACGTTAATATTATTTATGTTTTAAAAGAAAAAGTTGATAGACCTTAGCTGTACGCTCTAATTGCGTCTGTCATCGACCGGTTTCACAACTTCGAGGATATTATTTTAATTAAATTTATAAAAAGGATAACTTTATTTAAAATTTACACAATTTAGGAACATACTTAATAATTATATTTAAAAACATTGGTAATAATTAGAATTTACTAATTAAAAGAAATACCTTTCACGGACATTTTCAGGGGGTGTAAAGCATCCACCATGTTGGTTTCTATTCGACCAATAGGAGCGTGCCGTATGCGTGAAAAAAATACATTTTAACGAAGTCGAAACCATAAATTTAATTCCGATTCCGGGAAAAGGCATATTTAATATGGCCGGTAATAAATTAGAGTATTCACTGGAAAATATATGTAAGTGATTTTTAAATCTCTTTCTGCTTTAACTACTTGCCAGTTAAAGTTAATTTAGAACCTACAGTTAAACACACAAACTCATAACTCGTTTAAACAATTTTGCTTATTTAATAAAGATAAAACAAAAGACGTCTGTCTGTAGCACAACACACTAATAGTTACGTATGCATGTACATATGCACAGGTACGCAAATAATAACTTATACCTCACACCAGATCCGTTGCTGAAAAAATGAGGTCACATCGACCCTAATTATATTCTCCATTCACCCTCCCCTTTGCCCCTCACCTCCCCTTTGACCTTTTCAATAATTCATATGATATCCATTTTAGTTATTGTATGATTATGTCGAGGTTCAATATTTGCACATTATTATTTGCGACAACGAACGCAAAGAATGAAACAAAAAGGAATGAAAATTCAATAACATAATAATAAATTAAAAAAATTCAAAGTAAATACTTTAAATTTCTTTCCAATACGCTCCTAATTTAACCAATTAAATCATCAAACCATCAAAGAAATTCGCCTATATTTTTTCGATTATTTTTTTAGTAAGAGATCTATGTGTATATTTATTTAATATATTTTATATAGTTATAACGCTTTTTTATTAACAAATTATTTTTAAAATTAGATTCTTGATAACACATCTATAAAAATAGGTCTCAAACTGCTCCTATAGTAATTGTAGTAGGTAGTTATAATCAAATTATTGTTATGGTGCGACATTCAATTTACTCGAAGCCAGTATAATGTGTATTTTATTGAGTATTCCTCGTAAATAGCGGCGTCGTCTATTGATGGTAGTTGTTAAAATTACGCGTCAGTTGTTACCTATAATAGGGGATGTATTTGGTATAATTATAATTAAACGGGTGCATTCGCGTTGGTGCAGTACTGTAGTTATTATTCAGTTTCTTTATGATTTTTTTAAATTATATTTTCCTTCATCGATTGTGTAGATTATGTGTCATATAGACATAGATAATGTTAACAAATATATATGAAATTTTTGCTTATAGAAATATGATTACTAGTTTCCACGAAACACCTTAATCAATGTGAAAAGGACGGCATTCTTCTCTTTGTCGGTAAACTTCAAAGTGCATTATTATCTTTATTCCATTATTGAATATTGACACGATTAGATAACTTAAAAGTATTTAAAATTTTAAAAAAAAACTAATTCATAAGTGAAAAAGGAATAGAAAGTTTTTGCAATTTTTTACGATTAAGATAAATAAATATACCTATGCATTTGAGAAGTCATATCAATCGAAATATTTGTAAAAGCTATCATCTAATTCAGGTCTGATTAAACAACCCGATGTACAGTGTAAATAAATCAGAAAATAGTTTTTTAAAAATATAAATAGCTTGGATAATAGAATTGTTTCCCAAAATATATAATCAATATTTGGTATAATTTATTTACATTTATTCTTGTATAAAGAATTAATTACCCGGTATTTTTTTTAATTGTAAACTGAAAATATTTTTTTCTGCGGCTCTTCAGCTTTTGTAGTAAATTAAATTAGCCTGCGAAGATATTTAGTTTGGACAGCTCTGATTTCATTAGTAATTTTGTTGAATCACGCGAAAATAGTACATAAATTAAAATGCAATAGATAATCAGAACGTGATAATAGGTACTTTGACACTAGGTACGATTGAACAATTAAAGTCGGTCGCTTATAAAAGAAATCCGAGATGCCCAGAACGGAATGACGTGGCGCGCGTGCTTCAATCCATTATCACTGGGACCCTTGGGCTTAAGGGGTGGTGGAGTTGACTTCGGGGTTTGAGGGGATGCTCCATTAGCTAATTAACAGTCGGGGTTACTGGACAACCCCCATCGTCCGGATTAATGCGTTACCTAAAAAACCACAAAATCTATTCTGATTTTTCAAGTCAGTTATGTTTAGACTTTTAAATGGGAATTCGGTTTTTCTATTTGTCTATTGTTCTGGCTGACAACATTCCTTGTCCTTTCCTAGCTATTTTCTGTCCGATGACAGCGCCCTCTTGTTGACAAACCTTGAACTAAAGAAGTGTGATAGGAACGAAAAGAACATTGATCTTGTGTTACCATGATCCCGAGTCATCGTGAGCACCTTTGTTTTTCCATCTCTAAAACTATTTGACCATCAGTATACTACATAGTACAACGAATGATGGTATGATTAAATAATTGATTACTTCAAATTTTATCATCGCATTATTATAAAATTAAAAGTTGTTTTATTGGTGAGCGTATATTTGAAATTCTTACTTATCTTCATACAAATGCAATAATTTTACGACATATTACTATAAAGTGTGACCCCCGATTCTCATCAAATTAAAAATACAACCCCAAAACGCGATACAACCTAATATGACACCATGCGTTCATGACTTTCTAATAGGGTAATGGGCATTGATGTACAAAGGGGAAAACCAGGTAAACGAGGACACGTGACCCGCACGCGACCCTGATCAAATTATTTCATTAATAATTTGATATTATACAAATAACTGAACTGTATATGTTACTATACTATATACTTAGAATATTTATAAATTTTATATTTCACATACACTAATGTTGCTATATGTAAATACTTAGTGGATAATTAGATTACTGACTATGCACATAAGCCTGAATTGGGCTTATGCAAAATAAAGATTTTTAATTTTTAAATTGTCAAGAATGTAATTATAACGACTAATACTTCTTTGCTAAATGTAGTTAATATAGAAATTAATTACCTACAATAGGCTATGATTAATAAAAAGACAATATAAATCTTAATTTATTATATTTGATTCGAATTCAGATATGTAACATTACTTAACAGGCGTTAATTTATAAAAGAATGACTTAGATCACCCGCCCGAACAAAAAATACGTGGGGTAAAGGAGGGCGCAATAATCATTATAAGAACATTCATTTATAGCTGACAAACGGCATTGTCCAGTCACCCCAATGGCCCATCTTCCCCCCTACACCCTCCCCATGTCTCGTCCAGGTGTAAAACCGTCCGGTCACGGAACTGGCGGCTAACATGCGATGTGGCTAATATGTTTTTATTATTAAAATAGGTCCATATTGCCCTCGCTCCCCTCGAATAGTGATGAATATTCATGTGGTGATTTCTTTATACTGGCAGTAAAAGTTATGACATTGTATGGTAATAAGGTTAAACATGGTCATGTGTCACTCTCGAACATTTATACTCCATTTTCATTTACATTGGATGATGACTAAATTGTAATAATTCAATATGTGAGATTTGTAAAGTGTAATTTAAAGTTAGAACACAATGGAATATATTTATGCGTACACGCGTGCCTATGCAAACTAGCTTATAATTTAGTTAAAAAATAAGTAATAAGAGACCCGTAAGACATTGGATACGGTAAAAGTTCTGTTTCTAGATGTTTTAAAATTAAAGGCCAGACGTGTTTACCTTGCATAGTAAATAGTGGAGGGTGTGTGGGTTGGTCGAAGGGAGAGAGAGGGGTTTATCGTACAATATTTTTGTTGGTTTAGGAACAATAAGTTTGGTACTTTTATGTCATAATTGATTAAGTACGGGGCCGGTGTCGTGGGAAATTTTATTGTTATTTTTTTTATTAATCAAACATCAAAGTAAAATTTTTCATAACATAATTGTATTTTTGTAGATAAGAATTAACATCTTAAATTGTCCAACAACTTCATGCAGCGCTTTTGATTTCAACTGCGATATCTACACCAAGATAACTGACTCACCCCATTTTTTATTACCAATTAATTATTTAAATAAAAATAAATGGATGTTCATGTTGGTAATATTACAAAAAGAGGGAAGCTTTAATTCAGTAAACTGATTGTTGTTGGTATTTTTTAATTAGATAATGTGTCTGCTAAAAATAATTATTTATAATCCAAATAAAAACAACACTTATGTGTCTTAAATGGTTTTATATGAGTCTCAATGATCAAGTAATAGCTGTTTATAATAAGTCTAATATATATATATAATAACTTTTTTTTAAATTTACTTCTTTGGTTTATCAGAAAGTTTTACAATTTTAATAACTAAGTAGGTACTTACCTAATTTAAGTTAACTTGAAAACAAAAGTTTCTGAAAAATTTTTTGTGGTGAGCATGGCTCTCTGTGGGCGGTGTTTAGTATCGATCCGCCCGCCTAACACCCTCCCTTGCAGCCTACTTCGTAGTACATTATGAATATAATATAATATATAAACATATACAATAATTTTATTATATTATTTTCATCTAACAATTGTAAGTTTTTTGTCAAAATATAGTAACTTCAAAATAACTCTTCATCGCAATAAAAACTATTTAACATTTCCTCTATGTTTTTTGAGAAACCTGTTCGATACATCAATGAAGAATCTACACAGACGAACTACGCTCAATATCGGTCTCCTATAAAATTTCGATTTTGTAGATTTAAGGCGCATTTATTAGTTCTAAGTTGCGCTTAACCGATTCGTTTTTTGCCCCAATTTTTGAGCTACGAATAGCTGTATAACGTTATTTTGTAATCAAATATATATTGTATTTATTAACCGATTTTTTCAAGTTAGCAAACGATAGTCTCTCAGAAACAGAAACAGTTGGACATGATATGTGTTCTAGTTTAATATTGGGCGGGTTGTAGTCACGTAGCAAAATACTATTTAAAAAAAGATTCTAAATCTATTGCCACATCAATCAAATTCAGTGCAATTATTTCTAATTTGAGTTTATTTTTATTTATTTAAACATAATATAACGTAATACGTACTGTATATTCATTTATAATGATTATTCAGGGTGACCGCTAACATTCTCTATTCAACGTTAACAGCTGGAATTGTAACTTTTCTAAACACTCATTTGTTTAGTAATTAAGTACCTTTGCGCTACTAATGACGGGAACAATGTCAATTATGACACAATCACGATTTGAACGAACTGCGGCTGTGTGCCGGAACAACACTATCAAAAATACTTGACATACCGGCTTCACACTTAAACACTGAAATGACAGACAGACAGATTGACTTTAGATAACTGGAAGTCGGGCTAATTATGTTATTGTTTTATAAATTATTGCTTATAACTATCGCTTGACGTGACACCTATATGATTTTTAACTGCCTAATCAAATAAAGGCAATCAAGTCTTAATGCGTGGTGCAATATTAGACCGTTCGTGTATTATATATACTTCATGTCAGTTTGTATTGTATATTAAGTATAATGTTTTATCGGATATGTTACAGCAGTTAACACGGACGATCAATAAGATTAGATTTTTATGAAGGTCAGAAACTCATTTCAGAGATTTTTCGAATCTCAAACACATGCTCGTTTGGTATAAGAAATTACAGAATAAATAAATAAAATAAACAAAAAATCTCACAACATATCGGGTGAGTAAGTCGAAGGTTTGCAGCCTAAAATTGTTTATTTGTGTTTTTGGGAATTACTACAAGATGTGCTCAAAAAAAAAAAATAATGATTTTTTTATAACTTAATCTATAGTGTAACGTGCAGAACGAATATTGTGCACCTCTTTTGTTGTTATTAAGTGGTCACAATATCAATAATTTATTTCAGGAGTTTCATAAAAATAAAAAAATATATCAGACCTCCATGGTGAACTTTACTGACGATACTACAAAATTTTTGGCTTCAAGATTTGACTGAATAACCCGGTATGGTATAAATTTGAAGGCTATACAAATCCCCTACCTGTATATTACGCAACTACAACGGGTTACATTAGCTACCCCTAAAGAACGAAGTAACTTGCCATTACAAGAATATTACCGAGGCATAGGCAAAGGTGTTTCAAACCATTCTGGACTTTAATTCAACGAATTTAAGCACAATTTCTCGTTTCGAGTTTAAGTAGAATTGTTTAACAGGAAAAATCTAGAACTGTGATTGGTTGTCTTGAATAGGGGTGAACGAAAATGGTGTTTCGGAAAATAAGGAAAGCATGGCCATTTATCTTAACTATACTTGCGTGGACTGGAAGACTATATATATATGTACTTTACAGGATTGGTTCGTATGTATAAAGAAGATAAAAGTTTGCATGTTGTCTTTTAATTTTATAGCTGCAAAGCATTGAGTTAATCATACTAGAGAAGATATTAGGAACAACTTATTGTTATTGATTTCATTTGTATTTATTATTATATATACTATATACCTACCCTAAGTTATGTTGGTCCGGGGATTGCGCTTTTTTTAACATAGCTTCTTTAGTATATTTTTAAGGTAGTCTTGTTGTTGTTTTTAATTCTATTGAATGTATTGATTTTATAAATAACTTCGCAATATGCCGTTTTTCAGAGACATAGAAAATAGGGTGTCATTAATATATTATATCAATTGATAAAATATTCTACTACCTCCATACATTTTAGCATTGAAAATTCATTGCGTATCTAAGTCCTCGCAGCCGTGTTCACCTATTTATGGTAATATGCAACTTTAGTCTTTATATTAACCGAGTTAGGGTAAAAACTACTATACATTGTATAACCAGGAAAGTTTCTATCGAGTCTCGGATACGCAAAGGAATGCGGCGCACGCGACTAAGCACACATATATGACGTTCAGTTCATACAAACATGCACATTTCAAACATGACGTTACGCACACAAATGTAGATTCCCCACTCACACTAATACTGTTTGCACAGTTCGTGATAAAATTGTTAATATTTATTTATCTTTAAAAACATTTTTTTGGCATGTGCTACTATAATACCATCCATATGTATTTAATTTAATTCATATTAAATTTAAATAAAAGTACTATAATATTAAATATTCACTAATAATACGAATAATGGTAGTAAATTTAGTAATAAGTAGGGATAAAATGATTTATGAGATGTAAGTATAAAATTATAATAATTTCAGTATGACTAGTTACAGGTATTATGAGTGCGATTGTACCGGCTCTTGAATGGCTCCACGACCAAAAGATTACTACTTACCCGTTACTTCTCTGAATGAATGGCGTTTACTTGCTGAAACCGACAAAGCCTATATCCAAACATTTATTTACACAATTGTAAGCTCTATGTAAAGACGATAAAGATGATGTTTGGTTGTCTAATAGAAAAATAATAAAAGGTAAAAAAAACAAAATTTTGTTTTTATGTAGATTCATGTCAAACGGAAATATGAGACACGGTGTATGCAAAGTATTATCTGTGAGTTTGCGCCGGGAAATGAACCCGCGACCTGCGCCTGCCCACGCATCCTTCCAGGCTTTGATCATATCTTTTATTACGAAAATTTTTGCTCACGACTTTTAATGGTTACAATTAGATAGTTTTGAATTCTTATTTGCCCCCCACATCGAGTCGGTGTAACGAATAGATTAAAAAAATACTCTATATAATCGATATTAACTCAATGATCTGCTACACAATTATATTACAAAACACAAATATTTGCATGTTTGTTACTTGCGCAAAAGTGACTGACTAAAACATTTAACAAACAGAGGTTCCTTGAATATTCATTGGTAATTAAACAAAAGCTCTTCGTAATTATATAATACGTTCGGGATCGCAATTATTTAAAACATACTAATAAAGTAGGTATATATTATATTAAATACAAAGTCATATTATCTCACAAGGAATGCTTGTCATTATAATTTAACTGTAACTTTGGGTTAATCTTTATCTCGATTTTATGAGTTGCTTAAATTTTAATGTCCGTTCAAGCATTAATACCTTTAAATTGAAATCCGAGTCCAAAGAACTTTTAATTTTAATAAACTTATCGTCTTAAACCTTCAATACAATTATGTAGGTACTTTGTTTTTAAAACGCAAGATACTTAAAAGAGAAACCATTGATTGAATTCGGCTTATTTATTAATGAGTTCAGAAGTAGCAGTTCTTGCCGTGACCAAATGAACGCGACACTAAGCCGCATAAAGTATTTTAATTTACTTAAATCATGTTTTAAAGGTGTATGTGCTATTTCAACCTTTAAAGTTAACAATGTTTATATTGAACAAGTTTACAAATGAATTATCTACACACATGTAAGCTCGTGCCAGTAACAAAAAAAAAAAACATGCCCAACACGAAACAATGACGCCGTGAATATACAACAGTAATTTAAATGTAAATCTGCTGCAGACAGATTACAATGTTAGATCAAATTAACATCATCTAGGATAAAGAACATTGGCCTGGTGTAATATTAAAAATATATGTAACAGGATTCAGTTTTTTTTTTCTAACAAGCGCTACTCTTAACCGAGGTATTTTAAATGCGTCGGGTTCATCCAAAACTAAACGTACAAATTATGGAGTTAGCAACAAGCGTATTTAACATTTAATATAATAGACTAAACCCTAAAAGTATTAACTTAGTGCTTAATTCAAGACAATATCTACAGAATTAGTTTGGAGTAGTTCATAAAAAAATACTAGACAGTTTGAGTTTTAACGAATTGTTTTCGATCTTGCCGTGACATGCATAGTTAGTTCGTGATTGAGTGGTCTACATTGTAACAGAATGACAGACAGACAGACGGGGAGGCTGCGCGTGAGGTATTTTTTTTACTTAATAACAACTATCGAATTTTACTGCATTTACTACTATTATTTACTTCAAGACCTTTCATTATAATATCAAGTAACTTATAATTATTTAATACTTCATATTTATTCAGGTGACGTTTCTCACGCCTATAATATCAGCAGGGATGGTTAATAATAATTTAAAAGTGCGGTTTTAACGAAATTACAATACTAATTCGAGCCCAAAACCGGCCACAATCTGTTCCGTTATTCAACATTGGTGACATCATGCATTGGACATTTTTATACTAAAAGATTGTCGAAAACAATTTTATTATGCTTTCTGTTGTTTATAACTGATTTCTTAAATTATATGCATTTAATATATAAAAACTTATGAAAGCGCACTTATGTATATACTAACATGCGTGTCGTTGCGTGCGTCACACGTTACAATTATTAAAAACTTAAACTTTTAATTTGCATAGATAGGGAATGCGTTTAATCCATTGCTTTGCTTATTTACGTAAAAAAATTGTGTTTAACATATATATACGTGTACGCAAACGCAATCATTGATATAAATATGTATATAGATAGGTACAATAGTACGAGTGATATGCTCATACTACCGGTTTATCTTTCTTAGCTGTTTTCTTCCGACAATAAAATATTTCATCACATCGCACCTCAGAATTGAATAGACAAAATTGCCTATACACGGAGCTAACAAAAACGTTAACATTATATTATTATATTCAATTTGACCTAAAACGATTGCAATCGGCTCGCGCAGGTGGCCTATAATGCAACTAAATTTAGGGGCACGGGTTTGCTTTACGATGTCTTGCTAATGCGGTATCAATATCATAAGTACCGTTATAAGATGAACACCTGACTAGTCTCTCCATTCACTAATATGAGATACTCACGGGGGGTCATTGTGACCAACCGGTTATCATTCATAAAAAATATTTTTATAGTTTTTGTTGAGTTTCAATTAAAAGATGCATGATTACCAATTGTCATATTGTGACAATTAATAATTTATAATTATTGTAAGTTAATTGACATAAAAATAATCAAGTTAAATATAGTTAGAAAATGTATATTAGTTCGTAATATTAAATGTTTTTTTGTTATATAAAATAAAGTGGTCGGAATATAAACAATGCACAGAATTTGTATACCTGCTCATGTATGTCCCACAAACATAAATTCCGGCCCGGTGACTCGTTTGGCCATTTTTTCATTTCTAATTGGATATACAAAAAATATATATTATAATATAAACTATCAATATAATAAACATCGTCTAGACTTTAAAATTAATGTAAACGACATTGTTGTCAAACGTTATTTTTAAATACATTTTTATAATGACAACATAAAAAATAAATGTATAAAATTGTAGCTAATCCAAAGCTTTATTTATAAGAAAACGAAAAAATGTTCTCGGTGGATATTCGCCAATTAGTGCTTAAATTCACGGTTCTTAATGACCTCTAATGTATAGGTAAGTGGTTATTTGTAATCTAACTGTCAACAAATGAACATGGGGTCATGTGACATGGGAAAGTGTTGAGAAGAACCACGCGCGTGGGCGAACGCAAGTGTGACTGGTTCCAACATGGTATATGACATCAGCCTGTTCATGAGTCGATAGTTGACCCCTTTATTAACAATATCAAGGCAATAATTCGAGTTTCAGTAAGTTTACTATATTATATATATCTAACCTATAAAATAGGGGAAGAAACATGGAGACTATAGCTCTAAGAGCTACTATAATATTTGAAGTAAAATCTTGCTTGTTCGCGCGGAAGAATCTTAACCATTATTGTTTTAGATTTTGTATAATTTTATTACTACCTACGTATAATTCATCAATATAAACAATATCGCTACTAAGAGTTAAATAAATATTCTATAAAAGTAATTCAAGAAATTGATTTATATAATTTAGTTTCTTTCAGTCGAACGCCTCTTTAGAAATAATAGTTCGAGTAACTTGTCATTTGTCGGATGGTTAGCCATTTTCGGGAGAAATAATGATCCTAACCAGTCAGAACATGGAAATCTAGGTTATGCTATGTGTCGCATAGATTTCTTGATTCTAATATAAATAATGTGTATTGACACTTATAAGGGAATTTATCTGATGTCTTTTAAAAAAATATTTTAACTTTAATTTTTATTTCATAATTATGAAGTTGTTAAGAGCAACTCATTACACATGTTCTCTTGGTAAAACATTTGTATTGATGTAAACGATAATGCTTTTCGGCTTTGTCCACACATTACTGTTCTAAAGCTGCTTCAACGAAAGATATTTCATCGTCCGAAATCTTAATTGTGCGTTTCACCTACAAAGGCAAAAGTATTTCGTCACTGTTTCGGTAATAACCATAAAATAAATAACGTTAGTATGTCTGCTCGTTAGATGAAGTTAGACTGTCGCGGCAGGGGGCAATAGTTAAATTAACTAAAGACCTTTCGATGTATTGTTATGCGTGTAGAAGAAAATTTGCTATAGATATACTGGAAAAATATAACCAAAAAAATATTGTTTTGGCTACATTCCCTTAAGTTCAAATCGCATATGCGCGCATTATATATGACGTAACACATCGTTCGTGGCCTGTTATTGTTCAAAATATTTAATATTCTAAACGGTACTCACTAATAATAATCGAATATAATGATGAAAGTATCAAAGTACCCGCAATCTTCTTGGTACCAGGAAAACATGTTGGTAATCAGTACGGACTGCTTTCAAAGTTTTTCTGCTATCAGTTTCTTGTTTTGTTTTAGTAATATATAGAGCGACATTGTAATTGGTCTACGATCGGTATCTTATCGTTTTTACGCAAGTAAAGAGACATAACTAGACGTATATTTTAAATATAAAACAAATATAGTATACATCATATATTGAAACCTTTGTTTATAATTTTACTTTTATTGCTCATAATAAGGATTAAATAACGTTGTACTGGGGAAGATTCAACATACGAAATAATAAGGTAATGTTAGCAAAGTATAGATAAGTAGTGAAGTACCCCACGGCTGCAACGAGGGCTACTTTCTAAGAGCGTCAGCAGCGAGCCTCTAAACTATCCAATAACAATTTCACTTCAACACAGAGTCACACATCAATTACACATTTGTGTTCAACCGTATTACAACGCATTTAAGCATACATTTAAGCGCGTATTACAGAATGATGTGCTTACGTGTGGACTGTGAAAAGTTTATGGGTGCAACTTTTAAAGAAAAGTGATAAGGGACTCAGTAGGTTGCTAACTCCAGTGTATAAAATAGTATTACTCACAAACACAGTTACACTGTTTTTAATTGCGTCTGAACTTTGTTTACGTAAAACATATGTTTTAAATACAAGCCACATTTAAGCATATGACTTTGCAATCTATGAAACTGACAGATACACATGTTAATTAATGCGAGCCCTGGTATAACGTAATTAATAAAAGTGATATTCGCAGCAATGTTAGAATTAAAAAAATAGACTGGACTTACTATTAAAAATAGGTTAGCTCATTTGTACTAAAAATGTTCATCTATGAAGAAGCATCACTTATAACGTGCTGTGATGGTCGCTTAATTATTATTATAAGAAATCATTAAGTATGTAAATATTTAGTCTTACGAAGCTAACCTCAATGGTCATCACTCAATCTGACAACTCATCTGTCATTTTCAGGGACACGTTCGTTGAATAAATTCAAGTCGCCTGGATTTAGTTCTTTATATCAGTGATATCTAAATCGCCCTCCGCCATCGATTGTGACAGACAAAATATTGGAAATGGTTTTTGTATCGAAAATATAAATATTAGTTTAAACAATATGGGTTTGATTTTGATTACATAATTATTTTTTATTTTATAAACCGTTAATATGATATAAATTAATCAAAAATAAGTTCTTCATAGTAAATTTTTATCACAAATATTAACTGATTAATTTAAAAATAAAACTTACTATGGTACCCACTATAGTACCTACTTAAATTACTCGAAGATAAAAAATCAAACGCACCAATATATCTTTTAAATAATTTATGAATGGCATGTTTGAATAATGTATTTATCCATTTGTCATTTGATAGACGTGCCGATAGTCTGATGTAAAGATTGAGATAACTCTGAGAAGCAAAGATTTACCTGTGTACACACAAAAAGTATGAAAGAGTTGCTTCGTATGATTTATTTGCATGATATTTATTATAAATTTGTAGCTCTTCTTATACTATTGTTTATATGTATGTTAGAGTGGAGCGAGTACGTAATTTAACACGTGTAAACGATAACCCTGCTAAATACAATAGTTCCAAAACATGTTATTAGTGATTGCGACGTATGGTGGTACTATTTTCTTAGTTTTAATGAAATTGTTTTCATATTTACATATTTTTTACCTAATTTAAAAATCTCGCATTTATTTGGATTATTCAAAGCCTTTGCAGCCATCGCGATCAGTGAGCGATAGTAAGTTCTGTAATTCAGTTAAACATCAATTAAATTCAGCAATCGCTACAAGTAAATTAAAATAAAAAATGTATAATATTTTTGTTTACAACACTATTTTGCTTTTTCCGACACGTGCACATATTATTTTAACAAACGGCGTGTCACTGCTACTACTTTACAAATCGTGAACACTATAGTCATACTTAAAATAAAATATAAAATTGGATAAAAGTTGTAAAAAATAAAATATTAAATAAATTTATAGAAATTCTGTATGGAAAATAAAATATGGGTTCAATGCATGTAGATTTTATGTGTCGATCATATTCAAAGTTACAGGATCGTAACTATGAGTTATGACGTAGTAATACCAATTTAACAGCTTCTGCTTGTTTTGAGACATTTGTCAGCAGTTTTATGAGGATTTTCTTATATACTCTTATTTATTTTGATGTGCAATTCAAGTACAAGGTCTTTTAAAAAAAGCCATTCTATCAACTATAGGTATCATTTTATTTAACACTAGTAGTCAATCCACGACTTTTTACGATGTAATTTCCAATCGTTTCGTCTATTTACACAAAATCGTCGCGTCGTATGTAAATTATACATCCAACTTTTCTTCATGAGTCAATCTATATCTTAGTTAAAAACAAGTGAACATTCCTAGAACACATTTTGAAAATAGCGCATACAAACGGTACAAACAATATTTTCTTCGACTTGAAATATAACCTGTAATGGTCTCTTAAATGCTAAATATTAAAATACAAAAGTGTTTTAGTCTACTGATAACTAATATTTTCCTAGTATATTAATTTGAAGTACATGTATCCATTTGATTAGCGCACTTCATATACAAATATAGTGAATTTTTTTTTTAAATTTATTTTTGTAAATAACGTCTAAATTGTACATGGCAGACTTTAATTAAGGATATAATTTTAAAAATATAATACAAATAGTTTTATTATAATACTTTTTACAAACACATAAATAAATAAATCTTATAATATTAGAACAGATTAAACTTCATATATTATTTTTAAAATAAATTGTATTTATTGTCGTTTATATTTGAATTTCTGTCCGATATGATGTTAGAAAGAGAAAACTATATTTCATTAAGTTAAACCTCAACTATGGCTAAACCTGAGCTATGGCGAAATAATATATTGACAGTAAGTTAGATTCTAAAATAATTGTCTTAAGGTTTCAATTTATTTGAAAGCCTTTTGTCACGATTTCGCTATTAACACTCGGTTGGGAGCTAAAAGTCGACTTCCCATTTCATTAATGATAATATTTATAACTTACTCGTAGTAACTTTTGTCCGACACTATAAAGACAGCATGACTTTAATTGCACCTCTACAGATACCTACTTCATAAATATTAGATAATGACAAGACATATTAGGTTAAACTTACATACAGAAATAACATGACATAAAAATACTATTAGTTTAAAATCTAAGTCGTTGTTTGATAATATTATCACGCTTTATGAATTAATTAATTTATAATCTAGTATGATACTCCATAAATGTAAACATTGATAATCACATACTTATAACATAACAGTTTTAATTATTTTTAAAGAGCTTTGTTGCTATTTAAGTTGTATTTCTTATAATAGTTTCTCAATAACAAAACATTCTAAGAACACTTAAGATTATTCATCGTTCGTAACGATTAATACTTATACCTACAAATAAGTACAAGGATAGCCTAAGCCAGTGGTTTCTAAAGTTGTCTGAGCTCCAACCCAATTAACAAATATTCCAAACTTGGGACCCACCTCTTGGCTGTCTTAGAAAAAATGGAGTTATAAATATTGGTAATGATAAGATTCTCAAGTAGCTAATCGCGGAAGTACTTAACGTTGTCTTATTTGTTCCAATTAGAATTTACAAAATGAAAATACAAGCATTATCAATATGAATATAACAAATATTTTGGACCCATTCAATTTCCGCTCGCGACTCACTGGTGTGTCGTGATCAATAGCTTGAGAACTTCTGCTCTAAGCTATGGCTATTCAAATAGGATTGTACTAATTTATAATATCCAGTTCTAAAATAAATACATACATTCATAAGCTAACCACTACGTCATAGAAGCCGTCAATTAATGCACTTAGAGTTTCATACAAGTACATATTCAACATATTCAAGAATTTTCTAAGCATTATGACTTAATCATTACACTAGACATTCTATTGAATTCAATATCAAAATGACAAACAGATATTATATATACATTCATATATGTTTATTATAGAAGTAACACTATGTAACATATTATTATAGTGATGTCGGTTTAGTTAGAGCAGCTAATTTTATTCTGAGTATAATACTTTAGTGATTGTCATTTGTCATCACCATGTCCAGTGTCATAATATTAAACAAACTAGGAGAAATGCACCAAATGTTTATCACCTGTAACTTGTTCACGATAAATACGAGTATGCATCTATATTTACTTTAGTAATTTATCAGAGCCTAAAATTATCTTATCTAATTTCTGCAACAGGCCCGATATAGCTTTGACAAATTGTTTTTTTTTTTGCTTATCCTACCTTTATTTGCTAAACCATTTATTGATTACGAGTAAAATTAGATTTTTAAAGTTGTACCAAGTTGTAAAGTTGTAATAAACAAGTCTTCGTACTACAAAGCCTAATAAAATAAAATAACTAAATGTAGGTTTATGGAATAATTTAACCCGTATTTAGTATTTAATTTTTGATTATTTTAATCCGTAATTTTGCAGCTATCGTAGTCATTGGACTGGAATAATTAACAATAAACACGAAAAGCAAGCCTCAAGAGTCTTTGAAACATTTAAATCATATTCTCGAATAACCAAAGACAGTTCCAATTGCTCTAAGACAGAGTTTGTTAAATAATAATAAAATAGTTAAACGTTACAGTGAGATGTAGAAATAGTAATTTAAGTAAGGGTGTATTTATTTATTTAATTATTTAATCTACAACATCGAGTACGATAAGCTCAATTACACAATAATTTACTTGTACAAATCAAAGGTGCAATTTACTAACGTCTATAAGGAAACGATGTTGCAAACAGAAACCTATAACGCTCATATACATACGTACATAGCTTAAAACATCACGCGTACAAAACAAATATTTACATTTCATATTGTATGAGTATTATAGTAATTGAAATTATTTTAAAAAGGGCTAAAATATTAAATCCAATGTTCACGATATTATGACAAAATGTTTGCAAAATCTAGAAGGCAGTGCAATCTAAAATTTTAATACAAAATGCCCGAATTTAATTCTCTTCATGGAACTAGTGACAAACAGAATCTTATGGTTCTTATTGGACTCGCAACTGGATTCTCAAACACTAATGTGATGTCAAATACAGCATTGCGGGGAGGAATTTTTGGATTTTTGATATCATATTTTCTTGCATATATTTTGGTTGGAGTACCTTTATTTTACATGGAAATGATAGTGGGCCAGTTCACCGCCAAAGATTGTATAAAAGTTTGGAAAATAAGATCTTGTCTCTCGCACATGGGATATGCGCTTGTACTGTGGCAAATATTTTTATTAATTCAACAACATATGATGGCCTCCTTTACAAATTATTACTTGTTACTCAGCTTTGAAGAACCCATACCATTTCATACTTGTGGAGATTGGTCCGACAATACTTGCAACATTATGAATTACAACTATACTGTGCATCACAAATGTGTTAGATCTTCTGTACAGAACGACATTTGCAAACACATATATACTACCTTTCCTGAATATCAGTTTTGGAGATATAAAATGCTCCATTTGTTATCAAATGACCACATAGAATACAGGGTGTGTATTTCATCATTTATACTGTGTGCTGTTATGTACATTTGTTGCTTTAAGAGGATGGCGTCATTCAAAATCTTTCTTCCCTTCATGACAATTTATCCTCTTATCGGGAATGTGTTACTATTGATCGGTTCCATGACACAAGAAGGAAGTGTGAAGCGATATAATGAAATAATGGACACTAATTTTGAAATATTTGTTTCAAGAAATAGAATATCACTGGCAATTCTGCACGTCGTTCAAGCTTTGAAAGTTGGTACAGGTTTAGTATTCAATTGGTCATCGACGTTTTCATTTCGTTCCCCATGTTATTCGCTTACATTAATATCAATTGTTTTTTCAATATTATGTACACTGCTTTCTTTATGCACAACTGCTCTGATGATTTGTCCGTTTGCATATCAAGCGAATACTTTTTCAAAAATAATATTTATTGAAAGCCCAATGTCTTTGTTTTACGAGAAAACGCCATTAGCATTGAAATTGTATTTGTATGAACATTTTTGGTTATTTGTTTTTTACAGTAGTAATTGCATAATTGGTCTTCGATCTAACATAATAATTTACTTCAGCCTTTTAGAATTAATATTCACTCGATTTCAAATACTAGCGAAGTATTCTGAGTGCATTTGTATGATAGGAGTAGTAGTTCTGTTCATTATCACAATTCCACTTTTTGGGGCTTTCGGTATTGCTCTGTCAAGTGGTGGACATAAAGTCACAGCTAACTTATCAACTATGATTGTTTGTTCCTTGGAATGCGCAACGTTTCTATTATTTTACGGTCTGGACAGAATATCCCAAGATGTTCATTTCATGATAGGTATTAAACCCAAGTTGTGTATCAAGATTTTGTGGATAATATCTTTAATTGCTTTATTATTTGGTATCTTTGAAGAGATACTGCGCGAAGGTTTCGGCACTTTCTTCAAAGAGATTAATTTAGGGACCTTGATGTTAACTATCATATTTGTTGGGACTATCGCTGTGCTATTGCTTCGTCTCATAGTGGCTTGGGTACGCGGTCGGTTAAGGGAGGCCACACGCATGGATTCAACTTGGGGTCCAGATAGTGAAGTGTTGCAACGAAGCCGTGCAATGTTTTCAGCGCAAGCAATGACTAAGGAATATATGTACAGACAGTATCAACTACGAGCGAGAATATTAAATAGACAGAAGATGTCAAACATTATTGAATATAAAAATAATTTATAAAATTGTATAAAAACGGTTTAAATTCATTTTTTGAATAAAATTTAATTATTGTATTTAGCTTTTGTCTTTATTTTCTTCTTATGTATTATATAATAATGTTAACTACTTAGATAACAATAAAAACAGACATTAATGTCATTGGTTAATTCACAAAGTAATCTTTCTGTTGATGATCTGCTTTGACTTTATTCGTTCCATCAATAATAATAAATAAATCTGAAAACTTCACAATAAAGGGCAATAAACTCCGAAAAAATCCAATACATTTACGACATACTAAGTTGTTTACCATAATTCTCTTGTAAATTAAGTCCAATGAATGACACGTTCAGAACAGGTTTCTGTTTATTGTAGTCGGACTCCATTTCGTGGAAAACAACGAACAGTTCCTTATAAAAATGTTCGAATGACAATTTTTGTTTGGTTTTCGTTAGGGCTTTTGTTAGGTGGAATATACTCACTTTACAATTGAAGTATGAATGATTATAGGTCTAGTCACATATACGCTTGTTACATATACGGATGACTTATGCGTATAATAACATTTGCAAAGAATGAAAGTGGCGGGTTATACCTGTATGTGGCCTGGCAATAAACCTATATTTTCTTGTGTAGTACATTTGAACTGCTGCAACCTAATCAGCATCTTCTTACGAAACGCAATCACAGTAGGTTAAATTGCTAGACTAAACGCAAGTATCAATGTGGCCCACTTGCTAAATACGAGATATGTAAGGTGCCAATCTCAACACGACTGCAATTCTCACAACCTATACAACGTTACTTTTAATCCAAACGCATAAAACCTACATCTCTACAAATAATGTTATTTTACGACATTTACAACTCGTAACACTTTTAATGATATTCATTGGTTACCTAGTTTTGTTTTCTTAGGCCCACGATCCATTGGGTTATGCGAATATTATCATTAACGCGTACAATTTAATACATAAGCTATACTTATTTAAAATACTTTTTCAGCGTATTAGCTTTACTATCTGAAATCCACCTACATACATGATAATAATAAAATAAAGCGCAAAAGTACTTTATTATTAGTTAAATCATGTTCGCGGATAACCTAAGACTGTTTATCAATCGCGATGCATATATAACTATGTATATGCCTCAGTGAATAGCAAATACTAAAGACCAACTATGTATTATTTAAAACAATATTTAGCATTAATTAATTAATTATTATACTTTATGATAATATTAAAAGTAGAATTATAATATTAAATTCAATATTTAATGATGTCCACGTGTTTTAAATTATGAGTCACTATTTATTATTATTCCCCAAAAGGTTAATATTATTAAATTTTATTATTAAACAGGTATCGGCAATTACGTAAGTGCTGCGATGAGTCATTGTCCAAAATATTTTAGCATACTTATTTAATTGATGCTTTAATACAAATTTTATGCTGAGGACGGTCCTTCTGACTCATGCATCATAGGCAAAGAATAGATAACGTAGATGGTCAAAATCTATCACGAATACAAATCGATGTTTAAACTCTAACTTAATCCAGCCAAGTAATCTGAGTCGTAAGACAATGCCCTAACTTCACACTAGGTTACTCTGTAATATAATACATCTATAATTGACCCGAAAGAAATGTCTACTATTTGTAAACCTAATTGCTAGTAGGCACGTAGTAATGTTGAATTGTATGTCTGTACTAAGCGGAAAAGTACTAGAGCAGAAGTAAATGATCAAATCATATAATTGACCATTGAGTTAAATATATTAGAAAAGATTCCAGAAAAAAAGTAAAATTGAATAAATATTTCTTATTTTATTCGAATTCTTTCCATTTACTTAATTTAAGATATCTAGTAGGTACCATTTTGATCCATTCTGTCCGTTCGTTTGACATGTCTTCTCTATAATATTTAACTCAATTGAAGAAGTCGAGATTACATACTCGTATTGCTGAAAAATCAATACTCTTATATTAATTTGATTCTTATGCGTATTAATATCTAGTAAGCCTCTCAGAAGATTGTTATTTTAAATGTTTGCCAATAATCTATGTTGAAAGCTTGCCACGCATGCGTAATGAAGTCGATAGATCAGATCGGGTTTTTGTTATTGTGTCTACCAGCGTGGTTCGAATAAAAAACTATAATTTATAATGAACTAAGTAGTTTATATATAACTTTCTGTATTCATACCTTTACCTATTGGTTTAGTTAATATTGTAAGTAAATGTGACTGAAGATTTATTTCTAATAAGAATAAAACTCATATATTTCTATTGAGGCTTTTACCAATATTTGGTATTAGGTTGTGTACTAAATAACCTATTATTAATTGTTACGTTTAATTTAAATCTCAAATGTATTTTCCATATTCGGTATAGACTAGGAGATCCGTCTCTACATGACGTCCTACGACGAGTTAAATAACCTGTCACAAAGTATTTATCACTCGCCCAACAAGTAGCCTCTAAAAAAGAAAGTCAATAGTTTCCGCCTTCGACTTCCGCCATCTTGGTTTATCGAAAAAAAAAATGCATCTTAACCGAAAGCGCCAAGCCGTCTGCCGGCTTGATTATCTTACCACCCGCACTAAACAAACCACATTGATTAATGTAACATTCATTGATGTTTTAGAGCGTGTATATTTTATAATCGTCTATTTATTGCAGCAATGTATAATATAAATGAGTATTTACGGATTATGAATTATTTAATAGCAAATTTAATTATAGGTATATGTGTAACTTGTAAGATTGTCACATGCCGTTTACATGTTGACCGGCTGCCAAGCGTTCTACGGCATTTTCAATTACATTTTAAGTTACTAAATATTTTTTATTACTGCAATTAAACATTAATGTCGTTTTATTACCTATAATGAATTACATATAGGTTTCTATATACAGCATACCTTTTTACAAATTTCATGCGACATACTAATGCTAAGTGCTTCGCTAACTCGCCTCAATAGGTACATATATGTTATATATTATTCAATTCATAGGTATGAATGTAAGTAATAAAAGCGGTAAATAAGAGATAAATATAAATACTTTAACTTTTGCAATATATTGCGATTAAATTATTGTGAGGACACTCAAATCTACTATCCAGTTTAACATTCAATTACATCATCATTACACAACAAATGAAAATACACATAATGTTGTTTTGAGCAAAATAACATTTTAGGCCTTATTAATAAGACGCTGTTTAGAATTGCAGCCAATGTCAGTCCGGATCAGTTCAAGACCGACCGGTGTCGGGCCACGCAGGGTAACTTGAATTCCATCTATAGCTTGACTAGCATTGTCACGATCCAAATGACACTTTCCATAAATTCCAAATGTATTTATTAAGTGATCTATCACTAGATTGATTATACCTATTGTATTATGCTTTATGTTTGTTATAAAAAACTCAGTTACCAGCTAGAAAAGGTTACAATTTAACAAAGAAACATTATTCCAACTAAAGTAAACTTCTATTACTTCCGAAATCTGATTGCATTTATTTCATATACAAAATTGATCCGGGTAACTTTGTACTTGTAATTTTATAACCGAATTGATGAAAGTATTAAGACGCTTGGTGTTCGTTGTTTCACCCACTCAACGAAATTTTAAAGAATTTATTTAAACAAATTTGCATAAAATGAAAGTGTTAACTATAGCTTTTTTAAGTTTGAAAACGCAATTTATGGTAATTTATTTTGGGATTAGGTTATAGACGCGTGCGCAAGTTTACCTCTCGCTCTTTACTTACCTTATACGATTAACGGTCCGTTTGTCTAGAAAAGTCAACACTTAGTAGAATTGTAATACATACATAAATACATAGTACAGATGTTTTAAGATGTAACCACTAAAGTTAATTTTTAGAAAAATCATAACCAATATTATTTTCAATGGGGGGAAACATCGTAGTTACATCGCAGTTGATAAGAAATTTATGCAATTATTTTTATATAATTTTTATCAAGCTGAGTATATTTAAAGTGCTTTGTAACACTCGTGCCTAAAATTTATCAAACATAAGCAAATGTAAATCAAATTTATGCAATATAATAATATTAGGTATAAACTATAAAAAATTGATTAAAAATGTTTTCTTTTAAGTAAAATAGGAGAGCTTTCATGATGGTCACCCGAGTGGAATGCGCGTGGGCATGCTAACGAACAACTTAATAGTAAATTAGTAAACGGCTTACTATTGAAAATGATCAACACATATTTTTTATTAATAACGGTAGTCGTTTCTAGGCCAATTCTACTGGTTATTGTGAAAACGTACTTTTGTTATGCATATCAAAACAAAGATTTTGCTGCACAATATTGACAGTATGTCAAAGTAAAGTATTTACTGAAACATACATTACAATGAGGCACTAGAACTGTTATAACTAAAAAAACGTTTTACGGAGGCAACCCTTAAATTATCCATAACCTCTACAGCGCAACGGTTAGCGGGCTTTTACCAAGAGGTCTCTGCTTTGACCGCCCGCTCGAAACAAATATATATATAACTGTTTTATTTGTTATTGCTATTTCAGCTTTATTATTTACTAGCTTTTACCCGTGGCTTCGCTCGCATTTGAGTCATTAAATAAGTATATATGATGATGATCGGTTAAGTAGTTGTTGCGTGAAAACGTAACAAACAAACTCACATTCACATTTATAATATTAGTAGGGATTAACTCGATTTTATTTTAAACTAAATTAAAATTTTACTAATTTACATTCATACATTCAATATTAGGTATCTGATTATGTAAGTATTGATTTTATCTAGACGTGAACTTATTATATGAAAAAAAAATGTTTGGTATTATATTTTTTAAATCATTTAATTTTAATTCACTTAAATAAATATTTAGAGTTCATGAACAATCCTATTTATATTAGTATGTAAGTGTCCTATATTCTTGATGACATATATGGTTATACGATAAAGGTAGATCTAATATGTCAATATACAAAAGTGTCTGCAAACATGGCACTAGGCGATGACACTGTGCTAAATAGAGTGACAATAATATTCACGTTCGTGGGATAAATAAATTCGCATATAACAATACATTGCTATCGGAAATGGGTTTATTCAGATTCTTTCCTTTCGCTTAATTAACGTATATTGCATTTTATTCATAATTATATTATCGTTTATATATATTTACAAAACTTGGTGTTACATCAAGATATATTATATGCCGATGTAATTATAAATTCCATTAACGACCGCTCCAATATTGCAAATAGTGAAGTTTACCCCATGGCTTAATGTACAAGAAAGTGGTCATAGCACTTGCACAAGACAAATGAAGATAACAATTGTAGCAACGCGGAAGTGAATAAGTGCGTCTTCATAGAATATGTAAAGTTTACCTTAACCGAGTACCACCTGTGCTCTATTCTCTTATCTAACACAAAACGGATCTTAAAGTGACTGATAAAGAATCGACGTCTACTTTACGTATTTGAGCTCCATAACTTCTTTTCACTTAGCTTCGGCATTAAATCAGCTGTGGCGATTTGTGCAGTGCCTATCTCAGTACTTAGTCGCTGGATCACTTTACTTATCTGAGCTTGAAGTGTGCATCTCTTCCTCCCACCAGTCGCGTGCATCGATCACTTTCGCATTCACTGACCACACTCGAAGCTTATTCCATTACGGCCGCGCATTTTTTAAAATATCTTGTTACTATTAGGTATACAATTAACTTTTAAGATCAGATCACATGAATGATTTCATAGAGTTTCATACCATTACTTTGTATAAATGTGTTTTGAGTATTAACTGATGATTATGTTTAATAAAGTTAAAACAACTTCGTAAACCAACAGCAAAGGACTACGGGTCACCAAAGAGCTATACAATACTAGTATTTATATCATTATAAATCCACTCAAGTTCAACATTACATGTTAGGTGTTTGAAGCATCTCCATTTTAGGGTTATAGTGTACAACAAGTGGTTGAGCTGTGATGCTCTGCGCGGAGATCGGAATGTGCAGGCCCCGGGGTAGAAAGTACGCCTGCGGCGGACCTACCGTTATCTGCAGAGTACGACAGCGGATCTATTCAACGGTTAATACCTAATTGCCTACAAGCTTTTGGATCCCTAGAAGTTACCACGTTGAGTAAATTCACGAATGTTGCCGATTATTGACGTTGACTTTAAATTTTCTTCAAAAATACTTTTGCGCTTTGCTTGTATCTTTATTGATGAACAGAAATTGAAGCTGTATTTCAATATGTAATATCATCTATGAAATTAAATTTCGAGTAAAATGCGATACATAATAATACATGCATCTTCTCTTAATGCAATAAAATCAATAACTGTTATAACTACATATTAATATTTATTATGTAATGAGTTTGTTTCTTTAAGTGAGTTTTTTGTAATTAAAGTGGTTTAATATAAATTTTGGTGCCGGAGTAAAGTTAAACGAGCAGAGTAATTAATGTTATTACGTAACTTGTTTAAGAAGATATTGTGCGCTCCAACATAAAGCACGTGTTGAATTAAAAACATCCTTTTTCACGCATCGTTTAAAGTTACGTAACATTCTTTCACTCACCGCGAAAGTTAATAATTGGCGTGGAAGACAAGGTTCCGTAAAATGTATTATTATATACATAAATGTAATTATTTCGCTTACCTACTTTGGATGTGTGTATAAAATTTACCTTATCAAAGATTTTAAGAATGCTGTATTATTTATTCATTGCTAATTACAAATATTCAATCTTTTGTTTTGTTTTTTCTTTTGTGGACTGTTTCATTTAGGCATAATTATGGTTTAACTGTTGATATATGTAAGATGGTCTCTCATAAGAGCTTTTTATGTAATACAAGGTTGGTATTTAATAAGTCTTGGCGGTGTGTAGACAAGGATAAGTGCATAAAAAGAAAACTGGTTCCTATAAATAAATGTTATTATAAATATGAAGTATAATACAAGTGAAAGGAATAATTTGATATTCATATGTTTTTATAAAAAGATTTTGCTCTACAATGTTGCTAAAAGGAAACTGTAATATTCTTGCTATTTGTATTACCATAAAATTGTATTTACAATAATAGCTCAGTTATATAAGTTCCTTAACAAACCTCTTAGTTTCCAGACCACATTAATCTAAGCTTGGACGTATTTACATGCCAGCATCCCTTCCGCCTGTCAACGTCGATCGCGACTGATCGCGACGCTCACAAAGTCCTGACACCATAACGCGAATAATTTACAGGACAAATATTTTTTATTTTAAACGATCAGATATATATTTATTAAAATAAAAAGTTAGTATTAAAATGTAAATAATTTAACATAAATAATATAAAAGCTGATTAATTTTAATTTTATTATTAAAGTGACAAAAAGTCTGTGTTATTTTATAGAGCATGGAACAACCATGACAACCAGTCTTGGTATAAGGTATGTGCCAAATATGGTCGAGGGCGGTCCGTTTCATGTCCGCTATCTTTCAAATTTAACTATACGCATTTCCTTTCGTTGTGTCAGCAAAGGCTTACATTTTGGGACAAAGTATTATTACTAAAACAAAGAACAACTATAATTTCATATTATAGATGGAAAATAAATTTACGCAAACAACAGTTGTGTACAGAGTAGGTACATACTACACAATAAAATATCGGTGCAAATAAGGAATTTGAGACGCACCTGATACGTCCTTTTGACCTACCGTCCGAGATCTAGGTGAAGACTTAGCAATACTTAGCATGTCTGTTTCTATCTCTCTTCCTACTTTTGCGTGTGAGAGAGAAGGGTGCACTTGACCCACTGTAGCTTGGAGCAGGTTGGAGGGAATCCGGAAGGTATAGAAAGGAGCCGTAAGATGCACTTTTTCCTTCAATGGAAAGCGATTTAAGTTTTTGCTAAACGATTATGAGCTCTACGCGATATTTACAATTCGTATTAAGCTATTAAATTTTCATTTAATTGTACCTATCTGCTGTTTTATTATTTGATTAATTCAATTTAAACAATGCGAGTATTAACTTATTATTTCCTGTGGTTGTGCGTGGACTAGTGATGGCCTACATAATCTCTAACCTCCATTATAATATAATCGATGGAATTTTATTGAGTATCGACTTGATTGTGATTACGCTGTCAACCGTATATCCTGTGACAATTCCCCCTTCCCGACCTCTTCCCGTTTCCCCTCTTTAAAGTCTCATAAATTAGGTAGGAAGCTGTTGCGAAAGTCTAGCATTAATTTATTTAAATTATATATGTAATGTACTTAATGTATGTAAATGTATATAATAAACTAAAATACTTTATTAATTGATTGTGTTTTATTTATTAGTTTAAGAAATTCCATTAATGTTTATGTGTTTATTATTATTGTTGATTTTGAAGTATATAAACACAATAATAATAATAATAAATTCACTATATATTATTACATCTTTTACCAGTAAAATAAGTTTATAATTTATAATGATGTGGGAATCTGGTACCTGAACTAGGACTCATGTTCACTACACTACTATAGACCGTTTTATAAAATACAGATTATTATTAAAAATCTGTATTTGATTTTTAATTCTTTACGAGTACATGCACCATTAGCCGTGGTCATAGGGCGAAACGAACAATTATAGCATTTCCGTCTTGATACAACCGATGTTAGTAATTTAATTTAACAAATGTTATAAAACGTTTACATATTCGAGTAATTCGAGAGAGAAATGTAATTTATATAATTTGTAATTGTCGCTATTGTTGACACTACTTACGGTAAAATAAAGCTAATGGTTAGATAATTGCAGCAGCTCATAAAAATAATTCAATACCTCAATGTCTTGAAGTTTGCATTAAATTGTTTAATTCGAATATAATTGCTCGGCGTTATAAATTGTGTTATTTTAAAAGTGTATTTTCATGACATGCAGATGCTCGTAATTAGGCGAATATAAATTTTCATTGTAGCTATGATAACATGTTACGTTATAAAATATACGGTCATTATTATATCGTATTTTTAATTTAATGCAAGCCGCACCTAGACAATAGTTACATGTTGGGTGGCTGATTCTGTTTCACTAAAATAATCATAACGATTTTACATAACAAAACGTTATTCAATATCGCGTTATCAGTGATAATAGATTTCTAGTTAGACCAGTTCGGGCCATGTACGCAACTTCCTATTCTCTTATCAACGGTAAACAATACTATTTTCTTCATTACGAATTAATTTTAATCAGTAAAAAAATGCTTGTACTTAAAAACTTAGTCCGTTTATAATGATTATAAAAACAAAGTTTTTTGATAAGAGTGTTCGCTTTCTAATTTCTGTATTGATGCAAGATTGTAGATTTAAAGTATTTCATCAGATATTGAAATACTTAGATAGTAGAGCGTTACGCGCTGTTACTTTCAGAGTCTAAGGGTTACTCTTGAATCAAATAAGCCGAGGGTACTCAATGACATGCGCCAGCGATCGGATTCTCATGCTCATACGCATCACGCATCGCCAGCCACACACAATAACTACAATATGTGCCTGCCGTGTGATGTACCGTGAAAATGCCGTAACTACGTTACTAATCGACGTAAATAATACACTATATCGGTTGATTGCTTTCAAATCGATTTTTGATTTCGAAATTTCTATCTCATCTGCTCATAGATTGCTTTCAATTGTTTTTAATTAATACTTATGACATAATGGTAGTTATATAAAGAATAAATTCCTCTCGCGGAAAGAAATTTGCATCATTAAAATGGCTGATGTTTTCTGCTGATAGTTTCAGTAGGTATTCATATTTTTTACAACTTTTTCCGGGAAAAGACACACCTTCATGAAACGTACCTACTTTGTAATGAATCAACTTATACGAAATTAAAGTTTAGTAAAAAATATGATTAGTGATAGTCACCGATAAGGTAATGGCGACCACTCTATCAAAATACAAATATACTTGAATATATTATCAGAAAGACATATAAGTTACACTTGCTAGATAAGCAAAAAACTCACAATTATGACTTTGATGGTCAATCATAAATGTAAATAGAATAAAGTTGAGTATTGATGTTTCGTTACGAGTATCAGTGTGAAAATAAGACACCTGTTTTTAAAAAAGTAAAATAAATATATACCTATATATAGAAGTCATTCTGATAAGAATAAATTGCGTTATGACTTAATGCAATATGTTATTTTTAATTTTGTTTACGACAAAATTATTTTAAACATAAGTAGAACGGATATAAATGAAAAATTCGCGATAAGTTCTTTGTTTTCCCTATAAACAAACAATTTTTTAAATGTAGCTCTTTGGGTACAGATTTTACATGAGAACGTAATAGAACAAATTCATATTGATACTAGCCGGGACTTGAAAGGACAGGAGCAGGAGGGGTATCGCGTGCTGTTATGGCAAATGTTTTATATAAATTCTTTTGTTTAACCTTAGATGAATTGTTAAGTATATAATTAGTATTCTTTATATGAAGTGACATTGTCACGTCTGCGTCGAATGGTATGAGGTGCGACGAGTTCTGTATGGTAGCGCTCTACATCTGTATTCAACTTACATAGCAGAGAAGTGTGTGTGACGTCACAATATTAACTTATAACGAGAAAAGTGTCTCAGATTCTCGTATTCCAGTGCCGATCGTATAGATAATGATTATCGAATATTTTGTGTAAATGATGATGTATATTAATACTTGCAGCTATGAAAACGTAAAGAAGAACGAGGAGGGAGAGGGGAAGGGTTTTTTATGCTAGTATTAATTGAATTGTGTTTTGAATTGAGAATCCACAATTATAAAGAAATGTTGATCCGTTTACCGCAGATAAAATGTAATCGGTTAATTTTGTAAACAAGAAACTTTAGCCGAATTTAAAACTAATTAAAACGAGACCGGTATTTTAAAACAGTATTGTATTAAAACATTTAATAAAAACTATATGCATACCTGCATCGGGTGCCAAGAGTCCAGGATAATGGGACCGAAGCCTTGTGTAACGCCCCAGCGCCCGCCGCCCGGCACTATCTACAAATGAAACATTAACATTGTTAATAATCAAATATTTCACTCAAATCAAATTTATATATACAGTGTGAGATGTTAAGACGTGAAAGCTCTGGTCAATGATCACTAAGACTTCTATGCCTAAAAAATTAAATTTAATAATCAATTTTTTATTTTTCGTAATTTAATCGTAATACAATTATAAAACAAATTATAAAAATTTTATTGTTTGTAAAGTTTTTGTTATAAATATATACATACTTATTATAAATTGGTACTTAGTATATAGCTAGACAATGTAGGCTTTTGAAGAAAGTATAATTGGAGATAATGTGAGTGAAAACGGTTGTTAAATAGACAAACCATTAACTTGGAGTTAAGTTCTTCGTGTGCTGTTAATATTACGTAATAATTTACTTATTTAAACACTTTCCCTGATATATGCTAAACTAAAGAAACTATACAAATTAGTTTGATATGACCAATACATGTGATAAATAATCGTATAAATCATACATTTTAAGATATTATAATAAAATGTCGCAATTACTCATTAACAAATGAAACAGAGAAAGTAAACAGCTTCTGAGAATGTGTTCGAAAGTTGCAATATAATTTTTATCTTCCCAAGATATTTGGTAATTTGTGAGTTAAATTATTGTTTTATATAAAAATATTACGGTCTACATTGTATGGTATGTAATAAACTAGTACATTTAAAATCCGATCACGTTATATGTGACCTCACCATTATTGTAAATGATTGTATCTCTTTTTGTAATTCGGAAAGTAAGTACGGAATAATGGCGTATTAATAAATCCGTATCTATCCCCAATAATTGTAGATTTAATCTTGCTTGCGATAAATATTAGTATGAGCTAAATTCAAGCGATTGTTTATAAGTAACCTATTACCTATATATATTATATCTAGGTAAACAAATATCCTATATATAGAATTCATACTATATGACTGGATAATATCTTATCTAAATATAAATAATGTACTAAAATGTATATTCACAAACGAGAAAAATATTTATATAACACACACGAAGAATGGAAATCGTTCTATATATTTATAGATTAATAGTTTATAAGTAAATGTTGTATCAGTATTAGTTAATTAAAAAAACAGTATAGTAATAATTATTGTGCGTTTATAGTAAATTCTGAAAATAGGTTTCGCCATTAAACGTGCGGTCTGAGTTCATTAATGTCTAGAAATACTATTAAGAAAAATTGCAATAAAAATTATTAATTTAAATTATTTTAATATTTCAAGAGTTCGTATATCTAAAAGAGAAGTAATGCGATAGATGTGTACGTCGAGTAAAATGTTCGTATGCAAGATAGTACCTACTTACTGACATACGAGTTTGGGCGCTCGCGTTTAGTACGATACAAAGTTTAATTATAGAATTATCGTTTTGTATAACGAGATGATGCAGAATATTTATAATAACCGAAGTCAGTGATAAGGAACAATAGATATTCTTTTATCCAAATAACCTCTAATCACCTTATTATATTGGTCAGATAATTCAGGAAATTTAATAAATTTACGTTTTAAATATAAAAATAACATTTTTAGTTAATTCAGAACCATTACATTGTGTTAAAGGGAATCCTGCGCTATAATGAGCGTCAAACAAACGAGGATAAGTATATATAAAATAGTTCTACATATAAACTAAGGAAAAATATGGAGGAAATTTCTCTATTTTCTAAAATTTCTTAATTGATTGAACGGGCCGTTGTTTTCAATAAAATACTTAGAGTGTCTCCTACAATAATATAACCAAGGGTAGTTTAAAGAGCGGAGGAAGAACCAGACGAAGTTAAATAAGAATATTCACTGTACAAACTGTTCGTTAGTCAATGATATTGTTTTAATTTTAATGTTAATTGTAATGTCAACTCTTTTGCGCCTGGCAGCAAGCCTGTGACAAGCGGGAATACGAACGGGTAATATGAATATCTATGTAAGTTTAATAGCTGTAATAAAATAGTACTGAAGAAGTATAATCACAATGTGTCCAGGAACCACCAAACATCTTAGACATGTTGGCCTTTATTAACTGAAATAACAATTTTCTTTGTAATCGAAAAATGTTACTGCGATTGCGTTTGCGGGTGCGGTTGAGAATTGAACGCGGTTTAGAACGCGATAGAAGTCGCGGTTGCGGGTTTGATTGAAATTACAGTAAACTTACAATAAAATAAAACGTTGTTGCTTTGAAAATATATCTTCATCACATATAACTCAAACTTTATAATTATTTGTATGTAAAAGAGTTTAAGATTAGACAATTTTATCGCCAGGTGTATATTTTAATTACAATTATTTAAGGATGTGAACCACAAAGGTGAACTTGTTGAGACTTTAAATTCCTATAATTAATTAATTAATTAAGATATAAGGCAGCAAGCATTCCAGCATCTTTATTCAAGCCATATATAAGGACTGACCATGCAAGTAATTGAAGTCGGCCATTTATGAATTTCACCATCAAATAATACTATATTTTGCTGTGAATTAGAAAAACACAATTCAACAATTGCAGTAGCCCGATTACTCGTCGACAGGGGTAAATAATCCTACTAATAAAGTTTTATTGTACAGAATGACTATGACTCATAATATACCATAGCGATAGGTTTTATAGATAAAGAGAAGTAATTTTATATGAATTCATCATTTTTCACAATCATTCTATTATCTGCCCAACATTGTGGTTGTAACGAGAAAATTCTCCTTAAACCTCCTTCCCCATTGACATGTGTTTTATTTTATTATATTATTTACAATCATGCAATAGATAATAATTTAGAAATTCAGCTTTTTGTATATTGAGTATAGTGAATATTGAATAACGAACGGAAACTAATCAATATAAATTTTAATGAATTTAAAGTGAATTTAAGCATCAAAGTAACCAAAGTTTAGAGGGATGTATATAACTGTATTTTGCGGAATAACTTTTTGAATGCTCGAAGGATCTAGCGGAATTACTCGCTTATAAAGATATAGAAAGGCGAATTCAAGTCATCGCGGAATAAAAAGAAATATAAATTCTCTTGAGGAAAAAATACATGCACCAGTGACCTAGATTGTTGGCACAGTACTTCACTAATCTGTTGATAATACGCGATTAAGATATAAAAATAACATTATGCATTTAAAACATGCAGCAGCTTTAAGAACAGTTGCGGAGAAAAAATGTGAAGTGCGAGGCGACGGCCGAAGGCAAGGGAGCTGCAGGAAGAATTACCTGATGGGAATAATGGTGCGAACACTTGTAGTTAATTTAGTACTATCTAGTTGTAGATAAAAAATCTGAAAGTAGGTTGCAGGGTGTTTATTGCACGGAATTAAGACCCTACATACATGAAGGGAATTTTCCGGGAAATCTATATGACGAATTAGAGAACATATTATATTTTAAGGCTATTTAAATAAAAATTAAAGTTATGTTAGATAAATTGAACCGGTAAGGTTGCTCTTGCTAGGTACTTATATATACGATAATTTAAAGTAATAAAACAGCTATTTAGTAGGTTAATAAAGTTTTCCGAAAGACAATATATGCTGATAATATGCACATATTTCAGCAATTATTTAAAAGCTCATGTCTGAAATCTGGACTAACTTTTCTGTCTCTACCAAGTCAGATAGATTATTAGTCAAAACCTAAAGATTAATGAAATCGATTTACTATCTAAAATGTATGGTTTATACAAATAGTAAGTGCAAATTAACAGATCATGTGCGGCAGTTCACGTGCTAATAGTGACTGTTGTTGTTAATACTAACTTGATCACCCACAATATCCTCAGCGGCTCGCAAGGCACAGCACGCCTCCATTCCGGCCCGGCACACCAGCCGGGCAAAGACCACTGCACAGATCAACACACAAGTCACTAAAATAACGCAATGTTAACTACCTACATTATCAACGCGTGCGCGCTGACACTGCGCATTGAGCACTGACGACGCGAAGGCGGCGCGACGCCCCTCGGATAGTCCGCCCCGCAACTGATTACGAGAGATTATGATAGTGGCCCGTAAAGACCGGTACTCTTGCTTATGTCTTGGGGAAC
Source organism: Tineola bisselliella (assembly GCA_028551675.1). Lineage (NCBI taxonomy): Eukaryota > Metazoa > Arthropoda > Insecta > Lepidoptera > Tineidae > Tineola > Tineola bisselliella. The sequence continues at coordinate 259,487 of JAPWLS010001795.1, forward strand.
AACGCACGCGAGTGACCTGCACTATCATTGCTTACTAGACAATTTTTACTTCACTCGCTGTTAATTTAAAGCGGAGGCGATTGCTGCTAGAAGAAGTTAGCGTTGATATAATAATGACAGTAAATACATATGTATAATAATAATACTAAATACATGTACATACAAAGCCCCGACTTCAAACTGGAATATCATGTAGTGTGTGTTTCTGTTCAATGACAATCCGAAACAAATACATACCTTTTACCTTTAGGAATAGAGTCTGAGGCCTCTGCGCAACAGACGGGCGCGATAATTACTAAGCCATAGAATCAAGTATTTGGTAGTGCTTGAAAACTTAAAATAATCAAATACAACGTCACAACCTTTATAAATTAAACAAAACTCAATTGTTTGGTGCGAGCAATGGCTGTAACCAAGATAAAAAATCTTAATAATTTGTGGCAATAGTCTTAAAATAGCGGTAGGTCCTGATAGAAAGAACGAGAATAAATAAAATAAAATAAAATAAACCGCTTCTTAAAGCTCATATACATATTTATTTATTTTTAAAAAATTTAAACAAATCTAACATAAAACAATTGTTTAAATCGTACGACAACAATTAATAAAATTAAATTAAAATTGAATTATATAATAACAAATAAAAAAGTGACTTCATGTTGGACTTACTTCGTGAGTATTATGATAATACGATCCACAGTAACTTTAATTGCTTTTTGTTTGCAGCTTTTGTACGTTAATAAACATAAAAAGCAAACAGCTCTCATGGATCGTCGACATTGTTTATGTTTATATTATAAAGTAAATTAACGAGATAAGTGGAGATGAATATCTCGTAAAGGTTTAATACAGAACTATAATCATGTTATTTGCAAACAATAATGTACAAAGGCAGTACTTAACAAACAAGATTGACATGTAATGGTAATTTAAATAAACCAGTAATTAGATGCTAGTTTTACATAAAATATAATATGAAGTTGACAACTAAATTAGCCAGCGTGGAATCACTTTATTTCAGTATTATAAATTACTATATTAATACATTTTATAATACTCGTACTAATCAAATTAAACTGTATAACAAAACAAGTGAATCTGAACAACGAAATCAATAGATATTAAACTTTATTTTTAAAAACATTGCGTTCTGTAACCACTGTTATAATATTATCATTGGGTTATTTTAGATGGCAACTGATAAATAATTATTATACATTTACAATAAATTTATATGATTAATAAAAACGATCAACGTTTTCGATGTAAATAGCTATTTATTATTTCTTTTTTATAGTTATAGTCTTCTTTCTATTTCAGTAGTCCATTTTCAGTAAATTATTATTAATAAAATATTTACTCAAACTTTGGACGGAGTTTTGTAGGGAAATCGGATATTTAATATGTTTTTATATTTTTCATCAATGCACGTTCACAAACACTTAATGGGTAATAATTCACCATTAATACTAAAATAAGCACGAAAACAAGTTTAAGTAAATAATTTAAGAGGCATACTATCCAACAAAACTCCGTTATTTTTTAAATGTTAATCAGGCTCAGACTGTAATTCCTCCAGAATTTCCAAAGTCGCGTGGTGACACCCGGATATTAGACAAGACATACCTATAATTGCTAAAATTATGTCTCTAAATAATTTATAATTACATGGTCCATATCCTATAACATAATACGTGCAGAGGTCGAGTATTGCGGGAAACACCAATCCCAGAAGTGAGAGGCAAAATGCACCAAAAAATGCGATGAACGGACCCAAAGTTGGAATTAACCATGCGAACCCCCCTGAAAACAAAAATAGGCTTTACAAAACAAATTGATATTCAAGGTCCACTGTACATGCAGGCATGTAGGATAATAGTAGTTTGATCACTTGACAAAGCTATGTTGGTTTTATTGGTAACATTTCTCTTGATCATCCCTGAAAAATATTCGCTTAGTTAAGCCCAGAAACGATAATAATTACACACTATCATATAATAAAATTAAATTCAGTTTTATTCTACATTACAGCCATCTATTAGAAAATAACTGCAATACAACAATGTTTAGCGCCATCTATCCAGAACTTGTGTAACTTGTATAAACTTAACCAGACTTAATTCCTCATTATTAATGTAGATGGCACTTCATAATAACAGTAAGTAAAGGTTTTAGAGTGGAGAAAAATTCTAAAGCCCATTGTTCGCAGAAATTTTCAACCTAAAGCCCACATATTCATGTATCATGCGTGGCGTATGCGTATAATGACTAATATGAAAACCCTTTTATAAACCACATTGTACGAATTAAATAAAGTGGTCTCCCTATTATAGTTAAATAGATTATGTAAATAAAAATTTAGTTGGATTTTAAAATGCGTTTATCATTGTATAAAGTCACTAGAAACTTTTTAGTTGTTTACATAAGTACTGAATATTTAATAGACTCAAAGTACATGTTTCAACATTATTAGGCTCTGTATTACGACATAGTTTCGAGGCATAATAGGCGGTTATACCGAATTCATGACTGTAATTGCATTGTACACTGTAGTATTGAAAATTTCCTATGATTCACCCCAAAGAATTGTGGCGCCGTTTTACGATCGATCACAATTATGTTTCCAGGTAATGGTTACCCAGTAACTACTATACCATGATGATATATTCAGCATGTTGTATTTTAAATAAGACCAAATTGTAAAGTAAGTGTACGTTCGTTATAAAGAAGGCGTATTATGAATTGATTTTTTTGGCGTTTGCTATTGCGTCATTATTGCAATACTTTACTGAGAGTATCAGGACTGAGACACTACATATATTATTGAAATGATTATTTTTAATGTCTAGTACATTTTTATAATTAAGAGTTTTTATTAGATTTTGTTTCTGTTTCTCTCTCTTCAATCTTATTTTATGAGATCGCAATTTATCTCCAGAGGTATCAAAGACTAATAACTTTGACTGCTTTATACATTTATTGACCGATTCAAGCAATTACGAATACGTTAACAAAACACTATACTTACACGGAGTAAGGACAAGACAAATTTTTAATAATATATTTGTGATACGAATTTTATCAGGTTTTATTTTCTTTTTCAGTTTCCTCATTAGAATGCTGTACGCTACAAAGTTTTGCAGCGGAAACGATAGAAATATTGCAATGGCCATAAACGCCTTCGCTACTTGAGCTTTCCTAAAACATTTCATTATTTAATGCTATTCTTTGCTTTCTTTCATCTTTTATCTTTTATCTTCCTAAAGCAAGTATAAATTAAATATTTTTATAGAAGATTAAATATTTACTTTTGCGTTTCTGGCAAATTCAGAGTAATTGAAGCTAGAATATTATTCCCGTACTTTAGATAGCCAACAATTCCAACTATAGCATATAAGCTTATAATCATACCCATGCCCAAGTTGAACAGTCCAAAAAGACCGATAAACTGTTTCGGTTTTTCCATGTTATATTCTAATGCGAGGATCTGGAAATAAAATATGAAAACCTTCATTTAAAAGTGCTCTAACTAAGTTTTGATCAAACTCAAGTCATTTTTTATAATACTTAAATTTCAATCCACACTATTTCTAACTGTTTCAAACTATTTCTTTGTACAATATATGCTTTGTTCTTATAGTTTGATATATTTATCTTCATATCTCTAAACTCATATCCCGCACGTAAATTAATTGTGATGTTCTAAATTTAATACATACCACTCCGACAGCTTCTATAGCAAACAATGTAGTTCCAATGAAAATAGGAAGACCTTCCAATGTTGGTTTGAACAATTTGTCGTCATCAATTTCTAAGTTTGTTTCAAGGAGATAGTAGAACACTAATATTAGACCCAAAATTGTGAGGCCATTCGCCACGGAAGACATACCACTTAGGAATTTCAGATCCATAACCATATTAGCAAGAGCTAGTGGCACAAGAATAAATACGACATGCATACGAAGTGAGTAATATATTTCGTGAAAGTCAAGCAACTGGAACAAAAGCGTGATTTCTAGGGTTATTCGCGAACATGAACTTGAGCCCCTATACCAGGGGTGACCAAGTTCCTTGATAGTCCGAGCCATTTTACAAAATTTTTCGCAGCCGCAATTAAATATGTATTTAAAAGGTATTCAAAAAGCATTGTACGAAATATGAAAGATTATCATATTTGTTGTCAATAATTTAAAAGACATTATGAAACATATACGGAACGATAATAAGATAAACTTGATGGAACTCGGGCACATTTATCAAGAGCCACAAATAATCCTTCAAAGAGCCACATATGACTTACCAGCCGCAGGTTGGCCCCCTGCCTTATACGATTTTATTCCGATTGTTTCAATCCGACACTGCAGAAGTCATAGTCAAGGTAAAACCAAGGTAGGTGTTCATTGGAGGATTAATAATTGGGATTATTATTATTGTAAATAATAGTTTAAAAACTTCTATATAATACGTGTTCTTTTGATTTTAAGCTAAAGACTGCTTTAAATGCCGAAAAAAAACCTGCAGTTATCGATTTCGATGTATCAGCTTGAGTAAGCAAATATATTAATATCGCTTATGATAAACTTTGTTAGTTTAAAATGTAATTACCTGCTTAATATTACTAGCGACAAATATAACGTATACGCAGCAAAGGCCAACTTGCCAAATGATCAACACGGTATCTACGAAAAAAGCAGCAGCTCTTCCGCATCCCCTGGCACATTTCGGGCCATCTTCCAACGCGATTCTCATCGACTTCGAATATGCTATATAGCCACGTCTTTTTCGTTTGCATAATTGATATTGGGCTAAAATCTATATATAATGTTATATTAAATATCAGTGAGACATTTCGTAACTATTAATACCTACTACCAGAATTACAATTATAATTACTTTTAAAGAGTATAACTTTCTTTTATTTACATATTTTTGAAATACATTTTATTACAATAGAAATAAATATCTAGTGTATCTTAAATTAAATTTAATTTTGATTTAAACTAACAAAATGTTGATTTTACAACAAACAAAGAATAAAAGTTCAGTTTGTTACCAGCAAATGAATGCAATATGCAGCCACTATTCCCACGGTGACGATGCCCACGAATCCAACCAAGACTCCTACACGGGACATTGCATTCGGCATAGCGAGGATACCAGCGCCAATGCTGCCTTTCAGGAGATGAGTCATTGTGTCCAGGTACCTGATATTAAAATAAAATTATTGCTCATACGATGTTTATGAAATTCATTCCTAATACGGCAGTAAAGAAGTGACAGATAGTTATAATTTTTATTTGTTGAGATGTTGTCAAAAGGAATAATAGCGGGCGGACAAGCTGACTAAGTACAGTGGCTTTTTTAATCTATATTTGACTGCGTTTCTTCCTGACAGATGGGTCAGCCCTCCTAGATTGGCTCGGCTAATGTTGTGATCTGTCGGACCATCGTAAACTCTTCGCTATATTCCAACTACTTCTAAGCTGATCCCGAAATGAGACTACGCCACTTCACGGGTTTCACACTTTCAAACTCTTTTATCGTGTACTTATGAATACAAATATATACTAACGAAGTCGGTTTTTCGATTGTTCTATGTTCATGAGGATCGTACTCTTCATTGTTATCCTCTATAAATAAAGTAAGTCATTACAATATATAATAAAATATAATGATTAAGAATTTATTAGATATTTATTAGACGATATTTAAAAGAATTATTCTACCAGTAAAGGACAGGCGTAGGCGTTGTTGGCAGATAATAAAATAAATTCAATACTAGGAGACTACTCTTTAGGCAAGTATAACGTTAGATTGAGATACACTATACTACGGGGAGTACGGTCTACTGAAAAATGATTTCTTTTCTATGGCTAATAACAACTTGTAGTGACGTTTTAGATTATTTGGGTACATGATATGGCTAGAACAATCTTTTCTTTATCTATTTCTTTTTTAAATTATGGAACGTAGACATAGAACTTTTCGTGCATTACTACTATTCTATATTGTATATGTATTTAATTAAAAGGTATCACTTAAATGCGAATAAACAACCCCCCAATATTGTGTTCCTCATTGTGATTGATTCGAATGTCAAACGAATCAGTTTCAATAGTGGAACTGTTTTCGCCTATATTGGGGTAAATATACGCTTGTTGACTGTCATTTGAAGGTGAGACAGATATTCGTGGTATTTTATTAATAGCTTATTATCACAATGTGTCTCTCAATTATATGAAAGTACAAAAAAGTCAATTGAGTTCGTTTTGTGATATATCGTAATTGGGTATTAGTTTTAGTTATAGCTTGCAATACACTATATTTCTTTATTAATGTTTTAGCAAATACTAAATTTTTTTAAGTAAATCAAATGGGCTCTGTTAAATCAAAAAACGGTATTTTGAATTACTGTGTATTCATTTCACACTATAGTTTCTGTCAATATTAAAACTTAATGTAACATTTTATACGATTGTGCATATTTTAATATATGCAGAATCACACGCGAAAACATAAATTATATTTAAACGTGGTTAAATATTTAATATTTATTATTTCTATCTTATTCTTTGTTGTAAAAGAAGTAATTTATAATAAAAGTAATTAGCGATATTTAGTTACAGTAGCTAAAAGCTTTTTTCATTAAAGCAAACAATGTACTATATATAGTATATCGCTAGGCTGTCTGCAATAATGTACCCAGACGTGTCAGGAGTGGGAGTTAAAGGGAGACTAATAGCTAAGGGTGAACGTCCTAGCTAGGTAATTGGAAAGCTATATTTATTTATGTTGTAGACTAGATTAGACTGAAATTAAATTTATAAAGAAAAAAATACGTGGATAAATTCAAAGTTACTATTTTACACTATTTTAAAATCGCCTAAAACTACCTATATTATGTAATACTATTATCAATAAAATTTTATTACCTTCCCCATAAGAAACCAAACCAGCCATAAACTTGTAGATAAACATTTTAAATATTAATAAAACACAAATATAAGATAAAAAAGTTATGTTATGTATGTGACAGTTGTCAATCTTCTGCCAGTTGTGTTGTACAATCTTTTTCTTTTTTAAGGATAACATAATAGTTTAATATAATTTCCTATAAATTTTCTTGATCTTGATGAAAATGTTATAATCTAATTTCATCTATAGCAATCATAAATTTATTTCAATATCATGTTATATTAATTTGGTACATTGAAGTTCCGTGTTAGGCGTCCCCTTTCTGCCTCCTGTCTGGCGCCAGCAACCCTTCGCAGGTCGTCACTCTCGCGGGTGGCAAGGAGGAATCCTTCCTACTCCGAACCACCCTCAATGCGTTTCACTGTGTGCGCTGCTGCGTTCCCGGGCAAGTCTCGGATGCGAGGGAGCTTTTAAAGTTTTGTTATTTATTTTACTCAGCAACTCCATAGCTACCGGTACCTGTGCTTATATACTAAAGTACTTATTTATCTATAATAATACTTCAGTACATATATTAAACCCGATCAGAGTAGCGTCCCAAGTGGAGTTTGTATATAATACTTTTTCTAAATGATAATTGTTTTATTTTACTTTTTTAACTATCTAGTCTAACGGTATATATAGTATATACATAAATTCATTATATTAACATATTATTTTACTTTTCAATAACTTTGATAGAATGTTAACATTAATTGTGTGGGTGGTCTTCAAATGTTCACAAACATGTCTCTTCGATTTTTACTCTGACTTAATACAATGAATTATGCATGATTATATATTAACATAATATATTTTTATTTAATTTTAAAATGTTATAATGTAACAATTTGTAGATATAACTGTCGTTATATAACATAAAGCCGACCTACCCCAAGTTAGCCGCACCTCACTCCAATAAGAACGGCATTACGTTTATCGACCGCAAGACCGAGCCCAAAAATATTTATGCTGCAGAAATTCATCTTTAAAATATTTCAATTTTATTCTTTAGAATTATTTTATTTAAATAAATTATGAATCTCCAGGTGATCACTGCTTCAAGGAGTAGTATTTATTATTATTATTTTTATAATTCAGCTGTTTTTAATAATTTATTTTTAGATGATAAATGTATTTAGACTTCTGTAGATGTGGGAGTAAGATTAATGTTTTACGAAGCTATATTTGATCGGAGCTGTACGTGAAACTTTACAGACAATGATAGTTAGTTCAAATAAAGATAAATTGATTTGAATACTTACTCTCTATAAGTGAAATATATACACATGTTCTTAAACTTTCCAGACATTTAAAAGCACGTGTATTATCTTTTTTCTCAATATTCTCTTACTCGAAACTGTAATATAAGATGAAACCTTTCAAACTCACTTTTTGGGAAATATTATACTTGTCAAGAAGCCAATATATTGTTATTTCAAATAACGTTAATGTGATATTCAAGTGTTGTCTAGAGTCAGGCGTGTTCAGAATAACATGTCGCAGTTGAAAAAAAAAACATTATTTTTCAATAATCTTCACTCGTAAGTGAAATTATTGTTTTATTTAACATCAGCTAGACTGTGATCGGATATCAGGCTACTATAAGAAGTATCTATATATGTATATCTAATCCATTTAGTCAGTTCATTAATAGCCTGAAGTTTAATGGTATGAAATTAAAAAGGTGAAACTAATTCCAGTCTCCGATTATTTTAGTCAAAGGAAAATGTCAAATTCAATAAGAAATTTTCTACGTCAATTTATTCGCTCTCATTGAGCTAGAGTGTCAACGGTGGATATATGACGACGAGATGAATGTATACAGGTATAAAGGCTTTTGTATTTATAGACAGATTAGTACCATGAAGTCGCCGACGCGTCGCCAACCCCCGCGACTCATGCTTGATCAAGTTCTTTGTTCTCTAAGAGTTAATTAAACCCGTAAATACAAAAGAACAGAAAAAGACACTCTACATTCTACTTGAATAACAAGCTGATTCAATATATTATCATTTTCTAAAAATCATTGGTCATCAGAATTAAATATTAGTACCTATACGTAAATGCATAATAACGCACTTTCTTTTTGAAAAAGCGTGAAAAATTAGTGTCATAAAAATATGTAGACTATTTTAATAAGTCAAAAAAAATGTTACCAACATACCTTTTTTTTATTTTATGCGTTTCCATAAATGAGATGAAAAACGAGTCATAATTTACCTACTACGAATTCCTAATACATGTACTAGGTGATTTATTACTACTTAAAAATTAATAAATAAAGTGGCAATATTTTAAACTAGACAATATACATTGTTCATTATTAGCGATGTCAGGCTACTCTTGGAAATTTTCACAAAAATGGCTTATCTTACATAAGTGAATATTTCTTATTAATATAGTTCTGTTTTATATCAGATAAAAGGATCCGACAACCGTTAAGGGCACCTTCAGGGCGTAGACACCCTATCCTAGAGGACGCACAACGGACGTTTTTTCTCGTGTATCTCTTTAATCTATCAAATAAATTTTCTTTTCTTTTGTTAATTCTTAATTTATTTAAAATTTCTGAGAAATAGTGATTTGTATTTGATTGTAGGCGTGATGCTAATTTCATATTTGGAATACAACTATGATTTAATAAGAATGTATTAACAGATAGCACCGAACGTATTATCTACCAATATCATGAAAATGTCACCTATAAACTGTAGGTATGTGGCATTCGCTATGCTATCGCAATTTTAAAAATAATATCTTCGTTCGATCTATAACAAACCGTGCCATAGTAGTGAAACGAAAAATACATTTGCATAATAAAAAAGCTTGTAATTAAAATAAAAGGGGTTGAAATCGGACTTAGAAATTTAAAAGAAATCGATTTTTAGTGCACGTATTATTCCGACTGCTATTCTTGTCCATCACCCGTCATTTGGGGGAGGTCATTATGTATTGATTTCTCGTTTTAATGTTTAACCGATATATTAGTAAAAAATACTAAGTGATCTGTAATTATTTTTTTTGAAATTGCAATTTCAAACATATATAGACATAAACTTTTCATCTTTATAATATTAGTATAAATTTCTACACAAAATAAATTCGATTTATAAGCCTGGTAATAAATCTAATTTATTTCTTATAAAATTTATTTTATGATTCAAGGATATTCTTTTATCTTTGTACATAGCCTTGTTTATCTTATTGGGACTTGTTATTATGAGGTTATTAGATTAAGTAGAATAAGTTTACGCATGATAAATTTCGTTACATTTTATTAAGTTAATATTGGTGAGTTTGAAATAAGAATCAAATACAGCTTCCGAGATACTAGAGAGCTTCTATCTAAGCTTTTTTACACGTGTCTCGTGGAATTTTATCTTCTTAAAGCTTCTATAAACGTTTGATGTTTCAGTACCCCGAGAAAAGAGATTGAGCTAATAATATCTAATAAATAATTATATACTATAATATATATGTAGGTATATACAAGGACAACTTAAAGATGTAGGACCCAGACCTGCAATAAACTTTAATAATAAATAAATACATATTTATTACTATTAATTAAAAAATATTTGTTCCGACCTTGACTCGAACCCGGGACCCCTGAGAAACAAGCTGGCGTGCTAACACAGGCCGTCATCATCATTATCACGAATAACCGCCAGCAGTGTGTCTGCTAATCTCATAATATGGTATACAGTGTTACATAGCAACAATAGTAAAAATCATTAGATATGCACTATAGTAGTTCCTGACAAAGGAAACTAGGAAGCGCTTAATAAATTATGTAACAGGTTTTAGTGAGGGGCACTGTTGCCAGGCAAACGTGGTAAGCGCTGGTGAGTTCTAAATCAATACCAGGAGCAGGGTGCAGTGGAGGTAGGAGGCATTTCAAAATGGCGGCATCCAGGAATCCCAACCAGTCTCCTGAACCTACAGCCCTCTGTCTGGCACACACACAGGTAAACTTACACCCACGACGTATAAACCTTATAAACCAAAAACCAGCATTTACACGAGTTGCTTTTTTATTATAAATAACATTAAACTTTTCCATTGACTTGTTTACTATCTCCAGGTATTGATCAATATTAAAGTTGTGTCTGATCTTTGATTAAATCGATTCGAGAGTCCTTGGATTTTAGAGATCAAAACCTCTATAACGAAATATCTAAAACCATTTCCAACACACACTTTCGTTTACAAATTACAATATTCTTTGCAGCGCACGTTTTATTTTATGTTCATAATGGTAGTTCCATTATATTACAAATGGACACGAAACTTGCATTAACTAATTTTATACAATATTATAATTATTTATTTTCTGAGACCAAAAAAAACACTCAGTGTGAATGACTCTTATACCTATACCTATATCAATCCATAACAGATGCATAGACTGCGGCGCAAAGATAATTAAATATCGTTGCAACCGGGCACATGGGGAGGTAGACAGGGAGAAATTCTGAGCTTTCAAAGTTGCTTTATATTTATTTTAGAGTGCGCTCAGGTTATTAAATGGTATGCTGTTGCTGGCCTGTAATAATATAGAAACATATGGATTTAAGAAATAAAATTTAAATTATTTTATATTTATATTAATAAAGTTGTTATTTAAATATCTTTTTAATGCCCATAATTTCTTTACTTTTAGCTTATCTGAAGTGCATTTCTCTGAATGATCAACTGCTTCTTCCAATGTCGTAACTACTTTTTGCATGTAGGTACAATGAACTCAGTATTGAATCGATTCAGCCATTTGAATTAAAAATGTATTGTCCTACTTTCTTATAAAATTATACTACATATAATGTTTATTTAAAATGATTTATGGATATACATATGTAGTGTATATTCGTAATTAATTGTTTAGCAGTGTTATTTACTGAAACTAGTCAATAATAAAATAAGGGCGTCCAGATAATATAATAAATTTACATACTCATGCTCTCGAAGCGGGCGGAAAATGGGTGATCGACGAACCTGTCTATCTACATACAGATTCCCAGACAGGAGGCACTTTGGAACGCTTTGCTCTGTTTACCTCCCATCTATTCTATAACCCCCTTATAAGGTTTAAAGTTTAGCAAAATCTATAATATATAAAGTTCAGTTTACTGTGTATGTAACTTTAAAATAAATAAATAAATAAATTCTTTATTGCAAAAAAAACAGTAATATTTTTTATACATAGGCGAGCTTAATGCCATCGGCATTATCTACCAGCTAACCTTTGTCGATGTGAGCGGTGATATTTGGTGCAATGAAAAGAAAAATAATAACTAAATATATACAATACATACATTGCATAAAATAATAACTAATAACATATACAATATACATACATATTACTTACATCATGTTACCAAAATATATATTAAATAATATAAAATATCAAGTAAATGACAACGTGTGAAATGTCATTACACACGTGTAACTAATAAAAAGGGTAGTTATTAATTTATAAATAAAAAACCAATAGTTAGTAATAAAGTATAAATAAAATCTGAATAGAGCGTCAATATTTCAAACAAATATCTTAAAAAATTATATTATTATAAATATATACCTATTCTATATTAATTTCAAAATACAACAATAGTTTGGGATTATTTTGCAGTCTCTACCAATAATTGCAATAGTTGGTTTTTTTTATGTACAGCATGATATATAAAATTTTAAAAATATTGGTAACGTTTTTTATCAATTCATATACGTATAAGCAAGCAAGCAATGCAACGTTGTGAACCGGCAATACACTTGCTACGATATCGATTGGCTACGACAATGCAATTCACTGGTAAACCACTCACTTAGAAAGGAGCTTCAATTTAAAACACCTTTTAAATTAAATATCTAAATATATACCTACGTTGCGTGTGACACTTTTGCAGCATCCTATCATCGCATATTTAGGATAATTTTGTTGGACTATATGAAATTATAATATATATATCTAAATACTATCTTCATATTAATGTGAGCGCATTTATTGTAATGTTTAAAATATTTCCTGAAAGAATAATATGAATCACCCTATATATTAATTTTAATCAAGTTAGTAATTCATAGAATGATAAAGGGGTGGTTATAGGACGGGAGCTCTGCAAATTGAACGCTAATTTTGTTTGAAAAGTCTCCTAACATCCTCCCAACTTTTTCCAGGGGCTCAGACAAGCATATACATGAATAGACTTATATTTTGAATCTCGACTACACCCTGGGTTATTAAACTTGCTATACAAACAGGTAGGTGCACTGAGCGCCCGCTTACTCACCCCACCGACCGTCTCGTCGAGAGCAGTTAGTCTAGATACGCACACAAATGCATTTACCTCCACACCCGGAAGTGACTAAATTGGTTTAATACTTTGAAGCATCTTGCAAACTCCGAGCGAGTTAGTCTCTCCCTATCCCTCTCTCTAAAACTCGTCTGGCTGTTGCATATACTAGGTTTTATCCTGATTGATCCACCATAAACGTGATGTTATTTTAATTTTAAATTCTATGGGAAAAAGACGACTTAAATTCGAACATTTTATTGCATTTTAATATTTGAAAATCTAATTTTAAATTAAGGAAGGCATATTTAGAACATACTAGCGACAATTTAGGGGCGCGTTAATACTAAACGACCAAATATTTGTGATAACATATAAATAAATAGTGTGGGTATCAGCAACAGGTTTACCTAAAAAACGTGATTTTGCTATTAATAATCTAGAAAATTTTCCTTACCTCCCCCACTCCCACACCATTAGTGTCTGAATAGCCTCCTACTGCAATATCGATCGCCACCTCCCAACAGTAGACATAAGGGTAGGGGTAGACTAAAACTGAATTTACACTATCTCGAAAAATATTTTATCGATTTTTTTAGTTGATTAGATAGAGATTTATACGAGTAAAAATCATTATCTACTTCTGAAAAATATATGTACGTGATTCTAGAAGTATGTTTTTACACATATTCATTGGAACTAATAGAGTATCTTTGTAAATTTAAACTCATATACTTCGCTTTTTATTTAGAGCATATCATATTTATTATAAATACTATTACAACTAACCGCATATTTATCAAGCAAACATTACCCTTATTATTAGGTAATATGTAGGTATATAACACATAATAATGTAAGTACCTATTCATATATGTAGTAAATGTTTTATTAACAAGAAGACTAAAGAGAAATTAACAAAAGTTTTTAGCAATTTAATCTCAAAGTTATTTAAAAAAGGTATTTAGCATACCAATGACATCCAAATCGACTCAGCTGTTTACGTGTGATTGAGTAACACACATTCAAACATACTGAGTTAATACATATACTGAAGTAATAATATTTCATTTGTAAGACTAAGATGAACAAATAAAGTATATTATATAGTACCGTACCCTAATTATTTCCTTTAAAGATTTGGTGACTTCATGTTTATGAATTAACTGGATGTATGTGAATATAAATTATTATTGAAATTATTTGAGCTGATATTTGGGGTTTATATAGATAAATCGGTTATGATTATAACGATTATTAACCTTTATAATAGTCTTAATTTCTTTCAATATCATTCTACTACAGAATTACTACAGAAATACAGTCCTAGGACTAGTTCTGTAGATAGAGCAATTTTGTATATAGGGCTTTCTACTTAAAGAAATAAAGATTATTATTATTATTAATTTGAGATTTAAAGTTATGTCGTATTAAAACAATATTTTTCAATTTTTTTAAAAATTCATAATAGTGTAAACTTATTTTATGCCATTATTCACACTCAACGACAAAATATATTTAACCGACATATTATTAAATTAATCTTACAATTGTGACAATGAAAACTACATTTATATTTTTGCATTATTTTTATATATAATTTTGTAATATTATGTACCTACGTATAGGATTTTGAAGTATTCGTACATTTCGCGTCGAAACGTAGCGAACAATTTTGTGCGTCAAATCTTTCAGTATATTCGGACGTCACATGGAAGTATTTAGTATTTAGAATTATATACATGCGTACAAACAGCTTGGCGAATTCATGCGAAACAGTCCGATTGTCAGTGAGTACAAAAGACTAAATCTGGGAAAATTGTATATATAAAAGTTTACGGTTATAATGAAATCAACCTCACATGCAATTTTTCTATTTATTCGTCCCCGGCTGAAAGTAATTTCAAAATAATCAAATTATTTTGTGCAAAAATAATAATCCAGTGTAAATTTGGCTTAACTGCAATCGAGGGCAAGTATGGGGGGAACGCGGCGCAGACTCTATAAAAGCAAATTCAAAGCCGTCCGCCCTACAGTATTCGTTCAGTGGTCGGGGCGCGCGGCGGTGTCTACTTGAAGCAGCTTTTGGTCTCCGAGACCCCCGCTGCGCGCCCCGACCACCGCGCACCTCCGCGTTTCCCTAGTCTTCATTCGACGCGAGCCTTCGTGCAAGGTAAGCAAATTTTTTAAGAATTGTTTTTCGTTTCGTATTTTTAATGTAAAATGAAATTGTCTTAAATTTCTCGCGACTGATGTTTTATATTTTAATTCAAGTGCCTCAGTGTTTTTTTTTTATACAGTGCAAATATTTGTATTTTATTGTGAAATTTTAATTACGTAAATGCGCTGTGTGTTTTAATGGTCACCATAATTATAATAAACAATTTTAATATTTAATTTTATGTTTATGTGAAAAAAAACTCTGAAGTTATATTAAAAATTGTTGACCTTATGTTTAATTTCGTTAATATAATTTATTGTAAGTTGAAGTCACATTTATATTTTATTAATAAAATGTTAAATTGTGTAATATAATTAAAGTGTACAATTGTAATGTTTCATCTAGTGTTGACGTGTAAAATGTTCAGAAGTTATATTGAAAAATTGTGTTCGTGTTTAATTTTGAATGAAATGAATCTTTTATAAAATTGTGCAATAACAGTTATTATGTGGAGTTATCAAATAAAGTAATTTCTTTATAAAAAGGTAAATTATTATATCTACGCATGCGCGTCATAGTGTTCACTAACTATGGCGTCTGCGGGATGGCCACCCTCTCCCCTAGCCCTTAGTCCCTTTCCTCTTTTAGTGACTTAGTACTCTATAATAATAATCAATATTTCTATGGTCGTCCTTTTGAAATTGTTGGTCTTTAATTTGCAATGCCACTTGTGAGTACATTGAGCTTTGAAATAATTTAAGTATTTTGTGAAACGTAATTTAAATTTACATATTTAAAACAAATTTTATTCCGTATAATTTTGAAGGCTTGCGCAATCAAGTAGCGCAGTAGGGTTGTGCCGTATTGGTGCTGTACCGTACATTTATCGTTGCGATTTAATATATAATAGATACCAATGTATCGTACCAGTGCCGTTTAGTACGAGTACTGAAGTGTACAAGTATCGTTTCGTACCAGTAGAGTCTTGTATTAATATAATACCGTATCAGTATTGTAACACATCAGTGTAATTTCATAAGTGAATTGTTTAGTACTTGTGGTACTGGTAGCGGTACCGATCAGCCTCAGTACCGTTTCGTACCGGCATCGATCAGTGCTAGTACAGTTCATACATATACCGGTACCATTCAGTACCACAACATTTTGAATCGGCCGGTACTAGTACAGTATCGTAGCGGTACCGACATTTACAGTACAGTTTAGTACCGGTACCAGTCGTTCCCATTACGGTTTAGTACCGGTACTAGTACAGTTTGGGACCAGTACCGGTCATTACCAGTACAGTTTAGTATCAGTACCGATCGTTGCCAGTACAGTTTATTACTGGCACCGTTCGGTACCGGTACAGTTTAATACTGGCACCGTTCGATACCGGTACAGTTTAATACTGGTACCGTTCGGTACCGGTATAGTTTAATGCTGACACGGTTCGGTACCGGTACAGTTTAATGCTGACACCGTTCGATACCGGTACCGTTTAATACTAGTACCGTTCGGTACCGGTATAGTTTAATGCTGACACTGTTCGGTACCGGTACAATTTAATACTGGTACCGTTCGATACCGGTACAGTTTAATACTGGTACCGTTCGGTACCGGTATAGTTTAATACTGGCACCGTTCGGTACCGGTACAGTTTAATGCTGGCACCGTTCGGTACCGGTACAGTTTAATACTGGCACCGTTCGGTACCGGTACAGTTTAATACTGGTACCGTTCGGTACCGGTACAGTTTAATGGTGGCACCGTTCGGTACATGTACAGTTTAATACTGGCACCATTCGGTACCGGTACAATTTAACACTGGCACCGTTCGGTACCGGTACAGTTTAATACTGGTACCGTTCGGTACCGGTACAGTTTAATGCTGGCACCGTTCGGTACCGGTACAGTTTAATGGTGGCACCGTTCGGTACCGGTACAGTTTAATGCTGGCACCGTTCGGTACCGGTACAGTTTAATGCTGGCACCGTTCGGTACCGGTACAGTTTAATGCTGGCACCGTTCGGTACAGGTACAGTTTAATACTGGTACCGTTCAGTACCAGTACAAAATCGTGGCGATACCAGTCTGTATAAGTACCGTTTAATACAACTTGCATACACGTTGGTGGCAGTATTGTTTCTTATCCACACTGTTTTGTACCTGAACACTTTCGTACCCAAATTTTTCTATTCAGTAGAGTATAGGTACAAGTCGGTACCGGTACCTGTCGAGACTAATACCTTTTCATGTTACAGTTTTGTACCGGTACCGACCGGTATATTGGTACCAGTACGGTTTGGTTTCGGTACCAGTTCCGATAATCTTCAATAGCACCAATAACATAATTTAAAATTGGAAGAACAATGAGTAACTACCATACATTGAAAATCACCGAAATAAATATACTGTTTAATATAATGAACAGAGCCTGAAGAATCTACACAAAGTCTACACGATAAATATTATTATTGTTAAAACACTACAACTGTTTCGTAGCAGTACTACGGTATTACGGTAGTACTACTACTTAAAACTAGTAATAATCATTAAATAGTGTTCTTTACTACTAAGTCTTATGACTACAGTGACAATACATAACAGAGTAATGAATTAAACACTGCACATGTATTTAAACGAGAAAGTTTAATAATATCGATCTGGATAAATGCTAGTTTAGGATAATATTGTGCATGCGCATGTCGACAAGTAACATAGCGCGAATATACTAATATCAACTTAGAGTTTGACAATTATCCTAGTTTCACAAACTACCTTTACCATTTATCAAATAAAAATCATATAAGGTACTTTTGTTAACCTAATAAATATATAATAGAGACCTGACTGCAAAGCTTTTGAAATGTATGGTTAAGATAATATAAATAAACTCCAAGTAAACAGCATACAGTAATGCCCCGCTTTGCGCGAGGGATACGTTCCGGAAAAAATCGCGTTAACTGAAATTCGCGTATATCGAGGTTTATGATTAAACATAGTTAAATTTAATACAAAAAAAACGAATCATTTTAATCAATCACTTTAATTCTAAGAACACTTAATGCAATACATACAATATTAATTATTTTTTACGGAAAAAATACATCTATTTATTTTTGGGTACGGTAGCGTTTTTTTACGTTCTTGTAAAATACGTTCATAACACCCAACACTGTTTTTAATTGTTTGACACACGGTCAAAACACGGTCATCATTATTGTCTATACTCTACAATAAGTCCAAACCTGAATAAATTTTTGAAAGAGCATATACGCACTCTTTCGCGTAATGCGAGGCAATTGAGCGTGAAATTAGAATTTCGCGTTATAGTGAAACCGCGCATAACGGGGTCGCGTAAAGCGGGGTATTACTGTATTTACGGAGTTAAAGCTATTATTAGGATTATACTGATTGTTTAATGCCGTGTAATATTCCGTATCGTTTAATGAAGAAAACGAAAGTTATTTCAGGGCGTCCACCTGTTTTCTAAGTTTAATAAATAATTATAGTTCAGAAAACTATTTAAGTTATTGAAAAATTTTGTGCACTTACACTCTTATAATTACTTCAATACTTCTTAACCGCCCAGGCCCTTCTGAATGTCAAACGGCTTCCCCTTGACCTTGTGAATTATTTCGAGCCCTCAGGGACGTATCTAGGTCAGGGTTACCATGGTAACCTGTAATACCGCCCGTAGTTACGTATATTTTAACGAAATCTATTTTTTGTAAATGCGTATATTTTATTTTTTTCCTGTTTTGCTACATTTGCAAAAAATATATGTGATAAAATAGATGCTCAAGTAAATTATAAATAGATATAAATGTATGTTGATACTCAAAAGAATCAAATAATAAAATATTATAAAGACATTGAAATAAGGTCGTTCTCGCCTTGTTAGTGAAGAATTTAGGCGTTTGTATATATTTCATATCAAGTTGTTATTCATAGAACTTTTTATTCTTAGACTATAATCCTAGAAAATTAACAATATTTTTACATGGAATTAATTAAGAAAATTTTAGTATAAACTTTTACAATTCGAGAGTTAGAAATGGAGAATATATTAAAAAGTATAGGTAATCTGAAAAAAAATCTAACAAAAAAAAAACATATAACCAAAAAATTATCATGATTTGTGCGCCATTATGTGCGTTTACTTCGCATCTGCGCATTAGATATTTGAACCAAAAAACAAAAATTTACACATACGATTCAATAGTATCAAATATCGGTGAATGATTTTCCATCGCGCCGCGTCGGAAGGTGTCAATGGACAATTCTAATAAAACTCGTAATTTCAATGAACTGTTTCTTATACATGTAAAGTGATGCGCTTCCAATGGATTGAAATTATTTGCCCATGTGTAATATTTAAACAAAATTATAAAATTATATATCACAAACGTAGGTACACATAATACATTAATTACAAATGCTTATTGTCGCATTAACTCTTAAAACATTCTATTAATGAAACTAGTTTACGTAATTAGCATTCCTAAATTTATATTAAGTTCTTAAAGTACCAATTTAGTTTCCCCTCCTTACCACATATCTCGAGTTGAATGTGACTCTATTGAAAACAATAATTGTAATGACACTGCATCACATTGTTCTCAATTGTTTTCTGGACGGTTAGCAAAACTATAGTACTTGTATTAATTAATCAATAACAAATTCTTAACACATTCATATTAAGAATTTGTATACTTTATTTTATCGTTTTTTATTTCCATGAATGATTATAAATTAGTCAGCTTCTGATCTTTATGAAATTTATGACACGCTAAAAGTAATTAATCTGAGTATGTGTCCAACATGTACGTTTCTCAACAAAATACAAAATCAATAGTACGATAAATGCGTATGTATAGGGATTGAATAAAACAATGTCTAGTAGTGTATGAATTTTGCTCTCAGTACATATTAAGCGTGGGGGAGCGACGTACCTAACTGAGGTGGGAGGAGAGGACGCGTGTTTCGGGAGACAGCTGGATTGCTCGATATTCAAACGTTGCCCGGCTCTTTAGTAATGCGCACGATTCAGAATAGACACTGACATAATAAGAAAAGATCGCGGCCGCGAAAAACTGTATGTATTCTTTGTATTAAAAACAATATTACTATTTACTTTATACTTTCATTCTAAACTAGTTAAAAGAAAAATCAATTAATTACGTGTTCATGAGTGTATTTATTCCTAAACTATGATTGTTCGGTGTTGGTTCATCAGGTATAGATGAAACATTACATTTTACTATTTGGTATGTATGTAGAACGCGTGTCTACTGAATTTTTGTTTCTGAAACAAAATCTACTTTATGTAGATCTCACCCATATTTTTATAGCATTCATTCAGTTGCTTATAGTAGGTCGGGTTATTTATTGCTGATGTTGTTAAAATTTCTCACAAGTATGTTTTTACGTAACATTAACATTACGTAAGAAAGAAGTCCCTCTAGAGAGTTGTATAATATTGCAGAAACGACTCCCGCAAACTGATGTTTTAGTGCGTAAGAATAGACTTGTTTTATTATTTCTCTGCGGTCGACAGTCACGAGTAAAGATCAATAAACCAAATAAAACTATGGACAATATACCTTATTACTGCTATCTTATTATTCTTATCTTATTATTTACTACAAATGCGTGTGTGGGGTTATATTATAGATATCAAATTATCGACTCAATTATAAACAACGATGCTTTTTATTGCCAAGATAATAAAATACAATAATAGGTACGTAAATAAATATATATAGTTATATTTTAGTTAAAAATGTATTGCGTTTTCATTTATAGGAATATTTTAAAATGAATAGTCGGATAAATTCATATATACATATACTAGCTTTTACCAGCGGCTTCGCACGCATTTAAGTCATTAAATAAGTATCAGAGATCATTTCAATAGAAATTAATCAATATGATTCCAAACAGCTGAAACTATAGTCAGTTGGAAACTATAGTAAAAAGTACCTCCAAAAATATGTGTACAAAGTTTCATGATGATCGGTTAAGTAGTTGTTGCATGAAAACGTAACAAACAAACTCACATTCACATTTATAATATTAGTAAGGATAAAAATATTTCAATCTTGTCATAAATTGTCATAAAATCTAAACGTTATAAATATTAATAAATATACGTGTAGATAATAAATATTTTCAAAAAATGAATATGCTACTAAAATATAACTGATATTATTAAAATAATTTTTCCTCGTATAGTTAAACGACACAAGTGTAAAGTGAGCATTAAAAATTAATTTATTTGCAAATCTTGGCCTTTTTCATTCGTAGTGATGTACTATTTGACTTCTTGTTCCTTTAATAATTCACTCGAATATTATTGACATGTGCTTGTAAAAATAACCAAAAATTTATTGATGATTATTAAATTTTGTAAGTTGAACCATTATTTTATACTGGTCGTTTTTGGTTAAGCATCTGCTTTCACTCGGCAGTAATTTATAGTCCCAAAATTCATCTGAATCTAGGTCGGTAGCATTCTCAAACGGCAGCATAATTGTTATTTCATTAATTTTACGTCTTTTAAAATAAAAACATGACATTGGATTCACATAATGTTTAGTCGTAATGCAAGAAAATATCTCATCAAATTTCATAACTAGAATGCGTAATTCAAATGAATAGTCAACAAACTTACATTTTACATTGTTCTTCGCGACTTTACGTAAATGACAATGTTGATCTATTTTTGTCTCCACGCCGAAAGAGGATGTCCAATATTACGAAACGTTCCCCTCCACCTAGTCCGGTAATCCTCGCTATGCGTGTCCCATTAACGAACATGCTGTGCTGCAAATATCGAATCACATTTCGTAGCTTGCTAACTCATCAAAACTATAACGTATTTTTATTATTTGCACCGAACTCGTTTGTTTATTATTCGCATCCTCCCTCCATTGTCAAGTATTATCGTATGATGACCATTAAGTTATTTATTCATTGAAACGGTTCTCGAGCTCGATCGGTGCAATCATAAAATCAGCGTTAATCTACTCAAGGATCAGTTCCAAGAGAATAATATATCATATGACCTTAAATTGCAATTGCAAACTCACTTGCCGCTAACGGATACAACACATTATAGTCACTCAACCAATCAACGCAGTGCTTTAAATTTTCTCACTTCAATATTCAGTGTGCATTTAAGATCACGTCTTCATCGGTATTATATGTGTATAACTTTTATAAAAGCTACTGCGTCAATATAAATTGTTGGATACTTAGACACATTTTCGTTTGTTTCAGGTCGTTTCAACTAGCTTGGCGGTTATAAAACCCCATAATTAAAATGAGGAAAGGATCAGAAGGAATTGGACTGGAAGAGAAGTAAGTATTGATTTTTATTATTTGGAAAAGTTCAAGTTTTAACAGGTTTTGACAAACTATATGTATTTAACAGAGGCGTTACGGCCCCGCTCAAAGCTGATAGTGAAGATGATTACGATCCCCATTTACATAGGGATGTACCTAAAGCCACCAAGTAAGTATGACTTGTTTATTGCTAAGAGGCAACATATGTTATTATTTTTCTTTAATTATAGTGATTGATTATTATTTATGTGATTTTAGCAACTTCGAAACGTTGGTTCATCTGCTAAAATGCAGTTTAGGTACCGGGATCCTCGCAATGCCGCAAGCCTTTGGAAGGGCTGGCTTAATAACAAGTATCATCAGCACCGTTTTAGTAGGCATACTATGTACTTACGGCCTACATTTATTAGTAAGTGATGACATATATCATCATACTTTATAATCTTTATAAATTTTAGTAATATAATATTATTATTTTTTAGGTCAGAGCACAATATTCTCTTTGTAAGAGAAGGCGCGTACCGCTTCTCACATATCCCAATTCTATGGAGGTCGCATTACAAGAAGGCCCTGCCTGGTTAAGACCCATGTCTAAAGCATCAAATACGATTGTAGACATTTTCATTATTGTCTATCAACTCGGTATAGGTTGTGTTTATATCGTGTTCATCGCTAACAATATGAAAGCGGTTAGTTAATTAATTATTATCCTTTCGGCATATTTTAATTTATCAATAACATCAAAATTGTAATAATATTATAAAAGATAAAAATTCCTTTTGTAATTTTAGATTTATTTCAGATCTTCGATCCATACCATGTGATGTCTGTGGAAATTCACATGCTTATAATACTGGCGCCATTGATCGCTCTCAACTGCATCAAAACGCTCAAATTCCTGGCTCCATTTTCTACGTTTGCTAATATAATTACGTTTGTTGGTCTTGGTATCATCGTATATTACTTAACAACCGGCGAAAAAGAGGAGGGAGATTTGGACTATTGGGGGACTGCCGTACAGTTCCCACTGTTTTTCGGAACGATGCTTTTCGCTCTTACAGCCGTTGGAGTGGTACGTTCAATGTACTTTTTTAAAAGTATTTTATAAGAACTATATATTATTGGAATTAACATATTTGTAATATTTCAGGTCATAGCTTTGGAGAACAACATGAAGACACCAAAAGCATTTGGCGCCCCGTTTGGTGTTTTAAATACGGGCATGGTCGTCATTGTAATACTTTATATTGGAATTGGCAGTATCGGTTACAATTTCTGTCGAAGCAAATGTGAGGACACCATTACACTCAATTTACCTCATAACGACCCGTGAGTATATTAATTATTGTTGCATAAATATTTATTAATTATTTAAAAAACCCCTATTGATTATGAAGTATTAATTATGAAATGTGAATTTCTTAGAGTCCTAAGTCGGTTGTAGTGTCCTAACATTACTTTTAATAATTGTCAATTAAAATGACTTATGAGTAAAATTGATGGTTAAACTGAATTGTTACTAAATGTACGAAGTCCACCACTGTGATAGAGTCAATTAATAAGGTCGATTTGTTTCTCTCCATTGAGGCCGGCAATTAAACGAGCACTTTGTCTTTATTTTAACAATTAAATTTATGTTACTTTTCTTTTAAATTTATTTTAACAAATAATAATAATTATCTTTGTTTCAGTCTGGCTACAAGTGTTCAAGCGTTAATGGCCATAGCTATTTTCATCAGTTATGGCTTACACTGTTATGTACCAGTTTCAATCGTATGGCAGACCTATGTTTATCCTAAAGTAAAAGATAGCACGAAAATTATTTATTGGGAGTACTTGGTTCGAGTTGGACTCTGCATTTTGACTTGTAAGTAATTTGGTTTATTACATATTTTATACAATCGCATGTGGCAAGTGTTCATATTAAATGATTGTTTCAGTCGTGCTCGCCGTGGCAATACCCCAATTGGGTTTGTTTATCTCACTTTTCGGGGCTCTTTGCCTATCAGCATTAGGCTTGATGTTCCCGGCCATTATGAATGCGTGCGTCAACTTCCCTGATCGCTTCGGCCCACTGAAAGCGTACCTCGTGAAAGACTCCTTTATATTTCTCATCGGGATTGTCGGAATGGTTGCGGGCACATACTCTGCACTCGCGGCCATTGTGAGGACTTTTACAAATTAGTAAGTATATTGATATAATATGACTTATACAAAATTTCGAATTAAATTTTTTTTTTGCCTAATTCTGAATCAAAAGTAATAAGTGCTTTTAATCAGATCAGAATATGATATAAAAAATATAATTAATGTAAAATTTTACTTATTATTATATTTGGGAATAAAAAATTATGCAAGATGTGTAAGGATGGCTAATTTTATACTTTTTATAGGTACTGATGGCATCTCTTTGATGAAAATTCTACAATAAGATCTTCAACTATTTTATATTATAAGACTTCCTACAACAGCTTCATAAAATGTCAATTTTATAAATTAATTGCAGCTTCATGTAGATTTTCATTTAGGGTGACGAGATTTATTTTAAAAGAATTCCGTTGTTTTTTTTTTAATTTGGAACTTACCACGATAAACTTTAGATAATTTTAGTATTTTTAAAAAAGGGTTACAAATATCGGTGTATACGCACTATTTGCTTTACACTATGTGTGAAGTCTGGCATTTCAAAATCTTAAAGCCAAATATTATTCAAAAAATGGTCTGTGGCATACAAATATCTGACTTCGTGCCTATGAGTTTCCATCTAACCTTTATTTAGGTTTGACCATTGCGACGGAATTCATGAGACTTACGTGTTGGACCGGAAATTATATGGATATTAAATAGCTTAGAAAATAAAAAAAAAACCGTAAAACGTTTTTAACGTTTCTTGGATTGTCAATAGCAACCCCGCTGTGTGATCGTAATTTAGATGTAATAGTTCAATATTAGGTAAGTTTAGTTAGAAGAAAAAAAATACAAAAAATAAAAAAAAACATAAAACTTAAAAAAAGAAAAAAACAAACAAAATATTAAAAACTAAAAAAAACAATAAAACATTAAAATTTTTAAAAAAAAGTAGATAGCACAAGATTAGATAGTTAATTTTAAAATGTGGTAGTGTATCAATGTTGTACGTACTTAGTTTTCTTTGAAGGTGTATCCAGCAATAGTTAATAATAGGTAATGATAATAATAATATTATTATTATATTATTTCGGTTTACAATTATAGTAGATGTTTATATTATAAGAAATTAATGATACAATTTAGGTTTGTACGTATATGTTAATTAGTTCACTATTTTAATTAATTAACACTTTTTATCGAAAAGCAATATAAATAATATAAAAAATTATTCAAAATTTCACAAATATTTTTTTTAAATATTACTGAAATTGCATAACGTGAGTTTTAATTCAACATTACAATTTTAAATCTCTTCTTCTTTACACTACCATGTTAGCTTTGAATTTAATATTTCGCTCGTTCAAATTATTTTTACGTTTAATTATCGAGTTCTAGATGTTGCTTAGTTTTGGTTCAGTAACGCTGTTTCTGACAGTTGTTTATTATTCGTTTTAAACTATTAATTTCACATCATAACGTATTCGCACTCTTAGACATTAACGCACTTTGGCTTACAATTAAAAACCTATTTGGCAATATTAAAAAGGCATCCAATCACCAAATAATGTGCGATAAATATATATTCCAGTGTGCGAATACTGTGGTGCTATAAATTTCGGCAAATAATAAATATTAATACATAATATAATATAGTAGTCACTTTTTTAACTCTTCTCTTAAATTTAAATTTGAATCATAAATGCTTATATTTTTCTTAACCATAGAAATGACACTTGCAGCACTCACTCGTGGCCTTAGATTATGTTTATTTTAATTATGTATACTCGCGTGGAATTTGCATTACTACGTGTTGTAATAAATATGTAATAATTTTCTTTTTAAACGTATTAATCCGTGGAGAATTTGTGGGCCTTCGCTTGCCTAAATATTGCCTAGTATATTAGTCAATCGTTGTAAGAGTATCCACGTTTATTAGTAATTTATTTATCTTCTCTTATAACTTAGCATAGTCACTGCCATGTGTTCATTTGTTGATTTTCAAATATATATTTGAGAGTTGAATTTTATTATATATTGAAAATGTTATTATTGTGAGGCCCAGATTTTACGACTTTACATTTTATGACATATGATGAGAGATCTGCGTATTGAGTTCATTTGAAAAAACAACGTTCAAATCGATTTCTCACGAGCTGAAATTATATTAATCGGCGTTTGACAAAACGACCCATCAATATTATGTCTCTCCTCTTTGTTGTTCACAGAGTGCCTTCTATTCGTAAATCGTAAGCTCGTATTAAACATCTTATATTTCACCGCAGTACTTCGAATTTACCATTCAGATTCGAAGACATTATGACAAAATGCAATGTTATCTGCACAACATAATAACTTAGGAAAAGCGTGACTCAATTTGTTTTGTGATTGCTATGAATCTAAAATGAAATTTATGCGAAATATAATTAATATATTGATACTTAATGTATGAAAATATTAATTATAATTAAAAACATTATCTTCTAAATAGTGATTAATAGTAGTATTAGAAAAGAAAGTACCCCTGAACACATTACGTATTGTAAGGCATGCATCACAAGTATATTAGCTGATCCACACTCTCATCCTTCGCAATTGAATCGATTTTTGTTTCATTTTGTGTGGCGATACATATCACAACTATCGACATAATGGGATTTCTTTTTACGCCAATTTCAATTGTTTACCCATTTCAACGCATATTTTACATCCCTCATGTATATCTCAATTCATATCATCACATGTCAGCACACATCTTATATCACTCATCCATATCTCATTTCATATCATCTCATGTTAACACACATTTTAAATCATTCATCTATATCTCATTTTTTCACTTTCATTATTGTTTTCATGTCATCCAATCATTTCATCTTGCATCATCTTCACATCATTTCATTCATACATCTCCATTCTCAAACAATGTCATCATCATTCTCACTTCATAATATCATTTACGCTCATTTTTGTTATGTCAAAATAAAGTCATAACTGCACCTTGGTGTAAATTGGTCCTTTTATGTCATGATAGTAGTTTTATGAGTGTGTTTATCCTTTGAAGTAAGTAACCATGTATTTCAATAATGACCTATTATTTACATGTGTAATTATTGTTTATGCGTGATTACCGAAGTTTAAGAATAAGTTTAATCTGTTACGAGAGTTATGAGATATATATTTTTGTAACACGTGTAAGGTCATAAGAGGAGAATTAGTTATAGTATGCCACAGCACTGCCATTTTACTATAACACACACATCGATATTTCCATCGTTTGACAGCTCGCTATATGCGACACTATTGGTTCGGTGATGATGTCTTACTTCTATTAATTCGCTTCTGTTGTTATTTGTGGTGGTAGAGATTGTTATAACATAATTTTCTTTGTTATTCTCGAACTACTAATCTCGCCCGGGTGAGTACCACCGTTCACGAATGAAAACCCCGTGCAGTGAGTCCTTATTCCATCGTCGCGATTCGGGGTCAGTTCGTGAATAGCCGGCTAACTATCAGACAAATGAATTTTTATAGGAATTCTTTGTTTGTGATTTGGGGTTTTGCAAGATACAATTTTATGGTGTTTGAGTGCCCATTTGTTGTATTTTGTATGCTCAGGCTGTATCTTCTTCTTGATACTTCAATTAAAGGCAGGTTAGTTAAAACAAATGATGCCAGTACCGTGAAACCAGCATCACTTGCTTTAACCCATTGCCTTACTGCTACTAACATCTTGCAGTGTTGTTACGTTTTGCCTTTTAATGTTATCTTTTGTATGATCGCAAAAATTGTTTCGCATAGTGTATAAAACGTTATAGTTACTATTTTAGAAAAAAAAATGAAATGAAAAAAAATTAAAAAATACTTATAAAAAATAAAAATAAAAATTATAAAAAATAAAACGGAACCCTATGAGGCTCACCAAAAAAACTAGTATAAGTTACTTAGTATGTGGTTAAGCTATTCAGTTTAAACAATAGGATAAAGTATGAGTTGGCAGAAATCATTTTCTGCAATCATAACAAGTGATCGTCATACTCAGTTATTTGAAGTTAATTTTATAGAGGTAATAGTGTTTGATTGCCCATTTGTTGTGTTTTATATGCCCCAGCTGCATCTTCTACTGGATATTTCAAATAAAGGCGACTTAGTTAATACAATTGGTGCCTGTGCCGTGAAACTAGCATTTTTTGTATGATCACAACAATTATTTCCACATTATTTGCCGGTTTATCAACCATTATGGCTGTTACGCAATGTTATTGTTATGATAGTTGCAGTTAATGGTAGGTACATTAATATCATCGTACAGCAATTGGTATTGAAATTTCATACCGAGAATGCCTTAGATCAACAGACTGAAGATAGATTTGAATATTCGTGGGATTTGCTATTTGTAATATCTATATCGGACATACCTTCTATTTTTGAAAAAAAAAGTAAATAACTAAAAAAAATTTAAAAAATATAATGAATAAAAAAATAAATAAATAAAAAATAAAAATAACAAAAAAAAACTTGTGCATGTTATTTAGTATGTAGTTGGCTACTTAGTACATAGTTTAAACAATAGGATAAAGTATAAAATGGCAGGAAACGTGCAATAAATCTTCTCCAATCATAGTAATCGGTCATACGACATAATAATTATATATTGCTTAATAAAAATAAACTTATTTTAGTTAATTGACTTTAGTACAATAATAATGAACACCATTACAATATATACAGTAAACATTCTTCATTTTATCGCACGTTTATATGATATGAAGTCTGTACAGGCGTATGAAATAATGACGAAACGCCGCCAAGACTTGCGAACTTCATTATTGTAAATGTGTCGTGTTATTTTCTTAAATATTCCAACAGCGCTGAATGTATACTGACGATAATTAAATTTGTAGTTAATGAAGTGAGAACAGATTATTTTTGACTAGAGCCAAAGTCAGCCCAAAATGGAATAAATATTTAACAACCAAATTAACATCTGCATCGTTTATATTTCCAAGCGAGTTAGAGAAGTAACAGAGATTTTGGTCAACAAAGGAAAGTGTTAAGTATTTCATAACTGTAAATATCTAATAAAATCACTGAAGAAAACACCACTTCTTGTTACCTACATTTAATTGTTAACCTAGTTGCCTTAATTAAGTGCTTAATTTTAGGTTGAGTGGACCAAATATCACTCGGCGTATATTTGTAAGTTAGGTTAGTGATACGGCGAGTTATGTGTATGTATTGTCAAAAATTTCAAACGGAGTAGTAAATTTAAATTTGTTGTAGTACAATTATCAGTAAGATTAACAATTAGGTTAGGATAGGATAGTGACACAACACGAGATTATTGCGGGCACCTTTTACTTTAATTTGTATTCGAGTACTTATTCGATGGTTGCTTGTTATTGTATAACTTCATATGTCTTCCTCTCATCTTTGTTAGGGCCTATAGCAATAATTGTCATTTAGAATATTCTAAGTAATTTTTACATATCCCTCTTACACTTACTTCTTTCCCTTATATAATTTAATGTAATCTTATTTTAATATTCTTTTTCGCTCTTCCACTTTTCCCTGTTGTTAAATCTACGTACTTAATGATTCCCTTATTTTAATTCTTTATTCAACATTTATATTCTCTCTTTTTTACAACGAATTTTGTTGATCAATCTTTCATTGTTGCTATCATTTTATATTGACATCCTTATCACTTTTCCTTCCTTTATTCCCTTGTCTTCCACTTTTGTAGTTTATAAATTGTAGTTTATATGTGTTAGGTTACATTATAATAATTTGCATCGTTTCTATGTCGTCTTGTGACTGCTATGTGTTTAGATTAGATGTTAGCGTTAATCGTGTATACAGTACCCCGCCGCTGTTACAAAATTGGCTCAGGGCGATTTGTCACCAGTCTTCCAATCGTTTCCAATAACTCCGAATAGTCGCTGACGACTACCGCTCTGTTCGGAGCTCTTACATATATCGAATCAGGGCTTCCACTCCAACGAGTAGTTTTTCGGGAAATAATTGGAGCAATTAGAAGTATGTATTTATTGGATAAGGATCAATTTAAAGTTCATTGTTAAAAAATTACAAAATAAATGTCAGTTGGATATTTTGTGAAATTTTCTACTCTGTAATATTACTTAAATTTGACAGAAAACTTTTGTTCTGAATTGTATACTTATTTCAATAACTACGAACATTGTAGCATTTCGTAGTCAAGTTAACGACTACGAAATGCTTCGTAATTTTCTACGGCGTAGTTGGGTGCGTAGTAACTCATCGCGAGACGACCTACAAAATGTAGAAAACATAATTTGAAATCTCTAATTGGAGGCAGAGTAGTTTTACACGTCTGCACACTTTACGCTAATAACAAAACATACATACATACTAACTCGTCGCTCCGTTCGATCCTCAACGTGCGTTGTATATAATATTGAAATGTCGATAGTTGCTAGATGTGTAAGTGAATACGTTATTTTTGTACTTTATTAGGTTAAGGATATCCACCGCGACTGACATCAGCGGCATTTTGTATATGTTGATTAAGAGCGCTTCACTGATGCCTACACGGAGAGCTAGCCGGTCGCCAGCAGCTATGTACCCGCTTGTTCTGCGTAGCAAATTAGATAGATTAATTCTTATTATATAATAGCAAAAAAAACTTCCATCGTCTGCTATATTTAAAATATTGAACACACTATAACATTATTGTTTATTTTTCATTTGTTTCAATACATTTTTAAATTAAATTAGTTAATTTTAATACAATCTATGATTGATCACTCTCCAAAATTCTACACCAATCTATGAAATCAATTAAACACTAATAGATTAATACACTATTATATCCTTACAATTGAAACACAATAATACAATAATTCTTTAATAGCACCAAATTAGAGAGCGATCGAGACCGGCTTCATTTACTCGTCACTTTTTAATCAAGTTTTCAGGAGATGTAATGTCTATGTTTGTTGTATTAATGATTTCGTTTTTAGATAAATATATAGGTGACATTACTAGCTGGCGATGGTACAAGCTTTTTATCTTCATAAGTAGCACAATTATAGGTAAATTTTAGTTAGTTAATTAGTATAATACAATGCTAAGTATTCCGCGTTATTGCACATATAGAACGCGATGATTATTATAATAGTTCAATTTTGTAATAAGTTTAGATAATTCAATTTATGATCACTGTTCGGGTCACCACTATTTATACAATGCCTATAAATTTAAAAAATACAATACATGTTAAATAAAATGGATATTATAATTAAAATAATTAAACGTTTATCGAATGTTATATTCGCGAAATAGTATTCAAGTCTCATGAATTCACACGGCTAAGACAAATATATTTTTGTATACATAGAGAGATATTTATTTTTGTAAACAGAGTATAAATTAAATGTCTTTAACATCGACAAATGTATAACTGCACTGTAAGCAGTGCTAGCTCGTTCTGTGATACTTTACTGAAGATGTGCACTAAATGTATACTTCATTGAACAGTGGGTTATGGAACTACCCGGCTTTGATTGTCATGACATGTCACAACAATCAAGCTTCGCGCCGCGTGGTGACGGCGTGAACAGACTTTCAATCACAGATTCTATAGTTTCAAGATTCTTGCGATTGAAATACATGTTCTTAGAATACAATATGTCACCACCCCATCACTGCCTGTGGGTGTCGTAAGAGGCGACTAAAGGATATTTAGTTGGAAAATGGGCAGCAGCATTTTCCAGCGAAATTAAACACCTGTGTACTGCGAAAACGGATTGGACGAACACCCGGATTGAAACGATAGATGTGTAGGAGAAAAATGTGACCCTTTATGAAATAATATTATTGTCTAATGTTGCGTCATGGTAAGATCCATTTTAAACAAAGTTAATTTTATGCCTAATTATATCGATTGCCAGTTTCCAATTCATTTTAAACATTCAAATGCGATTCTCATAAATCCAGTCCATCTGATTTTTTCCTCATTCATTTTAGTAATATTAATTAGAATAGTTTCTTATAATCAATGTATTTGTGCAAGGTGTTTATTGTTAGGATTACGAATTAGAATGTATGGATATGGATTTGACATGTAAAATAAAATTTCGCGTAATGATTGCGTCAGATAGTTGATTTAATGTTGACAATGGCCAAGGCGACTAAAATTTTCTTTTCCATGTCAAATGCTAGTTTAAATTTAGGGTTGCTGTTGTAGCTTTTGTATTATTATAATTTATCGATTATATCTTCTTTCTTTTGTGTCATTGTACTTTATATTCTTTTTATTTTACGTATTGATCGATATGTTTTGTTATAGGTTTATGTTCCTTTTTCATATTTAATGAAGGTGAAAGTAATATCGTGCTAATTTATAATAAATTTTTATCTTAAAAATTCCTATCCTTCCTTTTATTCCTTACTTGGATATCCTTCAACCTATTCCTCTGTATTCTTATGATTATAATAAATTAGTATGATATTACATTTCTTGATAGTACTACATTATTTCAAACTTCTGTATTTTATTTATTGATGTCAAATTTATAAAACCATTAGTTTTTGTGTAATATATATACTATAGTGTCTATATCTATTAAATCTTACTTGAGGATTAAGTCTGTCTAACTGATTGTTGTTCTAGTTATGCATACAATGGGTATGAGATATGTTTTTATGAACCGTGACATTGAAACTCTTTCATAAACATTGTATGCATCCCTCCTAGCTAGGAACAATTATCGGTGATGCTTTACAATCCGAAATCTATTTCATTATCTTAGAAGGTTACTCAGCTTTCTTCCCTAGACACATAACTTAATTGTAATTTAGTGTTTAAACTTTTATGCTTATCTGTCTTGCGACATGTTACTTAGGCTATTGTGGCGCAATTATATCGGAAATCAGATTGATGTAACACGTCGGTTTCTAATGCTCACATTGCAGACATTGGAGTAAGAAGATTTAATATTGTCCCAATATACGAACATATTCGGTAATATAAGGCGCCGTGTAATCAACAACGCAAACTATGTAGTTGTGTACTATTAATTATTATAGATGCTGTGTAATATTGTATTTATATTGTATGAATCTTGAAGTACAAACATATGTACAATAAACGAGCAGTTACGTAAAATAATCTTTCATGAAACTTTTTTTTATCAATGGGGGGATGGATTTTGAGTCAGATGTTTTTTTTAATGAAATTAAATTTGGTTAGCTGCAATGGATATCGGTAGTCAGTGTAATGCGTGTGGCCTCAGCAATAGAAACATCTGGTTTGTTGATTGCGTTACCTCTGAATATCGATCTCCTGCGATAAATGCTAATTCTGGGGTCATTGGTTTCGGGATTATGGGGTTTGACGGATTATGATAGAAATGTAAGTTTATGAAGGATTCTGCGTAGTTGTCATTTATTTTATATGTGTTGATCATCCTAACGATGTTTTTAATACAGCAACTGTAACAGAATAATGGTCCTGATAATGTTGAGATGCGACGAAACGAACAGACAGAGGACTTGGAACATCGATTTATCATCCATTGTATGTACGCAAACTATACATATAAATACAATAAATATATTCAATAAAAACATGTTGTCATTATTTCCATTAACTCTATTGTACCCTTAACCAGAGGTTCTCAACGTTTTCTGGATCAGACAAAAACAATTCCAACTGTAATAAAAATGAGAAAAATATATAAATTAAAATTTCAAAGAAACATACTGAATGAAGGGCTGAGAAAATTACGCAAGAAATAGGACGCATTGTCGTCATTTAAACAAGGCCCTAATTTTTTGACTTAGTACCCCCAATCTGCTATTCTTATACTTTGCGTCCTTTATCACTATCTTTAAAACGAAAAATCATTAAGAATCTTAGATACTTAAAAAAAACACTTCAAGCATTACAAATAAAATCAGACAATAACACCTTTTAGAATAGCAGAGTTAATATTACGAACTCATATTTTTATATGTTACTTACTGAACTTTCTGCCTACCCCAGAATGGCTACAACTGTATCCTGCGACATCTATCCAAGCACTACAAAAACAAGTTATATTACAGTACACAAAGCAGTTTTAGTTCTCTTACTTATCACAAGATGTCACTACAATTAACTAAATTGTCATTTGACGTTTTGTTTTTAGATGTCGCTGCAAAAATTGTAACACACGCGTTGTAAATTTCGCCTATATGTTTAATTTATTTGAGAAAGTATATTTTAGTTAGACATTGATGGTTAATCTAATATAAAATGATGTTGATAATTATTTGTAGCTTTAATTTTTACAATGCCGCTGAATGCATATAAAAAAACGACAAAATAATTAATTATAATTATGAATAGTATATGATTAGGCACTGTTGGTGATCGTTAGCACAGTATGTTGTTTCGAGTAAAGCCACCACCTTTGAGTATCACCCACTTATCCAGGCGCGTGTCGGGATCATCTTGGTATAGAGTGGTAAGAAGCCTGGGAGCAGTTGCTTCTGGTCATAGACTGCGCTCTAGCTTAACATCAGGTAGAGTGTGGCCATTGTCAGGTCACTTTAAAATGTTAATAATAATAATAATAATTCGCTAATTGCATTATAACATATTACATATATAGAGTTAGATAGTTAGGTGACAATTGAAACACATAATTGCAAAGAAAACTTTATTACTCACAATACAACATTTATGTAATTATCTCAAATGGTAAACACGCAGATTAACAATCCGTTGGCTTCCCTTACAGTCAATCACCAATCAATCATCGATAACAACGTTTCAACAATTTCGGGAACACCCGGCGAAAGCCCGCGGCCGCCCATAATCAAACGTCAACAATAACAAGATAAATGGCATGCCGCGAACCTCCGCATCATCCCACCTATACTTAAAATTACGAGTAGGCGAATCTACAGAAACAAGTTCGATGGCTAGTCCGCACCTCGTCCATTAATCTATCTAGCTCGGCGGGACGGGGCATTGGCAGGCTAAGGTGTGAAGCCTATGTCTACTGCGAGCGGCGCGGCTGCGGTCAAGACGCGTGAGCCACGCTGGGAGCACGCGCCTCCTACCCGCTTTATTACGACGTGTTCTCTACAACTATTAATATTACAGCATTCCGCTTCATTTATCCACTATATAAACTAAAAAAAAATATACACAACATCAAACATGTTTCAATCCCTAGAACCGTTAAAATTACAATCGAAACAAAAGGAAAATACTAAAATGTAAATCAATATGATTACCGAATTTAAAGTATATTGGGGTCGCCTACTTTAAGATAAAGTAAGTAGCCTCTGAGATAGAGGTGAACAGCTTTATTAACGTAACTAAATAATAGTCAACAGTAACAAGCCGCGAGCGTGTACCGCCCGCAGCCGAAAGGATCTTAGAGGTCGCGAGGACACGGCAGCCCATCTATACACAAACAGTACACAGACCGACCGCCGAGACTTGGAGTTAGATTCGAGTGCAAACGAGCTTTAGAAATAATGGGACAATGCCTAAATGGATACTCGACACTCAACTGAAGAAAATTCTCGATCGTCTCCGCATTCCTTTCTTCACGTTATAATAATATCAGTCATTTAGCGAAGCGAACACGAACGAGATACTCCATACTCCCGCGGTGTTGTGGCGAACGGCGCGATCTTCGTCCCGGTACACCTCGCAATCTGTTACCTCTCTCCTTATACAACATTTATAAATATATAAATCATGTTTTTATATACACAAAATACGTGCACCGGTCTTAAACAATCCAGTACAGTCTATTTAACTTGTTAACTAATTTAAATATTTTTTAAAACCCTGGTAATTTATGTAAAAGGTCTAACAAAATTTTAGTCATTTTTCAATGATATATTTATTTCACCGGGATGATAAAGTTTCTAAAACAAGGCATGACGAGTAACACATTAAAATTAACTCGTCTATGATACGAACGAACTTCAGATAAAGATACACCAGATACAAACAATATAACAATGATTCATACAAAATATAACATGTTTATGTAAATATAGCAAATTGCCGTAGCTCTGTATAATACTTCAGTGGGGTATACCTGTTTAGTAAACTAGAGGAATAGACTATATAGGGCGCGATAGGGTCCAACACACCAGCCCTCGATGGGTACTTAAGAGTGCGGTGCTCGCAAGTGCACGCTTGCCTCGCTCGATATGAAACGGCAATTCGTTCCTTCGTCTCTCCTCACAGAACGCCTCGCGTGTAAACTTTATACAAAAACATTTATTGTTCTTCATTCGTATTTCATAAAATACTTTTCAAATGCAACAACTTTCTAGTCTTAATAATAAAGTTATTTTTCAATTTTCAATTCGATAAACATTCAATTGACTTATTTATCAACGACAAAAATCTACAAAAATATAATATTATAACATTAGCACGAATCTAAATAGGGGAGGAGACGCCCGGGAGCGGTCATCGGCGGTGGAGGGCCGAGCGGCTACAGTACGCGGGCGGCCGAGCGCCCACCGCGTGTAGGCCGACTACATTATACCAACAGCTTCAATAATAACAACTACACTATGGAATCTATATACTAATTAAACTATATACTAAGCGAAGAAACAAAACCATCACGTGCTCTCCGCGGACCGACTTACTCTGAAACCTACCGCTTAGGATTACGTAGGATGTAATTTTGTCAAAAGTTCATAAAGAAACCAAGAAATAGCAATAATAACGGGACGGATGGGTGCTGCTAGAGAGCGGCAGTCTCGGGGCCCGCGGCGAGCACGCAGCACCAGTATGCAGCACATACACACGCACCCGCTTGAGCAAACACTTGACGCTCATCCTCCATGCACGCGCACATACACCACCGAAGACAGACTTCACAGATAAGCAACTGACTATGTCTTCACGATGTCCTTTCACGCTGCGTATACACATCATGCATTTTATTGAAAAGTGATAACATTAATTAAACATTTAAACATTCAAAAATAGTCTTGCTGTGCAAATAGATCAAAATATTATCTAACTACGATAATATTTAAATAACAATTACATATTATAATCTCATTAAAATTTAGATTAACCAGTAACAATTTACGTAAATTCATATAATCAATCAACATCTACTTTAAAAATGAACAGGATAATTCACTAATCACTATTAGATGTAGTATATAACATGATTATTGTCCTGACTCGCACACGGTCCGACAACACCGTCATTTATTCAAATAATAACGCACATTTAGAACAAGAAAGCTTTAACAATACATCATGCCTGAGTCAAGACGTTGAACGATTATATTGACAAATGCACATCTATTTAACATTTAATAAAATTTGCCTAACTATATATCTAATGACATAAATAATGTAGCGGCCGTGGTGGTGTTACAACTACAGGTACGGAGCTCATGGATGAGTGCTGCGATTAAGCGACGGCCCGAACCTATAACTTGCATCAGTAAACCCTCATTAAAAATAATTTAAACAATTTCATATAAATAGCTTTTCATTTAAAATAACTATAACGTAATATAAAATAAATCATTTAAATAATATCAAATTTCTTGAGACAAAACTTTAAAAATATTCACTGACGAATTTGTTGCCGGTATAAGACTCAAAATAACAATTATACAAATTTTGGTCCAAAATTTTTCGTAGACAAAAACCCTGTGGAGTGAAGTGCGTGAATCGCAAGAAAAAAAAGAAGAAAACTATCAGAGTCATTCAGGGGAGCGATTCATAGAACTTATTAATAATACTTAAAAATTAACGATATACAATATTATGTCTTAAAACAATATATTATTTGGTAACTAAACCACTCATTCTTAATTATTTTGATAGACTTTACAACATACATGGAAAAATTATAATCTAATACAGTAACAATGTCTTCAATGGTTATAATCTATCTAAATAATTATACAGATATTACGATGCATTATTTAATATTAAAAGGGTAAAATAGTGAATGTGTTTAGTCACTGAA
The DNA here is from genome assembly GCA_028551675.1 of Tineola bisselliella. NCBI lineage: Eukaryota > Metazoa > Arthropoda > Insecta > Lepidoptera > Tineidae > Tineola > Tineola bisselliella. Next base: position 298,381 of record JAPWLS010001795.1, read on the forward strand.
CTGAAAAGTCCCCCGAAGACAAAAGTAATTATTTATTTTATAAAAAACAATATTCAAAACTTCGAAACTGTTTCAATCGACTCAGTTATTTAGAAGAAAATTTTAAATATTTTAAAATAAAGACCATACAAAGGAATAAATAGAATAGAAGGTTTATAGTTGAGAATGTTTCGGAAGAAGGCGTATATTGTGGGCGCGCATGGTGATTCTGCTATCGTACACTACCGTACAGCAAACCGCTATTACTGCTCTGAAATTATAAACAAAATCGGTAATGTTGCATTTAAGAATCATCAAAACAACTCATAATTCAGTAACAAATCAAATCAAATACTCACAATAAGCGGGTAACGCACTCTACACATCTGCAAATTTGGACAACTTCTCGCGCAGGATGTGATTTTCTTTCTTTAGCAACTCCACTTCCTGTCGCAGACCCATGTTCTGAAAATTAAAAAAAAGTATCACTTAGCAACACGAAGAACGAATAGGACCTCGTTTCTTGTAAAAAAAAACTAGAACTATTATAGTACTTTATATTATATAATAGTCTATATATAGTAGGTACATGAAATGGGTTAACAAATATAGCCTGAAGTCAATTGAGTGACCTAAAAGTCATGATTGGTCCGACATAATGTTATAGAATAGAATATATTGTTTTAAAGGTACTTCCAAATGATTGTATGAATTGTATTATTATATAATGCGAACCTCTTTCTCCAGATATCCAGCACGCAGCGCGATCTGATTCTCCTTCATGCGGCGGGCGTCGCGGGAGCGTTTGGCTGCCATGTTGTTCTTCCGACGACGGGCCCAGTACTTGTCGTCCTTCAGGTCGTCAGGGACAAACTGCCGGCGACGTCGATACGTGGTTAGCACGCCGGGCCACACATCAAACCCTCCCTTCACCCATAACCACTAAATTACCCTGCTAGCCGAGTCAAGTGAGAGTGCCAATCGCTGCATTGTCCACTTATGGATATTTGATAAAATATCTTTGGTGACAAATTGATGTCAATTATCAAATATTCTTTAATTGGACATCTTTACTAATATTGAATATCAAGGAATAAATAACTATTTATTTATAGTGCCCGATAAATAATTTATATGATTAAAGTAGGGTTATTAGGTGTCGGTTATGGGTTATTTACGTATTATTACACCGACATTACATGTCATCCGTAGGCACAATATTATATAAATTATGCAGTAATATTGTTTAATATTTTGACCACATAATATTCTTTCACTGACTGAATATATACCATATATTATTTGTTAAATATTGTTAATGTGATCAATATGACCAGACCACCACCTTGCTCCTACCATACCCAATACAATGAATAGACTCTTTCAATGTAAAGATCTATGTTAGATTATGTTTTTAAAATATTCAAATTATATTCCGAGCAGGTTACGTATCTACATTGTATTGGTATTAACAGCAATAGCATGCCATTTGTCAGCCATGCAATTTGCCAGTAGTTCCTGCCCCAAAGTTAGTGTGTTAACCCTCCAATGATGCCCCTTGTGTGGTGTAGAGAGTGATCGCACTAACTTCATTTACCTGTTTCCGGGACTTCTTGATCATCGGCTGCGGCTTGAGCTCTTCATCGGAGAAAGCGCGTGTCCGAGGATCGAAGTCGCGCCCAGAAGAAGCCATCGAAAAAGCTGTAACGCGTATTGTATCAATTAAAATAATATGTAATAAGTGTTAATCTAGTAAAAATAAAATTAACTATTTTGTTAAAAATGCATTATTTAGTAAACGTAACTTAACAAAATGAATCTACATGAATATTCAATTTGGTACTGACTAGAATCGGCAGGCGACAACGGCGGGTTGATGGTGTCTGGGCTCATGCACTCGGACGGCGACGGCGAACGCTCGCGCTTGGTGACCTGCGAGCCGAGGGGCAGCCCAGCCGAATGCCCGAACGCTGAACCTCCAAGGTGGCTGCCACCCAAAGCCTCTCCTGGCATGCCATTTTCTGACAGAAACTCGTCTAGGTCCACGTACTGTAACAAACGAAACCATGTCACCGCGCGGCCGGTGAGCTCATCTTGCACTATGAGACCACCTCATTTCATAACGAATCATACTCTACAAATCTTTAAAGTTATTTTACTGTCTTTATATAAATGTGTAGTGTAAAATTGACCAAAATTCGTAACTCAAGGTTAAATTTACAATAAATGTAATATTAATAAAATAGTACTAATTGGCTACAATTGACCCTTGAACTATCGTGTCTCGGTTAAAACTAAGTAGGTTCCATATGAAATGAGGTACCCGAGTCTGTCTACATTTATGTAATTAAGTACACCTTAGCTTAGCAGTAATTTAGACAGCTCAGCAGCAGAAAACATACACGGGTGGGAAACATGCGGGACGAGGCACTCTCTTACCTACTGCGGAAGGAAGACGACACGCAATAGATAACAAAGTTCCAATCACTAACTTCGTGTACCTTGAGATCTGGATCATAAGGCAGTGTCTTGTCCCACAGATTCGGGCCCAGGAAGGCCGCCTGCGCCTCCCACAGCTCGGTGTCATCTTTCTTGTCCTCTAGTGTGTCCTTAGTATTGACTGACTTGCCTGCAACAAGCAGAGGGCCCGGTCAGCCCGCCACACTGCGTTCCGGTCGCCCTTCTCGCCGCCGCAGCGAGGCTAGATGCGACGGAAACGTAGTGCAACGAGAGGTAACATGAACTTCTCATTCATTCTCATAAACAATTATTCAAGGATAAATTCCTTTAATATATAATAGACCTTATGATAATGAGAAACTCAGTTAATATCATACTTAAAGAGTTGTGCTTATTTGAGCATAAAAAGGAATATTTGAGTTAAAAAATATAAACCAAAAATGGCAGTCGCAGTGCGTAATGAGGTTTAGAGTCCACAGTACTGGTTGCAGTACTACGACCGCTAAACCTAAATAGGTGAATATTCTTTCAAAGCAACTCCAGGACGATCTATTGCGATTGTTAATTTTACGTAATTGATGAGCATTGATTGTGGCCCTTCGGTCGTTTGCAAAGCCATCAGTCGATTGATAATCTTGTCATCATAAACGATCAATTGGTTACAACACATACATGCGCAATAGAAAGTCTTTAGGTCGCTTAAGATATGTCGCAATGCAAAAAATATAGGTACATATAAAAATAAAATTTGTATTAAATATGTATTTAGAATAACAAACGGAGATAAACGATTTCGATGATCTGACAAACAATACAGAGAACCCTTGATTCGATATAACATTTTTAATTCTTAAATGAATCTCTTGAATGTGGCACTGAACCCCATTATAATTTTACACCTACAATAATGGAATAATATGTAAGCGACGAAATATAAATAAAATAAATAATCGTTTTGATCTATACTATTCAAATGTCAACTATTATAAATAATATAAAACACGATAAAATAAAAATAATACAAGACCATAGTTGATATAAACGCACTATCATTTCATTACTTTGTGGTAGCGATCAGATTGAGAGCTCACATGGAATGCCACGTGCTTGCCACAACTACATGTGTGCATCTGAGCCGTGCGTGTTCATTCTTACAACTATAATAATATAATATTCTGTCATTAAAACATCATTTTGCATTTATCTTCTAATACCTATAACAAACATCGACGTCACTTAAACAAAATCAAATCGAAACATATATGGTATAAGATTATATTACGAATATTTGTTCATCAACACATGTATATAAAAACTTATTAATCTGTAAAATCTTCAGGGATCACAGCGAAGGAGTTATCACGAATAGCCTTCACGCTGTGTTGGAAGCCATAACTAGTAACCACGCTTCTACGATAACCTACGTGTAGTAATTTCTATAAAAGATAAGGAAACCTCGAACTAACAGTTATTTTATTAACGAGTTGCTAACAATAAGCCGCTGTGATTACAGGTCATTCAGGTCAATGTATATTTTTATGTTGAACTTTGATATATATAACTCAATCCCAGCTACGTTGATGTGATTCCAGAATCCGATTTACCCGTCCCATACCTTCCAATTAAAATAATTGCTACTAGTTCTGATAATTATCAATCGATGTTATTGGCTTATGTGTATAACAATTTAATTATAAAATATGCATGACAGTTATTAGATGAGATAATAATATGTCAAATTTAATGAGTGAATCGATGATTATATTCGATGTAGTGATTGTACACGAGAGAAGAGGAGTCGCTGGTGGTTTGTCGTCAAGGTGAACAAGTTGGCGGGCCAGCTAGCTGGTAACCGTGTCAGTCAGCCGCTGATCGTTGTTCGGCTCCACGCGCAATTAGATACACATTAATGCAAAACTATTTTGTTAATTCTTTTAAACATGTTCATGCCGATAATTTTAGAGGTCATGGGAAACAGCTTATACAGCGAAAATTATACTCACATACAACACTTTAAATAACAGTTTAAGAAACTTTTACATCATACATTATCTCCTGCGTTCGTGATTTGTACGAAAAAACGCAAAAAGAATAATACGTAATTGCCCAGTTCATTTCAAATAACCTGTTTAAATTTACTTGTACAATAAGGAATAAAAAGCATGTACTATTTTTGGAGAACCTCAAGCCCGCAAAACAGGCGCGAGCGACGATTTAATATACCCAAGGTCACCCTAAAACTCAATGAATACGGGCGAATATTCCAGTGCGATAAACGTTGACGTTAGACATAACACATTTATTAAATGTTGTTTTCATTAATTAATGTATTTGTTTATAATAGTGTGACAAGTGCAATATCAGTAGGTCACATTGTTTAGTTTTGAGATGACATAATTCAAATCTAGTAAAAGTTATATAATGGGACAATGGCTTACACTCATTATATAACAGAACAGCTGATACAACAAAGGTTAGAATATTTTTTCTTGAAAATATTCCTATAACACCAGTTCACAATTAGGATAGGCATGTAACATAATGATCGCATCATTATCCAAAGCTTCCTCGGGATACAACCGTATAAAAGAGTATAAAACCCCACATCAACACGTTGTTATTCGACAAATGTTACTTATGGAGAACAAATCGTGAGAAATTAATAGGTATGAAAATGAATTTTCCTCATGAAAAAACTAAGTAAGTCGTGGTGAATGCACATTCTGGCAGGAAGTGGGAAGTAACCTACTTTGATATTACGTGTAATACACACGCCACGCTTTCCTAGAGTACCTATGCTGTTCCGCACATGTATGCAATGCTTCTACCGATACTCTATGCGTTCATATTGTTTACAATTACTCTACCATACGTAATGTGTGTGTTGCTTAATTGCTCTATATGGAATATCTTATTCCTTCCTCTATATACATATACGAGTATGTTAATATATTATTATCGATTAAAAGTTGTTGCTAATTATAGTTATGGTATATAATTGTTCTAAATTGTTGTATGCTTAGAGATTAGTGCTATTCGATGTTTATTTGAAAGTGTTATACACCATTATTGTAGTCGTTCATATTTCCATTTATCTGTTAAAGACATGACCATATTCAGAACGATAATAACTATATGATTTGTAGTTAATTTATAGAATACGATTGAACAATATATAGGCATTTAAAATAACTTTTTGCGTATATTCTATGCTTGATCAGATTCAGTTCCTGTAAGCTGGCGTCTCGAAAACACGACGTGTGTTTAGCATAATGCCGCGCCGGCAGGAGTCGGCCCGGTAGTCCGGCCACGCCACGCTGCTTCACAAACAACTCTCACTTTCTTCGCTCTAAGCGCACGCTAAGAGGCCTTTTGCAATCACACCTGCGTTATTACAATTGTAAGTCGTAATATCATCAACATTCTGAAGCACGATACGAATTGATAGGTACTTTATATCCTGAATCAAGGAAAACATTTAAATTAGTTTTATTATAATTTATAATCATTTGGAAAGCTGAGAATAGATCATATTAACATATCGAATAAATAAATCAAAATTTGCACGTATACTATAACGATGTTTCAAGTTCCGCGAAAGTCTAAACTAAAACTATAACATTATTAATATCGTACATATTTAGACGAGTATACTCGTATATTCATTCATATTTAGATGTATTTAATGTGAATGCAGATTATAATCTCTAATGAAAGCGAAATTCCAACCATATTAACATATAATGACCGGTTTGAACATTTATTTTGACAACAGTTGTAAGGCGATAGATTCGGGGGAACACTTCCACTTTTACTTTCCAACGTGACTGGCGTAGAAAGTTCTACATACACTGTCGAAACTAAAAACTGTTTAAAAACAAGCCGAACTATTATTTATGCATTCACCGCCGCATTAGTATACATATATACTTTATGTGGTGATGAAATTCGCATAATTTGTTTTTAAGCGTTGTTATGCACAATAACTATGACTGTTTTTAGAAGTTTCCCTATGTATATACTTATTATATTAGATATGTAATGTGTAGCTGTTTTTTACATAATTTTTTATTTATTTATCTCAATTCGACTAAGATGTAATTTAAAGCTACGGTCGCTCTCTGAGTGCCTACACAGTCTAAAGCAATTTAATTTCTATTGCAATAGTTGTTGGAAAGTGGGTATTGCGTAATCAAACACTTCCTCATCGGAAAATATAGGTGAAGTGCGGGGGAGGGGTGACCGAATGGTGGGGTGGAGCGGGAAGTGGTCGGTGCTCTTGCGCAACGGAGAAAGCGGGCGTTTTCCGGCGCGCGATCATTTTCGTGAACGTGTGAATTGAGCGAAAGTGAGATAGAAAGTGAACTGCTTCGGACGGCAGCTCCTTTAACTCCTTTCTTTAATTTTTTACGAAAGTTACATCGCATTAAAATATATTTTAAAGTAATTATTAAGTTCGTGAATTTACATGTTTTAACATGCTTTATGTTATATGAAAACATTTAAACTCATTTATGTCTTAAAATAATATAACTAGACTTTTAAAAGTAGTATTTTTTTATTATCTACGTCTTAAAAGTAAATAACCTAAACAAAACATTAATTACATCACGGTAAATACACAGTTTGTGTGTTCAATTTCACTACTAGCACATAGAGACGCGTGAGCGTGTGCATGCAATAATGTCAGTATGACTCTTCCGCGTGCAGGTATCCCGAGCAAAACAACCGCTATATTACGCGACTTGTCATTAGATGACGATATACACTTTTTGCGATTGTCTGTGAGAAATCTCCGAGCGAGGAAATATGCTATTTGGATCATTGATACTACTTATTAAAATTATGAAACAATGATTTACGTGTGCAATTTATTATGTTTTATATTTTTGTCTTAATCACATGGACATTAATATGGACAGAGAGGTCTAAGAACGAGCCGAGTTCGCGAGGCCTTAAAAACTTGTGATAAATAATTAACTGAACTAAATGTTAAAAATATATAATTATTTTGTGGAAGGTTTAATACACTTGGACAAGTAACATAAATCCGCAGATTGCTTCCTAGAAAATATACCCACTTCCTGCATTAATTACTTTATGGATAAATAATTACGTAATCTTACGAATAATATACTTTTTAACTTTTTTTATTTTAAGAATAAGTTTATATGTATTATATAAAAATTAATTTAAATTATCAAACCTTGAAATAAATGTATATCTGGTTTTATTCAACATAATAAATAAATTAGGAGGTACCTGATTATCATTCGAACCATGTTTCCCTCGCAAGTTCATATAACATGTATTTTTAAAATTTTATTTTTAGTTAGTACCTATTATAATTCAAATCCGATTTCTATTTTATTTATTATTAGATTTATATGCGACATATAAGATTATACAAGTGAAAGACATTACTAAATATTCAGTCACATACATAAACGCTATTTATTTAATCGCACTTTCAAAAATGTTTAATTCGTACCAACACTTTAATAGCCAATGAACCATTAGACATGTTATAATATAAACCATTAATACTTAACAAGTAACAATAATTCTTTTATAATCTTTTTAATTATTTTTTCGTGAATGGAGTCTTGTTTTATTTAAATTAATGCAAATTATATTTTATTTTTTATAATAAAGCATATTGAATTAGATTATTTGCTAATATTAGTTTTTATTGCCGCAATTAAACGAAAAAAGTGTACATTAAAATTATATATATTTTTAATACAGTGAATAAATAAATATATACAACAAAATGTGTACTTAATAGAAAATATTGTATTTTTCCTGACATTGATGGTTATCAACGAACATATGAAAAATAAATGTGTTAACAGCGACAAATTCACGTCTATATTAACATACCTACATTGCATGAAGTGCTTATGGAATTGTAGAATATACTCGTATAACATGTTAAAACCATTTATCAGTATAAATAAATAAACATAGGATATTATTATGGGTATGTAGGTAGGTATATTATGTATACAAAACAAATTTTAAATATTATTTAAGTAAGATTTAGTACAGTATTGCGAATTTAAATCAGTAATCTATCTGAAATATTCATCGATCAGCTGAGCGGACATGGCGCAATGCAAAAGTAAAAGTTGCCGTGACGTATTCAATGACTATAAAGAAGGGGGAACTCTACTAGAGGGGCGATGCGGAAACAACACGGAAAGATTTACTTTTACTATCGGCATAGGTTAAGCGGCGGAGGCTGTGGGAGAAATGCCTATATTGCCGCGCGATAAACACTAAGTACGCAATATGCCATATAATTGGAATACGTAAATATTAATTTAAAGCGTATCCTTAAACTGCCTTAAATTGTAATTATATTTAAATAATTAATATTTTTATTGGAGGTGAAAGAACGAATAAAGGACGGTCACTGTTCCGAATATTATGCAATTGTTATGTAAAGTCTTGTTAGGAAAACAAAAATATACTTGACCTTCATTATGAATTATTAATACAATCACGTATGTTATAAAAACTAATACAACTGTAACCACTCTTTTTGGATAAGTTATAAGGAAGATAACTTTACAATTGCTCAATAAAGTAATGTTAATTAAAATATGTACATATCAGAGAGTGAGAACTTTATATTGCCTTCAATTATAATTATCTGAAGATCTATAAACATGTGAAAAAGATATTACAGGCTAGTGGTTGTAGCTGGCATCTTAAGAGACCATTGTCGAGTTTAAAAGTAAAAGTGGCCCATGCGCACGCGGAAGAAAGCATGCGCAACGAGACGCGAGGGAAGAGACGACGTGAGGGAGGGGGCAGCGGGGTGAAAGTCGCGAAAAGGTCGCCACTTTTGCCCAAATATTCTGAGTGAAAGTACCGACTGGCCACGCTCGAATTGATCAAAAAAGGTACGATAGGACACCGACTGGCAGACTATATCGAAATAAATGTTCTAGATTGTACATTGAAATTCAATGCGCCTAAGTGGCCTACCAGATGGTGAACGAAACCAATTAAAGAAGGTTCAAAGTTGAAAACAATATCTAGCATGCCTAATAGAGTACACGGAACTCGTCTATTGAAGAATATTGCAAATGTAACTAAACAAATGTAAAAAGACAAACTTTAACATATCGAATCATCAAAGGTCAGAGTTTGTATGAATCATTAATAATAAAGCGACCATTCTAATCTAGCACCCAGTATAACGAAAGTTTTAATAATGAGCATTGTTTTCCTTTCCAAGAATAAGAATATCCTTATTTAGCAAACAATATGTTATTATTATAATATTAAACAAGCAGTCCGATAACTAATGGTAAAAAATATATTTTTTAAATAAAATGCACACTATAACATAATCAACTCATTATTTTGAAATAATAAACAACGTTGCGGTAACTATCAAAATTTATAAGAGTTTATATCTGATTAGAAAGTACTTTTGGTGAATGTTGAATACGACCAAAATGTTCGCGAAGTGAAATTTTGGCCGCGAGCATCTACATACCTTCTGATATACATTGATTTGGTATATACGAATCTTTATTATGTCTAAACCAGCCATTCTCAAAGTGGTGTTCCGCGGAACCCTAGGGCTAAAATACTGCAAAAAATACCTACCAAAGGGAGATTATAAGGTTACATCTAAATATTCCAACTAAATATTACGTAATATTACATTGCAATATGATTATTCATAAATACATATAAATCAGTTTTTTATAATTATATTAAGGCTTTTTCCTTCGCCAAAAAAGTTTGAGAACCGCTGGTCTAAACAAAGAAATATACGATTACATGTCAACAGAGTCTCAATGCGCTCTAGTAGGATTAACATCGAACATGGTGTCGCTGGTAGGGATAGAGTTTCATCCTCGTACGGCTTCGTCCACTAGTTCTCATAAATAATCCGATTTGAATATGACCCCAGATTTCCAGCCTCCCTTCAGAGACAACCCCATTTTAAGCATTCATAAATATGAAGCGTATTAATATTTTCTATTTTTAAAACAAACTTTATGTTATATTGATTTAAAGATAAACATATATTTTAAAATTCATAAATTCCATATATATATATATATATATAACTAAATAATTATTGCCAATAGACCTTGACAATTATTCGATCCTATAATGGCTTGCATTCATTGATATCAAAGTATGTGTACATATTCAGACACAAGCCATATAGAATTAAAGAATTCAAAATGACGTAGAATAAAGGGTCTACCTAATTTATTTGCGAAGTTGCGTGACTTAGTTATGAAGAACAAGTTTGTAACATTAAAATCATTGGCGTTGTAAAAAAAACTAACTGCAATTATCCTGAGATCAAAAACGGGTTAATGTATACGAGGCCAAATTGTAATTTTCCTATACCCCTCCATTTGCCAAATACAATATAACGAAAGTTCGAGTAGTAGATATTGCGCAAAAATGCAAATTTTTATACGTTGTAATAAAAAGTCCAAATAATGTAGGGAAAGTGGTGGTACTGATCTAGGTTCATGACAAGATCGAGTAGGAAGCGACCCGCGCTCGCTTCTGTGGTGAAAGGCTTACACCGTGACGACAAGCATTGCCGAAACAAAGAATTCTTCACCGGTCGAAAAGTTCCGTCCGATCGATCAAGCGAGTGTTCGTGCACTTTCTCTTTTTTCGCAGGCCCCCTCAGCATTCGGCAGCATCAATCAGCGTCACAAAAATCACAGCGACCATCGCTGTGGGCGCCGCGGGGATGAAAGCGCGTGCGAGTAGAGGAGAAAGTACGCACTCGCTTCCTAATTGAAACGTAATGCTCTCGCAACATCGTGCAAGTCGAACCCATGACAATGCCACATCTATACTTCATCAATACATCACTTAATAGGTACTATACACAATTCACACCAAACAGACACACGTGTAACACGAGTTCGCAATTCTTTTAGTGTATTAAAGGACTGACCATTGACGAAGACGTGTTGCCTCCAGATGTGGTACTGGCTCCATCTGTCGTCGTCCTGTGGATGCTGAAGGGAAGGCAGCGAGGGCAAAGGCGGTGGCGGCGCAGGTGGTAGCAATTGTGGTGGAGGTGCAGGCGGGCCCAAGGGCTGCAGCGGCTGCGGGTGGTGGTAGTCCATAGTACGGGCGAGTCCGCGCTCGCTCAGTAAACACACATCACGACACAAACACGAAACACGAGGCGCTATTCTGCGCAAGCGACAAGCGATACGTGCGCGGCGATGTGCGGCGCGCGACAGACGAACTACGAGGTATGGCTAGGTACGATTGCCTCCCGCCACAGGTCCCCACCACTGCGGCATGCGGCACCTCCACGGCGGTTCTTCCGTACGATTGCCGGACACGCTTCCTCGACCGTACCACCACTACGACCCATTTTAATTACTGTGACATAATAATAGCGATCACTCTCACTCTTCTATGATTTGTGACTTCACAATACTACATTTACATATTATAAAAAATCGGTCACACACTATTCTTAAAAGTGCATTCACTACGATACTCTGAGTTAAAAATGATATTGAACTTAAGTGTAAATCACATGTAATTTTCTCATATCAAGTTATGAATGTTTACTTTATTACAATTTAAAATTGAATTGAATGATTCGCATAATTAGAATATTGCTGTGTTTATGCACTCATAATAATAGTCAATTCAAAGTGTAGACAATGTATGCAAGATATTTTAAAAGAAACAGTCTATAAATCACGAGGATTAATATTAGTAGATCTGTCTAATTATTTATCATTGTTTCTGAATATTGTTTTGAAGTGTTGGTGTATACCCTATATTGATAACAATTTTTTTGCACGGTTGGGTGGTACGCGATTGTTACACACTCGCGATAAAGGAACAATAGTGTTTTACTTTGAACTTGGTTTTCTTCGCCAGATGGCCGATATATCGTTAGGTTGACTCATGAATTCTCAATACATGTGTTCAAAATTATATTGTTAAAACCTATCCTTTTGTACAATGAAAAAAGGCACCCACTAACTCCGAATATGAAAATTGCATTGAGTATTATAATTATTGGCAGTTCTTGGAATATATGGCTTCAAAAATGCAATTACTGAGACGTCTGGTACATCCTGTATCACGAATAAGTTGTTCGTAAACTGGTAATGTGGCTTTCACGCACGGTGCCTGTTTCATGGAATCATTTCCAGTAAAAAAAAAAGAAATAAAGTGTGTAAGTCGAACAGACGGAATTATGAGTGAATATCCTGATCGAAGGAACCTTCCTAATAACCTAATAGATATAGTTATAAGAGTAATTGAAATATATATATTACCACATAATTGATATATAATTATCTATTACATATTAAGATGTTATTGTATTTATTTTACGAATTATTTGGTAATAATCATTGTGGCACAGTAGTTAGTTAGTGCGTTAATAAATTAGGTTTCTGGTTAAAAATATTATTAATAAGTATGAAATATTTGTTTGCACTCTGAATGTTATACGTTTATGCCGCCCTTATCCTGATTCCGACAACACAGGTTATCCCAGTTTAGGATCAAAGCATTCAATATGTATGAATAATAATAAGTATATTGTATTTGTTCGTGCAATATAATGCATACAGATGCTCAATTCAAATTTTCATAACATAATTTTAGGATTTTTTTAACTGTTATTTAATTCCACGGGTTAATCTAATTGTATCTGCCCATCGTGATTTAAGTTTGAGTATTAAACAGTATAGTCTTGACTGTGGCAAAAAGCTACTTTTCCTTTCTTAAAAAATCTTCATCACTTTCTCTTGCCGAGGCAAGAAAATGACCACCTTTGTGCGGTCGTAGCGTGTTCGAGTGCATTTTGTTTTACCATCACACTGGTATACAACTTACATTGTTGCCAAAAATGTAGTTCCTACTTATCTCTTTTGTGACGGCTTTTTTCGAAAGCACATACTTTTGTATCATAAAGTTTAACAACTTTTAAAATGGTTTGTGGCAATATTTTTAATCGCGCCCATATATACCTATACATAAAAAGAATATTTCTCAGTTTGTTCCATATGCGTTCTATACCATTTATCTGATTGTGATAAATTTTGTGTAGTCATTATGTGCGCGAAATTGTTTTTGAATTAGTATATAGGACCAAAGTTTTTATTCTATAATAGGCAGGTCACTTAACTGAAACTATCTAAATGAGTTAAATACAGTTAAGCTCAAAGGAATAAAATGTTTGTGCTTTATTTCAATTTATATTTAACAAATATGAATTGAACTACGCTGCCACGCATACCGGGTACTCGCTGGTGTGTTTGATAAGATACAAAAAGGATTCAATTAACTTTATATGCAATGAGACATGTTGAACAAAAAAATATATATCCAAGAATTGTTAGTGTCCAAACAAATTGAAGGGACCCTTTTAAATTATTGAGTTGAACGAGTTGAAGAGTGGCTTCTTAAATTTCCAATAAATCAATTTAAATAAATAGTATATATTTATTTAGATTATTTCAGATTCGAAAACCTATCAGCTATTGCAAGGCTTTCGAATCGTTGAACTAAAAATAATCAGTATTTTAAATTAGCTAAATCATGTTCGTGAATGTAAGACAACATTATTAGTGTTTTGTTTTTTATATTATTATCCTCTCAGATTTATTAATTATTTGGACGTTAAACTACTGTTAAACAATTATTATAAACCTAAAATACGATTAGTTATTTGCTTATTAAAATATATACTTTTTAATATTTCGTTTATATTATTTATTATTCTGCATACAATTTACTAGTTTTTAAATTTAAATACCAGTTTCATGTGATACATTTAACTCATATTCAAAGTCAGATTTCTAAAGTAATTTAATCTGAATTTCGTTTCATCTGAAGTCTCAACATCGTATAGTATTCTATAGTATATATCTATTTGTCAGAAAACCGAGGCGCGATATCTTTACTTTTGTAGACGTAGCACTGAAAACATTAACTTAGGATAGTAAGAAAACACCCTGTAGAAAGTCAATTAGTACGTATAGTTTAATCATAAACAAGACCTGACTAAACAAATACATACAATACTAAAATTTATTTCATTCCCATACTAGTTATTCTGCAATAGGCAATAAGCTTACCAATCGATATGGCATGCATAAATATTTTTCCCGTATGTGCATTGAATATTGTATCTTTTAAGAAAAATCTGACAAAGAAGGATCGTATAGGTCAAAAGGCTTATAACCTATTTCCAATTTCTTGTGAGAATTCAATGTTGCCTTTGTTAATATAATAATCGGACTCCTACACCATATTAGAACTAACACGTGTACACTATTATAAATACAGTTATTAATTGGCCTATATTATATGAATATAGTTTTACAATTAAACAAGGTTTTAGATAGTGTTTAAACTAAAACCAAATATCGGCCTCTCTTTTAGTACTTTCAACTTATTTAGCATACTATTTTATTAATTTCTACATTTTTTAACGAGCTCTGGTTACATTAATTAATGCTAAAATCATTGTATAAAATTAACAAACTCGTTTCTGAATACACAAACGCTATTCAAATTTCAGTGGTTTACATCGGAGTGAGGTATTTAAAAAATACAGAAAAAATAATTCATGCTACTAGACACATTTTCAGGAACTTCAAGACATTAGAAATATTCGCGAGAATATTTATGGCCATTAGTGATCTACTAGATCAGCGGTTCTCAAACTTTTTTGGCGAAGGAAAAAGCCTTAATATAATTATTAAAAACTGATTTATATGTATTTATGAATAATCATATTGCAATGTAATGTTACGTAATATTTAGATGGAATATTTAGATGTAACCTCCCTTTGGTAGGTATTTTTGCAGTATTTTAGCCCTAGGGTTCCGCGGAACACACTTTGAGAATGGCTGTACTAGACTATACACCTACCAGTCAATACACACTATCATACATTTATAAAGTAATTTTAGCAATTTTTTTTCCTTTGAACTGAAGCTGAAATCTTAATTACATACTTATGTAGTTAATTTATATTTTGGAGAATTCGAGTGTTGCTACTGACCTGCATAATGTGCAATAGGTCCCATTACGGAAGGTGGCAGCGAGTCGTTTTCTAAAGGTTGACTAATGACCTTTGCTTTTTCGAAATTTCGCCGGGAGACTGATGCTGATGTACGGCTCTTACTCATATCAATATACCCATATCGATCATATCGTATTGGTGACACCCAATATTCAAAATTGACACTCGTCCGTTTCATAGTCACTAGGGGATGTGTACTAAAAGCGACCGAGCTCGAGAAAACCTACAGTAGAATTGAAACGCTCGTCGGCGGGAGGTTCCGAGGCATATTCGACGCCACGTGCTTCCTTCTGTAGTGACTGTGCAACGTGCCGAGCCGCCCCCGACCACCCTTCTGCGTTACTCGGTTTGATATCGTATTTAAACCTATTTCAATTTAATTGTACTCACCAACAACTTAATTTGTTGTTTAGTGGCAAACACATCAATCTATTATGCGGAGGTCCCGGGTTCGATTTTCAGACAAAACAAATATTAATTTATTATAAAATAAAAATTATTTCAACTTTGGGTCTTAAAGAACAATTCATGGATGAAATTATGCAAAATTCGATTGAATTTGTAACGACATTTAGCTCAGCCTATCGTTAGTAGATGAAATGTGCTAATGTACACGTGTTCTCTTCTTCTTTCTCCGTGTAGATTTATCACAATGTAATAATAAATATTCAATAAATCTTCAACGCTATTGGACGTTAAGAGTTCCTGGTCGCCTCAACACCCACCATACATGACATAAGCCTTTACAGATTTTAATTTTTCAATTAATATTCGTTACATATTTAAATCTCAAGGAAAAACTATTCTTCAATAGATGAAGCTGACATTCATGACCCCGCTGAATATCAGCGTAAACGATTGATTAGATTGGCCATGAGGCAGAATAACACAAGAGTGTAATTTCATACAACCTAATTATTAGCCAGTATAAGTTGTTCTTAATCATGAATACCTTTCAGTGGCAAAAAGTAGCTTCATATTTGCTATCAGTCAAGACGTGTCTATGTGTAAAAACACTAGGCAAAAAGTGACCGACTAGTGTATACGTACCTGCATACAATTGTAATAAAGACGAGAGCATTTACTTTATAACGTGTCGGCTATACTGCGAGGTATAATATAAGCAGTTCATAGAATTGTTGAATGAAAACCCCTATAAAGCAAACTTCTACTTCGATTGATGTTGCAACTTAACCTATAAAATTACTAAAATGTGCAATAAGTTAATTTCATTTCATATAATTGTGTAAGGTTTCTGTTTAATTTGATTTGAATAAGATTTGCAGTCGTTTTTCCTGATATTAATTATTTTCTTTCTTTGCATATTAACTAATAAAATAATATTATTAATACGTATCTTATAAAATAAAGTAAAAAATACTATAAGTAGGATTTCTACTGCAATAAAAGGTGGTTATAGGTAGATTTAAATAGTACTCAATGGAGGTTACCAACGTAAACAATGAATTACGCAAATAATATTTGCGCAGGGTATGACACGTGATCAGGAAAAACAATATTCGCCGATAAACGCCGGTTCTGTTTATAAATAAAAATAAATATGTAGTTATATTTTCATGACAGGCAGTTGCTAGGTTTGTAAAGTATGTTATATAAACGTTTAAATATGTTTAAACAGAGACAATAATAGCAATCATGTCCCTATTAAGATAGTTGCAAACATTGTACTATAAACGTTCAATTAGGAGCAGCATAAATGTACTTGTACTCACAGACACACTGAGCCAATAAACTGTCTTCAATTATTTTAATAATTATGTCTACACTTATATCAGCGTAGAGATAATTTGTACATTTGAACTCGTTAATCTCAGGAACTATTGGGCCGATTAGAAAACATATCCTTGCTTGTTATTATGCTTGACCCATAGTCGCTAAGCAGTAATAATAAACGCCAACTAATCTGGCAAACTGTAGACAAGTACGCAAAGAGCCGATGTAACGAATTGAAGCACAGAGTTCACATGGTCACGATTACCATTTAATAAATAATAAATATAATAATTAAAATAATCTACAAAAAATATTTTTTTTAAAATTTATTATCTCATACATTGTTGTAAAACGAATCTGCCACTAAAACGCATAAACGAATTAAACAAACGCAATAATAAACCTATCTAATCTATAGTATGTCTACTTATTCCACGTAAAAAGATTATTCTGAAGGATTTCAGTTGCCATATGAATGTAAAAAAAAGGTTAAAAACATAAATGATAATAAATGTTAGTCGTATAAGAAAAGCAAAACATATGTCTTACCGTATTTCTTGTTAAACGTAGTCCCGTGACACAGAAAATCTGAAATAATAAGTAAATAAAAGATAAATTAAAAAAATAAAAAATAAAATATAAATAGTTTTAAAAATTTATAGAAAAAAAAGGTACAAGATAGAGGAGGTAGACAGATGAGATTTTATTTTTCGATATAAATTGAGGCGGAATTTCATTTTTTTGACGCTCAAGCATTTATTTATAGATTTAACATAAACATAAAAATGATTATGAAAGAAAAGAAAGAACAAAATCTAGATCTAGAGTATTAGCTCCATTGGGATATCGATATCCTGTAAAATAAACACAATTTTCAAGAGTACTAGCTAACAAGCTATCAAAAGAGATCTATCTAAATGTTTTCATTGCATCAGTGATTTTATTTGTACAAGTGTTGTTGATCCTAAAATGTGTTCCTTGCGTCAGGTAATAAGAAATGTGAGCAGTTCTGTGATATAACATGTCACTCCATATTTTCCTTCGTAATTGGGTTCATTTATTTGCATCACAAGATTTTGAATTTTTCCTATACCAGTTTCTAATAATACTATTAAGTTTAAATAAACCACGAAAATGATCATCATCGTTATACCTTCTATTAGATGCAACAGGACGCTGCGTAGTAAAGATATTACACGGCTACTTATTCGAATTAGTGAACATTAAACTATATTTATTGATTATTGATAAGCTCAATTTATATGCTCCGAAGTAATTACGTGTTTTTACTTAAAACTCATACCGGGCTTTATTAAACTGACGCGTGTTATATTAAATATATATGTAGATATACATGTAGATGACACAAATTCTATTTTGAAGGACATCACGTCGTTGGTCGGCAATACTGAATTGTTTTCATAATTTTTTACACGTACTTTACTACGATAACACCGATGAAAATCTTAATAGAGATTCATTGATTTTTGAAGAATTTTTGTGTTGCTTTATCATTTAATAAATAATGAATTGACAATTTTTAGTTAACGCAAATATTTGACACTAGCAAATTGTTATAATGTAAAAAGAAAAAATAATTGTACATCCGTCTGCTTTTGTTTTAACGGAACAACAGAGTACGGTAAGTGTTAAAACTGGATACTGCATAGCTAAAGGCAATATAGTAAAGTAAACATTTAGCCTAAAGGTAATGTGTTCGAGTAATCAGAAACTAGACGCAGTATCTCTAATCGGCTTTCTTGTTTTCAAAACGCATCATTGCTTCAGCATTATTTCAGCTTTTAACATGTACTCTTTGTCTTAGAATACTAAACGTGATACCAAATACGTATTGTTTTTATTTCATATTTATACTTCATATTATAAGCATATATGGTTTTAAATAAATAATGAACCATATTATATTAAACTAGCTGTTGCCCGCAACTACGTCAGCGTAATAATGAAGATGTTTCATACATCCTATTTAAGCGGACGTCTTCATCATAGTAACTCCAATCTTTAATTTCAGTTCAATCAGTCGAAAATCTAATAAGATTTATACAAACTTTCATCCCCTATTTTATCCCCTTAGGGGTGGAATTGATCAAAATCCTTTCTTAGCGGATGCCTACGTCATAACATCTACCTGCATGCCAAATTTCAGCCCGATCCGTCCAGTGGTTTGGGCTCTGCGTTGATAGATCACTAAGTCAGTCAGTCAGTCACCTTTGAGTTTTATATATATAGATTCAAAAATATAGATAGTTGATTAATTAAATATATTTTTAACATCAACAAAATTCTATTTATAATCTAATATGAAAGTTTTCTAATCTCATAAATAAATAAAACATATGGAAATTAAACCAGTTAGATTAGTAGAAATGAACCTATAAATAAATCACCTTATATATTAGTTTCTACCCGTATCTACTTGTGTGGTTTTAAACATACAGCGACATCTATGAAAATACTGTGGCAACTTTATAAAGTATTACATGAAATATGGCAAAACGTTTCTCTCCGCCGACCACAGATGGCGTTGTTTATAGATAGTCTAAAAATAATAAACAGAGAGGAATAGCTTACCATCTCGACCCATCATAATTGCTAAAATCGACAAATTATCACTGATTACAACTATAAAAATATTTGTATAAATTTTGTAAAATACTTTAACTAATAACAATTGTATAATAAAAATATATTTTACAAACTAATAAAAATAATATCACACTACACGATCACATGTGCGCACCAGGGGCAACGATACGGCCCTTCTGATTGGTGGCTGTATCAAATAGATAAAACAGTTATTGCGCCTGATTGGCTGAAAAATTCTCAGTGAATAAAACAGTTTTCTGAAAAGCACGTGATAATTTACTGTCAATGAAGGCCACTTAGTTCTCACTGTGTCGCCAGTAGATGGAAGCACATTCCTGTCACTAATCGATAATAAACTGTTATGCTACGAATTGTGACATAATTGCATACAAGTGCAAGTGAATGACACTTGACAAATTGTGTCATTTATAAATTGCAGGTCATACACCTCGAACAAATAATAACGATTAAAGTGCGCTAAAGGCCTTATTTTTTCTCGGACAATCTCAAAGCAACCAAAGTTTTTCTAATACATAGAAGTCATTTGAAATTAACTGTAAAGTTTTCCTTTAATAAATATTTCGTTTTGATTTTGCATGCGGACCAATAAAATGACTCTAAAGCCAATACAGTCCTTAAATAATGGAATATTCATAAAATGACTCAGAATGACAAAATATAATAACAAAATGATAATTAAAAACCTTTCACTTTTATATCAACTCAACAAACCATAATATAAAATAAACTACACACTTCCATAGCGTAATCAAAATTTATTAATCAAGTTGTAAATCTGCATTACAACTATCACGTAATAACTAACTTTAGTTGTTAGCTCGGCCAAGTCAAGTATTCTTTGATTTTAGTCTTAACGGTAGTCTAATAATATTAGTAGTATTAAACTTTGTACTATTAAAAATAGAATAAATCTTCAAACTTAGTAGTAGCATTCAATACGAATAGCAAATGCCAATTTTGAAAATATTATGTTTAATCGCAATAACAATTTTAGGCTTTCAAGACCTTATTTGTATTAAGTAAACCTGTGTACCAGCAACATAGTAACACGCGACAATTTTTGTTATGCCACTAGTTTGTCGAGGTCAAATTAATCGCTTACTCATTGAGGCAATGTTTAGCGAAATCCTAACATAATTTTAGATAAATTTTTCTTTATTTATAAGATAATAACTTTTATTCGTTTAAAGAACGAAAACTAACTCCAGTCGCGTTAGTTTTTATTGTCTAGACTCTAGACAGCCATTTCTACTCTCAGTATGGAGTTGAGATAACTGCACTGCTATCGTTTTTGAACTAAATTTTCAAATAAAAGATAATATGTAGGTAGTATTATAAAATGTCTAGTTGTAAAACGTATAATTATAAAACTCAGTTCAAACCGTGAATAATAAAAAGAGTTTTTGTATAACGTACATTATCTAGGTAATTGAACATCATGTCATCAGTAACAATTACTCATGTTACATTACATTGGAAGTATGTTACTATAAATTGTCATGCCCATTATTTGCAACTGGACAGATTTTTACATTGTGTATCGTTATTTAAGCTATAGAATCAATTAAAGTAACATACGTACGAAAGAAGACCAAGCATTTAAAAGTTGTCATTTTACTTTATAACAAACTCGTGAAATATCAGTTTAGTGCATGGCCTTGACTGTTGATTACATATCTACTCTACGTAGATTGTAAATACGCGTACACGAGTTTGACGCCACGCGACTCTGATTTATTATTTGGAGGGGAAGACATAACAAAAAGCAATTAACTCTGTGCATACCCTGCATCTTTCGAATAAGAAATTTTAATATTATTTTAACTGGCGAGAGATATTATATTAAGAAACAATAGCTAGAACTATACCTAACTCTTTAGACAAAGTCATACATTATCAACAGGAAGATCTTCCACTCGTCAACAATATCACTGAATTGAGCCCCACATCGATCGGAAGGACGCTGGCATGTTTCAGCCCAACCGTTGTTCAAATAAATTCTCGTTTTACTTTCTGGAACAATAGTGCGAAAAAAACATCAAACTTGTTTAGTTTTTGTAAGGACGCAGATGCTATAACTCTCAATCGAACTTAGACCTTACTACCGTGACTTATAGCATTATATTATTTGGCCTTTTAAACAACTTTTTTCTAAAAACATTCTTGTAATGTATGATTTAGTTGTTGAAAATTCTCTTCCATTAAATATTGCTCAGTCAGTGTCATAGTTTATAATTTATGAGTAGTTTTTGTGGCAGTAACTGTTACGATCTATACTAACTGCGAATACTGAAAAGAAAACTCATTTAAAAGTTCAGTCGGCTTTCTCAGCCTTGTCTGAGTGCCTTCACCCAGTAGCTGCTCAACGTTATACAAGTTTAGGGTTTCTTATAACAAACTTTGTATAGTTTTTAGTACAATAAAAAACATTTTTTTGTCTAGTATTTATCGAATCCGGTTTTATACACACACATATAAATGTCCACATGTACGCACACTACTCTACTTTTCTTTCGCGTACTTTAATTACTTATTTTTTAATTTAAAGTAGATCTGGATGACAGACACTTTAAGAAGCCTAATTATCTCAGGGAATATTGATAGGCATACTTCGCGAACATTTCAAGGTGACCCTTATATCATTACCGGTTTATGACGTTAAGACGTGTATTTCGATATTATGTATACGAGTAGTATTGCAAAACTCATTCTGACATAAAATTATTCTTATTTTGCAATTAAAAATAAATCACTAGAGTAATCACTTCTTAGTTCTAGTATTTCTTAGTTCTAATGCGCTAGTTAGGGTTGAACAACGCCCTCTAGCAGGTTATCGCTAAAGTTGCATCTAGACCGCAACACTAGCAATTTCTCGTCTATTAGAGTTACTGGACTGCAACTAGAGGGCGATAAAGTGCACATCAAATAAAAGTTTTGAAAAGTTTCAAAGTAGTTTCTTGCAAAATAATTAATGTAAAGTGTATCTAAATTAATGTTTAAAAGATCTTAATGAAGTTTTCGAGCACTTTTAAGTAATTTCCAAGTAGTGCACAATGTTTTAAACAAGTTTTGTTGTTGCTATAAAAGCTCTATTAACTTATTAGACTGCACGTGTTTTACTTTAAATAATTTAGCAGATAATTAGATATTGTCAAGCAATTTTGTAGTCGAACAGAAAATAGCACCTAAATCAATATATACCTACCGGTCATATTCAATCAAATCGACTCAAATATGAGTACAATCTACATTTTGCCGTAAACCAATCGATGCGGTTAATTAGTAGAAGAAAATCTTCCTAATAAACTTAATATATAAAATATATAGAATTATGGTTTTTTGAAAGAATATTGCAAATTATTTCGAAATATAAGAAAGTTGTAGTATTTTTTATTACTACCCATATCGATTCAAAATCGTTCTAAAATTATAGTTTTTTGTTTGTTGCAATTGGGTCAGATTACAAAGCAATTTTATTATAAGCAAGGCGGCTCATGAGAATACGATTTTACGGAAAATATGCAATTTCCGATTCTAAGTTACGGTCGTGATAGATTTTAAAAGGTTTTTCCTCTTTGGATAATTTCGAGAAAAATGACTCAGCCCTATTTAAATATAATTATTTAGAACATATTGATTAATGTATAATTTGATTTTAAGTTTTCCTAATTAAATATAATTTATATCGCATTTAGCAGTTTATTAGCTGTAGCAGTTTATTTTTTTTAATTTAAAATATAAAAATCGCAAACTAAAAATACGGATCTGACCTAAATATTTGTTATAGACGAGGTCACAATAAATGGGAAATATTATATCTACGCACGTGAACTGGCAATGGTCTTACATTTTGCGGAAACAATAAAAAAGTTTTCTTAAAACAATTGAAAAATATTAAAAATAAACCAATAACTAGTGCAAAATATAGTCAATGCTAATCAACAACCAAGATTATTATTTTTTATTAAATATAGTTTTTTTAGTGTGTATACGGCCTAAATTATATTTATAATTTCATTGTATTATATCATATAATCGACCATATTAATAACGGAAAACGTTTCTCAAATCATTTAAACACATATATGTTTACTCCAAATATTTCACATGAACGATATAAATAATACATTAGATTATGTAAAGTTGCTATAATAAAATTCTATTTATAATCAACAATTAAACTATTAAAATAAAAGAACATGTTCCGTAAAACTCTATACGTATGTAGTATGAGTAGTGTATTTTTAATAAATGTAAATTACAGGAGATTGGAAAACCTAATGAAAGTGCACTGAGAAAAACTGTTATTTAAATAGCAGACCGAGCGTTCATTTTATACTGACGTCTAACAAAACTAGGTTCATATTTATATTTAAATAGCAAAATGCTTTGACGTCATACGTCTCCGTTCGTAAGCAGACAAAATTTTACCCCGCAAAATGAATAATGTATTTATATCTGTCTTATTTATGTATACATGTGTAAGATAAATAAATAAAATGAAAACCTCATACTTTAAAATCAAATTCTATATTAATCTTTCACATTTATTAATATCTTGGATGATTTATTAGTTGATCTTTGGCCATTGTGATGCAAATTTTGGAAATTTGCATTGACCGAAACCGTCGAAATTTAGACCACTGAATATTCAGCACTGACCGCTTTATTCAACTGACTTTCGGGCTTATATTAAATATTAAGCTTTATATACTATAAATACAAAACAAAGGTCGTATATCTTAATACACATCCCCCTTTTTTCTTATTTCCCCTAATTTGTTCCCTAAAAAATTACCTGAATAAATTTGCTAAGAAGTTAAAACATTTGTATAGAGTGCATATAGACATTAGAACGACAGATAAGAATGGAAAATATTTCAGTTAGAAATGGAATCTCAACAGCAATCTACACAAACATTATTGTAAGCCGTTTAGATAAACTTCGATTTCAGGATAAATATTTGAGTTCCAGCGAATCGAATTGATACAGCAAATACACTACAGAGTTTAGTATAAATGTTTGTAATAAGCATATATTATTATGTTTTTTTTAACTTTTATTATCAACAAATAACTATTTATTAATTAAACAATTAGCATGACACACACCCACTCGCATTCACAAATATGAGGTTATTTATATAAGAAACTAAAACTGTCGCTATATAAATAAAATGTTGAAAAATATTGAAATATTCAATCCACCATCCCACATGTTTAAAATAGTTACGCACTCGTTCTGGGACGACAGTGTTGGTTATACCTTTCAAACCTTATATTTACTATAAAATACATATTGTCAATCTCTTGAGTGCAAGCTAACCAGAATACAAAATTGTAGTATTACGAGTACACTTTGTGAATATGGAAATTTTTAGTTGTTCTTTTATGATAATTCAACAAAAGATATACAAAGTGTGAAAACATTTTTACCCGGAATATGCTCTATAGAATATAAGTTTTTTTTTATAAAATGAAAACTTATGACAAAATTTTATGAACGAATATTTTATAGTTAAAATTGATTAATATCAACATTTACTATTATATTGCTTTACATTCATTGTGTTAATATCTAATCTACTAACATAGATCTCATAAATAAAGTGTTATGAGAAAACAAAACCACACTTACCGAACTGAAGGTGACAAGCTAAAACAATAAAACGAAAAATGCATTAATAATGTAATAAAAAAAAATCTTCGATTAAAATTCTCCAAGACTAACAATGAGGCCTCGCGCACAAATTAATTAAGTAAAAAGTAAAATAAACAAAAAGTAAACTCATATTTGTACTTTATTTTCATTTGCATTTCTATTTATTTTAAATTTATTTCTGCATTGTGAACAAAAACTTGTTAATTTTTACTGTGTTTTTATTTTATGTTTTCGATTCAACAATTTTAGGTTTCATTGTTAATGAAGCTTTAGTTTGAATTTTCTTAATACAAATATAAATGACCGCTGCTTTTCCTCAAAGAAACGTATAACGTAAACTAATACATTCTTGTCAACCAACAAACTTGAAACTTTGCCTCTGGACTGGAATACTTTGTAAAGTTGATTGAGAAAGTTGCAACTACAAATCTTAATAGAATTTGAATGACTCAGTCTCAAAACACCAGTTTGTGAAGTTATATTGTTTTGTGAAATCAATTTCAGAGACAAGCTGTGGGTAATATTTCTATATATATATAGTCCAGAACAATACATCTTGGTCAAAATCAAAGGCCTTTTTAATTAAAAAAATACGTTACATAATTGTATTTTTGGTTATATGAAAATTCATGATAGTAGATAACAAATAAAATTCAGTGAAGAAGGCGATTTTCGTCCTATTATGTTGACACGTTGCTCATTTCGTTTCAAGCTGATATCGGAATAGTCAAGTGGGTGGAAAGTCTGCCTACGTATCTTCCACTTGAAAGCACAGCAACGCTTCACCTTGACTTTATAGAAATCGTTTGGAACTACTTCAATCTTTGTCCTATATATTTTTACCTTTCAGATTTTTATTATTATAAAATTCAATTTTAAAAGTTATAGATATATATGTAGGTAGATGTTCTTTAGTTCGAAGGATTGTATTCAAGTGTTAAGTGAAATTTGTAACGTCGGTCACTATAAACGAGTTTAAAAGTCAATTAAGGTAATGAAGCCGCCTTCACTCCTCTCGGGTTAGACTATTTTGCATAATTTCCCATCTTTTATTCCCTTTACGTTTGGATTTTATATAATACGGTTTTTCTATTTTAAGAGCTTTGTGATTGATAGAAGTCCAAGTAGATATTTACAATTTAAAATAAAGGAAATATACAATGGCAATTTTTATTTATTATAAAATTATAAGGTTTTACATATAGTCTTACGATTGCTTTTGTTGAATATTTCAAGCTTGAGAAAAGACGGAAAAACGCAACAAAGACGATAGTAAACCGAATCAAATAATTTAATTCAGTTAAAACTTATTCGTGGAAAAACCTTACGATTACGATACTTCCTAAGAATATTAAAACGAGCAAGGAGGGATTTCAAAGAGGCATTTATTAAGTGTCACGAACGGCGGTAATGAACAAGACTTTTTAATACATTGCCCCTAGGGAAACATAACTGGTGGTTTGCTCGAACAATTATAGCTCAGGGGCGCTAAAACGCAATCACTAAGTAGTTAAAAGGAAAATCCAACCATAATTTTACGATAAAAATAACTGGCCTATATAATACGACATTTTAACCAATAAATCTGATTTAGTAATAACGGTACTTATCCAAATGAACACGCGATTGTTTGTTTTGATTTAACGTATAACTGTGGCAGCAATTAGATGAAAAAGTCACAGACGTTGTAAACCGAAAATATAAGTAAATTGTTAGTTATATCTTATCTAAGAAATCATACATTTGTTTGCGTAGATATGTCTGGATTTGACGTTGCAGATATTAGTCTTACTATCTACTCGTTAAAGTTTTTGAGATCAACAGAGTAACTTCTATCGTTATTAAAATGTAGAAAGCCTTTTTAAATTAGTATTTACAGCAAAAAGTTACATTTCAGTTTGGTTTGTGAAGCAGCAGAGTTAAATTAATTAATTAAACATTTCTCTGGTATTTTGAAGCCCGAAATTTCTAGACATTTTAAGCTTTTAGGTTAATTACATGCTTTGCCGATTCAATTAAAACATTAAAGTACTTGCTACTTACTACAACTTTGTCTACATATTGAAGCGCATACTTTGTTGATAAGAACAAATAATATGTATGTTGACACTGTTTCCATGTGAACATTGTTACCGATATTGTTGTTTTATGGCAAATTGGGCTACTTTATACGTGCAGTAAGTTTTACTATTTTAGTACTGCTACGTGCCAGAAATGTACTACTCTGTACATTGTACAAACCATATAAATTTTCAGATTTATAATCATTACTTAGTATTTAATAATACATAAATAAATATAGCGGTTATCTATCTGTACGGTTTGTGATTGATTAGAAACTAATCAGTTGGCATGGAACTGGCTAGACGATGAAAACATTACAAAATGCATCAATTATAATTGTTATCTTTTACTTCGAAATAAATCCTCATCGTCTACGTAATATTTTCATTATATGTATTATGCGTTATCTAGGGAGAGAACATGATATATATACATAGTATAGTATAGTATAGTATAGTATAGTATAGTATAGTATAGTATAGTATAGTATAGTATAGTATAGTATAGTATAGTATAGTATAGTATAGTATAGTATAGAGTAATTAGAGTTTTTGAAGTAAAATATTAATATACGTACCTATATCAAAATATGTATTTCTCGGGTGTGTGGTTATTTACTACGAGTATAAAGAACTTATCAATATTAAAATTAGCACAACAGGAGTCAGTATGATTCTAAAAAACTATCAAATTAAATGGAGTAAATTCGACATAAACGTCACAAACAATATATCTCTGTATACGTTATGAAGACAAAAACAGCTAAACACTCATTCAGTACACATAATTGTATACTTGGTTTAGCAAAGAATTAGTTCAGTCAAAGCTTTGCTTGTCGTAAAAGAGAACCGTTTATTTGAGTGATATCTGACACTGACACCGTGACAGTTTTAATCCAATGTGATTTACTTAATTTAAAACTTTGTACGTCTTACTATTTATTGCATTTATGTTGATTAGTCCTTTAAACTGATTTTAATCCGATTCAGCGAAGAGCTAAGTAATATCTAAATCTTACCGCTAATGTATGGATAAGTCTATCCACCTCTCTACTCTTGTTAACTCTAAAACAAATTGTTTGCATGTACAATAAGTACACCATATGCTATATTAATGTAGTAAGTTGTAGAATATTGCAAATAGAAAGTATTGATGTCCTATTAATTCGCTTCACCAAATACTGACGGCGAATGGGTTATACTAGACTTGATTGAGTCTGTGTTTCAATTAAACCCTGACAGGTGAGTGGTATTGCTATCATATCATCAATGGTGAAGTAGTCTACAATTAATGTTTGTCACTTTGTTTAATATTTCATTTATTAATGAGGTGTATTAAAGTGTGTAATACGATGCGTGACTTCTTCCGTCTCTGCGTGTTATATGAAATTGGAATAACGACACGCATTGTTAGCGTATATGTGTTTGGCCTTTATTTAAGACCCCCAAAGTATGTATATACGTAATCAGACGATATAATATTTTATCTTCAATAATTAAATCCTCTTTATTTGTATCCAAATGTCCGCACCAAAACTGCATTTCACTGATGAGTTTGCAATTTTCTGCGAAATTTGATAATCGGTTCATCGAAGTGCAATGAGAGTTGCACTTGTATAATTAATACTTAATCAGCCATTTATTTCAACGATCACTAAAATTACCTGTATCTACTTCAAAAAAACATTAACTTCGCCATTGATAATAAATTCACATGAAGCTTGAAAGCTGTGAAGAGGTAGCCTATGTCATTGTCAAAATGGACACATTGAAAGACAAGTAGGCGGCAGCACTTTATGTAGGTCAGAACGTGTTCAGGACAGAATATATAAAACATTCAGTAGTAATTGCATAAGTTGTGTGCAAAGCTTATGTACTATGAATTTTATATTTCGTATTTGTACAAATTCTGTCTTTACGTTATTATATTTGTCACGTGCAAAAGTCAATACGAACCGTTACTAACACAAACTAACAGCTTCCTGTTTATCTATTATTACGCTGTCAGGTAGGCATTAAACGAATACCATAATTTAACTGTTTTTATGACTTATATTTATAATATCAGTGGAAAACAAACTTTGTCTTTTTTGGACAAACTATAATATTCGCAAGTTGGAAGAACAATTACCGAATTAATTAGAAAAGTTTCAAAGATGATAAATAGCTTCAAAGGCAACGCGTTACAAGAACAAGACGCTTGCAGCTTTTAACTAAAAGTTTGTGGGTTGACTAACGAAGAACACAAGCAAAGGCTCCATTATAAACATATATAGTATTTTAATAACATTGTTTTTTTATCATACATTTTAATTAAACTACAATGAATTAATATCCTATTCGTAAAAATAAATATTATGTTAAAAACAGAAAATTATTAATTTTATTGAATAAAATTACTCACCAGTTATTTATTAACCTACACAATGCCAACCGGCAGATTCTCATTCAATATTATCGATAATTCATTAAAACGTATACATTGTAAGAAAATAATATCAATTATACGCCAAATAAATTCGTCATTCTCTATTGAGTAGATTATTAAGTGACGTATCATGTTGACTTTCCTTGACCTATGAGCGACTCGAATAGTATTAATTTATTAAGTAATAAATGCAATATTACACAACTACATGTTATGTCTAGATAACAAATAGATAAAGTATTATTTGTGTACTATTAATACATATTCATATCAATATTGTTTTAAATTAGAACTCAGGTAGTGACACACCCATTTCTTCGCAATTGTAAACAATTAAATTGTAACTATTAAATAAGCGTTTAACATTGTTTTTTTTTAATTCAACCTTTTAATTAATTTATCTAGTTGGAAATAAAATAACTTTTATACTTTATTGTATTCAATTTGTTATATTATACCTGTGTAGAATAAATATTTTAAATTACAAGAAAAACATGTATTTAATCATATATATGTAAAAATTTGTAAATTATATTATAGTATAATACTCGTGTAACTGGATGGGCAAACAAGGTTTCGTCTCAAGATGTCACGTTCTGATAAGTGATAAGTGGCGGTACAGTTAGCTCGTCCTTACTATACGATAGATAGATTCATTAGAACATATACGTTACCTATATTGCCTTAATATAATATCATATTACGAAATTTACCTCATCTCAGTCTCTATGCGGTCTAAATATAGTACTATAAAAGAACTAAAATGTTTTCTTAGGATGAAAAATGTTCTGAAACTAGTCTGACAAATACGCTTAAACTAAATGCAACTAAACTCAATAGGTTGATGTTTTAGAAATTGCATTAAATTGTGTAGTACCTATATATTATAGTGAGTAAAGAATTTTAGTGATATTAGCACTTTTTTATATGGTATGTGACCACGTTCCACTTATTAATAGCTTGCTAGAGTGCTGTTCATGAGCGGAGACAACTGTTACCATAGATATTCAGGAGACGAATGTACACCTTTAAATGTCTGCCTGTCACTCTTTAAATTGACTGTGAATAGGTAACTCTGAAATTATACATCAAAATCCCTACTTCCCTACTAATATTATAAATGTGAATGTGAGTTTGTTTGTTATGTTTTCACGCAACAACTACTTAACCAATCATCATGAAACTTTGTACACATATTTTTGGAGGTACTAGAAGTAACATAGGATACTTTTTATTTAAAAGAAAAATATGTTTTACTATAGTTTCCAACTGTCTATAGTTTCAGCTGTTTGGAATCATATTGATTTATTTCTACTGAAATGATCTCTGATACTTAATTGATGACTTAAATGCGAGCGAAGCCGCGGGTAACAGCTAGTATAAGCATAAAGTTATTTCCTAAAATAACATGCACATGCTACGTAAAAATTAAGAAAGATAATAATATCAAGGTTGCATAAATTTGATAATGAAATACTGGTATAAGTATTTTTTTCGTGATACGATAATTTAAATATAACATCCCGAGATTTGCGTATAATATTATCATAGAAGATTGCTGAGGAAATATTACGTAATTTAGCCTAAAATCTATGCTTCTAATCCCTGACTGCTACGAAAGGTTAAAATCTAGCATAATATGCCGAAAGCGTAAAAGCCATAATGGCTTTTGGAAAATGAATTCAGTATTTCCTTAATGAATACACTAGACTTGTGTATCATCAAAGTATATTTAACGCTTATTTATTGTTTATATTAGTAAAATATAATGCAACAATTTCCGACACTTTATAAATTTTAACATCAACCCAAAGCCAGAAGTTTCGGACTAGTTAAAACTTTAACTGCTTACAAGTTATTATATTATATTATATTACAAAATAGTTTAAATTGTTTTATAGTTTCGAATCTAGCGCATAGATTAGGAAGTTGTGTTTTGATACTTCAGAAGTTGTTGGTTAAACTACATGTAATGTATGAAACTGACATCACATAATATACATGCTAATTTTTAGACACACAGGATTAACGCAAGAAAATGGTAGTTTATTTGAGAACATTTACTTTACGTATAAACTATTTACTTCCTGATCTACTACCCTAAGGTTGGTTGCCTGGTAGAGATCACTGCTTAGTGATAAGGCCGCTTTTTGTTCTTTCTTTTCTTCTGTTCTTCTTTATATGTTGTATATTTTGTGCAATAAGGTATTTTTTATGAATATCTTATGTGTATAAGAAATACATATAGAAGGCACCTTCCTACTTTGCTTAATATTGAACAAATAGAACAATAACATCGCTCGACCTGACAGTCAGCTATCATCTGTATACATATATAGAAGTAGGTACTATTTAACAAATTATATTTTTATTATGAATCGAAAGAAATTAAATAGATACAATATCGACTTTTAATTGACGAATAAATCATTATATTATTTTTTCCCAATTGTAATCGTTTAAACTCTTAAACATTTTTAATTCGGTAGAGCAGTAGAAATTCATTACTTAAGCTTGGTAAATTTAATTTTAAAACAGATCTATGACAAATAATGAAACGAATAATGAAATTATTTTATATACAAGATTAATTAATAAAATATATTTAAATAGAAAATTGCAATATGCAGGGATTCTAACAGAAAATTATTTAGTTGAAAGGTTAGGCTGCAGCGTATGACAGGCATTGAAAAGGCTTTGTGAATTAGTGTTATTTGACTGGAGCACTAAAGCTTAGCTCGCTACATGTCACGCCAAACAGCGACTCGACCGTTTCACTAAAGATCATTTTAAATTTACTTGAGTGCTTTATATTAGTGTATAATTCACAATAAAAGTTATTGTACTATTACAAAAATATTATTTACGTATTACATAACTTTTTAGCGATGACCTTTATTAGTTTCACCTTTTTATAGCCAGAGTTTTAAAGGTTTATGTTAATTGCCACACAACTTGAACTTAGAATACTACAGTACAGTACAATTGTCTGTATCTAATAATGTAAATATGGAAATTTATTATACGACTACAAGCTAAGTCCATTAAAAGACAAGTGTTTCTGAATATTACCTACATAAAACATATATGCAAATCAGAATAACACTCCAATAACTCGCGTTATTTATTTGGTTCTCATTTCAAACCAAAACCGTAATGGGTATAAAGTAGGTAGGTACATAGATCTGGCAGCGAACTAATCTGAGCACAAAATTTGTCACTTTTGTTTGTATTAACAAAAATGTACACTTAGCTTAGGGCACTTAACCGCGTAACCTGAATCGAGATACTAATAGACACTAGATTTTTATTTTAAAAACAACTTCATATAAAGAATAGAGCTACAAATATAATAAACCAATTACCTTATTTGATTAATTAGATACACCCCAAACATATGAGACCCAGACACGAAACAAATATTGACTTCTCTTTTTAAAAAAATCCTATTTATTTATGTTATATTAACAAACATTAATTATATCTATAGAGGTATATACATGTAAGTATTATTAAAGCAAATACAATTCAATGTCGTTATTTTTTATAGAATTTACAAAATAGAGAGAAAGCGTTCTATAACAAAGAGCTCCTTTCTTACTCGAGTAACTTAACTAAGCCTTATTAAATGACGCGAGGACGCTCCGTTCCAGTACAATACAAATAAATATTACTTTGTGCTTTTGAAGTGATCTTTTCTTGTTTATACAAAAACGAGCTACTATTTTATTCATTTGTTAATTTTAAAAATATGTTGTTTTACTTGAGTTGGAAAATTAATGAAAAAACCGTAAATTTTAAAAACGGTCATCTACTCTGCGTTAGCCATAACTAAAACGATAATGTAATTTTTCGATCATTGCAATTCAATAACTTCAATAATATCTCTTTAAAATATTAAATGACTAAGCAAAATTGATTTTTTAACAATTGTTTATAATTTTATTTTAGCCATAATAATAATTTCATCAATAAATATGTAATAACAATATTATAAATAAATAAATAGTAGTATATTTTTATTCTAATTCAGGTCACACAATATAACGTCAAGTTCAAAGATTAACTATTCTTGAAGCAAATCCTTCCCTCACTGTGTGGAAACACGCAGGTACTAAAGAGGGTGGCTACACCCTAGCCTGAATGTCGCCAAGTTGCCTCCCGCTCACCCCAACTCTCCCCAGAAAGGTTAGTTCAATTCGTTCATTTAATTTCATACGTTCTAATATTTAGTTACAATTTCAAATTTATTTAATTTCAATGTGTTATCTATAAATTAATATCTAAATGATGTATAGATAAAAAAGAACGACCGTGGTTACTAGAGGACATGGACTCGATATTAAGAATTCGTGCCGTAGTACTCGTGATAAATGCCTGTCATTTTAGTAATAAATAGCATTAAAAACATAAAAAGTAAGTATGATTTTAAAATTAATACAATTTTAATATTTATCTAATTAAAGTGTAATATGAATTATGAAATGAATGAAGTTGGAATATTTTTGTCACGTGTTTAGGGTGAGTTGAAAGTAACCCGTTCCGAGATAACAAGGGTCTCACCCTCGCGTCTGAAACAATCTTTTGCAAATGCAACCGAATTTTGCCATCTCTACTGAACTACTTTCAACACTTTATGTGGTCAATAATACTATAATCATTACAGTAACCTTATATTTATTCTGCGAACAAAGAGAATTTAAAATAAATCATCAGTTCCGCGTTATGAAACTCGTAAATAAAATTGTGATGGTTTATTCTTGGTTGGTTGTAATCGGAAAATCTGGCACAAACACGCAATGAATGAATGAACGTAATCATATTCTATTACAAATAGTATCGATACAAAAATAAATCAAAGTTAATTTAGTAACGACGTACATAACATTTTAGTCTTCGTTATCCAAAAATAATTTGTAAAATCTATAACAATCTAGGGCAATACAATGAACCTGGAAAACTTTAAAGTAAAAATAGTTATCTATGTCACTTTCATATGTTACAGTAACTATTTCTAATTCACTTCATATCAAATGCATTTGGGCCAAATGTAACCGATGACACATTAATAGTAATTGACGGGTGAAATACGTAATATTTATTAGTATGTACTTTGTAGAGCACTGGATATAGGTTGTAAATCCAAATGACAACACGTACGTTGATTAATTGCAATGGTAAAAGCTTGTTCAAAAAGTTTTAACATGACAGATCGTTGGAACGTGCTTTACTGGAAACTCGTAAATCTTGTCACGCATCGGTTTTTAATTTAACTGATGTACAATATATTGTAAGACACACTTTTCATCATAAAATTTTATATTCATTATCTAAAGTCACTTTGAGATAAAGTGAAACTAACAAGTCTTATTTGCATTATTTAACATAACTTAACAACACTTGCTGCTCAGAGGTTCCCAACAAATAAAGTTCCAAATGAAATATAGATAACAATAGACATTTAAAAGAAAAATATAACAAATGAAAGGCTGAAATAATTGCACAAGAAATCGGATGCATTTTTATCAATTAAACGAACCACACTCTCTCATGGTCTATTGATAATTTTAATATCGCTCATCAACTGCTGGGCTAGCTACGCTTCCAGGCTCCTCTGCCCACAGGGGAGCGATAACTCCCTCGTTAGGAATACCTACTTTAAAAAATAGGATAGAATAGTAAATATTATACATATCACGTTACTAATTACTGCGATCTATATTAGCATCAACAGCTTCATTTGAGCCAACATTTTAACATTATTACAATAGCATAAATATTTAATTTTTCTTCCTCGTAATGTTTTCGTTCTCAGAACATATTGTCAAATACTTTGATGATTAACCTTTAATTCGTGGTTTTTTAATTACAGACAAATTTAATATTCCAAGTATCTTAATAATTGGCTTATTTCGTTCATAACCTCCAGCGACATATTTTATGTTATTTCCGCCGTGTATGAATTAGCGCTTTGTCTGTTGAAAAGATAATACTTAATAATACTCGTTCAACTATAACTTCCACAGAGTGACAGACAATTCCACGAATGCCACAATAAGTTCCTAGTTATAGTTTCATATAGTTATAAATATAGAACGGCACGATTATTTACTACGAACGGGTACGTAAATTTTAATGCGTTTTGCTATTAAAAAACCGTAAATTCTTTTATTTATATAGCACATATACACTAATGCTACAATATTAGATGCAAACGATCTATTTTTAAATTACTCTATTCAAATAAAAACAAAAAATAAAATGCCATCAATTCAAATAATACTCGATTTATAAATAGCAGAGGCCACGCTGTTGGCAACTGCTAGCGGGCATCTAATAAGAATAGAAGTAACACTACATTTAAACAAACACAAGATAATAACATAATTCACAATTGATTGCTTTTCCATTAATGACAAAATACGTGAAATATAGGACGCACAATATGCATATTACAAATAATAAATGATCAAGAGTTACCTCGTTATACATAACCCAATTTAGGTCAATGCCCATTTAACTATTTGCCAAAATATTCTAATCTAATCGAAGCCGTATCTTGTTTAGACTCATACATTTAGAAAATATTGTGATTAATCTTATAAACAAATATCTCTAATAGTAATATTATTTCGATCTAACATAAGATTGGACTGGATTTATTTGTATACCTACTACATTATATATTTATACAAAGGTCAGATCCCAAAGTAGAATATCCTGTGAAATAGGTATCAAGACAAGGAGAATACTTATAGACACAGAGCCGATATAAATACCGTTTCTTATTATATAATATCAAGGAGTATTATTACAAATAAATACTTAATTAGTCGGCGAATTGAAATAGAGGCCGTGCGACAGACTGAACTATGCACACAATATCCAAATTGTACATAAACTATTTTTTGTTAATACACTGTTAAGCTTTGGTGCTAAAAGTCCGGGTTAGCGAGAATTTGCGGTCGGGTCGTACTTTCATATATAGTAGGCCATATCTCCTTTTCTCAGAGTTATGAGCTCAATTTATGTGATAATGAACATTGTAGGTACGTAATACAAAACTTTATTGTTTTTCTTCTACAATATATACGATTAATGGTCTAACCACAATATAACTCGCATATATCCTATCGTGTATGCATGTATGCAATGACATTGTAACGTAATGTCACGCCTTTGTGGGCCCTAAATAAATAATTTTGAATATCCTGAACCTACGTCATATTAAACGCTTTATCTTCAGATCAACGTACTGATTTCACAACTTATCAATAAAAGTTATAGATAACATGGATAATCCCAGTCTCATAAGTAAATAAAAGAAATTTATTTAAACATAATAAATTACAAAATTGTTACACAAAAATTGAACTGAAAGAGGTTGGTAGGTAGGTACTTGTAACGCTGAAAGCTAGACTTTGGACATAACAAGCGTTATCCGGACACAATGCAGCTGTCGGCAGTAATTGGAGTACCTACCAGTATA
This sequence comes from Tineola bisselliella, assembly GCA_028551675.1. Taxonomy (NCBI): domain Eukaryota; kingdom Metazoa; phylum Arthropoda; class Insecta; order Lepidoptera; family Tineidae; genus Tineola; species Tineola bisselliella. The sequence continues at coordinate 335,900 of JAPWLS010001795.1, forward strand.
TAAAAATATTCTAATACTATGCGAATTTTTCCAGACACGTATATTTCCGAATACCTAATGGGTAATAACAATTGACACTACACTACTACTAGTTTTGGATAATAAAAACTGACAATGGACTACATATGACATAACAAAAGCCTGTTGAAACTCAAACATTAAGTTTTTAAAGTTCGCTTAGGTTCTCTTTTCCTAAGACAATAGGCGTCGTAAATTTTCACAAGTCGTGATAAACGTGAGCTAAAATTCATTAAGCTCTAGTAAGTGCCTACTAACAGCTGTGCCTAAAAGCTCCAACACAGGCGACCATCATCTGTTAGCTTTGCTCAATACAACACTGGTGTAATCTAATACATACACGCGAATTATTCTTAATTCACTTTTTGTTATGCATATTTCTGAATAAATAGTGTATAGGTATAATATAGTGTTATCTCCGTCTGTATTATATGCTGAACACGGTTGGACGTCACGACTTCACGACAGTCGAGATGTCACGTGCTATAGTAAAAAAAAGGAGCATGATTATCCTCTTCACGTGCAGTCGGTAGAGGAACACTATTACACTGAGAGGCAATCCACTACACACTACAGTATCTTTACTATTATTCTGACTTTAATATGGCCTTTTCTTTAGAGAAAATGTATTAAAAGTGTTTTAGTACGTAGCACATAAATAAGTGTCCAATAATAGTAAAAATTCAATTGTTTTAACAATATTTGTAAAATATCTTTACTGAATTTCAATATTATTAGTTTATGCACTTCATTCCTATCTAGATGGAAAGTTCAGTTAGATGTCATGAGTTTTACAGCTGCTGGATAACTTTTCCGTGTCGATTTCCTGCAGATTTTCCCTCGAGTAACTGAGGTCAAATCTACTCGTAGATATCTCGAACGGAATTTCTGCTTTATTTAATTTGAGTTACCATGTCATAATATCTTCAATGGATATCAGATTATAGCTTATTTTACAAATAATATACGAAACTGATAATAATTTAGTAAGCACACATTCCCACTAAATACATTTTTTTTTAATTCAATCTATCAATCAAATACTATAGCACGAGCAAGTCTTATTGAAAGAAATTCTTTGAGACAACATTATTATTTTAATGTTGATTTTCTCAAAAGTTCTATCAAAGAAATAATTCTTGTATACAAAAATATTTATTACATGTTAAATGTTTACATAAATAACAATGTTAAGCGAAATAAACAGAAATGTAATTAAACCCACAATTTCTTAGACTCATATTAATGTTACTCACAATGCAAATGTATGGAAATGTATTAAAATAGAGAGGAGCTCTAATTAATTCAGTATCGCTTACTAGTGTTGTGACCAATAAGAGATATCGATGTAGAACGATGAAATGCGTTCGTTCACTGTAACGTAAGTAATTAGTAAACAAATGAATGAATGGGCGCCGCGAGCCAGTTTGGCAGCCTCACCTCCATTTATTTGCGTACCTTTTAATTCAAATATTGCTCATTAAATTGCCTCTATTCACGAGCGGCATTTCGCGTCCGAACGATGTTTTTATTTTAATCGCCTATTGCGTCAACTGATACAAAACGTAATACATGAAACTATGTCAAATTGTTACGAATGGCACGATAGTAACACAGATTTGATAACATACTATTTGTCATTGTAACCTTTGACTCATCATAATTTATTGGGATTTCTGCAATGACATATATTCAAATATATCAATCGTCAATCCATTTAAGAATAAAGAGAGTTTACTTTACTTCTCTTACAATGCAAGACAACTAAAGTCGGGATAAGTGTAAACCGCACGGGGATATGCAAATGTTGTCGCATCGGTTCCAATGCAATCACAACCAAGTATCAAAAGTGTTCTAAGACTAAACAACAAAGATAACTGTATTACATACTTTATTACTTTAACGTACGGTTCAAAGTTGTAACAAGAAAACATTTCTTGAACATAACTCAGACAAATGTTCACAACGGAATTTACCAACAATCTTTGAAACAAGACGTGTATTTGTAGTGAACATAAAGTGACAATTTTTTAACCTTTAAAACAATTTACTGCTAGGAAAAATGTCAGTTCAAAATTACACACAACGACATGAATATCTTCTTCACAATTTGGAAACTCAGTGACAGCCAACCCTTTGAAAAACCTCCGAACGACCTATTTTGCACTACATCTCTATTCGCGTCCACAATCACACAAATAGACTGACGCACGTAGCTCCTATTCTGTGCCATCGCGGAAATTTACAATACGAAACCCAACTGGCTGAATAAAACATTTTAAAGTAAATTACAATTAACAACTAAAAAAATGTTATACTACAAATTTATAATCTAATAAACATCTAGACATTTTAGCATAATTACTATAACACAATTTTAACGTGATGCTCTCACGTGTAAGCACTAGGTACAGACAACGTAGTGTTTAAACGTGAAAAGCACTAATGGTGCATAATAGTTTAATAACTTATACACCGAAATATATTAAATAGATAGATAGGTGTTTGTATCGTATATATATAGTTCTCTGGTTTAGTGAAGTAAAACGTTATAATTTGAAGGTCACATTTTAAATAACTCGTTGTAATAAATTTTATGGAGCACTCAAATAATTCAAAAACACTCGTTAAGTATATTTTATGTGAACTTTGAGCTAAAATAATTCGGTTTCAAATTATAATTTAGTACCTTAGTAAAGTTCGAGTTTAAAAATAGTGTACACATACTTCTATGCATGTATAAAAATTGTTTTCCAAGAGAATAAAGGCGTTGTTGTGGTTCTGATTGTGTGCATTGAAAAGAATGAATTCCAACGCTATGTGATGCCCGTTTAAATCACATCTAGAGACGGAAGCGAAGTTTTCCGTGCCAATAAAACTTCAATAAAATTGATGTTGGGAACGTTTAACATAACTTAAACATTTCAAGGTATTAAGGTCAGGCCACATGAGTGTTTCTTAGTGTCGTACGTATCTACACTTTATGCAATAGTACTCGAACGATGTCATTATGCATCGTCACGTCAGTCACGCACTATATGTGACCTGACCATTTTTATTATGTCATATAATACAAATACAATAATCTAAATCAATGGGGATAAACAGGAGTTGAACACAAACCCGAAAATCTTTATCAACTCTAAAGACACCCACATGCAACATTGTAATAGTGCAACGACCTCATGTACGGGTATGACAAACACGTTTACATTTTAAATGCTGATTGTAGAGAAGAAGTAAAAGAGCGCATGTAGATTGGCACACTTAATCTGCAGTGATTGAGATAAGTAAGTAACAACAAGATCAATAATTTAAAAAAAACGATAGACTGCATATGGGAATGACTCAAAATGACCTCGATTTCACGTAGGCATTAAAATTTATATTAAAATTAACTGCTAAATATAATTAATTCAAAGTAAATATTATGTGATAAACCTTATTAATTATGTATTAATAAAATGTTGTTACAAATAATATATTAAGTATATAAGTAAATATCAGAGGAACGTTGTTTCGTTCTGTTTGTAAATATTTAATGGCAACAAACGATTGGACTTTGAGATTTAAATAACACCAGCATTCAGCAGCTCGAACGAGTTAATTGTATTTTCAGCTGGCACAAGTCTTACTAAACGAGCTTTCACTAATGTCCATTAGGAACGTGTTTTAATATAATTATTTTAAAAGATCTTTATTATCTTATAGTCTTTCTTCGTTTATTTATCCTCCGCCTTATGGGATCGCGACAAATCCAGACGGAGATAGTGAGAAACTATAGTAAGTTGAGCTAACTTGTAGTGAACCGTGAAAGGGCAGTGGGAAGCCTTTGCCCAACAGAAAATTATTAAATAACTTTTAACATAATATAATAAAATATCTATATATTAATAAAAACTGGTCCGTGAATAACCATTGAACTTACTACTTATTATTTATATGCATAATTACTCGACATTATTTAATACCATGAATGAGGATTGTGTAAATACATATGTAACGCGCAAACCATAAAGCTATTAGCACGAGCCTGCCGCGTCCCCCGCCTAGATTTCACTATTAATACCATCAAAAACACAAAAACACACATTCTAGTCTCGTGACCGAAGAGCAACATTTGTTAATATACAAAATTTCACAATTTGTTTCACCATTCACGATCTTAGTCCAAACAATCAAAGCGGATTTTTAAATGGCCTGTGACCAAAACTAAGTCGTATAACTAAATACTATGTTGACCTATTCGCGTATATTTTTTACGTATGTATGTTTGTTAACTCTATTCGTGTCTTTCTAAAACATTTTAAAATTTCATACTGGCATATAACATAACATTTATTTCATCGGAATCGTCAATAATGAACACGTATTGTACGAAATAAACATTTTCCTGTGACGCGTACACAATTTGTAGTTACACAAAATTCCTTCGTGTATTCGGATTAAACGATGCATTCCAGCTACCATCAAAGGAATTTCGCTCTACAGTAATTCGTAAACGGCTCTTTTTAAGTATTTAGTTTCGATACTTTCAACATTTCATGACATTTTATTTAGTAGAATAAGTAAGCTTACTCGACACAGATATTGCTGTTGATTTTTATATTGAAAATTTACTCAATTGAAAAGCCCCTTAATAGATAATTGAACTGGGAACGAGAAGCTTTAACCACTGAAGGAAAACTGAAAGCGTCATAAATGTAAGTATTCCGGTACAGAAAATAAACAATGTAGAATTTTATTTCTTGAGCTCAATACGATGTACAATAAAATGACTATTACACAAAGAGGGATATGACCTAATAGACTCATCGGAACATTAATACGAAGCCTTCATTTAATTGCTAATCTATATCTATGTATATATATATATATATATGATGACGTTGAGTTTGTGTGTGAACGCGCATCTCAGGTATTACCAGTACAATTTAAATAAAACTTAAGCGTTATATAGCCCGTTTACTAAGGAAAGTTTTTTTTTTATTGATAGCTCAGCATATGACCACGCTGCGCCTAATGCTAAGCTAGAGTGCGGTCCATGAGCATAGACAACAAATTATAGATTATATACAATAGTCATTTTTCCTAAGCGTCAGAAAGTTCTCAAGTATGGATAAACACCATGTATATTTCTCTGAAGTTAATCAATATTGTTAATTATTGGAAACAAATGTACAGTATAATTCAATATAACGCATATAAAACGCAGAACACAGCTACTGTTAAATAAATTGAAATATAAGGTAATTTTATAATGGTAATGTGCTAATATATAAAATAGCCTGTAGGCATCGCCATTTCAGAGAATTGGTGGTGCGTGTCATTTCGGGTTTATGGCAATTTGCCAACACAGAGTTCAGGCTTGATCGCATATCCAGGATGATACATCAGCAGCCCCTGCACTGTCATTGCGGACTTTAAATTGCACGTCTAACCTAATTATAAAATCACAATTGTAATCACACGTTAACAAAAAACTGAAGTTTATAAACATAAAGTTCATGCAAGGACTTTAGGTAAAGTATTTCACAGTTCATCTCGATGACGTTAAATTTGAACCGTAATATTATCTATAGAAAACATATGTTAGATCTTACGTTTAAATTGCAATTTTGGTTTTTGCATAGTAGATACATACACAAACAACGATACCCTGTACTATGAGCATGTGAATAAAGACAATACAAACATCCAGAATATTAAAACATGTCATTTTATCATTTCAATGGCGATTTCCATATAAAATCACAAGGCCATAGCTATCGGCTTTCAATAAACAATCAAAATACGACACATTTACGACTAATTTTAAATTAACTTGCGTGTCATTAGAGACTCGAGCCCGAAACTACTTTTTGTTTAAAACATATAGCGTATATTATGCATGACAGTTGGAGTGCATGCGATTGTTGATGAATGTGACTGTCAGAGTAAACAAGGCAGTCAGTGACAATAAGCATTTCTGCCGTTGACAGACTTTGTAACAATAATAGTGTAGAAGTTGCATTGTTCCATTAAAACAATATCTGTAGAAAATATTCTGTTGAAGAAATGTTACACTATAACATATTATAGTTCAAAGCAAGATAAGTAATGTATAACATTTTTGAAGTCCATCGAAGGTACATTGACGCATTAGGCTTTATAAGTATTACCTACCACGCGCATTGTGTAGTATCTAAGACCGGTTAAAACCAACCGCTATTACAGTGATAATAAATGTTTATTGCATCCGAATTGTATATGAACCCGCGCCCCTAACGCTTAGTGTTCCGTGGTGTGGAAACACAATATTGCCATTAAAACGAAGTGGACACAGTTGCAAATTTAATAAGAGTAATTTTGGTTATATAAAATATGGAGATACAGAGATCATAGTTGAGTTATTGACACAACTGACCGCAAATAAACCTACATAGTGTAAAATATGCTTCTAAATTAATTCTATGATTCCAAGATATTTATTTACAGATCGGATGAATTTTAGAATCCCGCATTTTATTCTTGACCAACCAGCTGAAAATTAAGCTAATTTCAACGACCTCTTGCTCTGAACAAAGCACAATTGGAGCGTTTAAATAAAGACAAAAGCTGTATTATGTTTTTACCTTTCATTTAGACGCAATAAAATATTCAGGTCCCACTTTTAGATAAAAAGGAAAGATAATGGAAAAAGTCACCTACTTAAAATGGAAATGGAATACGCGTATTTTATTACGGTATACTATTAAAAGGTATTGTTGTTTTGACCACAGTTCGGACGTGTGAAAATAATACTGCGGATGACGTAAGTCGCAATTATGGATTTTCTTCTCAGTTTAACAATAGTAGACTAAATTACAGTTTGAAATACAAAGTACAAACTTTATACCGATATAAATCTTAAGTAAAATAAAGAAACCTATTTATTAAATTGCAATTCCAAGGCGGGTTTCTAGTAGTATCGAAATTTAGCATCCAGTTATGTTTAATGTTTGGTATCCGTTTCAGGTAAAAGACTTAGGGTAATTTATTGGTGACTGGTATGAGCTAACTCCACCCTCTGACTGCAAAACATTGAACGTGAGGGGCTTTCTAAATATAGAATAAGGTAAAACCATAAATGGTGGTCAACTTCGATCATATATTTTTTGCTGAAATACTCGCAGTACAAAAACCAAAACATATATCAATGCTGAAAACTATCAAAGATTGGAATAATATTGATTGATAGAATTTATTTAAATAGTTCGCTTTATAAATTTAGAATAGCAGTTTCTAAGAAGGAACCTACAATATATTGCATGGTATTGAAGATGAATATAATACGAATAGAGGATTTGCGAACAATACGTGATCTCATGAATAAAAGATATCTATAAGACAAAGTATGCTAGGTACCTTCTTTCTACACGAGCATGTAAATTTTATATCATATATCAGTAGATATAAAAAAAAATGAAACAATTTCCTTTTTAAATATCAAAATATATTCAATAAATTTAACACCGGTATGTGATGGAAAATTCGATATCACAGTATTTACACTTTATACGGATAAAATATTTATTGTGATTTTATAAGAGAGGAAAAATCCTTTTTAGAATAAAAGAATTTTTGCAAGCTTATTTTTCAATACGCATAAAAGTTAGTTCAGCTCAACACTACAACAAACTTTTCACAATTGGAAATACGAAAAGCATTTTCACTAGTACAAGTTCGCTTAAAAGCGACTCTGGCTAAAATATATTTTAAAATTTCAGAAATAAGGTTTATAATTCTAAGAAATGGATCTTGAGCTGAGATTGAGATAATCTATTATGTATGCAAAGCTTTTTGGAAAAACTCTCGAAATGAAAAGGAAACTAAAATATCTTTTTCCGATATTTATTTGTCTTATAAAATCCATTGTTTAAAAAAGATTTTAATGAACTATCTATTGTTGCACATTTCGACGATTGGAATAGTTCGGAATAACTGACAAAGTTATCTCCGGAGCTTAAGTGGTCTCCAGTGATGACAAAAGGGATTGCCCGACTAAAACTACCGTAGTTTCAATAGCCTAACTCCAGTCATCAATCTGCATTCAAGCTTCCCAATCCCCAATAGTCATTTAAGCATTGCCATTTCAACTAGAATTTCTATTTGAGTTCAAACTTTGCTTTAGAAATTTAATCAATTTCAAATTAAATAGTTCATCAGCTCAGCTCAGCTTTCCATAAAACTATTTGTATTTTGATCAAACTTCAAATTGCCAATTGACTTTGGTATCAAATTGAAATTTAGTGCTTTTGTTCCACTCATAATTTTTGTTACAATATTTGCACTTCTACCGCATTTTATCGTTTCCAAATATCTGTATAAACGTCCGCTATTCACTCATGTTTTAGGTCGAGTGGGAATTGTGTATGTACTATAAGTTATAACTTTTATTAAAATATGTTTAGGATATCGACGGTTAAGTGTAAATTAATGAGAGGCATTGGCAACTTGGAAAACAATTGAATTAGTTATAATTTCGATATGAATTTGCTTGTCGATTTTTATTCGATTGCTTTTTGCCAAGTGTTTATTCGATTTCTTCCTGTTTTTGCGCCTAGTACCTATTATCTTCGCTAACACTGACAAAGACTAACATGATTAAGCGCGCCTATGTTTTATGGAATAAAGATTTTTTAATGTTCATTTCGTATTTTCATTGTTTATTTTTAGTGGCACCACAGTGTGAGTAGTGAGTACCTACATTCACTGATTTTATGATATTTATTATTTATTTTAAAACTATTTAGCTAGTATAGTTATATATATATACAGGTAGTCCTTACATTGTTTACTAACACGTTACAGTTTATAGTTCTGACGAATGAATTGAAAATAGCATGATTGATACACTGTTAATCATTTTAAAACAAAATCTATTAAAATGGAAATAGTCTTGGGAAGACCACAGCTGCTCTCACACATAAGTATAACAATCATTATCGACCAACAAATCATTGACCCAGTTACTAATAATAAAATAAAAAAAGTCATACTAATGTTATGGGCATTGATAATAATATTTAATAAATACCCATAACTGGTGTACATATAAGCGAAATGCAATGACACTGGCGCTTCATAGTCTCTGCCTACCCCAGCTAAGGGTAATAACAGTCAAGTATAAGCCGTAGAATGCGTGACGTGTGTATGCTATTGTGACATGCGTGCCATTGTGTGCATCTGTCAGTTGTATGAGTACAAGCGCGTAATTTCGTTGGTTTCAAATTCACTATCAACACATGACATGAATAATTACGTGTAATAAAAGATATGTTTATCACAGCGTTAAGATACTAACCAAGCATTCCAATTTATGTACATTATAATTCTAGTCTCCTTTAGACAACAAATGCTTAATTATCTTTGGGTTAAAATGGTTTAAAAATGAACTCTATACTCAATAAATAATAATCCAAATCGATCCTATGTAATAGTATAAGAGTAATGAGCTGCTTTAATCGCTAAAGGGTGTTTTTCGTTCATAAGTAAGATAAATAAAATCATGTGATAATGTATGTCAACGTGTCAAACTTGCCTTCATAAAAATTACTCGGTTTTCAATCTTATCAAGAGCAATAAATTAAAGTTGTGTTTACCCGACTAAATATTAGACGTCTGGATGACGTTGTCCACATGCTCTATACGTTAATAACTTAAAATTAATGTCACGTATTTATTTTACTACTATTGCGATTACGAGGTCAATTATTTAAGACAATAGTAATAATTTATATTTAATAAAAAATACACGTCTATTTAAAACTTCCCAAAAATATTTTAAACATATTTTTGAAAAATACATTTCAAAAATATTTTACAGTATAGAATTGAAATAAAAAAACGCGATCGACATTAATAAAAATGTCATAGTTTTATACATGTCACGCATTGCAGGCCTTATATGACCTGACCATAAAAGATTGAATTATGAAAAATAATAATAAAAACATATATTAAACGGTAAGTACTTTTTACCAGAGCGTTAAAATAAATGAATTCAGTACGTTATAAAGCTACACGTGTTAACGTCATTCCCGCAGCTTTAAATTATTTACAGGGACTTTTAAACTTGGACGTTGGAAAAATAAGTTTTAACGTCGCGTCGCCGCATTTCTTTAAAACTTCGCTTAAAAATAAAATAGTTTGTGTCACAACTTAAGAATTGTATTAAATTAATACGATTTTTAGTTTATTTATTACTTTATTTATAGATTGCAACAACATTTATTTAAGGAAATGTTAAATTAAGTGTTATTTTCATTTGATTGTTTGTAAGAACATATTTTTTCATTAAATCCCTGTTCCCTCTGATGTTTAATAACATTTGATTTAAAAAATTTAATGGAACCAGTCTTCTCAACTATAATTCGACGTTGTTAAATCTGATTTTTTTCAAATAGCTTCCGGGTAGACGTTATAGTAAGAGGAGCACCCTCTCACAATAAGCTGAGGAGGTTAAGTAGCTGAAGACAACAGAGGGGGGAATACTAGTGACCACAATTCTACACTTTTCGTAGTCTAAGTTAAATATTTGAATTTTCTAGAGCGAGATGAGATGAGTGATTTCCGCCCAGAGCCTTCGGTTGAGATTCCATAAATGTTACGTAAGTAAGTGGTGGTAGTTCTCCAGGCGGCAGACTGGACTAATAATGTAACTATTAATTATAATATTTGTTTATCCAAAATTACTCTTAAACTTAAGTTCTCTTTCCAGAAGTGTCTTAAATAGAAGGTATATAATATATCGTTACAATTATTTTTTTATTTTCCAGATTATTCCAAAAAGCTCCAAATTTCATTATCCGCTTAGATTTCAAAAATTAACACACATTAATATAAATTTTCAAGCGTTTGCTACATTATGCATGAACACCGAATATCTTTTGAAACACGCGAATGTCGGAAGTATTCGTGTTCGTTGCCGACTAAATGATTGTTTCAGGTCCAATTCGACTGTAAAATGACGAAGTTGTAAATTACTCATAACAATAGAAAACAAGATAATAACGCATAATAACAAACTAGAAAATTGAAATAGCAACGTGAATTTTAGAATTCAAAGAATCATATTATCGTAATAGCTCCTTTAATTATACAGATATTGGACTAGTTTCTACAAAAATATACGTTAGTATAAGTTTTCACAAAGAGACTGAAGTAACATAAAGAGAATGGAAATAATATGACTTTCTAATATTCTATGTCCCTTTATAATAAACCTTCATGGTAACTTGCCTCTTGGGATAGTAAATAACTGGAGCTCTCCCGATCGCACTAACGTCGACAAATGTAGTGCTTAATTTTGCCGTTTCAACATTTCTCAAAAACACTATAATTTTGATTACTTGATTACAAAAACTCAGTCATATTAATAATAATAAATTATAATTAATTGCATTACAAATTATCTTAAAATGCTACAAATAAGTTGTTATTTTTTTTTGTTTATGTTTATTGAAATTATATAAAATTTTACATAAATCGTATTAATATTTAATGTATTAAAAATTCAATTTTATTTTTAAATTACTTTGCACATATTTACATAATTTCTTGTTTAAGTGTACAGTCCATTACAATATATATTTCGATATAATTCTATAAAGTTCTAGTAAATTATAGACCAGTACAATTTAATACTACGAAACGCTGGAACAAACAGCAGCCTCAGGGACTGTGAAAACTAGAAGTTTCATAAATTAGTTTCCGTCTGTCCTATTGCAAACATACGAGTAAAAATAAAATTACACAAATCATTTTTTATTTTTCCTCTAGATAAAAGTTTTAATTAACTCTGAATATATAGTATAGAGGTATAACTTCTAACGCACCTATAGGAATATGTTCGACAAGTGCAATTAAAAATAGATATATGACAAATAACGGGCCGCTTCCACATAGTTACCACGGCGATGGTGCCAAGTCTATCTATCGGTAGAGGTATAGTGAAGGACCTTAGAGGCCGCGCAACTGACTGCGGCGCGGCGTTTATCATTAAATCTATTTTTTAACCTTGGATTTATTAACAATTCTTATAAAATGAATTTAACTTTATTTCGGTTTACAACTTTAAAGAAAATATATTTATAACTGGTCTTATTTCGTCTTTACTCTATTAAGATAAGATCAAAAGTAACTGCAGCGAAATGCGCCAGCATGCCAATCTCCCGCACCGCCCTATTGTTGGTGTACCAAGACAACATGTAACATATTGAACGCTCACCGCAATCCACCGTGCGTAATAATAACCGGCGTCATGCGGTACGGTCACGCGCACTCAGGCCGTGCCAACACCAACTTGAAAAACAAAAACCACGCGTGAACAAGACGCGTTTATGTTCCAATACGTAGGCGAGACAGAGAGCACCTATGGGAAATAGTAGACGACCGAAATACTTTGCGGTGACAGACGTAGCTGTGACGAGCTAGTAAAAGTTTTTATAAAGTCTTCTGTTAAAGTGATAACAAATAGAGACAGTGAATGATGTTCACTGAACACATTATAATACAGTATAAATTGCATAGAAAACAACTGATGCAAAATTCTTTAAGAAATTACGCTAACGACGTCATGTTAAAACACTGGCGATTTGTCAAGAATCTGGTCCTTCAAAACTACTAAAATCTGTATAAAATTTTAACCAAAACTCGGTCATTTATATCTTCAATTGTTCATGTTTAATGACATCATAAATGAGTTTGTTAGAGACGCTCGCTTTTAAAGACTATTAATTCGAAACATTGTTTACGATAATTTTAAAAGTAACATGCATAGAATTCATCAATAAAATTCCAGGGTAATTTGTTAAAAATATTTAAATAAAAATTCATATAGGTACACATATATTGGATGTGGAAGTGAATATAAACTAGACCACCAAGTTTATTACTAAAGTTTTGGTAATATAAAGATTATAAACGTGGTTTAGAGATAAATTTACTACTTAATTGACGGTAACACGTAATATTTGAATATGAAAATCCGCTCGAAGTGTGAATTATTTTTTACCATTCATTAGTAAAATGTTTATAAACAATTATATTTACGTTAATAAGTTCAATATTTACTAAATAAATATACAAACAATTATTTATGGATGAAATTGTAAACAATATGCATTAAAACACATAATACGGTTCGCATAAATAAGCAAACGTTGACAGTGAGTGTCACCTGAATATTTAAAACAATTTTGTTAACAAACACGAACCCGAGTTGTATATAGGTAAGTATGTACATTCTTCGTAATATTCGAGTAGGTGTATCTTTTACCGAAATAATTCTCCAACCTAAATTTCGTCGAATAAATAAAGTTAATAACTTCTCATATTATGTTCTTACTCTATAATAATATAAGTTTATTGTCGAGAATATAACATTATTATGTATACCTATTAGATAGAGTCTAAGACAATGTGAAATTATCATTCCAGCAAAGTTTAGATAGAGTTTGAGAGAATTTCAAGCAATTAGGAATATGTCATGGTCAAACACTAAAGTTCGGTTTCTCCTCGGGATAACTAATCAATTCTAGCATAAACTTTGAAGAATTTCATAATAGATTTTAGTTTCGAAGTATGGCTTTCATATTCCCAATTATGAGTTCTATCCTATAGGATTATATTATGTAGCCTTGTACTACTGTTGACTGTACAAGTACATACTAACGTTCTCCTGTTTGCTCGAGTAACTGTATAAAAAATTACTCATAAAAGATATAATTTACGATTATTGGTATGGTGTAAAGTTCATACTTAAGGCCCGAGTGGTCAAGTAAGGTCGTCTTACTTGAATGGGGCCATAGTGTCGCGTGAATTAAAGTAGGTAATCTTAGATGGTCTTAGGTAATTTCATACACGTCCTTTATATTTGGAACTACATACCAACATTGCTTACTAAGGAAGGATTGAATTACCATCCTTAAATTTATACTAATATAAAAACAATATATTTCATAATAAAGTGTCATATTTTTAGCGACATAACTAATTAAATCATATAATTTATATGTGTTAGTTGCATTTTCAAATAATTTTACTCGGCGTTGGAAACATTCGCAGCGGACGTTAATAGTGTTATCAGCTTGTCTGGGTTCATGGTGGCATATTTACACTCATATTTTTTTAAAACACTAAGTTATTTTTTACACTTTATTAACAAACGTGTTCAGAGATTTTAAAGCAATTTATACAATATAATATTATAAAGCTGTCGAGATTTGATTTCAGATTTGAGAATTTTCTTAACAGGTAACACTTTGGGTATGTGCTTATAATGCGTATAAAAAGTCACGCGTAATTCAAATTGACCGAAGCTTCAAGTCGCGGGGCGCAGCTAGTGTATATAACTTGTGTATATATCTAATAAATAAATGTATATACTTATATATGTGTGTTTCTTCTATTGAGGTCATGACAATGGTGATGGATGTCGTGGTGTCGTTGTTATTAGGTGCTTAAATATGAATATTCTATGTCAGTATATGCAACTAAGAACACATACAAGTGAGTATATATGTCACTGTAATTTAGCACTATGTTAATTGATTGACCAACAAATGAACATTTCCTAACAATAGGGTCATATAATAATATGTTACATAAATATCTACAAATAGCAAACTATGCTCTGAGCAGCCGAAATCTAAATGTTACTTTGCTATTCATCCTATTAAATTGAAAAGGGAAATAAAACTTCAGAGGAAAAGTTATATATCTACATATAGCGATAAAAAGTAGTGGCATTTATTAAAGAGATTTAATCCAGTATTTAATTTAACCCCTTCACCGAACCATATCAAATGTCCGCCTACACACGCTCTCTACTGGATTATCTTCTCCCCAGTTTTAAAAGCATCAAAGGTTAGATTTTACTCTTTAACATGTACAATTTTAATTACATGGTTATTTTACAGTCATACAAAACAATATTTATTATCTTCGCGTCTATAAATCGATGAGCATGTTGCTGTAACATTTACTTTCAAATGCAAATTAATCACAAAAGTAATTTCCCGTCTGCAAGTATAATCAGTATGTAGTTTAAACGTATTTTAATGCATATACACGATATGTTCGTGTAGATAACTCTATAATTACCGTAGGGTAAAGTTGCAGCACTTAGGGTATCCCCCTAGAGCTTGGCGAAAGAAACAAGGTCATGTCAAACACCCACGCTCGGTCCGCCACTGCATACATATTTGCACGATTTTAAGAGGCCGCCAGACATAATATTAATTTTTTATTTATTTACAAACCAAATTTCAACAGGATTTTTTAACATCTAGCTCAAAATAGGACTACCTGTATTTAATGGAAAAGTTTAATATAACATCTACTATTAGATTCATAAAAAAAAAACCAGAAGTATTTTATATATTATTCCGAATTTAAATAAAATTTAACATAAAATGTTCTTTCAATGGTTTTGCTTAGTCCATTGTGTTCTTTTCTCATTGTACATATGTCTAATGCCGTCTTCAGTCTGCCCACTTCGCAATTTGAACTGCGAATAACGTCATTTCTATTACTCTACTTATGTGCCCGGCGACGTGAGATAGTGGCTTAAGAGCGGCCCTATATTTAATTGCTTTGTTAGGCTTGTTCGTGACATTTACATATATTGTGTAGGTTTATGTTTAGTATGAATGTGAATAAAATTTTATACTTTTATCAGATAGATAGAAAAAGAAAGACCTCATAAAAGTAGATTTTATATAATTTGATATAATATACTGTAAATTATTATCATTAATCGTACTAACATTGTTTCTATTTAATTTCTTACTCTAGTAATTTCTAATTGCACTTGAGGAAGTTGTCGTGTTATAAAAGATCGCGTAGTATGAATTATTGCGTAGTATTCGTAGCAGGATGCATCTCTGGATCATTTGTTATTATGATATATGATAAGGCAGGTCTAAATTATCACACCTAGACGGTATGATGTGGTGATAGGGATATTCTATGTGTTTATACAATTCTTATGTTTTTCCAATCGTAAATTTCCTAGTCATTCATTAATTGATACTCGTATCATATTAAATATTATCGTGTTAAGTTCATTTAAACAAGAATAACATTTTGGGGTAAAATTACACGGACAATTTAAAAGCGAATAAACCAGCTAAATTTCCATTCTTTAGTGATTGACGGGCATTTTACATTTTAAAAAAAGAACAGCCAATAAAATAACAATGTGGTTTAATGCTTTTGCAACCGAATCTATTATTAAACAAGAGTTTATTTTGTTTATTTTAAAACATAACAATTTATAAATTTCATCAAAGAAGTTAGACACGTCTAATTGATTTATTTTATTAGGTTCAAACAAGATACCTAAATTGAAAGAACAAGGATTTCTATGATTAAAATTCTTTGATTATAGATTTACACTTAAAATTCTTTTAGGTTATAATAATTTATTGTAGATTTAAAAAAAAATTAAGCTTACTTTTCAGGTTCATGCACTATAACAAAATCTAAGGAAAAAACTTTAAAATTGTAATAATTCCATTTAATTTGAACTTAGTTTTCAATTAAAATATGAAGACTTTATTTAATATGTGGGAATGTTGGAAAACCCTTCACGACCGCAAACCTTTTACGAATGCTCTTTCCGTTTCCGGCTCACTGTCTGGCATAGGTATTACAATTGACAATTAAACGTTTTAACATTATGTACGTGAAGATAAATATACATATTACCTATACATTATTTGAAATATTCAAATTTAACGTTAACCGTAAGTAATATTTTATTCATAAAAGTTTAAAGAGGAACACGTAAACCCAATAAGGTAATGAAATTAATAATGTACTTAACACGATGTCGCCGAAGTTGGCAATTTGCAAGCTTAATTGGTAAAGTAATTGTGTTAACACTGTTGTTGTCTAGTATGTAAGCCGAACTGAGATGCCCTGAACTAATTGTGACTAAAATAGTAATTTAATACAACAATTTATTTAAACAAAACACAGTATTACATTACCAATCATTTATTTGTGATGTATACTCATTTTTTTATAATAGGCACATCACCACGCTACTTCCAATATTAAGTTAAAGTGAACATTGTCGTATTCACTATGCCGGCTTGAGAAAACTAATTGCACATTATTATTGTATATATACACAAAATAATTGCACAGTGCTCCGGTTACTTTTAAATAGACCCCGAAATGCAACTAAGTTATTTACAGTCGATTACAAGTGTTACGTCAGAACGACAAATTGAGTTAATAATCATATTAATATTTACCCAAAATATTAGTGTATTTACCGCTCTTTGAACTTCTTTGTCAGGCATAATATTAGCATAAACACTGGTTGCCGTCAAATATCAAACCATAGCAAAATGTTCGCACAGATTAACTTAATTAATGATTTTCATAACATCATACGTAATTAATTCCTATTAAAAAGTTAATTGAAATATAGGAAGTGTCAGTTGTGTATAATTGCTAATTTTTGTCTCTCTCGAATGGAGCGATTTATCTGCAAATCAAACACCATTGTTAACATTCAATTCTGAATTGGAACATTGATTGATTCCTCAGAATAAGGTATTTTTCAAATAACTAATAGTATCGAACAACGCAAATTGTAAATGGAAATTGGAAAGAAGACTAGAGACTTTAACGTTGATAAAATATAAAACGAAGTATGGGTCGTACCAGGAACCACATGTTTGATCTATTAAAAACTTCAATTCAAAATCGACGAGTAAAGTCACGATAACCTTACGTATATTAACAACACGGATATATTTCATATGTACGTTAAATGGTCTAGTAGTTTGGTTATTACGCACATCCTTAACCTGTGTCCTTACTATGTTATCGCGTGTACAGGCGACCGGGACACAGGCCATTAACCAATTCGGTTTCTATTAAGTTTTATGTTGTCAATTCAATATTATAAACGAATTCCTGTCTTTGCTATTACAAGTGTAAAAGTGACCTTTATAGGTCAAAAGTTCTTCCGCCAATATCTAAATGGTTCGATTTATAAAAAGTAGTTTAAATACGACCTCAGTGCTGCCCGTTAGTGTCTTGAGAGGCGAAATAAATGCCACTTTTGGGAGCATTTTATTACATCGTAACTTACTCTCGGACTATTTTAAGTTGATAAGTGCGAAAGCTTAATAAATTGCTAAAATGTCACGAAACTATGAACAAATTAGAATGCCTTCCGTAACTATTTCAACAACTTTTAAATTGCTGAGGTATACGTAGATTTACATTATTTAAAAACTCTATACTTTATTAATATATAGGTTATAAAGCGTTGTGATGTTAATGCGTAACCTTCATTCATTTACATAAACATACCGAACCAGGTTTATAAAACAAATCCATATTTATAAATGTAATGTATTTTATAACAGTTACCAAAATAATATATGATTTCATAAATGTTTGAATTAGGGCGGATATTTCGAACAATGTAGGTAACATTAAAAGACTACCTCAACAAAATTCTTTTCAGTTATTTTGTCGTACCTACCTATGTCGTAAGTATGAATATTTTTATCACACTATTAATAATTAATGTCTTAACAAAAATGTATTTATAATTATTTAATTAAAGAAATAGTGTACATTACATATTATATACACATATATATTATAAGATCGGCAAGGAAAGCTATACTGTACGAAACGGAAAAATCTCTAAGATTAAACTAAATACTCTTACGAGTTGTAAGAATCCTTTCAAATGAAAGGATTATATTTCAATCTAAAACTAATAAATGTGAATCTCTATAAAATCCATATGTATATATATAAACCTGTATATATATACGAGTAGATATAACAGTAGGTATATCCTTGTATACCAATATCAAAGTCATCAATAACAGTAATGGATTGGAGTTAATTGGAAAATTATATGGGATATGGAAGTCCGTTTCATGTTAAACGATTCAACTCTAGGATTAACCAATAAACACGCTGCAAAATTTTGCAGGTACCTACATTTTAATTAAATATGCGCTTTAAAAAGCTTTTATAACGCTTTAAAAATAACTAAAAAAATGTTTATATTTATTGTATTGTTTGCCGTGCTCATTTGAAACACACGTTCTGAACATATCTCAAAAGTAATCCTTGGCATAATCCTCCTGCATAACACTTCCGAATAATTACGCCCGTACGAAACACCAGCTGGAGGAAATTAAATAATTCAGACCTAATATAAGCACGAGGACTCTTATGATATGCCAGGACTTTCGTTTATAATTCAAAGAATCTTCAAAATAGAAAAAGAAGCAAATTGAATTAAATGTCTAATACACTAAGAGATTGATTGCTAACTCAAATCAGTAGATATCACTTGCTATTAATAATCATTTGTTTTTTAAATTAGCTTAATAATAGATAAATTATTATCTACGATGTATTTATTGATGAATAGAATATAACTGCACCTAACCTTGTCACGCTACGAATACCATAGATTTTATAATAAATAGATAGTAGTACCAAAGTTTAAAACTTTAATTTTTCATGAGAGATAATAAAATTTCATTTAAAACGAGATAATTTCACAAAAATATATACTTAGGATAAAACACGAAACACCAAAGCCATAAAGCATATATTTAATGTATCAACTAGGTACTATAGCATATACTTTTTATATATTTGTACGAACTGGATGACGTAAAAACAAAATATTAGATCTTAATAAACAATGCAAATTACAAGATATATTAAAAGTTCTAGTAAATAGAGTCATTGTAAGTAATCTTTTTTCTTCACAATTATAAAAAGTTTAATATAATGGTTGAGTTAGCTAAGGACGACGCCGGCCAAACTCTAGCGTTGGGTAATGTCAGAAAGTGATTGATGACAATCGGCCCCTCTTTCGCCCTAGAAGACTAACGGTCGGGCGTGAACACTTCTACCTATCCACATACTATAATACATGGCAAAACAGTTATTGATTTTACTTTGAAAACTAATTTCAGTAAAACTTTGTTTCTTGTATCAGATTTAATCTATTCTATTACATATTATCATAATGCATTCAAAAAGTTAATACACATTGAGTATTGTTCTTCTTTAAGTATCGATTTTGATGGCATTCTAAAGTTTAAGACGAAAGTGTACTAACCAATAATCGTACACGTAAACATAATTTTGGCGCATTAAAGGAGGAAGATTGATAAAAATTATCAACATAGACGAGAATGTGTTTATCTCGCGAATGGGGCCATGTACCTGCAGTCTATGGCAGGTATATATTAGCACAATAAAGTAATCTAACATATTCAATCACGGTGAACACCTTGCCTACTCTTATCAGACAGTATGCCGTACTAACTAAACAAACATCTCTCGTGAAGCGACATGATTTTCGTAAGATAAAAATATTTTTATATGGAAAATATTTCTTCCGATATAAAATGGTAAATAGTACAGATTAAATAAGACTTTTTTATGTACAGGTACAACCAAATAGATATAACTCATATGTATGTAAAAACTCAGCTATTATAAATAGTACAAATATTTAGTGACGTATAAAGTGATTCGCGTAAATGTTTCAAACTAATTTAAGAGACTTTATGCCGCATTATATCTATTTTTTAAAACTTCATAGTAAACCGCATAGAGTATTTTTAATTAATTCATATTTAAATTTTTCAAACAGATTTCTTATAGGGCCGTGAACAGACCACAGGCTTTGATATGAGATTTATTTAAACAAAAGAACGAGAATTTTATTTCTTTGGCACGAACAAAATACATATTCAGCTAGTTTCTAGCATTAATATTTCCTCACATATAATATGAATTATACTACGTTACAGTTCACAAGCACTCATTAGATACTAGCTATATAATTACAACTGCATAATTATAGGAATGGTATGTACCTATAGGTAGATTTAACCATTTGTTGTCAGTGTCGCAACGGTTGGTGGACACCAGCCAAATCCGTTTGATAACGAGCTACAGCTATTGTAGACAGAGCTGTTTCAGACTCCCCGCCTGAACTTACCTCGATATCTTTAATCTGCTTAAGTTGGGAACGAAAAATAACACCGACATGCCAAATTTTGCTTCCTACCTACCTACCGTCTTATATGTTTAAACTTCAATTATACACCCTTTAAATTAATAGTTGTCAATTGTAATAAATTGTAAAAAAGAAACTAAATCTGCAGTTTATGCTTCCATTTAATACAATACAGGGTTGCAAGTATACTATCAATGTAATAAGCATATATAGTATAGCCGAAAAGCTTAAATTTGAAGTGTTTTTAATTTTGTTTCGTCTCTTTTATTTTAATAATGAGTGAGTGAAAGAGACAAAATAAATTTAAATTGACTTTAAATTTTAAAAGCGTTTGAGTATTTGAATGTTTATTTAAAATCAAACCATATTTAAACCCCAATCACATACGTCTAAAACTTAGTATAAGAATAATATACTTTTGTAAATGTATGTTCAAACCAAGAGTCGACGACGCCAAAGTATTGCCTGATGATTTAAGAGTTTGGGCATGTCTAAGGAAAAATCTAATTTAAAAGACAGCTCGTAATAACGAACCGCTTCTACACAAAAAAACTTGACCTTCTTTCTCAAATACGTACGTTTTGCCAAGGATGACTTATAGTTGAGACTTCTTTAATAGTTACTGAATAGGTACTAAGTATGAAGATGCTTTTAGTGCGATTTCTTTCAATGATCGTGGTGTCATCATGTCTCTTGGTGTCCGGTGTGAATGGCCCATTCTCAACCAAACAGCATTCGTCGATAAATGGGCCGTTACGTGCCAATTTCGAATGGCAGTCAGACTTCTATATCTTTTTATTTTAATATAACAACCGGATCTAACTACTCATATGCAATATAATCTTTTTTTATATATGATATATTAAAAAATATTATATACATGTGACTTTATAGTTGAGCTGAGAATATTTTCTCAAATGACGAATAGCAATAAATTTTTCGCGAGTTTCACATCTACACTTAGCAATTTTCCTCTACTTTAATATTAAATTTTCCGGAGTGCACGCTCGTCGGCTTCGGGTGTTCGAAATTGGCTTTTCGAATAGAAGTAATTCATATTGAGCGACAAGTCTAAATACAGTCCTACGATTAGTTCTGTTAGTAGAACTAGACTGTATATAGGGTTTTTGAATTTGGTGAAATAAAGATTATTATTATTATTACTGTCGTTGTTGAAGGAAGCGATCATATTATTGTGTCTGGTTAAGGCCGAGTGTTAATCATTTGTGCGTGACATTGGGATTGTAATAGACGGCGCGTTTTATTCTATTGAACTATTTGAACTATTGAACTAAATTGAACCTTTACTAACATGCCATTCGTGATAAGCACGTGTTACGGTATCACCAAATATTCTAATAATTAATTGCTCAGTAGCATTTGTTTCTGTCGTCTATCAAGCATAACTGTTTTAAAAATAATATAAATTTATTTTAGGATCATGAAAGATTTATTACGTTGTATCGCATAGTTTAATTTGACTCTGGTTTTAAAATAAGTTGAGACGGTAGATGCAGCGTTATAATTAGAAAGATCATCCACTTTTATGTAATCTTAGTTGTAAAGCCAGTAGAAGCGCAATGTTAGTAAACATTGCTGACGTAACTACAACTATTACGTAGATTTACCACTATTAAAAGTATTATATGCGGTATACGGTTGATTGTATAGCTTGGTTGTACGCGAGGTATTTCAAACTCCCGACGGAATAACATTCTGATCGAATATTTTGCTGCTACAAAGGTTACGGTTTGATAAAATTAATATTCCGTACAATTTAAATTGACGTTTGATTCAGCAATCCGCTTTCGATTCCACAAAATAAAAGCGAAAGTAAAACGAATTGAATTGCAAAGTTTATGTTAAAGGTAAGTTGAGTTAATTAATGTAAATATTTGTTTCGTCTTTCGTAATATATTTTGTAATGTTTATGCTTAATATTTAATTCAATCTTTTGACAAAAAAAAATCACATGTGAATTATTACTATAATTGTACATACACCGTCATACTAAAGATAAATATTATTGAAGTAATTCCACTCAAAGCGACATATTCTTACTGTAATTGTTACATCTCAATAGTTGATCTGAAATCTGCGCGAAAACTCTTTGTTTCTTATCGTGAAACTAGAGGAAAAATTCCTTGCGATTCAATCCTTTAGGGAACAATGCAATGTATCTGGCGCAGTAACTAATATGCGCTACGTACATTACAGTAATGCCCCGCTTTACGCGAGGGATACGTTCCGGAAAAAACTGAAATTCCCGCGGCCATAGAGAAGTTGATGACTACATTATGTTTATACGCACTCTTTCGCGTAATGCGGGGCAATTGAGCGCGAAATTTGAATTTCGCGTTATAGTGAAACAGTGCATAACAGGATCGCGTAAAGCGGGGTATTACTGTATGTGTTAGTAATTTTGGTTTTTTCTTGTTTCTAGATAATTAGTTGTATTTAAGGAATATAAATTTTAATAACAATTCTTTAAAAGTTGCAATATTTTATATGTTACTGCATATTGATTTATTAGCGGATAAA
Source organism: Tineola bisselliella (assembly GCA_028551675.1). NCBI lineage: Eukaryota > Metazoa > Arthropoda > Insecta > Lepidoptera > Tineidae > Tineola > Tineola bisselliella. The sequence continues at coordinate 359,517 of JAPWLS010001795.1, forward strand.
TAGGTACAAGGAAAATATTAAATAGAGAATAACTCATGTACGATAGTTAGTACGTATGTGTATAGTCAATAAGTACGGATATTTTACACAAAAAGCGTATTGACTTTCAAACTTTTCTCACCTTATTGTTTTACCTCATTCTAAATTCATAAAATTGCGTTTTTCTACGGCCTTGTCGACTTTCGTATAGATGGCCTTGAGAGTTATTTTAAAATCTATGGAGCAGATATTTAATTAATCATTATATTATTATGTACGGGTTATTTAGTATGGTAGAAGTGCACCGCTGTCCTCGTTCCACTGAATATACTAAAACAAACACGTTCTATCATTTGACGAGTCGAGACTTAATTTTATCGCGAAGAGATAATATACCTACCTACCTACATACCCATTTTTGAGATATCGATACTTTATAGATTACAGAAAGCAATCGCATTTTTAATGAAAATGTACCCAAATTTCATGTTTTAAATAATTTATGTTATAATATATTTAAAGAACAAATTCAAATAACTTAGATCGTTCCTCTCAAAATAAGCCTAAGTAGTCCTTCAAGTCATTTATCTTTTCAACAATTACTTAAATATTTATCACAGCTGTTTAGATTTAGTTTTTTATATGTTTTCGTCACTAGCGCACTCATATAATTTGAACTTTAACGTGACCTACATTACGGCCTATCTCCCTTGGGAAACTTCCGTAAAATACAACCGATAAGAATATCTTTATCCATACCTTTACAAATTTATCCTCACTTAAGATTAAAGGCTTTATTTACTCTTTCGCACATACATATTTAATATATATGTAATATTATTTTAAGAAACTCTGAAGAAAAGTTTGGATTATATTTCGTTGCTACAAATATAATTCGCAGGCCCTAAAATTTGTCAATTGGTTCTAAGGTCACCTTATCGATCCTACTCAAGGAGCTGTGGTAATTTTTGGTATGCTTGCCGTGTGAACGAATCTCATATTCCAGTAGTTCGTTTGAGTACATTTTCTTACACGATATTCGCGCTTCGGGCTATTTGTGAAATAACGTAATCTCGTCCGTTAGCACTGATAACATTTTTTGTCTCAGCATCAGCTGGTGTCTTCAGGGCGCCGTCTTCATCGTGCGCGTGGAGACGATCGCGTGCACGCGCGGGGAGGGAACCCAGCGCGTGATGCGCGTCTATCCTATATCTGTCGCGAAGCCAAAAAAACCCGCAACCGAATCAATATACACAAAAACTTACCGTTTCCGTTTATAAGGGGGTAGTCGTCGTCGTGACGACCTATGTACGTCTTCAAGGGGGTGTCCGTGAGGGATGGCGACGACCTGTCTCTCTCGCTCATACTAATCACTTAATTATATCAGGGATGCTTAGGACAACACACTCGCGGTTCGGACGGAGCCGGCCCCGCGTTCACTCACTCATCGACAAGGCACCTCCGGCCACCGGTCCGCGCGGCGAATAAATACAGAGCACAGTAGAGCGAAGCACCGTAGAGCGTACCGAGCCGCAGCGCGCCACCCGCACCGCGCACGCGAATTAATCTGTATGCCCCGCGCCTAGTTTCCACCGCCATCTCGTGACATAATAATATTATCTATACATATATATAGATGGCGCTTATTACATATTAACGGAGGCCTTTCATTTATACAAATATTACCTTATATATATAAATAATAGGTTGTTTTTTTGGAAATTTAGATTCGTATGAAAAACCGGGCGAAGCCAAGCCGGATGAATGAGGACAGGGGCGGAAGCCGCCCAACCCGCATGATTGGGAGGGGCGGTGGGTTTTAACCAAGACCGGATATAAGTTTGAATGTATACAATATATAAATATAAAATAAGTAGGATTACCAAAATAATATTCAATTAATTTGGATAACATAGGATAGTGTGCATTTTTTATTTATTGTAATTATAAAAAGGTGATCCTATTTCGATAACCTAAACAATTATCAGTTTTGTTTTAAGATTCAGTCTCAATTTCCTCTTATGCCGCAGAATCGTCAAAACAACGCGCGTAACCTAATATTAAAGAATATTTATTATGTATTTACACGTTTTGTTTTATAATCCCTATAGTTGTGAAAAAAAAAACTATAGGCGTTATCCCAAAATATAAGGTCCACCTAATATTAATTCATGGTTTATAAAAATTATAATAACAAAGGAATTACGAATTGTATTACGAATTTATAAGTTCATTAACAAGTAAAATTCAAGAACAACTAAAACCACCTGATCAAATATTATTTTGGTGACTAAACCCCAAATACAAGTAAAGAATTCAGTCTATATCTTCGAAAACACTTTATTACAATTAAAAAGAGTATACATTTCGAAAAATACAACGAATCACTTCCATTACTATGTATAAAATTTTGCCAGTTTTCTTCTAATATCGACTCTACTGATTTAGTGACGTAATCAGAAGTACTATTAATTATTGAGCTTGATCTGTCAATTATCTCAGGGATTGATTCATTCAAATTTCTTTTCTTCTGCCCTAAAATTGTGTCTAATTCTTTTTTAGCAATACCTTTGTGAATCCAAGACGTGCTATTTTCATTCCGAAACACTGAAATAAATGTCCCATTATGCACAATTGATTTTCATTCAATATTTATACTATAAACTGAATAATGTTCAAACTTATTGTGATATTGTTGATTATTCCGATTAATACTTCATTATTTAATTTAAATAAAAAAACTTGAAATATTTAATGAATATGTTTATAAAAGTGTATAATGCACAAGCACATATGGTGTTACTTCGACAATGTAAGGTCAATGTGTTCACAAATTAATTCATCCGAATCGTCTAATAAATCGTTAACATTTATAGCGTTTTTCAATAATTTAAGGCGCATGAGGCTTTTAACTTTTAGTAAGGTTTTTGCAGCAATAATTTCTTTTATTATACTCCGCAACTACGAAATTTTCATTTCACGTCATTTGTAATATTTGAGATGACGTCACAGTACTCTCGTTTGAGCTACTTTTTTCTTGGTTTTTCTGCAATGTAGACTTTTCAAATAAAGGGATCGGAGTCATTTCCGGTTCGTTTTTAATAAACGTGCCATAGCTCGACGTTTCCGTAGTCCCATTTTCAATTGTTAAAAGCTGTTGATATAAAAATTGCGCTCGATTTTGTACAGCACGAGTGTATACTACGGAAGATTAATAATTTGAAAAAATAATTACAAAACACAAGAAGCTTATAAAAACGTAAAATAATCTGATGTTAACTTAAAAGATTTTGCAGTCAGAATTCTTATGTTCGCAGAGAGACTGGATAGCGACGAGAATAGATTAGACCGCTTGAAGTATTTTAAGTTAGTCGAATCATGTTCGCGAATAATCTTAAACCAATATTACCTACCTTTATTTTGTATTAGTGTTGGAAGATTATTTCTCATATTAAGGACTCTTATCATATCGTAGTAGTCTGAATAATCATCATAATTCATTCCAGTTTTCTTTTGTTTCGTCGCGCCTTTTACATAAATATGACTGTCTTTGTTATTTCTAATTAAAGGCTTCTTTCGATGATTTATTTTCATTGTGATAATCTCGTATTTATCTTCAACGTCGTTTCTAGTCATATAATGGTTACTAGATCTCCTCTTTATATGTTTAGGCGTAGTTCTATCGCCTGAGTACATGCCATTGCGGTCACTGTGACTTTTTTCAATTTTATTACTTCTCACAGCAAATTTATCACTGTTGTAAAGCTTTCTATTAGTAGGATTCATCATATCATTCTCATAATCGTAATCAGTTTTAGCCGATTTCAACCGTTTCTTATATCTGTTAGTTCTATCCGATTCATGGTTAATTTGTTTATTGACACCATAATCAAAATTATTATCATACGCTTCACTAAATGGTGTTCTTCGCCACGGATCAATTTTATCGTATTCATATGGTTCATCTAAAAATGAAATTAATTATATTATGTAATATAATAATTAATTAAATTTTAGAAATATACTATTAGTTATTTGAAGTTTCTGACCTGATACTTCGTGAAACTTATAATCTAATAATGGCGATTCGAAATTTTTCTCATTTTGGCCTCTAGCTATTTCATCGAAGGAATTTCCATACAACGGCATTTTAATATCTTCGTATTCAGAGTAACTAAAAATATTCAGTAAATGAACTATATTAGTACGTTTTTTTTTTGATTTTACAGCTACATCCATTAAGTTAAACAAAGCTGGAACAAAATTCTCATAACCGCATATATTAGCCTAGCAATTCAATGCGGTCTACTCAGTTCACTTCGTGATGCGACTGGTTTCTGTGTTGAAATTGAATCGATTGATTTTATTTTAAATCTTTATCTACTTATTTGTCTTTTACATATGGTTTCAGTCACTCGTGCCTTACTAAATTTCCTTTGACATGGCTTCTCAAGAGTTAGTTTATTACGATGGCTATATTTAGATAGTAACGTCACAAATAATAATTACTCTAAAATCTAAATGAACAACATATGGACATTACTATTATTTACCTGCCAAACACAGAAATAGCTGACAGTGGAAGGAAGAGCAACACCCATTCCATCTCCCTCCCAAAAACGTCAATATTGTCCCCTCCTCGCCACTGGACTTTTTATATTAACTGACTATTGATAATAATAACATAAATTGCAATTGTTTTAAAATGTTTATCTACGACTTTTCTACAAATTGATTAATCCTAAGTTACTGCAATTTCGACAGTGTGTAATTTCATATACTCTCTATTGTAAACATTAATGATAGAGTAAATTTGACAGTTTAAAGTTTTTTTTTTAAATTAACTAATTCCCATAGCCAGTTTGATTTATGCGATCATATTTTACTTTAAATATGATATAATTTGAAGTATTTTTTTATTATAGTATTTATTAATTTATAGATACAACAAAAATAAACTAAACTAAAATAGGTATTGATTATTTTTGTATTTATGCAATTATAAAAATATATAACGTCTTTGTGGCATATTACAATGTCACAGTGATCAGTTTTGTCAACCGTTTTCTAATATGTAATTTTTAAGTACCTACTTACCATAAAAATGATAAAATAATCATCTAAATTCTAAGTTCATAATATGGGCTCCAAAAAACCAATTACCATAAAGGAAGACAACGATTGTGAATGTTACACCAAAGGCCACACAAGAAAAGAATGTCCAATTATTAAAAACGTTACCCACCCACTGGTATGGAATTAAAATCTATTTATGTATTTAGATGCTAATAAGTTAAGGGACACTCAACTCAACCCGCAAATACTAGCTTCTAAAACAATGACACACAATCTGTAAAAGCACTATTCTATGTTAAATCCTCTTATTATTTTTGTAAGATATAAAGAATACGATCTGAATTGAACGTCGTTTCTGAATACGTGTCTAATACTCTATTCATAAATATTACAGAGATACTATGAATTCACTACTGAAGAAATAAGAACTTTAGAGGAATGCGACAGAGAGAGTTTTTATCGACGATGCTTACCATTTAGTGCAATATTGTCAGCCGCTACTTACTTGGGAATAAAAAAGGGTACGTATACTTTTAATTCAATTCAACACGTAGTAAAATCAATGGTTAGTTTTGTATATTGTGTTTGCAGATATTTTAAAAATATATCTGTAATATTTATATAGTAATGTAATATTTTAGTTAAAGTTAGTTTAAAATTTAAGAAAGAAAACATTTCATAGAAGTTTAGATTTTTATTAAATTAAGTTAAATACACATGTACCTATTTAATATTATAACTTTTTGTTTTACTTACAGTAACCATGTAGATTAGTTTGTAGGCATAATATAATCTATTAGACACTTCTATGAAAGTTTTCTTTTTAGGGTACTTGGAAAAACATCAGTTTGGCGTATTTCCCAAAATGGGAGTAGCTATTGCACTTGGGTACATTTTGGGAAGAGTCCTGTACATTCCACATTGTGAAGAAAAGCTTAGAAACTTGTCAGATGGCAGTTTTCTAGGAAATACTATGAGAGAACACGAGAAAAACAGGAACGCGCCCCTTGCGCCGCCGAAGAATAAATAGTTAAAAACGATATATGCTTTTTGTTCCTATTTTATTTTTTGTTTGTTATTAAAAACGTAAATGTGCTCATCGGCTTCTAATTTAATTTTTTAATTTTAATGTAGTTTCATTCATTTTAAAAAAATCCCTGTTGACTGAAACATTTTAACAGCGGCTCTATTAAATGTCAAACACCAATTGTTTGCTTATAATATTAATTGTATCGGAAATATGAACTGTTTATGAATACACGTGAATATTTGTGAATGCCAACTGAACGGTACGGAGTGAATCGAATACGAGCCTATCTGTGATACGCTGAACTAAAAACGCTCACTTCAAATACTTTGACGCGAAATAGTTTCGTTTCTATTTTAAAATTGACACCCAGGCTTCTGTTCGTGAACATTACATTCACTAGTGAGAACAGACAAAATAAAATCACATGAACGTATTTTGTCTTTACAATTTTCCTAGAAAATTCTCCTGGAAATTTAAGCAATGATTCCAAGATTTTCCTAAAAATAAAATGAAGTGAAAATCTGAGCTGCATAGGTAATGATCCCTTTGTCTTGTGTTACACATAACAGAAGAAAACAAAAAGTCAAATAAATGTCACTAGCTGGCTGTTATCTTTTGGGTTAGGTGTTGCATGGATTATACAACAGTAATTCTAAGCTTTAGGATATTGTGAGTTAACATCGACATGGCTGACAATTATCAGCGTGCTAATGCTGGTGCTCCACCGCCACAAGCACCGGGAGTAAGTATATTATTATAGTGAATTAGATCAACGCTATCCATTCTTTTAATAACCAAATTCTTAGGCACCATATAGGTTTACCCCTGAAGAAATGGCTGTTCTGAACCAATGTAATGAAGAGAGTTTTTTTCAACGATCTCTACCGCTAGGCACACTTTTAGGTGTTGGCACTTTTGCTGCAGTACAAAGAGGTTAGTTATTAAGTATTCTGTATTCTAAGAAGTGTAAGCTTAACTCGTAGTAATAGTGTTTATATAACATAGTCATCTATATTTGAATAACAAGGTTTGGGATAAGCACTAAAACACTATAGTTACTTTGTACAGATCAAAAGTTAGTTAAAATATGATAAATGTTTGTAAAAGATTTTTAGCAACTGTAGGCACACTTTTAAGACTTAAAAAGTATTCAAATGTTTGTTTAAGGATATTTGAAGCCAAATGCCAAGTTTGGTGCTTTTCCGAAGGTGTCGCTGGCTGTTATAGTAGGTTACTTCTTGGGGAAGGTATCTTATCAACGGAAATGTGCTGAGAAACTAATGGCTCTGCCTGGCTCATATATTGGCCAAATATTGCGTGAGAAGCGAGAAGGAAAAATTTCGTAAGTTATTTAGGATAAAAACTTTAATTAAAAGAGTCTGACTCTAAGAAGCTACTACTAACCTTAGTCTTTTAGCCAATGCAATCTGAAAATAACATTATGCAATTGCTTTTATGGAATTTTGTAATTTGTTCACCAAATATCTATGATACAGATATAATATAAGGTATGAATTTTCAGACCAGGCCAATCACCTTCACAGTATGGATCCATGTATGGAGCAACTTCTGGTGATATCTACTCTGATGCAGGTCCCGGCAGCTCTCTTAATCTTGATTTGGATAGACCTTCTTATGACTCTGATACATACAGACCTGATAATGGTATAAATTAATACATTTTTTTGCTTCTATTACTTTTTTTTTCTCATTTTGAGCAATGTCAACTTTTGTACAAATCTCTTTTGGCATATTTTGGAAAGGATAATCTATCTTTACTTTGACAGTAAATATAAGAGTGCTATAAAATCCCCATTATGATAGATTGATATGATCTGAACAAAATATATTTCAATATTAGCAATAATGTTATGGCGCCAAGAATGTATCAAAGAAGAAGATATAAATATATGGTTTATGCTCTAATTGTCATCAATAGTATTATAAATTATTAAATGTTCTATGAGCCTGCAAACTAATGAGACATGATGTGTTACAAATTTTAAAAATTGTTTTAGGACCAATTTCACCAGATCCACCAGCAAAATCGTCACTTTCTTATGATGAGCTGAGGAAGAGTAATAGAGACAAGTATTATGAATCTAGACAAGATCCTTATAGGTAGGTATTGATATATTATTGAAAGAAAGTTTGTATATTGCAGTGTGATAGTAAGGCATTAACACTATTTAATTAATGTTCACTAATAACCAAATACAATATATTAAATTATAGTAATTTGTCATTAAAATGCCGTGGCGTGATAAATTATATGTCTGCTTTCAGAGTAACCCCTCCGAGTGCTCCTGCAAGAGTTATTCAACCAGAGAGTCCGCCTCCTGCTCCACGCCCCACGAACAAATATGGCGATGTCATTGATTGATTTTATAATATACTACATAATTTAAATTTTAATACTTTTATGTCATTAGCTCAAAGAAAAACTGAATGACTTTAATTAGTTAAAATATTGTTTCTAGTTTAGCTTTTTTGACATCTTTCACCCATGTTTCATTGTCAACTTAATACTGGATTAACAACAGTTGCTGACACTCAACAAATAAATTTTTACATTGTATATGTATGCAATTAAGTCTTGCCCCCATAGTTTTAGATCCGGGCTTTTATACAATGCATTTATTTTGATTCCTATGAAAGTAAAGCAGTAATAAAAGTGTTCCTAGTATTGCTTAACGATAATTATATATTGCTCACATTTTAGTTAGGTTTATTTAAAGATTTGATGTAGGTCAGACATTTCTTGTACTGATGCAACTAATGGAAATTTAATACATTATTAGACTGAACATACTCTTGAAATGATATTATCAAAAATCTTATATCATGTTAGTAATACAAAATTTTAAAAAATGTATGAAAATGATAATTAAAGTAGGGAAGTGTTTTAAGACCTAAATAGAGCAATTTATATCCTAATTCGTTTAAAATTTAATATTAAGCACATAGGGTTCATTAAACTTTTTGAAAGTCATTTGTTACATACATACTGCTAAGATGAAACTTAATTATATTTCGGTTTATTAATCTTGAGTTTAATTTTTCCCTTTTTTTTAATAAATCTTCATTACTTTATAACTCGCCTTAAAGTGAAATTTCTGCAAATGGGTGATCAATATGTGGTACTATAGTTTTCAATAAAAATTGCCGGTTTGGTGATATATTTTAAAATTATTTGGGTGCAGAACCTCTATAAATTAAAAAAAATTTCGTTTGATTTTTAAATTTCGAAATCAAGTTTTTTTGTTATTTAAATGAAAAGTAGTGATTTAACTTCTATTTGATGAATTATTGCAAGATAAAGCTGTAATAGATTATATTTAAATATCAATAACATTTACGAATTAAAAATTGTTCGTTACCAAAGATTTAAAAAAAGAATAAATGAAAATGACATAAGTCAAGTCGTGAAATGTCATTAATTTGTTCGTCGTAGTAGTCGGTCGGTATTGCGTTACATGTTCTAAATTCATAAAATATGTGGCGGCAAATGAATACAATCCTTCGGAAGGTTATTTATCCTTCACTGAAGGAAAATTACATGCAAAATAAATGGTATTCCACGAAGGGCCGCCCACCGAAATCTAATGTCCGTATTACTTTAATTAGTGCTAGTGTAGGGGTGCTTGTAGGCGCTGGTTATGGTGGTTATACTCATTACAAAGTTAATTCAAAAAGAAGCTTAACTTCTGGCGAAAATTATTTGTTCCTTGAGAAGGCTCCGGAATACAAGGCACATTATAAGGTTAGTTTCTAAGTAAATCTTACATTTATACTTATGCGTATACTAATCTCAAATTATGTTAAAACAATTGCTTTATGTTCAGGCAGTGAATGCCGCGGACACTAGTAAATTACAATTGGTGTTATTCCAACTCACGACTTGTCCGTTCTGCTGCAAAGTTAGAGCCTTTCTTGATCATAATGGGATTAACTACGAGGTAGTTGAGGTTGACGCTGTATTGAAACAAGCTATTAAATGGTCTGGATATAAGAAAGTCCCAATATTACTGGCTAAAGTGGAAGGTGGATATCAGGTAGGCAATAGGATAGATAAGTACTGGTGAAATTGTTTTGAATTGAATTTGTTGAATTGAAGTTGTTTTGCAATGTTAAAGGTTTTTGTGTTAATCTTGTGTCTCTATCGAGAACTCACTAGGGATATAGTTTTAGAATATTTAATTCTAGAAAAGTTTATTCAATATATGGTTTATGTTAATTAAAATACAAATATAACCTATAAATTTTTATATCATTGTTTGACAATTTTAATAGCATAGAAGACTTTTGAAAGTGACAAAGCATGTCAAAAATATTTATTGTATTTCAAAATAAAATCATATAAATAAATTTAGTTTTAAATTTATTACTTGTTTATAATAAAAGTTATGTAACTCATATCTTGTGTGATTATAGCTACACTAGTTCATTTTGATTAATTTTAATTCTATGTTTGGGAAGCTTTGCAATCACACTGGGTTCAAGCTATTACTTTAGATGGTTGATGTATAACTATGCAATATTTAATTAAGACTATAAAAATCATCATTTTCTTTACAATTTTTGTATGTATGAATAAAAATATAATATGATGTAGGAATAAAATATAATATGTAAATTGTTATAATTACAGCAACTGATGGACAGTACTGCAATAATATCAATTCTGTCAACTTATTTGAAAGACAACAATGAGGAAATATCAAACATATTGAAATATTACCCTCCAAATAGATTTGTTAATGATTCTGGGAAAGAAGTGACAGATATACCAAATAAATATTTTGTTATGCACAATGCTTCTATCGCTGATAAACAAAATGATATTGAAATGTAAGTCATATTTTTGTCATTAATTTTCAGTTGTAGATATGCTGTTGTCCAAAATTGTATAGTAAATAGTAAATTTTCAGTGGGATGATTGCCTATTGTATTCTATTCTAATGCATACGGCTGATTTTATAAGGATTTTTAAATGCATAAACTTGGTATTTAAATTCATCATTTGATTTAGTTACGTTGTTTCTGTCTAGTTTTTTATGTTTATTATAGCCACGGTTGAGGTTGGAATAATAACACTATATTCACAATGATTGTTTAGGGAAGAACGCAAGTGGCGTAAATGGGCAGATAATGTGCTGGTCCATCTCCTGTCTCCCAATGTATACCGAACTCCTGGCGAGGCATTGGAAACCTTCAAATGGTTTGAAGAAGTGGGTGAATGGCAGCAAAAGTTCCCTGCGTGGGAATGTGCGGTGATGACATATGGTGGTGCATTTGCTATGTGGCTCATATCAAAGAGACTTAAGAAAAGGTTTGATGAAAACTTTGTGCTTGTATTCCAAATTTTAATTTAAAAACTCTGGTTAAGCCAACTGACAGCATATAGCTTAGAAATTTCTGAAATTGTTTCTTTAGGCATGGGTTGTACTAGTGTATATTAAATATTATAAGCACTGCATTGGTGAATATTGATGAGAAATCTAAGAGAAAGCTAACAAACACCAACTGCCCAATTTCATATAAAAAGAAAAACTAATAGGTTACTTTGTAGGTTGCAATTTTTTTTAATAAGTATGTATTTTTAATTCCAGACACAATCTTCAAGATAACGTACGCATACCTCTTTATAAGGCCGTAAATGATTGGATGAGGGAGCTCTCTAAAAAAGGCACTACATTCATGGGAGGCGACCAACCAAATTTAGCAGACCTTTCTGTTTATGGTGTCCTAACCAGCATTGAGGGTTGCCAAGCATTCAAAGACCTTAGAGATCACACAAAAATAGATAACTGGTTTGATGCAATGAAGAATGTTACTGCTAAAAATGAAAAAGTATATTTGCAATAGATTTTGGAAACCGCTATCTACTACTTTAATTATTAGTCATGCTAATTAATTAGAGTATACATTGGAAATCGTCGACATTGTTACTGGGTTTTGTGTTTGAATAACCAATCTAATTGCTCGGAATGAAATATCTCATTTAACAGTTGCATGCGTTTTAAATCAAAGCTTTAGTTAATTGATAGTTAAAATACTGTTGAAGAAACAGTACTATATCATTTTTAGATTAGTAATATAAAGCCAATGCATAAAGTTGAATTTTACTGTTATATGTTGAAATTGTATATGTATTGCCACATCCCATATTAGATGTATTAAATTTAATTATGTTTAGAAATTAAAAGAATACTTTTTTCATAATTAATTTTAGAAAAAAAAAGCTGTAATGGTATTCATCACTTTATAATCAAATAGTCACTACTAACTTACTTACTAACTTAAGAGGTAATAAGATGTTTATGTATTAAAACTTTAGGCAGCCTTATCATACCGTAAACATATTTTACAGTAATGGTGGCTTAAGTGAAATTATATGAAATTATTGCATTTTTTAATTTTTAACTCAGTAATAAGTTTTATTTGTTATTTTTAATCGTAAATGTGTTATGTTGTTTGTAATTAATTTTAAAACTTGATTGCGCTATCTGTATTATTCGTGTACTTTGTATTTAGTAAAATTTTTCACAATCAATTTTATCTTATAATGCTTAAATAAATTGTTAAATAAATATTCTTGTTTTTTTATGAACCCAATTTTGAAGTCGTTTCAAATCATTGCACTGCTACTAAGGCAGAAGTTTTAGCTGTTACATATATGTGTGAGAGAGTAATCTCAGAAATGCAGCTACACCGGGTAATTCAGTCGAACTTTTGGAGCTGAAAATGTGTTAAGAATCGTTAGTAGTCCACCCTCAGAATCAAGTTTTTTCCTGAATACCCTGAAATTATGTCACCTTTTTTGGAAACACAAGGAATGGGCTCATTGAAATAAAACAACAATGATTAGGACCAAATAGCCTTTATTAAACTTTCTTGTGCATGCTTTTAATAATTAAATATGGCAAATTAATAAACCAGCGTGCTTACCATAAATAATATAATCAGTATTACTTAGCTGTTACAAAATCGTAAAAACCATCAATATGTTTATTACTTCTTTATAACACTTCTACGATATATAACAAACGCTTCTGCATTTAAATTCGTATCATAGATTTTTGCTTACCAAAAACCGTCAACGTTGCGTTTGTAATTTATAGAAAAAAAAAAATTAAACATACAATTAAATACAATAGCAAATAACTTACAGCATAATACAATACCTGCCTCAAAATAAACAATTATGCGACGGAAGCTGTTTAAGACGGCCAAAACCGTAAATACACGAATGATTATAATTTTATACCTTATTCGTATTAGAATTTGTTAAAATTAAAATACACATACAATGGCCATCAACAAAACTCACGGACAATAGCTACTTACATGTGGATTAAGTTTAGAAAATCCACTTCTTAAATGGACAGTTGCATGAGGCTTGCTCTATTCGTGAATACCAGACGGTAAAACAAGAAATACTATCTTTCTTTGAGTGTCATTTCAACGCATGTCGAGTACTCCTTAGTTATAAATAAATATATTAATAAACCCGAACAAATTTACTAAGGGTTTAGTCATCTCGAGAAATTGTGTTAATTTTTTAAATCACAACATGAGATTACGAAGCGTATTTGCGAAGGCTTTACACCTATCCATATATCTCTATCATATTGACTTTTAATACCTATTAACAATTGTCAATAAAATATATACAGTAAAAACATTGATCTATCAAAGATCTATTTAAATTTAACATTATTGTACGTCAGTATCAAATTATTTAAAATGATACTGAACAACTAACAAAGTTTAAGTACATCTTAATATCACGTCTGTCATCTTGATAAGAACATTATCTTATTTCTTTTAATGGTTATAGGTTGCACGTTCGTCTTAATATATTCTTGATAAGATTTTGTTTTTAATACGTTCCAAGAATAAGACCGTGTCACGAGGGAAAACAATAAGTGGAATCGACTTCTGAGGTAACATTCTATTACATGTTTATTTTCAATCACGTAGTACATACACGCATACAATAAGAATGTTAGCTACTATTCGTGGTAGTCCCCTCAGAGCGAAAAACAATGGAGTAAAAAATATCAATATGTATTTATTGCTGAGTAAATATTATTGCAGGCAATATATTTAGTACTTGTGACACCGTTTTATCTGATACATTGTGTAGTAGTAGTACACGAAATATCAAATAAAACTATATTAAAAATTCTAAATTACTTGCCGACATTTCAAAACGTTTAACTCATTTTTTATTCATATATGTATTTATATTATATAAAATATATTTTAATTTTTTGTATGAATTAAAAAATATAGTGTCGTTGAATATCCCGCAAGATGTTAGTTATAGAGGTTTCAATCGACATTTTTATAACAATTTTGTATATATTTATAAAAATTATATTGACTATGTTTCGATAGAATCAAGTAATTCTTGACAAAGTGAAACCGAATGTTACTGTTGGAAATTGTTTCCAGTTTATTTTTAATATTGCGGTGGCAGCGCTGAATTGTAAATCTAGTAATTATGAATCTAAGCTTGTAACATTTATTGAAGTTTGAAACACTAATTCTAATAAAGTAGGCAGTTACTAGCGTTCTGTCATGACTATTCCGGATCGAACTAAATTGTGAAATAAATCGCTTAATATTTCGTTTCTTATATAAATATCATTTATCATATATTATTAACACTATAAAATTTATAAAACAAAACGGCATCTATATTCCGATTTGTACTTTTAATTGCATTTCTGTCAAAAAAGGCACTAACAGTATACAATAGACGAACCACCATTGTAAATATAAATCTGCATAAATAGATTATTTCAGCATCATCTGTTTATAATTCAATGGTCCCTAATAATAATATTATCATAAGTCAACGCAAAATATATTCAATAATTATTCACAATATCCCGAGATGACTATTAACCCGACCTAACTATTAATTACAAACAATAATAGTTGCACAAAGGGCTTCTAAGCCAAATGCCGAGTGAAATAACATAACTTTTAATACGATTGAGTACATACAAGCAGTTCCTTTTAATAACGATAATTAAAGAGGAATTTTCAATTATTTTTATCCTCTCCAATAGCTTTTTACTACGTATGTTTTAAAAACACAAATCGTGCAACATGTGACTGAAAACGTGTTACATATTTATACCACCGACTTATACTATGATTTAGCAGAGACTAGATAATTTTAATGGCTCTAAGTCGACATTTTATTTTTAATTTATGTCTATCTATTTATATTAAAAGCGATATGTCTAAACGATTATAACATTCATAACCGAATTGTCAATAAAATATCCATTATAACTTTGTCTATTAGATCATTAAAATGCTATTGGATGCGTTACATTTTAATAATCGCGATAAATTAATTACAAAATTACTACGCTACGAAGTCGATAAATGAAAATAATCGATTAGCCACATCACATCTCAAACTCATCATCTAATAAACATGGTATAAAGCAATAAGTTGATGGGATGAGTGTTTGTACAATGTGAAACATAATTTAGAGAGTTAGTTATTTAAAAGGAAATCCTCTTTTGCCTTAAAACAAAAGCTTCCATCCCACCAATATAAGATGATCATTAAAACACGTTTATAATTTTCTCTCACTATGCGCATTACAGTCCTATCTAAAACATCTACATGACTAGCTTATTAAGATAATTATCAATCACAAAATGGTAACACTACTGCATTGACGCCTTCTCGCATCACAAAAATATTATATAGTCCTCAGAATTAGATTTACTGGATTACGCTCCAGGACACCGAAGGACGAGTCTATACAACTACTCTCTTATATATTTATAATGCAGTTTATTTAAACACTATACCGAAATTAGAATAACTCTGCATTAACATGCATAAGATAAATATATATATTTGATCCGTGCAAACATTTAAATGTGAAAACGAAATGCTTCTTACATACATACTCAAATATAACCTTTATCTGTATATTACAGTAAAAAAAGAATTTCACGAAGCGGAAACGTATGTATGCAACTTACATACAAATGTGATTAAAGAAGTATAAAAAATATGAATTATACTTTTAATATATTAAAATCTGCCATATTCACACAGTTTAAGTAACCTCCTGTTTTCTTATACAAAGTTTGATGAGTCAACTTCAAAATTTGAATGGCAAAAACATGCCGCACTTATAATCAATTCTTACATTAATAATTACATACATTCTTATTTGCACCATAAACACTTCCAGAATCCTAAACAAGTCACAATCATCGAAAGTACAATCCTTAATTGTTTATAAAATAAAATAAATTTGGTGCTAAAGTCGATTAAAAACCTTCTGCTGCAAAAAGTTTATATTGTATGCTGTTATATTTGTCAACACATTAAAATTTATATCATATACATACATTATTTACACGCATATATATATTTAAGAAAGGCTAACAAATATTACACATAAATTAAAAAAAATCATCTCATCAGCAAAAACTTTTAAATACCCAGAATACTTCAATAACATTAATTACAAGATACCCTACATAATACGCGATAAGAGGATAAATAATAATTCAAATAATCAATACTATAACTTTATATGTCAAAAATAAACCGTCCATGGTACGCCCGTCGTTTATACTAAGAAAAATAACATCTTATCATCTACTTATATTCACGGTTTCATTTCTAAACTTCACCTTTGGTATAATATAACTAAAATCACAAACACACACACGCACAGAAAACTATCAACGCTGATACTACGACAAAAAAGAATTAAGATTGAAAAGTGTGTATAGGTAATTATATAATTCAAACTTCTTGCAGTTTATTTTTTATTATTTTAATCTGACGCTTTGATAGTTTTACAACTATCGTGGTCGCGACTACAAACCGCTAAAAGCCCAAATTATTTACGTAATGTTGGTGAATAACCTATGACAATATATCTAATTACAATTTTACAATTCTTTGTTATATAAAATTGTGTTAATAGCTCAATTGACAATAATAGCTGTTCTCCACTATCTGGCTACGTACAGAAAAAAGAGAAAATAAAAATAGACTTAACTTGCAAATACAATACAACATAGAATAAACCATATTAAGATACACTGAATGTCATTTGTGATTCAACACAGTTCATTTATATCGTTTCAGTAAATGATACACTGAAACGAAGCTTCGCTTATTCGTCGATTGTATACGACGCAACTATAACAAAAACATATTATATTAAACAGAGTTTGAATTACGAAATCTGACTTAATAGTCAAATTACTTACGCGACAATCACAAATCCTATGGAGCCGCAGACAGCGGGCGGAAACGTCTCGAACGAGCAGCATTGTGCTGGATAGAGTCAGCGGGTGGCGCATTTGGCGGCGGCGAAGAGGATGAAGACGAAGCATGCGACCGTGGAGGCGAAGACAGAAGAAGTGCTGGAACTCCGCGTGGTCCACTGTAACAAAAATCAAAATAAACACAAAGAATGACATATTTGCTAATAATGGTTTATAAAAATACCTTGTATGCGCCAGAGGATGTCGGTGTCGTGGTCTAGCAAATCGCAAATTCAATTCACGCGCTGGATCCATAGCATACTTCTCGTTTGCATTTTGGCGACGACGGCGAAGAGCTGTTCAAATTAATAATATAATATGAATGTAAACGATTTGATAAAGTTAAATATTAATTAATATCCTAATAATTATACCACTTTTTTAAACAACGGCGGTAAATTTAGTTAAGCTAGTACTCAAGAGATGGCGCTACGCGTTAGTTATACTCGTAAATAGATGGTGAATGTCATTTAGTTAAACTGGTCTCCAACAGATGGCGCCATGCATTATTTATGTCAGCAGAAGGCGCTGTTTATTCTTAGTTAAGCTGAATGATATTAAATTACCATTTAATTACCATACATACGTTAAACTATATATTTATTTTAAAAATTAACACTACCAATAGATTCCGTTATGGTTAAGATCAATGTTAAAACAGGTACCTGGAGTGAGATCATTGGGATCCAGCTCAGGAGATAGTGGACCATCACCACTCCAAGATGCGCATTTAGCGAGACGATTCTCACATGCTATTGGAATCCGCGATGTAGTAGTTGTAGTCGTCGTAGTTGAACGCTGTAAATAAGACTTGCAAATGTCATTTATCATAAAATATAAAATTAGTATTCTGTTGTCAACGCAAACTACATACATCTTTGAGACTGTGAGACCCATCAGCAATTCCACTGCTGTCGAGCTTCATTACTCCAGGGTACCTAAACAATTAGAATAATGAATTGCCAAGACAATGATAATAATAATTTTTTTTTTTAGTTAGGGGTTTATTCTGCGGTACCTTTCATATCCTTCTATTCGGTGCCTATCCTGAGCCGAACTATGACTCCTTTCAGCACCACTTCGTGTAGATGACCTGCCAATAAAAATTAAGTGTGAGAAAAGGGATAGTAGGTTTTTTATACCAGTGAGTTTAAAAACTTTTATGTCTGGTTAATAACATTGATTCTTTGATTAACTTACCTCTTGTCTCTTTGGTGTTCCGTAGCATCATAATAAATGGATGCCTCATCGGGATTAGGTCGAGTTCCATCGCCACCGCTGACCACCGAATGAATTTTTACTAGAGGAGATAACAATTATGATAAATTCTTGAAACGAAGGACTCTTAAGAAAAAAATTCATATGCCTATATAATATCTCACCAGAATGAGCGGGCGAAGTGTTATCTGTGGGCCTGACACGAATCTCCAAACGTGAAGATACAGTAGGTTCGGGCGGCGGCGGTGGGGATGGCACACGAGCCACAGGTGGTGGTCCAGCACCACCTGGCTTACCACTCTTAGACGTCGACGAAGTAATACTCTGAAAGTGTATTATATATTTCTTACATAATCAAAGGAAATTCATTTATGATAGTATTTATTTTTAACAAATATGATAACATACCGGAAGGCTCTTGGCTCTCTGCCTACCGGAAGGAGTCGGTGTCTCTTGTCTTGCAGCAACACCTCTCATGACATCCATCTTGTATCGGAGTACACTAGACCCATCTGCCCCGTCGAATGACGCTTGCTGCATGAGCGGGGGACGAAGGGAGCGAATATGGTGGCCTGTGAGTATTATAAACTTACGTTAATATAGAAACACACTATTACACTATGTACTTATAAATTAGTCGTATTATAATCACGAAAAAATACTCTTATATTCTAATTAACCTTACCTATGGTAGGAAGACTCCAACAACGTGGCAGAGTGTCGTGTAGTTTGGGGAAGGCCTCTATGCCAGGAATATGCAAACATGGTGGCCTGGAGCGACGGGTTTGATTCACAACCTGAGGACGACGTCGGTTTGGGTCGTCCGAATATTGACGCTTTGGGATCGGACGAATTATAATTGGAGATGGAGCCCGCTCGTGCTGTAATAATGTACACATTTATATAATACTATGTGTGCCTATGTTTGCACCGCATCTGGCATATACGTGAAACTTACTGGAGCAGGTGTAATGTCATGCCGCGGCGGCTGAGCAGGATGACTAGGGTATTGCTGCAATTGCGTCCGCGCAGCATTTGAGCTGGACGACATCGCTGAACTGGCATAACGCACGCCGCTACGATGTTCTGGAGACTAAATATAACAAAAATGATTAACAAAAATGTATTAAATGTGGGTGAATAGATGATTTATGCGTTTTTTTTATCATATTACTTGTTTAATAATGCGTTAATTATATTAAATAATTTTACTTACGTTAGGTTTTAGAGCGGCAGAGTTATTCTCAGTGTTAACCTCCAACTTTTCTTTCCATTCATTATCGGTTGTCTCTTCGGAGTCGTCAAACTGTGACTTCCACATGGAGACGAGTGTTAAGGCGCCCCCTTTGGTGACCTAAATAACATTTTATTATCTAATTAATTAAAACATAATTTATAAACTTAAATTTCTTATGAAATAATCTTTTTATTAACAGAAAGATATATATAGGTTATGCATTCATAAGAAAATTATATTCGACTGAGTACTCAACATTAATTTACGTCACGTTAATAATTCTATTTGTACCTGTTGTAGAGCTGACACGTTTTCGTCATCCATGACAGCAAACTGTGTAAAACTCTGATCAGCACGATTGCGATTTGCTGTACGACGGACACCTAAACATAGATTATTTACTATTAGTATATAAAACAATAAAGCTCCAGTCAATTATAATGAATGAATCATTATATTACTACATATATTTTTATTATCAGTAAGTCAGTGTTTCGTGATTACCAACCTCGCTTGAAGTGTGTATCCGAGTGGACACTGTCAACATCTGCAATGACACGAGGACTGGATCCTTCACCTGAAAGCAGGATTACATTATTAAAATATATATAAACCATTGTCACTATAAACCCATGCCAATCAACTAAATTTAAACAAAAACAACTAAATACATATACAAGTCTTAAATCTTTCTATATAACGAAATAAAAACTTCTTAACAAATTATTATTATCGTCTTAATCTCACATAAACTTCAATAATACAATATCAATTTAAAACAAAATTGAAACTAGTTAGAACCAAAAATAAACCCAATATTAAAATTAGGTACTATTACCATATACCCATAATTAAATATGTTAAACTATTTATAAATTACGCACACATTTCACTTAACAGACTTGACTAAAGCCTAAATTAGTTTACATATAAAGCTTTTAACTTAATATTTCTACAAATAATATACTTATCAACATATTCACAAAATCATATTATTAACATAATTAGTATAATTAATACAAATAAAAAAAAATAATAAAAATATTACTTTTAAAGTTTATGCATTTAAAATTGAGATTAGATTAAAAATGGTATACTAGTATTTTCTCATATGAAGTAAATAGAAAAACTATTAATACAAAAGCACTAAATGTTACAAATTTTGAAATTTACTTAATTCATAGGATTTATCTAAATTACACAAAACCAAAGGGCTTTAATATCATGCGATTCAGTAAAAGGATGTGCAAGGTTATTTCTACCTATAATTATACAGTAATTTAGTATATTAAAAATGGTTAATACAATTAAGTATTGTAAATAATTTTTTTAGCAATTTTATATTATTATAATTTTCTCTAGTAGTATAGCAGGAGGTGTAAATTATTGTGGATAATTGTAAGTTAGGATCACAACTGTGTTATAATATACTTAAGGTAAAGTAAGGGAGATCTACCTGGCGTGGTAGGATTGGCCAAATCCTGGACACAGGTGGGTGGAGCGGTAACTACACGAAGACGTGCCAACGTGGGCCCACCACCTGTTAAGGGAACAACTCCACCATAAGTTCCTTCAGACAAACTACTCACAAAGCATGTATGTAAATCACGGGTTAATTTTGCGAAGCATGGCGTGCTTGTTAATTTTATATTCCAATTTGGAATTCATATCGGCGCGAATTTGTCACGCCCGAAACGTTGCTAGATATGCAAATAATTTATTAGTAGCTGCAAGTGTTAGAAATCTACAATGCTCTATGTATTGCGTGAAAAGGAAATACAAAAACTTTTGTTAGTAGCCCTGTAAAATACAATGCAACTTAACCTTTGATTAATGTTAAAACAAGTGAATCTTCCATAACCAAACTTTTTTTGGAGAATCAAAAAGAAGCTACTAAAAGCTATAAGAATAATGGATTAAAAACCCCAAAAAGTGTTACATAGAATAACAAGCTGCGTGTACCTAAACCTAAATCTTTGTGTAGCCCTATATTACTAAATTTATCATTTCCATGCAAATTATTTACATTTTACTTAAAGTTTTCGTATCGTAGAGATGAGGCAATGTCAACTGTATTTACATGAATATTTTGAACTGTAAATAATAGAATAAATGTGTATACATGTACAGCGATAGAATTTAAATCTACACACAATTGTATTCAGAACTCTATGTGAACCGGTTTTTGAAGTTTGAAGGATATGATTTTGTAAATGTCATAAAATAATTGCTGAAAAATAAAAGAATTATTAACTATTAATAATATCTTTATTCAATAGAATTATTTAACACATAAAGCATTGCAGGTATATTACTTAAACTACAAGTTTATTTCGAAACGTCAAAATGCGGTTCATATAAGGTTCATACAATTTATTGATAGATAATATTGATATAAATTACGCACACCGATATAATATGAAATATAGACAACAAATGAAGACGGACCAGTCGATGTTGAGCATTGACTAATATCCGCATTTTTGACGTAATAAAATCGTAATCTCTACATCTTGAATAACACATTGAATAAACTACTATCACCCATTCCATCTACGCCTACGAGTCTCATTTTAGGCCTATAATACGTAGTCGAATAATTTTATTCATTTACTGTAAGTATTTATGAAAAAACCGAAACCGATATTTAAAAAAAAATCAACTTGATTGACAAACTTTTCTTTTATAATGTTATTACAGAAATACGGAGTATTTAATTCAGTGTCAGAGGTCTCTAAATTACCTTTTTTTTCTTTTTTGTTATTATATAAATCTATAATAATTTGTGCTTGCGCCCTTGGTGGAGTTAGTGGATTAGTGTGGCCTTTAGACTAAAAATTTTGGAGACCTCTGGTATCAGGATAGGTCAATAGACGATAGGGCAAAAGGATAGATGGAACAGGCGTTTTTAATACTAACTTATTAATTGTGGAAAGTGGTTATTTTAGTTGACATTGCATTTACAGAGAGCGTGCTTGTTAGCAATAACAGCAAGTTACATCACCCAGTGAAACGTGATAACAACTCAATAGTACTAAATTATACTCTCCAAAGAAGTATTCGTTACAAACTTCTTACACTTACACGCACCGTGTACACTTAGCACCAAAAATATTTGAACAACTAAGAAAATTATTTATTTTATTGGCACGTCAATTTTATTCCAATGCCTTAATCTATGTTAGCCCTGATATTTTTGATGCCGACTGAACCCCTATGTAGACAAATAAAACCGAAATATCTCTTTGAAGAGTAGGCCTATGTGAAAATTTTGCTTAATAATTCTAATACTTTTTCTTTATTCAATATTCAAAATATGACACTAAACATTTAGTAGCTACTGATATTATTATAATGAGATTTTCAAGCCTCGTTTACACTAAATAAAATATATTTGATACGTACTTCGACTTATTATGTACGTGTACTTTAATACAAATTGCAACATACCTCCGTGAAAATTTAATTTAGTATCACAATCTAACCGTCGATGATAAGTAGAACCAGTTAGTTCCCGCTATACTATCAATGGATCTTGCTATGAAAAACAGCAAACGTGTTGAAACAACACTCACTAGTGAAAACGAGGCCTAACAATTTGTCCTTATTCAATTAACTATGCCTGCAACAAGAATCTATTCCAATGCACAAATAAACAAGAACGTTAATTATTGAATGATGTCTATGAGAAAACATTATTTACTATTTGAAAAATAATTTAAAATTGAAACCTTATTCTGTGGACTAACAGGCATATTTGTTGACCTTCGAATTGAAAAGAAAGGAATCACTTTTAGCATTGGCTCTAAACAATTTCTAACTTCTAAAATCTATACAAATTTGTAACTATCTTTTTTTTGCTAACTACATTATAATTCTAACAATACAATGGAAAGTTATTTACTCAAAGCTTAATATATTAATCGTGTTTATTCTGCATTATAGTCGATTTTTTATTATTTAAGAAAAGGGAATACTAAGAATTGATTTGCTAGTTAATAAACACCAAAAATGACTATATTATTAGTTAACTTGTAGGCAAGAAGCGTATTATTATTTTACATCATATACTTATGCAGATCCCCTGAAAAATGAGATTGCTGAAAAAAATCTAAAGCACATATTAGGACGTTGCGACTTCACAGGCCTTAAAGATAAAATGTGTAAATATTACTCAAGCATACTTTTACAACATACGCGTTTAATTTTCCTTTCCATTACTTTGAGAAAATAATTCAGTTCTTCCAAATTATATATTATGCTATATCGTCAATTAGCGTCAAAAATCATCAAAATAATTAAGTGTTAACTGTGATAAGTAACATTTACAAATCTCACCATAAATCATTTATAATCTTAAAATTATTTGATTAGTACTTAAATATTAAAACTACGACCTAATGTGTTTCCTTTATAAATAACAGTTGAACGTGAATGCGGTGAAAACACACATTTAGGCTATTTTTAAATTTAAGCTTACTCTCAACTCTTGGCATTGTAAGCGTGAAAATATACAATTAGTGCGCAAAGTGTAGAACTAATAAATACTAGATTCACAATACTAACGTCGTCCGATACCTTTTGATTTCATATTGCAATTTAGTGTTTATTATTAATCTAAGAAACATATAGAGTCGTAGTTAGGAATTTTTAATGGAAACTTGATAATTTATTAATAGCTCACTCAATTATTTTTAATTACACAATAGTGTTGGTTAACATACAATAATATTTATAATACGGACAAGCAAACTCAAGCCGCGAATCTCGAACTTTAATTTCAATAGTAGCTTGTTTTCGATCGATCGCATTGAGGCATGTCTTGTAGAAAGCCTTTATGTTCTCAAGTTTCCATATAATATTTTTAACATGATTAAGGTCGTGCATAAGCTCAGTTTTACCGGAATTTGTTGCTCTAGACTTGCACGGAGGTACACTCTGACGCTCAGGTCGTGTTATTGTACCGGTTATGTTAGAATTACTCGTCGCCTCCTGAAATATTAATATTATATTAATAACATTTCACTATCCTATATAACCACTGTAGTAATATATAAAAACAATATTCTAAATAGATATATTCACAGATAATTTTAAAATAAACATTACATACCTTCATATTCCTCTCGGGAGATGGCGCTGGTGTTGTGCGCACTGCGTCTGTCACCTCCTTCTCCAACTTCTCCGTAGTAGACTAAAATAAATATAAAACAGGTTTTACAGAACTGTTATAAGGTTGAGTATAGTTCGTTGGGCGTCTCTTATGGGCCTAGGGTTTCCCATGACTTGATTGATACTCGTATGCTGGATGTTATACTCAGTATAGCCAAAAAAAAAAAACAGTTAATACAACGCGCATTTGCACATAAAGAATACCGCAATGACAACAATTTGGTTTCACATAGTAACTGACAAACAAAATAGTAAACATATAAAAGACTTAAAAGTACTTACCACTCCATTAACATGTGGCACTGGCCGCGGTGTATGGCGCGGTGATGGAGGCTGCGACTTCTTCTCGCAGGTAATCTAAAAATTATATATATTGTTAATCACCAAAGGAAAACAAGCACTAAAATATAATATTAAAGTAAGAAACAGTTAGAAATTTCTAACTCTAAACTAAAATTTACTAACTAAATACACACAAATTATTAAATTAGGACTCTGGAGTCAGACTCTTTATTACCTTTTAACTAAATTAAATAGTTATGATATGAGATAGAAGATTAGGCAGCGCCATCTAGTGATAATTAAGAAAGTCACCACTTTTATTTATAATTATAATGATATTGAGTCTGAAATTTATTAAAAAGAAGAATGAGGTCTTATTTATTGTTTATTTATAAATCAATGTAAGGTGCTCGACACTATAATTGAAGTACATAAAGACAAAGATACATTAGTACCGACCTTAGGTGGATTTGAACCACCCGCTTTTGGTTTGTGAAGCCATCTATCACTTTTGTCTAATTGTACCTTTTCCTTGAGATGATTTGTTTGAGTTTCTGTTCCAGCGGCAGTGGTCGGCTCCACTTCCAGTCGACGACGATGCTGTAAAACAATTTCAAATCAGTATTCTTATCTAATAACACCGAGGGGTAGGCAGTGGCATTTGATATCTGTTTAGTTTATATTACTTCTTACGAGATAATCACGCGCATACATACGATGTCATGACTCCAAATTAGTATATTCATATTCAACACGATAGGCGACTTCAAAAAAAAAACTAAATCAATATTACGTATAGTACATATGAATATAAATATTAAGCGGTGTCCATTTCTGCCTACCCCGAACCACTAGTCCTATCGTAATGTAATCCATTAAAGTGACTTCGTTTTTATTAAGGGCGAATACATACTTCGGGTTGAGTCTCAGTCTGCAAAGCAATATCCGGTGTTGGATGTGCAGATATTCTTGTACGTGACACAGTAAGTGCCTGAAATGTAAATAATACAATCAAATAATTGCACATAAATGTAAAAGATACGTATAGTATATTGTGGTGTGTGTGACTCTGATTACATTAGAATTATTTACATTAAAAGAAGTTGGATGAATTTTCTGGATCATTACTTCGAAATATTGTATGAATTACAAAGCTGTTCTCTTTATTAGATCACAATGCAAGCAAAATGTGGATTTTGTGTTTGTTTCAAGCATGTGGATAAAACCAGCACTCTCATAGCAGTAACACCATGCCAAATAATTTAACCAATTACCGCGTGGAATTCTTAACATACATTCATTATTATTAATTTACTTCCTAGCTTATCATACGTTCCCATTCAACTCTTAGCCTATGCGATCCTATACACACTCGCGTCTAAACATCGTCATCATATGCACCCATCGACATCACCACCCGGATTAATATGTAAACTGTTCGATCGTTTAATATACTTGTTCATTTTATCAGTTACGTGGTTATTCAGTGTAATATTGTAAGTGTATAGACTGAAAAACACGAGCATTGAGTGTTGTCGGAGCGAAATACCTCGAACATGGCACTAAATTCATTCTTCAGCATTGCCTCGCCGACACTGGTCATCTTAATGGGTTTAGGCGTTTTCAATAGCCGGCCTACAACAGGGCCGGCATGTTGGCATGGCTTGGACAATCCGATCTCCTCAGGCCGTAGAGATGGCCTGTCACACTGTTGACGCGCGAAAATAGTAGAAACACCAAAAAGTGGTAAACGCAAGGACTTACACTCACTTCTCATAAATTAACCATACATTCAATATAGCGGCATATGTATAATTATGTATAATTTCACATTATAATTGTTTTTAAGATCTTCACATTCATCCTCTTATCTTTCGTACGAGAATATCCACATTGGTAACTGGAGACTCCATGGAGTGAACTTCTTAAATGGCTACCGACACTATTAATACCAAAAAATACTAAAATAATTATTAACATACGCCAAACGATCTATTTTAAACAGTAAGCAAACTAATATTGGAGTTACTCCATGGAGTGTCTCCATTCATTCGTTCGTACGTTGACTCTGTCACAACACAGCTAACAAGCATCAGGCATCAATAAAACACTACAATACCGCGATCCAAGCCCTTACAAGAACAATTTGTGTATTTTCAATAACTATGACTTCAAGTACCGCTCGATGTACGAAGCGCTAATCAAAGGCGTTTCAATAAGTTATATGTTAAAGTTGTGAATTAATTTTATGCAGTCAGCTTTTAAATAGCTGTGTAGTGTTCGAGTTTGTTTCGGATATGAGTGAATTTGAAGAACACTTACCGGTATCTCAGTGATATAGAGCGGTGACAAGGAGTAGAGTCTTGCCTTCTCATGGTGAGCATGAATGAGAAGGGTGTTTATGAAGTAAGCGAAAAGTGGATATGTAAAGAAAGCATGAAGATACTATTCAAATTAGGAGAATGTCACCAACAATATTATCTAAACGGCACGTTTTATTTATTTATTTTTAAATTTAACCCAATCATATATATAGCTTTCATTGGGCCAATTGCTTTATTCTTTTTTCAAATAATTATCAACAGACTAGCACCAGACAGTATTATAAATGAAATTATAAAGTAAAGGATAAAAAGCAATATTGCCATGTTATGAAATATAGTATGGTTCTATTAAGCTACGTCTAGTGCGTATGTCAAATGAATTATTATAACGAACCAAAACAATCATACTTTCATTACATTAATCTATTCGTAAAAATATATACTCTATTTTTTCTTCGTCATTGTATAAAATGATTGATTCAATATCAAATGTTTTTTTAACCCTCATTTGTATTCACTAGTTTAAAAACTATGTTACAATATAAAACATTTATTTACAATAAATATTTTGTATCAATGATAAGAAAAATTAGAGTAATTGTATCCATCTAATAAAAAACCACTTTCACACGTGTAAGTCTTTTAAAATTCAGAAAAATAAAATATAGCTTAAACTAGATTAGTTTGAAGCGTTATTTATTTAAAAAAGAACTAATTTTGAAATTGTTCACTGAAGGTACACTTCCGTGGATCGCGATAAACAAGACAGTAGCGCGCGTTCAATGTAAAACATCATGATACACCGAACGCGATTCCGTGTGTGCTTAACGCGACACACGGAAGTCTTCTTTAAAGGCTTCAATTAAAAAAAGCCACTAACGAATCTAGTTCACTCTATAAAGTGCAATAAGAAGTTACGATAAATCATGGTTATCCTAACATCACTACATGCCCCCACCAAATCAAAATATAATTACTGTTAAAGTTATGCAATAACATATTAAATTTCTGGACGAATAAACCAGGAAATGTGATATGATATTCCATTACTTTTTACTTGCTTATTGTGAGGCCGTCATAACTCATAGAAAGAAAAAAAAAGATGGAAACAAAAAAAAAAATTGTAACTATCTTATATATTGCCATTTACTATTTATTGTCAATTACGACGCTCTCTCAACAAACAATACAAAACAATATGATAAAAATTAATTATCTAATTCCTTAACTAGCCAAGCCATGGGGGCTGCAACAACTGAATTTAAAAATATTAAAACTATCTAATTTATCATTTCACTATAAAAACAATCCACAAAAACAAACAATATGCAATGATTTATCGTAATTCAAAGATAGAAGCAGCATAGAGAGGTAATACATATCTAGATACTTACGTCTTTTTCCCAGTCATAAGGGTCAGTGTCCCTTATCCCGCGGCGCTTACAACATTTCTCCAATAAAGATGTCAGCATCACATAATCCGGCGTGTCAGCATACTCTAACTGCTGCACATGTTCGAGGAACAACCGGAGCTCTGATGGCAAATGCTTCAGAAGCAAACGATGGTCGTACTTCTCCTTCATCAAACCGACCTGAAGACAATATTTTATAATCTAAACACATACACCAAACATATCTTCATCTCTGTGTGATGCGATTTTATGCAATCCTTAAGATATAATTTATTTTAATTCGCTAATAATATGCGATCAGTCATTCGAATTGTTGCGAAAATAGAATTGTAAGACTAACTTTTTCTCATTATTTTTTATTTAAATAACGACTTACTAGTATAACTTTTTTTTTAGAAATATCGAATAGAATAGAAAAATGTCCAAGTTTATTATAATAAAACTTTATTATAATAATTGCACTTCATGGTTAATTCGTTAGGTTCTTTTGGAGTTAGTACTTTAGCGTAGCAGCGAGCCTTAGCTCAGCTAACACTATTCAACACAGTCTTAAACTAAACGCCTTACATACTAAGAATAGACTAACACATGCCCTATAACAGACATTTTTAATTAGACATGAGAATATATTTTAAAGAAGTTGTATCTTCAATCATTTACATATTAATCTCGAATAATTAAATTAAATGTCCCAATTAAAAAAATCACAATAGAGCTAAACTAAGGCTTAAAATCCACGAAGGTGTCCAGTTTTTTAAATTACTATACTCTATAGTTATAAGTTTAATATCATGCATATTTCAATGCAGGTAGATGAAATAATGTCTAAAAACACAAACAGCATCGTGTATAGTAAACCAATAAAACGCAAGCCGCTGTAAAATACTAACTTGCTCCTTATCTTTAATCTTGCGCCACGGTAATTGGCCATTGACAAATTCAACGAGCATGTAGAAAAGGGACCACAGATCGTCGTGACGTCCCATCTCCTTGTTCTTGTGTGCGTTGATAGAAGCGTAGCGTACTGTTCCTATTATATTAAAATTATGAATGTTAACTTTGTTTTATATCTCTATTTCTAATATTCATCTAATTTTGTTTTGTTTAAAAAAAACCTCTGAATCCAGCAGCAGCTCGAGGTGGACGAACTTGGCCATTGCTGGTCGTGTACTGGCGAGCCAAGCCGAAGTCAAGCATGTATACCTTGCGACCGTTACTTGGGTGACGACCGATACTGAAGTTACTCTAAAAGTATAGTAATAATCTAGATTCAGTACTTTATATAAATTTAAATAAAATTTTAAAGTAATGATAATAAAATATTATGATAAATGCTTACCGGCTTAATATCTCTGTGAAGAAACCCGACGGAATGAATTGAGTCGATAGCTCGCAAAATTTGAAGTCCCAATCTGCGAATAAAATGAATATTATAATGAGATCAATCAGAGGTTCCTAATTTTTACTGTTAATTTTTTGTTGGAAAGCAAATCGTATAGAACCATTAATTTAATGTTTCTAAGAAATAAAATGCCTCACCTGAGTGTTGTAGATAGAGAGAATGCACCTCTCGGTTGTGCACGACGCAGTTCAGCCAAATTTCTCCCTTGAAGTTGCATAACCACGTAGTTGAAACGAGCATTGCGACCACAGCCGATGAAGCGGCAGACGTGTTCCTTGCCTAAATATATTCATATCGTAATTTAATGTTTTATATAACGTAACCTGAAAACTCTCTTTCAGATCTCTCTCCTACAAAAAATTACATAAATTTCCATACGCATTCAATGTTTATAATTCCCCTGTAGAATTAACTACTCGCCTTGTAATTTCTTAAGTACGGCAACCTCCATTTTAAGAACTTGTTTGGCCTGCCGAGCTGATTCCACTTTCAATGCAACTTGTTCCTGAGTAACCAAATCCAGTCCTTCGTAAATCTCCCCAAAACCACCGCCACCAATTTTCTTCACCACCTTGAATTCACATATCGATTGTTAGTATGTCAAAGTAGCATAGCTTATGCTGGTTATCAGGACAAAGCTAACACAAATATACTATAACATTCAGACTCGAAACAAAAGATTACTTTTATAAAATAATTCATCCGTATGTTCCTATTGGAATATTTGGATTTGTCAAAATACAACTATACTTAATAATATGAAGGAGAAAAAAACAAACAAACAATTAATTAATAATATGCTGCAACTGTAATGATTTTATGTTATAAATATTGGTAAGCACAACATGAATCGTTATTATATACGTTTTAGATCCAGTGAACTTTCAAAGTACTGGTGGTTATCTCTTTTAAATTTTACCTTCCATCTTTCCTTAACAACATGTCCTGGTTGGAGCAAGTCTTCAGTAGCCATAGTAATGTGATGTGCTCTACGAGACGTGTCGCAACGTGAACCAGAGGCGGAACGCCCGCGTCCCCCGAAATTAGGGAGTGTACGAGATCTACGAATATGTGAAAGAAATTAACTCACAAATGAGTAACTCAAAGTGAGTTTTAAATTTGTTTCGACAGTAAATATATATATTTTAAATAATTACTTGAAAATTACATCTTGTATAAAAGCAACATTTTAGACAAATAAAATGTTGAATAATCACGAACTTAAGTTACTAGCGAACTTACCTTAACAGAGGATTCACTTGGGTCCTGAGCGCATTGGCGCTTTCGAAGCGCCGCACTTCTCTCTGTAGTAGAATAATATAATATGACATAGAGTACATAACTTCAATTAAATTTAGCATATTAATAAACCATAAAATACAAAATAAACGTCCACACCTCGCAAGGACACTAATAAGTTTGGATGAACAGAGCGAACAATTATTACTTGTATACCGTTCATAAAATTAACATTATGGTCAATATGACTTATTTTTACCAACCGATTAAAATGACCAGATGACTTGTGCTTGCAAAGTATTAAATATAATTCAATATATTTATTGTAGAATTGTAAAAAATAGAATCGTTTACAAAAAATAATGAGTAAGATTTAACATAAAAGTCTTGGGAAGAATTTTTGAAACCGGTCATATTGACAGGTTGGTAGTTCTAGTGTTCATGTTTTTAATAAATTGATACAAACAATAATCTACAGTTTATATGTTAAGTTTAATTACATGTTTTAACTTAATAATTGGGGAAAAAATATTACTTTTTAACGAAATAATAGAACTGTATTCATAAGGCTACTTAGTTATTGGCTATCATTTTTAAAACACAAAGGACTTACCGTCGGTTCATTCCTCACTGGTTCCGGGTCGCCGGATCCTTGCGAGGCAGTATCAGCCGAAGATGTAGTCGTCGAATCTAAAGTTAGAAACGCGCGATTTTTATTTTATTTCTAATCACAGGCATAACTATCGAAATCACACATTGTGAGAGATTATTTAGCGATATATTCTCGTAATAACTGTTTTATATATTACAACCCATTTTACCATACTAAGCTTCAGATTACTTACTTATTTTTTATTTTTTATTATTATTCAATAATATATCGATCCAATTAGATATTTTGAAAACGGTATTCCTATTACTGAAATCAAAGTACAAAAGTAATCCCTTGCTCTGTTATATTGAAATGTGTCTCTTCTACGTTATACGCTTTTAAAAAGTAATTTAAAACTTATGTCCACAGAGCTATGCTAGTTTGTAATTTATTTCAAACGCGGCGAACAGCGACGCCGCTGCTTAGAAGAGATTCTATTCTGTCGTATTTCCCCTTCAGACTGATTAAAAAATATATACTTTTCCGTTGCGAACTTTATTAACACTATCGCAAACAACTATTAACAATTAAATGGTAATTTCAAATTCAGATAGTTATTATTATACTAATATTATAAATTTGGAGTGTGTCGTATTATTCTGGACGTACATTTTTTTTTCGTGTTCTTAAGCCGGCGTGTTCTTTTGTCGATAGTCATTTTTCTGTAGTAACAGCTATCTCCGATTATTGGGCTTGTATGATTAAATTAAGAATAAAAAGTCTGATTTGAATTTGATACTATATCTGCAATAGATGGGTCACATATCATATATAAATTAGTAGTTATTGCCCCCGACTACGTTCGCGTAGTAATGAAAATATAAAGTGCTGTGAAGTTTAATGATGTTTCATATTTCAACGACGCCTGCCTTTTATGGCAAATTTTGGCAGCCTAGGATTACATTATTGTAGTTAATAAGGATCCTTATTTTTTCTGTTTATATAGCCTATAGTCATCAGTGATAATGTAACATTGAAATGGTGAAATAATTTTTGAAATCGGTTCAGTAGTTTTTGAGCCAATTCATTACAAACAAAAATTAGTATAGAAGTCTAGATGTAAAAATACATTGTATAATAGTCAACATCATGCTACGATAAACATCCACCGATCTAGAAAACTGTAGACATAAAAGTAAGTACATGAAGTCCAAACGTTCAACTGAATCACCGAATATATGAAAACACAATTATGTTTTCAAAGTAATGATCATTTCACTTCATTTCATGAGCGCGGAATGCATATACAAACTACAAAGTTATTTAGAAAAGAGTATAATTATAAGTCATAAAATGTTGAAGATCGATATCGATATATTATTAAATAACATTTTAAATCATATTATAGGTACACGTAGTTTTCTACTAAAACTCCTATTCATTTTTATAACGAATATCCATATATGTCTAAAAGCAGAGCTTCGTTCAAATATTATCGTGAAACAAACTATTCAAAACAAGAAACATTTCATTTTAGTTGCGGAAAAAGCTGGTTGCGAGGCATACAACAACACATAAGCCTCTTAATGGGTACATAGCTCTTTTGCTGCCGAGAAAAGCAAACCAAGCTATGTAAAATATACCTATTCATATATAACAGGACATATTAATAATTAATTCTTCTAATATGTAAGAAAGTTTCATAATTTAATTGAGTATGTACTCCGTTTCAAAATTAATGCACTTTAGTTACTCTTTCGTTGGAGTATTCACTCGCAAAATTCAATCAAAACCGAATAGGCCGAGCGCTCGCGTTGTCGTTGGCCTTTGTTACATTATTTAACTTGCACATTGAAGTTCGTCAATTATTTGTTATACAATTTGCACGTTCATTTAATCATATTAAGCTCAAACGATATCCACTCATTTAATTTACGATAGGATAAAAATACCGCATAAATTTTAAAAACTTAAAATTTATTCTGTTAACAAACTCATTTACATATTAATTAAAATTACTTTTGGCATTTATTTTTACTTATTTTAACCCAACCGCACCGTCTGGCTATAGTTTAGTTAGTTCATGGCGACCGCTATAGTTTTTAATTTAAAATAATGACAATAAACACGCTAATAAATTGGAAATTAGTTTTTAAAAATTAATATAGGTATAAATTAGTTCACGAATAATCTACAATATTAATACTTAATAACATATATTGTAGGAATGATGCGATCTCCTAGTCTATGCTTGCAGATTTTATGCTTCATTTACGTTTTCTGCGACCGATTTGGCAAATAAACTGTTTTCATAACATATTTTTAAGTTATTTAAAAGTGCGCATCATAAAATGTAATAATATTTAAAGTTGATTTATTATCCAAATGAATCGTGAAATTATTATTAATAAGGATATTATTTATTTTATTATGTATATTACTTGCGAGTACTTTTTTACTCTCACTGTCATGAAAAACAACATAAATTCGTTCAAATCAACCGACTGATCTGTAAAAGCAGGCCTTTTTAGAAATTTGAGCATTGATATAGAAATGACTACTCTGTTCGTCAGTTTGATCTAGAAAATATAGGTTCCCTATGACCTACTTTAGCGACCTCTGTCACAATATTTCATATTCTTCCTAAATCCTCGAACAAACAGATTATATTTATTTTTGTTACGAAGGACGTAAAATGTACGAGTAAATGCAAAATTTCATTTCATGTAATACAAGATCGTATATTCTAAAGTTATAATTATTGATTTATTTATGGCTTCAATATTGTTGCGAATGTTCGTCGGGAATTTTCCGCTAGGTTTCTCCAACCCTATATATCGTTCAAGATGATTTGAACAATATTCTCTTTTATTTTCTTGTACGACCGTGTTTGTAAAGATTTAGTGATTCCTAATAGAAAATTTGCTACTATTATAAATTCGAAGTCTTATTTGTAAAAACGAAGAGTGAAAGATCAAGTGTTTCTACCACAAATAAGTTATTTTTTTATATCGCAGTGAGTTTTAATCTCTTTGTGTCTAAGAATTAAAGACGATCGAGGATTTTTTTGTATAAAGCGGGAAATGTGTCGCTCACATTTGTAAGCATTATATTTGGTTCTTTTTTAAATTGCAATATTATATCCATATGAATTTATTTACTCCCAAAATAACATACATATTCACTTATATGGAAAATTTTAATAAAAATGGGAATCGAACCCATTTTTCGTATATGTAAATTGAAATACAAAAAAAACTTACCTGATCGATGTGATTGCCGTCGCTGATCCGGCTTGAATAGTTCTGCTTTCTCACAAGGTTCTTGTTCCCTATAACAATATTGCCACTTTTTAATGGTTTTTTCAAAAATTATTAACACAAAAATTCGAATCAATTAACTTTAGACTCTAAATCAGAATTTTAGAATATTTTCAATTTGCAATCTATACGCAAGGTCGCGCAACTCAGCACCGAGAAGAGTTCTGTTCGCGACGAAGCTTGACGGGGGTGTGATGCGGGAGATACCTTTCCGAGCGGATCGGCGCGGCGCAGCAAATCAAGCACCGCCAAACGGCCTGCCTTCTGTTTCGAAGGGCGTAATGCATCCGCCGACCATCTCTTACCACTGTCCGACCATTACGTCCAACTCTATCCATTTTTTACTACTAATTATCAATGCAGCTAAAATACATATACTTGCATATTATCTTAATTGCAAAATTAATCGTAAGAATAATTATTTTTCCAAAATAAAATATATTTCACTAATTAGCAGATAGAAAATTAAAATTTAAAAGAAAAATCACCACCACCATCACTTAAAATGAAATTAACAAACACATACTGGTTTTTGTTTCAAGCGAATTTAAATAACGAAATTAAATAAAGAGAGATTATTAAATATTAAGTAAAATAGCACACACGAATCACACTAATATTTCAATAGATTTATTCGACTTCGAGCGGAACGAATCGACGCTCGTCGAATTTTGACAAGCTAAACGACACGTCTTGTCTCCTGCGAGTCCAACAGTGCGAGTGTTGCATGGACTCCTCTAGCTCCACGCCGAGCGGATATTATGCCCTCCCTACACTATGTATAACATAGCAAATACAGCCAGGATATAGCGAATACCGTATCCGTCCCGATTCTATTCACCACACAATTTCTACTGTGCAATCTTATTTCTGTTAAATACAAAAGAGATAACTTTCAATAGTGCAAAACATTTTCTGATTTATTTGGAACGACCATTGCGATGCATTTTTATTGAACAACTGGTTAATAAACAAGCATTAATATTGCTGATATGAATTTTAGGTGTGTGCGACCTTCTAGAAAATTGCTTTTTATGACTAAATTGAACTTTTTATGGCCTCAAAAATAACGCTAAAATCGCATTTCGATAGGTATATTTATGTAGCAATTTTAATATATATATTATCAAATTGTATGGTCATATTATCGTGACCTCGCAATCAAATGGTTTGAAAATCTCAGCAGAAACACTGAAGGTAAATATTTTTCAGAGGAAGCGCAAATTAGCAGTTAACAATGTTCAGATGAATACACAATTTCTGACTTTCAAAAGCGAACTAATATGATTTAAATTTATAGCAAATATTTTCAATAGTATTTTTATTAAATTTATCTTCTCTCGGTTTGTAGTTCGAGCTTTGTACGTAATACGAGCCTAATTGCTTTCTAGAAAATTATATTTTGATATTTCGATTATATTCCACGAGGAAGAAAAGAAGATTACAGCATTGTGTATTTTTTTTTTTTGAAGTTAAGATTAAGTCAACAGTAAATAATATTGGGAAGGGAGGAGGCGAGGAGGAAGCCTCTCACTCGGACTAGAAAGAGCCCCGCAGACTAGGGCATGCCTGAAGAAAGGGCCGAATGAACTTTTATATATAACGAAAATTAAAAATTACTGAATGACTGAAATTGAAATGAATTTTCACATTCATATTGTAAGTATAATACATAAAACTATTTATCCAGTCTAATACCTATCGTATCGAATTTTAATATAAACATTTACAAATTATATTTATTTACAGTAACTTAAGCCTAATACCCATTTACCACGAATTACTTAAGCATTGTGTTTAAAATAATCTAGATAAAATTTGTCTTACAAATTATTTGAATTGAATATTCTGCCTAATCCTGTTACATACAAGTACGTGAACATATTGTTAGCAGCACAACATTGTTAGTTGCGACGTTTGTTGCAACAATGTTTCAAACTCGCACAGCGGAAGTATGTCGTCGAAGTTTCATTCCTAACTCCAAGTAGCAATGTAGAACTTTCCACAACACAAATGCAATAGTTTGTCATCTTTGATGTATATATCGATTATATCTTCGGGCTTCATCGCTCGATAGAAGAATATATACAATTGTAAATGAACTATAATAATACAATTAGCAAAGAAACAAAAAATAATAATTCAAAGTCAATTGTAACGTTCTATTGGAATGATGATTGGAAAGCCCAATATTACAAATACAGATGAGTAACATTACGTTGGACTTACAGATTTAAAACTCTTCATTCTAAACGTACAAAACATGAAAGTAGTGAATAAATAAAATATATAAAGAATAATAATATATTCATTACAAATAAAAATAGAAAACAAATATTTTCCATACATGGTTGATAGGATTATTCTACTCGAATGATTACAACTCGAATGGTCAAACAAAACTCTTGAATTCTATTAGGAATTACTTTAGTCTGGGTTTCAGATATATGCGGGTGCACTGAAGCGAAGTAACCTTTCTATTGTGGATTATTGCATTAAAGTGGGCGGACACATTACTACTTGATCATTCGGAATTGAAAATTACCGTATTAAGACGACACGAATACATATTTGCGTGACAATGGTATATCTTTTGATCTACAGAAAAGTACGACATCACAAAAGAGTTTCACAATCATATAACCCTAATAGATTGTATATACAACACCGATGCTGATAGTATCATCTCGAAACCTAAAATTTTTTTCGACCTCTTTTGTCACGATACCAAGATTTTCAAACAAATCCCAATAAGTAGTCGTATAATAATTAATATTTTATTCCCTTAAAAATTCAGAAAAATATACATATTATTTTAAATTCAATATATTTCAAATGACTATGTAGATGGTCCATATATATTACAAACTGTCATTTAATACTTTTTATTATATTCTAAATTACGTACCCACTGAAAACTCGATAGGGGTGGATGTATAAATCCTATTAGATAATGTTAATAAAACTTAAAACAAACAAACACAATAAAAATGTTACATGTATATCTTATTGATAAAAAAGCTTAGACATAATCTATGTCATTTTATGTTTACCCTTAGGTATACAATAGGATGACAATGCCCCTATACAGCAGCTATTCTTTTACATCATAGTAGATTTATTATATATTATTATGACATTAATATGTAAGTGGACAATGCCAGTATACAGTAGCTAAATCAAATTGATAATTATTAAATTAATAAATTTGTTTCATTTATATTTATATTTGTATTGACGTGTAAAAGCGCTCTATTGGAGCCCATTTACTAAAAGTTAATAAGTAAATAAAAATATATAACAGATATAAAAAAGTCCCTTTCAATATCCGCACAATACATGCAAAAGTAGAAAAAAAAACAAATCTACTTTGGACTTATATAATATCAGGCGATATTTGGGTGGGTGCATTGGACTAGCACTATTTAGGCAAAATACGTTTTACTATAAATTCTATTTTCTACTTAGTTAAGAAAATTGTGGAACGAGCACGTGTGGACTACGACCATGATATTATGTCATTAAAAAATTTAAATAAAGTTATCATAGATTACATTATATTATACTTTCTTAACAACAATGTTTAGTAACATTTGTAAATTGAATTATTTGTGTTTCGGGATTAACTTGGAAGTAGGTGATAAATGATTATATATCCATTAAGTAGAAACTCGTAGTTGAACGAACACACAAAAATAAGAGCGATAATAATCCACAAAAAATCTTTCATATTAAAATTTCATTTGTTTGTATGACATCAAAGCCCTCTAGGAGATGAATTTTGCATTACAAATGTATTATTCAGTTCTCATACTTAGGCCCGTATACAGAGACGAAGCTTGAGCGTAGTTAGAACTGCGATCACCTGATCATTACTTGATGCATTTAATTTTAAGCGGCTGAATAATTGCAATGGATTATTATCATTGGTCAAAAATCACACCAACAATTTTTCAAGCATGTGATTGGTATATTTTGTTGCGTCCGGCTGAGTGACGTTTAAAGATTTGAACTCTACTCCGTGAATTTGAATGCGGGCCTTAGTATTCAGAATGGAATTAATTTACCTTGAAAATCATGGCCAGTACGAATATAACGTAAAATTCAAAAATGCAGTATTTCAGAAACGTATATATTGAATATAATGAAGACTAATAATAAAAAATCCGTGAAGCATGGAAAGAATCATTTGAACGTAGACAACATTTTATATGGCAAATAAAATAAGCCAATTAAAAGGACATTTGTACGCGGCGAGAATAGCGACGGAACGTGAAAGCACACTTCGCGCTGTGCACACAGCACACTTCGTATATGCACTGTGTCAGTAATTGCTACGAATGCAACATCAATACGCTTTGATTATAATAGTCATAAGAAGACATATTAGAGTAAAATATGTATGAGGGATTTAACTAATTTAAAAGACATTCATTACAAAGGCTTACTAGAGCGTTTATACTCACATATTACTATACCTATATATATATAAACTATATTAACAAATAGGTTTAAATTATTTAATGAGATATTATGCATAAGAAACTTGTCATAAAGTTAAATTAAAATAAGATCGGATGAAGTAGTAAAACTGTCGTCTATGGAACTTACTAAGTAATCTGCTGACAGAAAGCTTAAGTGCAGTACTTCAAACTATTATAGCTCCTTTTGTGGCGGACTTTTATATATATCTACTTATGTAGATTATCTGCTTCATATTATAATCCAGGGGTGGCCAAGCTCCTTGATAGACAGAACCATTTTTAAAAATTTGATATTTTAAAAAGTATGCAAAAAAATGTTGCACTTAGTCTTTCATATTTGTTGTCAGTAATTTAAAATACATTTTGAAACACACGGAACGGTAATAATTTTTAAAATATAATAGCACAAAAAAGAAAAGGGTACTCGGGTACATTTATCGAGAGCCACAAATAATCCCTCAAAGAGCCGCATGTGGCTCGCTAGCCGCAGGTTGGCCACCCCTGTTATAATCATTATTGTATACTTATATTATATTGCGCTTAATAACATTATGTAATACCGGGTGATTCAGACGAACGTTGGAGCCGAAAATGTGGTAGTATCTTTAGTAAAGTCCTTATACCACAAAGTATAAGCATTAGGCATTATATACAGTAACTATAATAATATAGTAGCTTCTCGCGATCTCCATGAAACGTTTCATCATTAGACGACAGTGAAACTTCTCCAAGATAACCCTAACACTGTTATGATATAATAAACTTTACTCCGGCTTTAAACATAATGACGTGTGAAGTTTAAGCACTCATCAATCTTTAGATGTGTATAAAATTAAAGTTATATTTGCACCTTAGTATTTTAGTGTAACCTGATCATATTGTAAACGAACAACATGGCAAATTCCTTGTATTATTTTGTTCCCATTTTAACCGGTTGTTTACACTTAAATATAACGTAAATGTTAAACGAGGACCAGCAGTTGTTGGGAAATAAAATAACTATTGTATTCGTATAGCCAAAACAAGAATATTAACGATAGCAGTTTACATTTATTAAATTTATATAATGATATCTGTAATAAAATCATTGAGGCTATAAAATAAACATAGTCAATTATGATGCAATGAAAATCACTTCAATCTAGTATAAAATCTAATAGCATTCAAGCCTCTTCTAAATAAACATTGATTCCCCTCTCTAGTTAGTGGAGGTCGTACGACCCTCTGCGATACATAGTTAAACGAGTACTTATAGATATAACAGAATCAACCTTGAAAACCTAACTAAAGGGAAACATTGTATTATTAATATTATAAGATAAAAAATACGATATTAATAATGTTATTATAATATTTAAGGTTGAATAAATCACATTTATTAAAGTTCTAAAAACGAACGCGTAAACAAAAGGACTATTAACAATATAACATACAAATTATTTTCACAACAATAATTCTATACAAAAATATAACCCAACACTCAAAACATTGTTTGTTAAATATAATATAATATTTAACAAATAAATACTAAATAACAGCGATATTATAAATAAACTAATGTTTTTATTGATCATATAATACTGGAAATAATATCAGTATTGACGTTCTAGACTTCTAATCGAACGACCTATAACATTGCATCGGTCTAATTAAGGCATGCGTTTAATATTTAATAATTCAGTTCGAAATTATCATAAATAATTTATTGTTTTGTTATCAAAAGGTAATATTAAATTGTGTACCGTATACGGTATACCCTCAGTTGACATACATTATTGTATAAATGGAAATTTATTGTTAATATACTTCTATAGTACATACAATATACTATTACGCAATATTCTAATCAACAAGCAACAATTCACGGAGATATTGTAGTGCGACAAAATAATTACTCGCGTTAACTTGATAGAAAAGTTGCATACATACTCTCTGCTTGTACTACACCTATTTTGTGCTTATAAAATACTAGCGGCCCATCCCGGCTTCGCAAGGGTATGGATAACTTGATCTGATTTTGGTCGGAATTTCTATTAACTTTTAAAATGTTAAAAAGTAGTTATAGTAACATAACTACAATAGTTAGACATATGCTATCGCGACATTTTTTGTAGATATTGAAATGATCTTTAATATTGTAGAACATTTTTTTGTTCTATCATTAATAGTTTTCGCAGCGCATGCGATGAAAGACATTTTATGGCAATTTTTGGCAACCTAGGGTTATTATATTATTATAGTTTTAGTTCCTTATTTTTTTCCTGTAATTTATATAGCCTATATTGATCAGTGATAATGTAGCATTCAAATGGTGAAAGAATTTTTGAAATCGGTCCAGTAGTTTTTGAGCCAATTCGTTACGAACATACAAAAATACAAATCTTACCTCTTTATAATATTAGTATAGAAGTATAGATAATTCATAAAATTACAATTAATTTATCTTTAAGTATTAAATTGTTTTCATTGTACATATTATTTGTCATTTTAAACGCGTATATAATTGTAGTTTTAAGCGCGTGTAATTACGTTCCATTATTAATTTAATTAAGCAGAAAAACGAGAAATTTCAGCATGAGCTTATTTTAACAGTATCGATATAAACAGTATTTACAGTATCGATATAAACGTTAATTTTTATATTAAAAATTCATTATTTATTAACGAATGAGTCGACAATTTAAAATGAATTTTTATTCACATTTAATAAATGTGAACGTTGCTCGTTAACTTTATTTACTTAGAAAATAATTAAACAAGGTAATTACTAATTAGTCATCTTGTTTTTTTTCCAGCGAACAAATACACTAATAACATAATTATCTAGCACAAAATGTTTTAATGGATTTAAAAATGCACAAATAAAAATTAAGATTTTTTAATCCTAGTCCGGCATGTGACTACACTCCCCTTACGTTAGCTGGAGTGTGTAGACAGGACACTGGGCGGCAGACTGGACTAATAACCTGCCTACACCTCTTAAAAATCTTATTTACCCATTAAAAAAATTAACAAATAAAACTTCAATAGAAGAGGTTAAGTCACAATCAATATACGCTAATGAAATCAACAGCAAGGTAACAGCAAATATGAATATCACTCTTTTGAATAACGAAAAATATTTAGTAAACGTAACGAAAAATATACATGACTAAAACAAAATGCATAAAATAAAATTTTGTATCTTTTCCGAGAATTGAAAAGGCATTAGCTTTTTCCATCACTGAATCCATTTTTTTTTATGGAGAATAGTAAAACTTTTATTTTACAAACATTGTACAAAAAATATTATACACGACTGAGATTTTAAAATATTTGTTAAAATATTTTCCGTCAATTCATATATTTCTAGTGAAACAACTGAGGTGCACATTACAGTGAAGCTAGTAGCTAATTATTTATGAGATTATAAAATTCATACGATAAAACCAGATTTCTATCCTATTCCATTCATACACTTTTCACATCTCAACCCTCACAATAACTCACTCTGTCTTCAGTCCGGTGCCACTTTTGTTCCGTTGCTGAGTCAACAGGGGCAATTTGACAGGTGAGTTCGACATGCAGGAAATCCAATTCAACGTATGAATAAATATTAGCAAAACTAGTTTTAAAAATTAAATAAAAAAAATATTAAGAGTAAATAATTTTAAAGAAAAATCTATAATAAATAAATATGTCATACCGTTTTAATAATTGAAGAATAAATTGAACTGTCATCCAAAACAAGACTATCATATTGTATAAACAAGTTATTAAGCACAAATAAAATCCCAAACCATTGGGCAAAAATTACGGATCGGACCAGACGTGTATGCCCTTTACGACCGTATGTAATAACTAGCGCTCTCTCTGCGCATTTACCTGGTACTCCAGGCTTCAGATATTAAATCAATACAAACTACATTGTTCCCGGTCATCACACCTTTTACATTACTTACTGACGTAGGACAGTAACAACACTCTATTACTTATAATATCAAGTTACAAAAACAACTTACAATAGGTTCTATATATATATAGTCTATACTCTATAGTCTAGCACATATAACTAGTTGGTC
This sequence comes from Tineola bisselliella, assembly GCA_028551675.1. Lineage (NCBI taxonomy): Eukaryota > Metazoa > Arthropoda > Insecta > Lepidoptera > Tineidae > Tineola > Tineola bisselliella. The sequence goes on from JAPWLS010001795.1 coordinate 403,679, forward strand.
AAACCCAGCTTCACTTGCTATTCAATAATGACAGTAAATTAAATTTTCCAGTATAAGCTTTCACGGCCTATTGGATATCCGTTTTTAATTAAAACTATTAACTTAAATACCGACCGTATTGTTAATTTTCCAATTCCCTAAGTGGACGAATTTCATAAAATCCTCTTCTTAGAAGATGGCAAATTTATAATTGTAATATTTTAATGCTTATATACATATTTATTTTCTCCTGAAATATTGTGACTATAAAAATACGTTCTGCTTTGTTATTTGTTATTGCTATTGAACAATTTATATTTTGTACTTCATAAACTGGACAAATATGAAAATATCCACATAAACAATTAACATTAAGAAATAATGTCCCTTTGTTATAACGACATAAAAACGTATCATAATAGAAATTGAGAATATTGTTTATTTAGCTTAGCAGGAATAATAAAAAACAAGGCGCCACGCTGCCACCCAAATAAAAACCTATACAAAATACTCACATTACAACGTACATGAAACAAAGACCTGTATTCACATATAATACCTAAATATAATGTTAACACTCTCGATTACGTATTTTAACAAAAACCTGTGAGTGAAGCATTTAAGTAGGCGGGTAGCAACGAGTTTAAGCTCAAGTCAAATTCCAAACCTGTACTAATTACAGCATTCATTGAAGTATTGAAATAGCTCACATAGATTATTGACATACGTACTAAATATATGCATATATGTCATATGTGCCATGGTTTATCATTAACATCACAATTTAGGGCAACTATTCAAGCATAATACAATAGGAAATTGAAATAAACATTATATTACGTAATCAAAGGAATATTGAATCCGATTCAGTTACCAATTAAGATCAATTACTATTGAGATTTATAGACACCAAAACATACTCAATCAAATGTCTTTGAAGCAAAAGTTAAGAGACGTAGGACGAAAACAAGGACTCTCAAATATTTATAAAATATTTAAGGATTTATTATTAAAAATCTTGACACAAATAATATGGTAGCATGTTAGCTATGTTAGCATGCAATTTACATGAATTTATTGTTTGTATTATGTAAATGACATCCATTATTACTTTAAATTATTATATCACGACATGGAAAAGTTTTGATTCGTCCTACAAGAAAAAGTATGTCATATAATATGTACATGAAAATATTAATCTCTGGAGCCACCGATCCAATTTGGAAAATTAATTTTGAACAATAAACCCCAGCGTGATTTAGTGATAGCAACATAGGTCAGTGAGAAGAAATATGATCTTGATTTAAAACCACATTCAACAATTTGGTAATTACTTGAGCTGGTGTAGAGACTGACTTAAGTTTCCTTAAAAAGAAATATATATTTTCATAATGCCAATTGATAATGAAAATTGATAATGAAAATTATTAAATGTCTAAACAATAATGTCCAAAATATATACTATATACAAACAAAAATTTTAACGCAGGCAAACCCACGGACCTGGGAAACAAATGAACCTTTTAAACAAAATCACAAAATGTGAAACTTGTTATTATTATTATGCTATAGTGAATAGAAATTTATTATAATGAAAGAAAATTATTACGACAGACGTATTTTTCAATATAGCTCCGGATATACATTTTGTGTGTAACCGATAAGAGAACGCTACTCGTACGCTATTATTCAGCAATGAATGAAATCGTTACCTTTGACTTGAGTTGCCTCATTATACATTCAAGAAAATGTTCCAACTCATATTATAAAGAAAAATGTTTCTTGTAATAATAGCTTTGTTAATATAACTATATATAATATAAAATTTACTATATATAATATATTGTGAATATAATGAAACACATAAGCATTTTACCGATTATTTTAAATAGAATGCGAAATTTCTGTAACTATGCCAAGGTTTAATAATTTCGTTTAAACAAACGCTATTGTTCTATAATTCGGTTGTGAAGTTTCTTCAAATTTTGAACATAAAAGGCGTATTATACGCATCTATGACGATACGCTCCTATGAATAATCGGTATTAATATAAAATATATTCAAATAACTAACTATAATACATTTATACAGTAAGTAGTAGAATAAAAGTCCTAATTTGATCGATACAACCTGAATTTGTATATAATAGGTAACATGTTAGACAATTATACATAACTTAACTAATCCAGGTAATTAACCAATAGGGAGACGTTTAAGCTGAGCAAACCAAGAGGCCAGTACTGATCAGTTAATAATATTATAGTGCGGTCGAAACTGAATATCTCTGTATTTGAACTCTGTTAACATGCGTATAAGACATTAATCGCATATCGAACCAGTATAAATCATTCAATACAAACTATTGGAATCGAGGCAAGCATCAGAGATTGGATAAGGGTGCTGATTAATACAATTATATGTACGGTGTCCATGTCTTATTATATCATTTGAGGAACGTTTGTTTAAAATACATATATGCAACTCTCGAGTCAATAGAATGTTGAGTTTACAAAAATAAATCCCCTATATTTACTATTGAAATATATTGGTTTCTGTTTCCTTTACAAAAGTGCGACTTTCACGGATATTTAGTTTCAGCAACACACTAACTCAATGAAGGATAGAAACAGGTCGCCGTGAAGGAAACTTGCCATAGGGAATTTCTTATTTAATATTTTTCATACATTTTATAAGGTGCGCAATATTTCACTTTATAAAATATGAAAATTTGGTTCTAAAGCATGTATTAACCCACACGCTACCTGCTTACTACACATACTCACAATATACTACAATATAACTTCGTTGGAGATACTAAAATAATTACTATTCTCCAATCATATTAGGCAAATAAATAACAATATATAAGTCAACTAAACTCTTTTAAACATGTTTATACATGTTACAAATTAACCGCTACTAACCAATTATATTAATAAATAAAATCTTTGTGTTTTCTTACTGCACTTAATAAAAAAACCACGCAATTCGCAGAATGCTACATAAATTTTCAAACAAAGACCCTGTTTGGGTGCAAATTTTTTTTAAACCCTATAATGAAAACTAGAAATGTGTTAACTCAGATTTCTTTGTTTTATGAATGAATGAACCCAATATGTATTTAAGCACTCATTATTATATTAACTAATTTAAATAACTTTTTTATTTTTTATTTATTTACAATCGCGTTTATTTTTCCTTATTTTAATATGATGTTTCGAAAGCTTTGCAGCCATAGTCGCGGTGAGTCTTCGATGTTAAATCATTTATATATTTTATCATATATCTACCATAAACCTACATCGTAAATAAAAATGTTTCAGTCTAAATAAAAAAAAGAAGTTTGTCAAATAAAGAATTGAGTTAAATTACATTCTCAGTTTCTTATTTTATAAAAATTATTTCAAAATAAAAATTCGTGTAAAAAGCGTGTAAATTATAATTTTATATAGTAAAAATACTTTTTGATTTGTTGTCGAAACGCTCGAAATTGGCTAAATTGTTTTTATAAGATATCTGAGGATTTAACAAAAGCGAAATACGTGAAAAGCTAGGCTCACATACAAAGCTGTTTGAAGTAGACACAGCGAAGAAACTTTTAGAGCGGGCCGTTGCCTAGTGGTTGTAAATTCCCGATCTAGAGTCCCTATATCGGCAGACTGATGATAAGCCCAATATGTCGTCCCGGGACAGTAGAACCACTTTCAAACAAAAAAAATACGAAAAATAATAAATCGAACCACTTGTAAAGTTCAAACGCATAACGTTAATTATTAATTTACTTTAGTTTATTATCATTAAAGAACTATTAAATATTTAACATCTTTTGAATATCGTAAGTGCTTTATCTGTGCAATATTTAGAATGCTACAGAATTCAACGTCAAGCCGACGCGAATATACTTTCGATGTCAATTTAGAGTACTTTAGATCGCAGGTACAATATTTTTATGCTTAGTTTTCAAAATATAAATATTTTTTAAATTTGCTACCTTATGTGCCTCAAAGTGCGTATGTTAAAACTGAAAACGCAACTAATTCGTAATATCAAAAGTTTATTTCATATAGAGCGAATCAATTGAAACTATCAGTGATGCACGTAATCAAAAAAGGTCCCATAAAAAAAACATACTAGATGTAGACGTTTATTCGCTATAAAAAAAAGTTTGACGGCGTACGAAATAATAGTCAATGATTCCGATTACTATATGATGATATTCAGTAACATCCTACTGAACTAGACTTCACTAAAAACGTACCATCGAATACCTGGCGTCTGGAGCCTGGAGACACTGTGACTGGTGGATGTTTGACAGGACAATTTTGTTCGGGACGCGATATTGAAGAGACGTGACATCGTGAACGTCTAAATTTAATTACTACTAACATTATACCAAAGTTGTATTGTTAAGTAAGTGGATAAAACTACAAGTTTATATAGTGATTAGTTCGATATATTTATATTTAATATTGATAACAAAACTAGGTTTTCTTAAGTGTCTTTCTTTGTTGATATTGGAGTAGAAATCAAACATAAGATAGTAATAAATGTGGTAAATACAAACACATGCACTCTAAGTATTAAACAAGGACAGCACGAAGATATCAATAACACTTAGAACAAAAACACTTACTATGTCACAGGGGTGGCCAAGCTCATTGATAGTCCGAGCCATTTTTCAATTTTAATTATGTACTTAAAAGGTATGCAAAAAATGGATTTAAAAAACGTTGCACTTAGCCTTTTATATTTGTTATTATCAGTAATTTAAAAGACTTTTGAAATAAATACAGAACCATAATATATTATTAAATATAATAGCACAAATGAAATTCCGGATGGAACTCGGGTACATTTATCGAGAGCCACAAATAATCCTTCAAAGAGCCGCTCGCGAGCCGCAGGTTGGCCGCCCCTGCTATATCAATAAAATAATAAATATTGATAAATTAACTTAACTAAATGTCATGCTTGTATTCCATAGTGCATGTTAGTATAATACAAGTACTAGGTATATATAAAGCAAAATTGAATTTCTCCAAAACAAAACTGTTGTATATTTCAATAAATATCAGTAAATGTTTATACTGAATGTTAATATATTATAATAAAATCGAAAACGAAACGAAAAATGCAAATAAAGAAAACATATAAAAGGGGTATACACTACAAATAAGTACATCAAAAATAAATAAATAAATATATTTATAAATAACATAAGTGTCTATTTACTTTAAATAAAATAGTATAGGTAAATAATATTTATCGTAACTTTTCATTATTATCAATTATATGAATTTAAATATAAATGCAGCATAGTATTATTTGGCTAAACAATAACAATAGAAGGTAGATTTAAAAACGTGTAACTTATTTTATTAAAATAAACTTTTCTTAATAAACTAATCGAAAATTTTAAAAATATAGACGAAGTAACAATTCTTAAACTTCGTAGTAAGAAAAAGACAATACGAGTTACTCGACAAAGTGACGTAAGATTTACCGCATAGGATTACCCAATGCGACAAGCTACTCCCATTTTTGTTCGTATAATAAGCGAGTGAGAAAGGTAATTATAAGACCTACCCACCCACATATGATCGATTTTTAAGACAACACACCAAGAGTTCTTTAAAATTGTAACGAGTAATACTTAGAAAAATATATAACAAGTTTTTTACAATCAAAAAAACACGTAAATAAATACAGAAAATTGCAGATAAACTTACCGGAATATCAAGCATTCGCATCCATATGACAGCGAACTAAATTAGAACTCGTTAAAACCCACTTTCTTTACACACAGAACTAAAATAAACCTTAACTGATTCTAGATACACTTTATTAACACTATAGATGCCGTTTTGTAAAATATCATTTTTTATTTTTTTGTTCGTTTCGTCTAGTTATTTTTATACGTTTTATATGGACCCCCAAAATCGATCCGGGTAGCCATGACAGGCCGACACTAACGCGAAGTTTGCCCCTACTCGCTCTACTACGTGTGGCTCAGCTGACAATGTCTACCTACTTGTCCTACTCGTGGTCGGAGCGGGTCGGGTGAGTCCGTCCGTGAATCGTCGCGGCATTAGGCCGAAATTAGTTGCGGAAAAGGACATTGTACTTTTAAGATGTTCCGCAGTCCCACAACGGAGCGCGAAGAATGCACGGATCTCGCCGAATTTTGAATAAATTATGTATTAAATATTATTTTAAAAATTTCTTAATATACTTAAAAACCTTTTCAAAAGCAGATCCGAATATTGTGTTTAAAATTTGCCCTAATATCTAGATTACCTAAAATAAAACTTTTGCTTGTTTGTTTATAAAAATATTTTGTAAATATATAATTATTTTATTTACTACTTCATGCACTTTATTGATTTCAGTAAGCTATGCAATGAAAAAAAAATTGATATGGACTATCATTGTTTGCACTGAACTATTTTGTCAGAAAGTTGTAATAAATAATTACGGTCACTTACCAGGGTATGGTTGGTGCCCAGTCCAATTGGACCCGTCGCGGGGCTACAAGCGACATTTTATTTTCCACTCTGCGGTCCAGAACTGTCAATTTATTCTTTTCTCACTAAGAAAAAAATACTATACCATAAGTACCTTTTGCTTAGTACAACGCAGTAAATTGACCTTTTGATAATTTATAACTCTTTAACTAAATCAGAACCTGAAATTAAACAAACAAAATATAAATATCACTAAATCGTAATCTACTAAAATAAATATTAAACACATTGAAGAATAAATAGTATTGCTTTATAATAATTTTGTTTTGAATAGTACATTTCACATAGAGGAAAGCTTAATTAATCCCGGCAAGGCTCACAAACGGTTTGCCAATATATTTTATTGTTAGCAATCACCGCTCATATGTGAACTAAACATTTCATGTGTTATATCGTTTCATTGAAACGACTAATAATGTTTAAATCCCTGACGACAAAAGTTAAATACGCTTGCTACATAAAAATTTTCAGGCGTATTTTAAAAATATGTATAAAACTATTTTAAAAATTGTACAATCTGACATTTTATACCAACCTAACTAATTTATAAAACATAACAAATAATAAAATAGCGTCCACAGAATTATAGCTTTTACAAAAAGTGAGAAAAAATCTTGCCACTTTCTTTTAAAAAATAAATATATCGCCAAATTAAATGCAGGTAACGTTAGTTACAATAAATCAACGCGTACAATATTGCTTTATAATTTATGTCTCTACAAATTGGAAGCATCGACGCCTTGAGTAAACTTCACTGTACTCTACTTGTCTTGGATTTGATAAATACAGGCGCGCACGGTTAAACCCAGTACTATATCTACTTACTAGTACATCGACATTTATGTCTGACGTTACTCGCGATTTTAATTTAATTAATGTAATTTACTTTATATTTTTGAGTTTCGAAAGCTTTGCAGACTTCATTTATTATAATAAGTTAAATGTTGTTTTCTCATTATTATCAGAGTAAATAAAGGGAGTGTTGTAAAGGCTTTTAAATGCACTTAATCGAGTATTTCTGTAGCGACGCTTAATTTACATATTTATCTTTGTGTGAAATATCATCTGACCTATACTGTAATCTAATTATTTCTCGGATCGTCACAATGTATAAACTTAGATGCTTATAGAAAACACGCTCTATATTATAAAGGTTTCATACACGAGTATCTCGCCCTTTTATGAAAAGGTCGCTGGAACTATTGTTATGTAGCTACCTACACTCTTCTCTTATAATATAATATTATTATTAATATAACTATACCTATATATGTAGGTACCTACACACAATATCCTGTCCATTAATTAAGACAACCAGTGATGGATTAACGCATAAGGATTATAAGCGATGCTTGAACGTCTGTTGTCTGCCTGCCTTCCAAATCTAAGCATTAGAGGGTGTACATGAATACATCAGCCACTGAAGACAAAGATAACACAGGCTAAAATCTCACCTCCTAGCATGCACAAACATACGCATGTCTTGTATATTGCAGACAAAGTTGCTTTAATTTGTTTTAGGGGCTTTAGTGGCATGTCGCAGTTTATGACTTCCACAGCAAGAGTCAATATTGTTTTATATTGCAAGAAAACGTAACGAAACGCTATAAAACAAAAGCTGTAGAATAAAGTCTTACAATATTAATATTTTCAAAGGCATATAAGGTTTGAGCTTGACATTGAAACATTTACGTTGTTTAACTTTATAAGTTTAATTGAAAATCTAGTTGCTACTAACTGAAACTAGTCGTAAAGTTTTAAACGTAATCTCGGGCTTTCATTTAGTTGACGTTAAAGGTATAAAATTGTGCAATATATTTTATACTGCCTTAGATTGTAGTAAAATCTAATAGTTATAAAAACGGACTATTTTAAAACTTTGTATCTATTTTAAACACAAAGAAAAAAAAATTAAACAAACCGAACGACTTAAACAACAAGTCATTTATTGTTGGGAACAGCGCGAGAAGTGAACAAAACTTTTAATCTATTTTTGCGAAAGTGTGGGCGATTCCACCTGCCATCGGACACAAAAAAACGTACAAAAATACGACATGGGTGTACTGTCCCATTTGTAATGAAGCGTGATCGTCCAATATAGGGTATAATTACAAAATACATATCTTCCAGAAAATCTACTATCTCTATCTCTATGTACTATATCTTTGACCTGGTAACTATTATTTTTCAATATTCTTAAATACCTACACACGAGTGTATTACGTATCATTCCAAACGCTAGATAATGTGAAGTTACAATAAAACTTCTGCTTCATATTCATTCAACATATTCATAGAAACTCCGATTATTATGGGAACGTGACAGCAAAGACGAGTTCTGGTAACTGTAAAATATTATAATAATAATATATAGGATAAGAAAGTATTACATACGATATATGGCGATATGATGAAATTCTAGGATTTACATCGTTTCCACTCGGAGAAGCCTAAAGGCCGATTAGCCTTTCAACTATCGTGTTCAAACGCATAGTTCATGCGAGTGCAACTGAATTACTCACATATTCGTAGCACGGGTGAATGTGTCTATGTAGCTATGTACGAAGCACCGTATATGGTTAGGGTGACCAATATTTAAATTATAATTGGGATTTTTTTTCATTTTTCATCAAAAACATTTTTATCTATTTTAAATATAGTAATCAATCATCCGTCAAATTATTACTAAGGTGGATAAAATACTTTCAAAAGATGGATAAATAATGGTTAAATAAAGAGTTTGATTATTGCAATTGCCATGTAGAGTCTGAAACTTGTGAAGTTATTATTGAATGAAAATATATTCACAATAATTGGTTTTATCAGAACCTACATATATTATATACATATATGTAGATATATATAACCTGGATATCCTATATACAAAATAATATATATAAAATAGGGATCTATAAAATAATAGAAACATGGGTGCAAAACTAATAAAAACCCACCACACCATTTTAGAACTTAAATATAATTTTGTGGTAGATTTATTAAAACACAATTTGATAACATCGTGAAGCAGTCATCATCTTGCTTTGAATAAAACCAATCAATGAACTTTTGGTCCTATGTAAAAAAAAAATAAATCTTACCCGGACAAAAAAAATGTAGTCGTATAGAAAAAGAAAAAAGAATATGAGTATCTGTGTGGAGCAACTCGCGCCGGACTGGCGAACCTAACCCAAAAAATTCTCAAAGTTCAAAAAAACGGTTTTTTTTAAATAAAAAAAAAACAATGTCTCCGATCAGAAAAAGTTAAATTATAAAGTTGTAGATATTAAAAAAACACATCGATTTGTTTTTGTTGAGTTTAATTCGGTGCATAACTTTTCGAGTTATTTTAAAAAAATCATCGAAAATGACCATTTTTTGTTTTTATAATAACTTTTTTAATTTTTGTTTTTTTTTTTGAAATTCAGCAAAAAGGTAGGTATTTACTAGCCAAATAAGCTCGTTTTTGTAAAGTTAAAAAATATTAATTTTTTACCGAGATACATCGATTTTTCGAAAAAAAGGTGCCTTCGGAAAATGGCCACTTAAGCCCTAGGGAAGGTCATAGAAAATCGTCCGGGTACGCATTTTCTTTGTGAAGAGTTGTACTTTCATACTATTAAAAAAGGGAATCGATTTTTTAAATTTTTAAGTCCAAAAAATGACTTTGAAAAATCCCTTTTTTTAAAAAAATGACGTTTTTGGGCCATATTTTTTTCATTTTTCGGCTGTGGCTTAAATAGGTTACTCGCATTTTTTCACGAATTTATTTGATTGATTTAGCTGCAGTTAATAATGTTATTAAAACAAAAAAATGAAAAAAATATGGTCCAAAAACGTCATTTTTAAAAAAAATGGGATTTTTCAAAGTCATTTTTGGGACTTAAAAATTTAAAAAATCGATTACCTTTTTTAATAGTATGAAAGTACAACTCTTCACAAAGAAAATGCGTACCCGGACGATTTTATATGACCTTCCCTAGGGCTTAAGTGGCCATTTTCCGAAGGCACCTTTTTTTCGAAAAATCGATGTATCTCGGTAAAAAATTAATATTTTTTAACTTTACAAAAACGAGCTTATTTGGCTAGTAAATACCTACCTTTTTGCTGAATTTCAAAAAAAAAAAACAAAAATTAAAAAAGTTATTATAAAAACAAAAAATGGTCATTTTCGATGATTTTTTTAAAAAATTTTGACACATGGCAATCGGTTAAAGGTTTGTGAACATGCATTTATTTTATTTAAAAATATTGTGTTCGTCTACATCAAAGATACGTTTCGTATAAATTTATATATCTCACAATGTTAAAAAAAACTCTTTCGAAGGGCCATTTCTGTTTTATTAACTTTATTCGCATCATAGATAAGACATAAACAATAGGTTACTACATATAGTAACTCAAATCCTCCCTCTTTACTTCCCTCCCGTCTTAACTCACAAACTTATACATTCAAAATATATTAAAAAACGTTGTTTTATAATTGCAACTACATTTAAAGAAATCATATTAGGAAGTAATCACTGATATGACATCGCCTCCTTCCCTCTCTCGCATTTAGTGTAATTCAATTGTTAGGTTTAAAATAACAAACAGAACTAATATTTTACGAGGACTTACACTGTATGTTTATTAAAACTTACATGATAATTAAATTAGAATAGAATGTTCCCGCTTTTGTAGCAGACGCTGCGGTCAAGTCACTTACATTGTGTGCAATAATTGAGGTATAGTGTGCAGTTGAAATGGGTCCACTATGTCCTTAATATATTTTTTCCCCGGATTGAATTTAGCGAACATTTATGAACTTCAACATAGGACTGATTCTTTTGTCAGTTATGTTCTAACAATGTTTGCTTTATATATTAAATCGATTTCGAATGCGACCCCAAAAGTACATAGTATACAACTGTAGCCGAAAGAGAATATTGGCCTCTGATTAAGTAAAAGTGAATTGAGGATACCGATCGCTAGTTAAACAAATAAACTTTTTTAATATTTAGTATTTATGATATTTTCTATAAATCAGACACATGTACATATAGACTTTCGAGTGCGGATCCTTTGTGGGTAACAGATTTTACTCCTTACCGATGTCAATGCAGAACAAGTAATTATAAACAAATGAATGTTTGCCCGTCCAGTTTCTAAATTGTGTAGGTGGGATATAGTTTTAGTGGAGGAAGGCTTACATTTAAAATAGGGTGGTAGTTGCTACCCCACTATCCCCTATACAAACGCAGTCGTACTATTTTCCTTCTCGTTAAAGTTTTCCCTACAAAGTTATCAAGTCTACTATAGAATTTAAAATAAATAAAATAAAATTTAAAATATATAAATGAAGAAAAAAACTTATGTTGACTGCGTAACTCATACGTCCTAACAATAATAAGTCGCATGAGGTTAATTTAAAATAGTTAGTATGTAGATATATATTTATAAAATATTACGAAAAATCTAAGACTAGGTAAAGTTTATTCGACAAAAAAAATAATGTAGCACGATACTCATTGACCTAAAGCTAATGTATATTCCAGTAAATTCCCTTTGTTGCTTTGCATATTTTAAATTGGTATTTGTTATATCGGAATGTAAAACCCGGTTTCAAAGAAGATTTATTTAATAAAAAAACGCCTAAAACATTTAATTTGTATGCGATAGGGTGTGTGTTTCTAACAACCGGAATCAGTTAGCCGCAATTTAATTTACCTTTCAATCCGAACGACTTCAATATCTGTGTATGACAGGGGATAATTAAACACACCGATATCTATTCCTCTAGTAAGTTAAAATGGACATATAGAGAGATGTTATTGTTATTTCCAAACATATTTTATCCAAGTTAAAAAATCATATACGGTTTATAGAATGTCCATTTCAATCATATTTGTTATTTATTTAAAACCTTTTGCCTTTGGCATTAGATGTCAGTTAACATTGAAAACGAGATTCATAATAAAGATATAAAATGTTTAAAAATAAAAATATAAGTTCGATTGTACAGATTCATACGTTGATTAGTACGTAATACATTGCATTTTAGTAATTTAACTAATTTAAATTTAGACATTCCAGATTAAAATACACTGAAATCATCCTTCATTAAAATCTCAACAAAATGAACGCACAGCGATAATGATTGTTGTTTCCCCAAATATATATTCGTGAACAGAGTTCTGCAAGTCTTAAAATGACAAAGGTCAAATTTTCGATTTACACAATGCAGTCAAAAAAACTTTTATTTGTGTAGTAAAATCTGCGAGACTGATTTCTTACGTGCGGAGTGCACTCCTTGCTACTAATTAAATATAATATAAGAGTATACTGAAAACATTTACAAATACATGTGCAGATTTGTTTCTGGTTATACTAAGAGTTCCCTCAAAAACCCGTCAGTGAACACATCTCAGTGAAAGCAACGCAGACAGTTCGCATGTTCCCGTCTGGCATACTGGACTAGCGCCAAAATTTAATATTGCCAACTTAAAAAAGATAAATGTGTGTAGTGATACCTCGACTAATAATACTCGTTTTTAAATGTTTACTTCAACTATATGAAGTACCTATAATATAACAGGTGGTTTTGCCTAAAGATTGTTGATTTCGATATGGAAACCTTCCTAAAATTTTTAATGACAAAAATGAAATTTTCGAGCTCGGTAGAAACATTAACTGGAAAGTGCACACAATAGCATTCTACTTTTTACTGGAGGGATGATATTTAGATCGTAATGTTTGGTTGAGATAACACAACACGCGAGACCAGTACTTTGATAGCAATAACACTTTTGACATAAAAGACTATGCCACTTAGAAATCCCATCACACAAACACAGCCTAATAAATTATTGTACAAGAAGAACATTTTTGTAAACACAGAATAAAATCTAATTTAAAAAATTAAAAACAAAACACTTTTGTTTTAAAATAACAAGCAAATTGATATAAACGATTGTAATTCGCGAAATTCTTTTAATTCGCTAAAAATATTTGTGACTGCCAGATCAAATAAAGAAACATGTTGAGATATTCATAAAATCAGATCTACAAGGTCAATGCTTACATAATTATTATCTGCTGAAGTTAGACGAGTTTTCAACAAATTTATATATTTCATCTAATCTGAATTATGCCTATACTGCTGATCTCTGTTTAAGTTTAGTTATTAATTTTCATAATATGTACTATACTTCAAAATTAAGTACATTCATGATTATTTAATAAATTTTAGTGCGACATTTTAAAGTGTACTTACTGTACCGTAACAATCATCTACATGAATGTAAAGCAATAAACCGATATATACATTGTAAGTCCCAACCTATTATCATCAAACAATGTTACCTGTTCATTACGAAGTTCGTCCCATGTCGATGTAGAACCACTTCTACGCCAATTGCTTCCAGTAATTCTCATTATTCGAATAATTATTTACCGGTAGCTTAATTTAGATTCGGTTTTCAATTAATTTGAATGGTACAGTTGTAATAGTTTATTTATTTTAACACAATAGGTTTCTATATGGTTATGTAATGTATATGAGATTAATAATTCGATTTAGTACCTACATATTTGTAAAATTTTTGAACTGAATATTTTACTCAAAAATATCCAAATGGTTATGGTAGGTATATCACAAACAAAACATTATCACCCTTTACAATGTTCTTTATCTACTGAATTTGGTGGGAATAATGTATTTCGGTTGAGGAAGCGAGTTGCATTGTTAGGTGAATGTTTAGTCAGTAGCCAATATTCTAGCAGCCTTTGTAAACTGGATTTAACATGTTGATGTTATTTGGTGATATTCTATTGTGCTTGGATTTCAGAATAATATACAATGTATTCAACTAGGTTACTACTTTCATTTTAAAATACAAAATTGTCGCCCTTTGTCGTCTTCGTATTGGAACAGTTAGCGTGGGTTTTATTCTCAGAAGAAATAAGTATTAACATATTTAAAAATAGATCTCTACTATAGGGTATTATAAATAAGGTATTTACTTTTATAAAAGTCTTGATTGAAAAAACAACTAGATAAGTTTACGTCAACAACAGAAAACCTGTCAACGTTAAACCATCTAGCCGTGAATAATATAGAACAGAATATGACAATAATAATAATAAATACATATACATACATATAACGCCTTGATCCCAAATTAGTAGGTATATATACCCTATATTCTTAATAATAATAATAATAATAAAAATTCTTTATTGCGCTACAAAAAAAACATGGCACAAGGTCTCCCTTAATGCCATTTCTTAGTACTATAAATATTTTTAATAAAAAATTTAATATGGGCGAAACTCACAATCCAATTGTTTTATAATATTGTATAAGTTACTAAAAGGAATATTATTATGAAATTTATTGTGAGGTGGTAAATCTGCCGAGCCCGCCGGGAAGACGTAGACGCTATTATGAAATCATGTATTTGTTATAGATAATCCTTGTTGTTGTTGTTGTTGTTGACGCTAAAATGTATCAATCACGACCACATATTATTAAAGTTATAAATTATTAAGTGTACTTGCCAAATACATTGTTACTGGCGCATGTGATCGCAGCACTTGATTAAAATTCTTCTTTTATAAGTAATTTAATATTTATTTAAAATTATATGGCAGCCTAAGAAAGTCTAACCTTGTTTACTTCTATATATCATTTGGTCAGTATATACAAATTTCAAGAGATAACTAACAAAGTTCAAAAATAACTAATATTAGTGAATTGAAATTTATAAGTTTGTGTAAGTAGGTATATAATATATTTTTGACATTTTCGCCACCAAACGAAATGTTATTATTTTGTATATTATTTAATACGCTCATATTTATTACGGAGTAGTAAATACGACGCAATCGTAATATTATCTGGTATAAATATATACAATTCTAAAGCCGACATTGATAAATTATTATAAAATTGAACTCTACCCAAAAATTATAATAACGTGTTATAAATTGCTTTATTTTTAAAGTACACATGTGGTACAATTACGTTATATGAGTACGATCAGCCGCTTTATTCCTATTCGTTAATTCTTATACTTGATAGGTTAAGAATGCTTCTCTTTGATGACATCTCTAAAAGGATTTGTAGTAAATAGGATGTGAACAATAATGTGAAGACGGTGGAGATAGCAGAGATGTCAGCAATATAGCAAAAAAGCGATCTCTTATAGGCAAAGAACTCGAAGAGCATAGAAAAATAGGAGGTGCACACAAATTTGTTTATAAAAATAAATAACAGCATGATAATAGTAATTCAAAATATAATATAAAAAATATAAAGCACTACCTATTACATAGATTTTATAATGAAGAGAAATGTGAAGAAATGATATTAGATAAAGAGTGGAGAACGCGTACATGAGTTACGGAAAGAAACTGGAAACGATTTTTACGGAAAACGGAGCGGAAGGATTAATAGCACTGTTAAGAAGAGAAAGTGTGACAATTACGACAGAATCGGATACATGATCATGTCTATTATAGATTAATAAATTACTTGTTTTTAAAACCTTGATTTTGATTTATTAATATATAAATCCTTTTAAATTATATTGTGATGTTTTGTTGCCCTCCAAAGGTCAAGTTCATTGTAATGGTAGAATAGTCATGATTAGTCATGAACCTGAAAATTGAAGGCTGAAATCCAAAATAAAATAACATATATTTCGATACAGACAAAGAAGTTTATTAAACAACAAAGAGATGAGATTCATATTTTTTATTTACCTTACCTAACTCATTATTAAAACGTCTTTATGAAAATAGTTTCTGAAGAGTATAAATAAAGCAAAACTTGTTTGTGTTGTCGTATAATGAAGTTTTTAAAAGCGGGCTTTTCTTCAGTATCTGCACAAAACAACTTCATTTACTATTGTAGGACAGTCAAGAGAAAATCCCACGATGAAAAAGAACAAAGAGATGGATAAAAATTTAAATTAAAAATATCACTTTTTCCTCTCTAGGTAGTAACTTTCATAAACAATGCTTTATTACTTGTAACAGTTTAATTTGATAGCAAGGAGCAATATTTCAAATAACTTAAGAATGTTAGTAAGCCTATTGCGTTTATTTCCATTATTTTTAAACCGACGTTCCGAAAGCTTTATAGCAATTGTGGCTGCGGCAAGACTGTAAATCTTTGTTTGTAATGCTTTCAAGACGTCGAATTAAAAGTAATCGAAATACACGCGATAATTAGCCGCTTAATGTCTTTTAAATCAGTATAGATACAAAAAAGCCAATTTATTTAGTTATTATTTAAAACATGCGCGTAATCAAACACACAACGATGTATTTGATCTTTATTGTTTCGACGCGATGAGACCTATATCTAATATTAGCATAATGTCATTGTATTTTAGTCGATTGACGATTGATTTCTGGGTGAGTAATTTAAACAATTTAACCTTCTGCATGGTTGCATCAACGACGACCGACGCTGATGGCCGTGAACTCACTAGGATCAAGACGAATTACAAATTTGATACTCTGAATAGGTTCATCCAATAAAGAGTCAATAGATATCTTATACATATATAGGTATTTATTATTTATTTATTATACTAATAAATATTATTTAGTAGCCCGGCACGTGAATACACTTCGCCTAATTAAGCGGTTTCAGGGCGGACACGTGTCTGCAGTCAAGAGCCGCCTCCACTATCCCGACGTAAAGAAACAAATGAGTATATATTTCGTTATTCTTCAAAGCGATTACAGATTTTACACTTGCCGGCAGACTGATATAATAACCATCAATGGGCTGCCCTAGTAGCTAAAAATAATACTCAATACGCTTTCATGAATGTTATTTTATAGTGCGGTTATTCAGCAGTGCATATTATGTATTATCATGCTCCATTAAAAATTAAAAAAAAATTCAAGCATAAACCTATCACTCACACGGTTGCCAATAAATCTATCTGGCATGAAATATCATCTAAATAGACTTTAGATATTCTGGGTCGATGTACTATTTATTTACTCACTAAAAATATGTAATGACCTAGCTACTAATACAAGATTATGATTGACATTAATAGGTGTCGTCTATTTAAGGAGTATCTCGAATAACTCAATTTTAAAATGCGTACGATTACATACATCAATTGTAATGTGATATATGACTATGTGCTTCAGTGGATAATATTCCTTACTGATGTAATCTTCACCGAGTTTGTATTGAAAAATCAACTAATTGGAATTAATAATAGCTATTTTAAATGACTTACCCGGCTTACTATCGTCTTTATTTTGATTAATTGAACGCGATGTTTCAATGACACGTAATAAACTTCAGAGAAGCGATCACGTGCGTATTTTGCACACAGATGTATAAAATAAATTATTATTATTTAAAAAAGTCAATTCAACCGAATTTAAACGGTTATTTATGTTTCTCTACATGTGATTGTGTAATGACTATTATGAATTCATATTAATTCAACTATCATATTCCTTCAGCCTATCTTGATAGAACTAAAAGCGTGACAATCTACAATAGATATTGAAGTGAATATCAGTGATCGTAAGGAAAATGTTTTAATTATTAAATTAAATGCCGATACAACTTTTCTAGACAATAAACTAATAAAATAATGTTGGACTCTATTCAATGTCGCACAATTTGAATATTTATTAATGTGTCTGGATAAATTATAACACATTAAATATATTTCCGTATTTATTTTATTTTATTTTTTGTTACGACATTATAATTATGTGATTAATCATCACAAACAACATTCACGTTATAATATAAGTAGACTAATAGACCTATAAACATATTAATTTTATTACTTAATTTTCCGTTATAATTTTCATTTGATATTTTTACTACAAACGAAAACTATAACAAGATAAGAAATAGGACACGTTTAAAGTTTCATAATTTTATATGTTCGTATAGAACAATCGTCTCGACATCTATTTGTACGCTTACATAGAAATTGTGCAACGTACAAAAAAATGACGACACTATTTTTTTTAGTTTGCATTTAAATTTAGTGACCTGATTATCCCATGTTAATGGCGCTCCCAATATGTATCCGCGTCCGCATAAATTGTGAAAACTGCAAACTGAAAGTATTGTTCTGGAACATTATTTCTTAAATTAAATCACTTATACATGATGCTATGATACAATTCTATGTCAGTTTTTCTGTAATTTCATTATGAGTATGATAGACTGCATTTCAAAGTAATATCACTTCTTTTAAACAGTCAGAGTATGACTCAATCGCATTTCGAAATTAGCTTGGAATTAGTCGAAGTATAACAAGTGGAGCGTATTCTGTCAACCAGAATATTCTCATGAGGCAGCTGTTGTCTTCTGACAATTTTCTGACATTTACTATACTCGTAAAAATAAACATTTTAGGTTCTTCGCAAGTATTATTTAAATAATTAATACTTTTACTACTTAATATCGCGTTTATTTTATATTATTTTAATTCGACGAAAGCTTCGCATCTATAGTGGTCTGTATAAAAATGTAAATAATGAGTGGTAGGCAGACTGATGATGGCATTAGCCCAGTATGTCGTCTCGGGGTAGTACCACCACTTTCAAGCGGAAAGCCTGTGAAGTGACCTAGTTGCGTTTCGGAATCAGCTTGAAAGTAGCCGGGATAACGGGAGGAGTGTGCCCTGTTAATTTGGACAGAACACATTCGTCTCCTCAAGCCAGCATAGTGAATCGACTGTTGCGCGCAGACATCTGTCTGTGGTAACAGTTGCCTATGCTCATGAACCGCACTCTAGCTTAACATCAGGCGCAGTGTGGTCATATGCTGGGCTATCATTAAAAAAAAATGTATTAATTAATTTTCACCCGCAAGGAACTATTTATTAGTTCCAAATATTTATTTCTCAATATTACATGGTATTGTACGATATTATTTGAAACGTATTATCCATTTTATCTTTTGAATAATAAACTGGCATTACATTTTGTCCTCAACAATAGTGGCGAGTGTTGATATGTAAAGTTGGCAAGATGGTAGCGCCCGTATTAGGATCTGACGACAGACAGACAGACAGACGAATATTGCGATTCTAAGAACTTGGTTACTCGTATATCGAAGTCCGTTTATAACATTAATAGCACAAATCTAATAGTCAGTTTTTCTTTATAAAAACAGTACAATAGTTTGAAATACTTGAAACTGATTTTCCCCTTCATATGGTTACACCCAAACCGACAAATTTTTAAATATATCTTATTAAATCAATAATGTAAACAATACTGTATCTATTTTGAGT
Source organism: Tineola bisselliella (assembly GCA_028551675.1). Classification (NCBI taxonomy): domain Eukaryota; kingdom Metazoa; phylum Arthropoda; class Insecta; order Lepidoptera; family Tineidae; genus Tineola; species Tineola bisselliella. The sequence goes on from JAPWLS010001795.1 coordinate 423,463, forward strand.
TTATATTACAAATACACTAGGCATACTACATTTTAACAGAATAAACGTTAAATGTAAACAAACTTGGAAACTTCATGCGCACATCATACAAACTCAGTTGAAAATAGACCAACATTTATATTTACACGGTAACACATGAGTGATATAAACTATCATTCGTGGAAACCAAATATGCGATATGAATCTAAAATGAAAACAATATGAGATAGTATCCATATTTTTTGTTCCATAACTTTGAGAGCAATATGTCGGTTACTTCCAATCTGATTCCGAAACGCAATTAGGCAACACTTGAAAGTGATGGTACTACCACAGGACCTTAAAACCTTTTTTAATTTAATTTATTATTAATTACTGAGGTTGCGCATCGATATATAAAAGAACTTGCGAGCCATTCCCGGGAGAGGATGACTTGGCATCGACTTGCGTCATAATCTAGATTAAAATAATATAAAAAATATATTTTAATACTTTAGTTGTTCTTTTTTTCATTAGGTCTTAATTTTTAAGTCTTATAATATGCAGAAAAATACTTTAATAGAGTCGAGTCATATCCATTTAAAATGTGTGTCGTCTTAGACGCAACTTGAAAAATTATGAAATTAATTTGACCTACATCAGAGCAATTCAATTAAAAAGTCTTTCCAATATTACTTAAGAACTGAAACAAAATGAACGGTACTAACTGGTTTCTTTGTCTTCATAAAGTTGAAACTACTTCGGAATGCAAGATAAAATATTCAATTCTTTAAAATTTCAAACTTTCTTGATAATAAAAAAAGCCCTGAGAATCTAAACCACTTCGTCATAAATACAGTTGCTTCTTTTTGCAATTTATATTAAACATTGATATATATTTTTGAAACAGTTAATTTTAAATGAAAAACAAACTACATAACGTTGTAACTCGGTCAAACTCAATCTACAAGCTCTCCCGTGAACATAATAGTAAACTCGCTAACACCAGTTACTCAACATTTAAAGTTATTACAATCACGACACGTAAAGGCAAATTTTATTTTATCACTCTGAAAAATTCATGTTTATAAAATGAGAGAACTAAATGGGCTAAGAAAACACAATGAAGGAAATCAATTCTCTCATCTGACAGAGGTCTTCAAATTCCACGGTAAAACGCGTTGTCATTCCCGAAAAGACAACTCACACCCGGAATAAGATTTAGGTCTTAAAACATATCACTAGGTCACCGAGTATTCCATTTTGTAAATAACTTCTTCCTACAATTAACACGAGATCGTTGTAGCGACTGACTGACCTTTCTGAAAAGTTGGCAAAAGACACTGCTCGGAAATAACTATGTCCAGGAATAATTAAAGGATAACGATTTTGTAAACAATAAATACAGCTCGGCTTTCTTTATAAACAAACAATGGTGATTGCATGTTTTTTAATTGAAAATATTTAAAAAAAGAACCTAGCGAAACATCTGAAGATGACATGCAAAATTTTGACATTACTGTATCCCTAGAAAAAATAATGTCTGCATCTGCTTTATGGCTTTAAACGAAGCAGCAGAATGCCAATTTATTTTAAGAGTTCACGGCGCAAAATAGCTAAGTTGCTGAATATTACCCGTCCGACGTTTCACAATAACGTTGAATTTTATAAATTTACATCTTACACTATATAATATTGCGAATATTTTCCAGATCTGAGATATGAAATTTTTAGAAAACTCACGAGGTTATGAGTTGCCATGGAGATGAGGACATAAAAATGTAGTATTGCATTTATAATGTACAAAATGTTCGACGTTAAATTTAAGTAAAATAGTTTATTTTTAAATCTTACTATACTTTTTATATAATTTATAATAATTAATCACTAACATTGTAATAATAACAAAATTCATATTAAATTTTCATATATAATTTTGTACTATAAGCAGTCTGAATTTTATTCAGTAAAGTTAAGAAAAACTTATAACTACCTGCTTATTAAAACTTTAAAATCTTTGACTGATACTGTTCGCTTCCCTATGTACTTTCCAGTTAGATTGAAAGCAAAATTTTATAAGGAAAAATGAGTTCCACTAATGCAGTTTACTTCTTTCTTTCTAGCTTTTTCCATTTACCTTGTCTAATAGGCTTTCAAGAACTCTTATGTTTAAAATTAATAATTTATAAAAAAAGATAATATTTATTTTATTATTACTTGCTATAATTTTATAATGTAGTTTAAACCCACATTTTTAGGGTTTTGTGAAATGTACTCGGACTTTATATTTACATATTGTTTTAGACAAATACTAATATAAATATTGACACTTTCTTGTTATACTGTCACTTTAAATTAATATTCTTTATCATCACTCAAAACTCTATGAAAACAGTCAGGAAACCATCAGAGGACAGACAAGTGTTACTATAATTATTGCTACATTTTGGGCGCCATTCCATTAAAAAAATGAATACGATTATTACAACTTTGTTACATATCTTTGAACGTGTAAGGTAAGTTGTAATATTCAACATCGAATAATAAGATGTGTCGAAGAAGACAAAGTCCAGAGATTATCGCTCGTTAGGAAATAACCGCAATGTTAAAATGAAAAACGAAATTATAAATTATTGATGTATTATACAAATAAACTGGAAAATAAATGAAATCTTTATTTAACGTCTATATATACTATAAATGTATAAATAATAAACATAATCTCTACTTTCGAGTGTTTGTTTTAAATGAATAAATAATCTTAAAAAAATAACTTTTTTATTTTTCAGAATATTAGCACATGGTTGACACATATTTCTTTAAATTGTTTCAAGTAGGCGCGGGAGCCGTCAATCGATACGCAAGCTTATACCAAGTATTTCAATTGATTGAACTTTTACAGCGTATGAAAATACTTACTTACCCCCTCAAAATCATTCTCGGTAAATATGCGGTTTCGAAAATCTTACAAAACACGGTTCTATATTTAGACAAAATAACAATATAAATTTTTCTCACTGAACGCACGAAATTTTTGTCGGAAGCGCGCGCGAAATCCCGGGTTTATTTTTAAAAGTATTGCGGCGTCGAATTTAAATTGGGCAGCCGCCACACGTCGTAACGTTCGCTCGGCTGTGTACAATTGAAGAAGCTAAATGTTAAATCCCCGCTCCGCGAGCAACTTTTAAATCGGGATTAGGGAAATATAAAATTACCTGTCCTAGAATATAGTTCAGTAGCACCTGACGAAGCTGTTGGCCGATGGTGAAATTTAGAGCGCACACAATGGTACCAAATCGATTTCAACAAAAACGGTCACACTGTTTTCCTGTTTCCGTATTTTTTGCCTTATAACATTTACTAGGAAATCACGAACAAACATATAACCATGTAAAAATAACATTACCTAAGATGCCTTGAAGATGCTTTGACTTTCAGGTACCTGGATTGGATGACCCGCAAATTAAATTTAAAACTTATTGCCGTAGTAGCTTGTTGTCGTAGTATAAAGCAATGGAAGGCGTGAGAAGACTTAGGAGCGAGAAACCCCAGTTCAAACAATTCGAAAATCCAGCCCACACCAACATATCAAAGACGCACAACTGTGTTATAATATGGGCAATAAACATAATAGTCTGACATCCCAATCGTCATTCGGGATCAATTTGAAAATACTCCGTGCACAAGTAATAACGAAAACTTATAAAATTCATTACTTTCAAGTCTAATTCAATACAAGTTATCTGTCATTACCATAATTAGACAGGATGGATGTATATACTAGTAATAAATATATTATTAAATTAAGGAGGTATAGTTTATGACTAACCTTCAACGAATTCAGCAGAATGATTGTTAAATATTCAAATAGGCAAAGAATTTAATGTGTGCAATTGTTTATCGTTTATTCAGAATTATATATAATAATAATAATAATAAGTAAATTATGGAATATTGTGGAAACACAAACAAACCACTAATGTAATATCGCCGTAACGAACAGCTACGGAGCCAAGCTTTAGCGTTTATGTATAATTCTGTAAATTCAATAAACTAATGAAATTCTGTTAAAACACTAAGTTCATCGTATAACAAGTGATTTATAAATTCAATCCGTTTATAATTGCAGAAATACATTTTCGGATCCAGCTAAAATCCAGCCTTCATCTAAGCTAACACTTACTAATATTTGATATAGTTTATACTTAATTAAATTTTAGAATGACTATGGCATTAATATTAGACTGACGTTCAGACATATGGTGGTCGTTGGCTTGGCCTTTACCATCACATATTCTTATGTAATTTAATTATTTCGTAATGTAGCAAAAACACAACTTCAATAACGCTGGCACTTTAAAGTTCAAGAACTTACTAAGAAACTGATAGTTTTTACTTCTGAGTCTGTTGTATATGTTAATTGACTAAACATAGTTTTTCATAAGATGACAAAAAATAAAATATTGGTGTCAATTTATTTCTCGTTCATTCAAAAACTAGTTAACGCCATCTATATAAAGATACGTAACTAAGAGAAAAGAGCCCAATCACGTTGTCTAATTAAGCTAGCGCCACCTACCATAATTTATTAACAGTTATCCAAGCGCAAACATTGCGTTGTTCTTTGTAATTCATAATAGATGGCGCTCTCTAGCTTCTATTAAAAATCTGCTATATTTACTTTATAAATATTTAATATGACTTAATATTATATTTTAGCTACTTTCATAGCATTATGTAATATGGGCAAAAAGCAACGAGTACAGAACCTATTTTATTTTTATTCTACAACTTAAGCTCAAGAATCTCATTTACAAAACATTAATGGAGTATATTATTCTTACTGAGGCATCTCAATTTATATTTGATGCACATACACAAGAAGAAAAGCAGTTATTACATAAAATTCTGACAAGTGTCCATGTCAAACATGAAGTAGGGAGGAACTAGCATTAGGCAGCATCCTTTGTAGGCTTAGGTATGAGAATGTATACAGTATAATGTCTAGTCGACTTATAATTCTGCCTTTGTTTTTAAGGAGAGTATTAAACAAACACTCATTAAAAATATGTACTTACTATAAGATAAATAATTATCCTGATGACAACCTAATTTGATTGAAATGATTGTGTGTATGATGATGTGCTTGGGTTCATATATACTTAGGTACTAACTTTATTTACATTAATTGTCTTAAATTTTTTAAAGATACTTAATTTAAAGCTAAGCAAAAATTATAAATATTTTATATAAAATATAAATAACATATAAAATAAAGATTTTTGTTTTGATTTGATAATATTTAGAGAACTATTTATTAAAAGCTTGTAACTATTATTTCAGGGTCGGACAGAATTTTCTTAATATCAGACTATACAAAGTCTGGACAAAACGAAAATAAAGTACAAAACTTAAAATTAATAATATGTTGGATATAAAGTGCAGTCAAATTGGACTAGACTACTTTTTAATAAACTACATTCGTTAAAATAAAAGCTTCAATTTCAGATTTACTACATGCTATTACTACATTCAGATTCATGGGGTCAGATTCTTACAATGTATCTCGAAACACACATCGAAATAAAAAAATACCTATAACCGTAATAACTTCTTCTTTTATTAATGGCTTCAGATATATATTAAAGACAATTCTGCCAATGTTGAGTATTCAGGCAGCAGACAAATAAGAAATTATAAAATATTAATTCACACGCAACCCCTCACGACAAAAACAATAATCATAATAAAATAAAAAACATCAAAGCTACTCATTCACAATTTCTTCTTTTATCAATGGCCTCAGATGTCTGATTAAAACAATCCCGCCAATGTCAAGTATTCGGGAAACAGGCAAACTAGAAATTACACACACGTCAAAAACATTCATAAAAATCTCCACATCCATTCATATTTATTTTTGTTTATTCAGATGTTTGACAGTTGTCCTTGTCATGCCAGTAAGGGAGCGCAATTTGGTTTTCTTCTTATATCCTTAGGCCTTGGGTTTACTACACCTTCATAAAACATTATTTAAATATATTATAACTAAACTAAAATCAAACAATAAAACAAAGTTTAGATAAGAAATTAAAGTAATAAACTTTATTCATTCATATTTGTTGTAGTACTAGTTTATTTCGTTAGATGGCGCTAATAATATTACATTTACAACAATTTGGCGCCTAAATTGACAGAAAGAACTTATGTTCAGTTTGACACTTACAACGCTTCCGTCTTCTTCATACGTAATCCTAATTAAGTATAATGGAAAGAGACAATATGTGGTTTCTCATATACTTTGCTAATTCAAGTTTTAAAAAGCTCAGAGGAAGTTCGAATGTCTACTTTTATGTGATAACAGATTTCTTGATAACATTATCGAAATAAGTGATGTAAATCTTATGTAGTAATTTTGTCAGTCACATCAATATATATCAATAATTGAGTTGTAAAAACGATATAACAACAAAAAATAAGTCAAAATTGGTTTTGTTTTCTTATTAATTAACGTTTTCGATCCAGATTCGAACTTCCTATCAGAATGACTATCTTGACGTAGTGAGCGCCACGGAGGGCCCGAGAACTAAAACGAGGAGGATAGTAGTCGCTGCCGCCCGCTCGGCAGTCGCGGTCGGGGCCCGGTACGAAGATGGCCAGTAATTCGCCGCGGAGTAAAAAATATTCAGTGGATCAGCTTGTGCGCGTCGGAAACTATGAACTTCACAAAACAATTGGAACGGGCAATTTTGCTATCGTTAAATTAGCCACACATATTAGCACCAAAACACAGGTATGTTATTTTTTAAAAAGTTTTGTTTTGTGCTCTCGTGGTGACTGCGGTGCCATTGGAGTAGTGCATCCTTGAAGATGGTGGCGACCGCGAAGAGGGCTCGATCTCAAAGCCAGTGCCGGTTTTTTCCACTAAGATACTTTGGCTGTAGTCGCTAACTTGTTTCCTTACTTCCAAACAGCGATTGATGAAAACGAAAAAAAAAACGCATGTTACTATTCAACCGGTTGTGGTCGAACATTGTTTACTACACATAATGTTTGTGCGTCAGGACCACCTTTATTTTGTCGTCTTATCATCTTCCGAATTCAAAATTAATTTTCCACCCAAAAAGGTTATTTCCTGGTATTTGTTTTCTTTTAACTCGTATTAACCCCTCTTTCATTAATTGTTTTGAATACTAGAATAATTGTGGAAGTTAACTTTTTCTCTTTAGTAAAAATTTTAAATGCTTAGGTCGAGTATTAGATATTTTAAAGAACGAGATCTTTTAATTTATTATTCTTTTAAGTATGAACAAAATATGCCTAGATACTTCCGTGTTACGCCTTTTAACATGATTTGAATGAATGGTATCACAATTAGCGATTTAGTTGACGAAATTCTTGACACGAATCAAGCTATTGCCGTTTTCGCCGTCGTGTTTACGTACTTCAATTGTGTATTTTTTTTTAATGTTAGCAGATGATTCTCTATTAACGATTAAATCCTACGTCCTTTCTTATATTAACCAATTGTTTTGTTTTAATAAAGTTCATAGTGTAGTAAATAATGTATTTTATTGATATTTTGTATTTTTATGTTTTATTCACGACCATACTTGTTTTATTAAAATTTCGTGTTTATTATCATTTGTTATCGGTCAAAGTAAAATCACACTCAATCCAAAACACGTCATAAGTCAGAATTTTAGTTCCTCCAATGAAATAAGGAAATTAAAATGTATAGTAGGTATGTGTAAATGTATAAGTAATGAATTGAAGTAAACAATAATTATTATTGTAAACAGAAGGAGACTATGGGCTTTTGTTATCTGATGTGCTCAGCATAAGCCATTCATAGAGTCAGGTTCACTCAGCATGGCATCCCAGCCTCCATTCATACTGATATATAATAACAAGAATTATATTCTACTTGTTTATAATTATTATAAAATTGGCGATAACATATTGTACATATCATTTTAAGCATTATTTATTTTTACGGTTATTTCTAAAACATAATTTAGTTAAAAATAAGAGAGGAAAAATTGTAATAATGCTCATCAAAATAAATATTGAGCCGTAAAACTTTTCTCCAAAACAATTTGTTTATTTACCTTTTTTTTTGTTAATACCGATTACGAATACAAAAAAGGAAAATTATAGTAAAACTTAACTTCTTAAATAAGATTGTTAACAAATAAAATATCACCAAAAATATATTGTTACCTCTCATTTTATAAAAAAAAAATAAGATTGAAGTATTTTTAGAAACAAATTCGAATGAATAAAATTGTAAGAAAGCATTATTTTATTTTAAATTAATACTTTAATTTTGATGAATATTAGGTAACAATTTGATAATCAATGTGTAGGTTAATATTAAGACGAACTATTTTAGTAATTAAAAAATATTAATTGTCGCGTTTTTCCTCTATAGTCAATACGTCAATTTAATTTAAGTTACTATAACATACGCAAATATTATAACATATTTTAGTAATGTAATCCGAAGCCATTTAATATCAATACTCTTAGGCAAAGAGTGATATGACATCGTAAATGTACTTCTATATATATAAAACTCAAAGGTGACTGACTGACTGACTGACATAGTGATCTATCAACGCACAGCCCAAACCACTGGACGGATCGGGCTGAAATTTGGCATGCAGGTAGATGTTATGACGTAGGCATCCGCTAAGAAAGGATTTTGATCAATTCTACCCCCAAGGGGATAAAATAGGGGATGAAAGTTTGTATAAATCTTATTAGATTTATTTCATTCATTATTACGCAGACGTAGTTGCGGGCAACAGCTAGTATTATATAAATCAATAGCAAATACAAAAGAATCTAAAGTCCGGTTTAAAATAAGCGAGAAAAACAATATCCATTATAAGTATGTAATTTGAAATGAAAGAAAAAGGAACTGCATACATTTTTATACAATAAACATATTTACTTGATGACTACTTGATTCAAAAAAGTATCGCGATCATAAAATTCTTATAAACCGCAGCACGTCGTTAATTTTATAAAATTTTACTCTAAAACAAAATTACGTAACGTGAAATGACGAAATAACTAATTTATTCATATTATATTAAGCATACTGTGAAAAACTAAGGTAAAATAAATAATGTGCACAAATTATTATTGGCGGATGTGATTGTTTCGAAGTAGATGTTAAAAGATTTGTTTATTGATATAATCTTTCTTTACTTTTCTGATGCAAAGATGCGTCTTCGTGCTAATGAAGACGAAATAATGCCACTAAAATATCATTCTGTTTTCCCGTATTGTTAGCTTAATTTCTATTAATAACATTTTAAGAATGTGGAGAAAATGCACTGTCTGCATCACTTAGATTGCCACTGTCAAATGGTTTGAAACGGCTACGCGTTTTCTGCGTCTTAACGTAAACCATGGACATTAGGACTATCGTGTTAATGAACAAATTGAAACTGCTGACAGAATAAAAGAAATACTGCTACATAAGTTTCGCATAGATCGCAATTTCATGTTTAAATTTTATCGGGAATCGGCGTTCTTAGGCAGCGAGCTCAAAGGGTTTGTTCATGCGTATGCCTGATACTGCACAATTTTCATTCATTATATTTATGCCATATAGTATATAATGATTATATTTACTTTATTATTATTTATTATTACTACCAACGATACTTAATCACCCGATATCTTACGGATTTTATTTATCCAATTATGAGATGTTAGGTGTTGTCTTTATGCCATGCATGCGGAGAGTAATCTTTAAGAAATTATTTAACTCATTCGCATAATTATTCATATTCCTAAAATCTCAATAAATAAATAAATATCGCTGACAAACGTCATAGTAGTTTAGCAAAACAACAATAAATTAACGTATTTACTTAACATTTCAAAATAATTAGAATCATAAATAGTTCATGAGATAATAAAAGATATATTTTAATTTGTCATGTCCTTTCTTCATAACAAGACAACAGGTTCATTGCGTTTATTTAAAGCATTTAAGGTTACATTTAAGTGCATCGAAAAACCTGTTTTTAACATTTTTTCTATAATCATTGTCCGAACATACAGTTCCCAATATTGCGCATTCTTAAGTAGTACAAGTTTTTTTACAATATTATTATTAAGTTTTCGAACACAAGTTGCGCTTTGTGTTTCTTTAAATCATGAAATGCTACGATGGTTGCTCTTGATCTTATATATAAATAATATATTAGACCAGTAGTTCCCAAACTGGGAGCTGTGTGCCGTTTTGACGGGGGCTGCGAGAGGCTTTCAAAATATGTTTATAAAATAAAAAATGCTCCATAAACACTGCAAATGTAAAAATGAAGATCGAAGCAAGTTAAAAAACAAAGCAAATTAATACTAATAAAATAAAGCAATACAGTTACAGTATAATTAGTGTATTTTATTGCAAAGAAATATTATTTGAATACAGCGGGAGTGGGTAAGACCAAAAGTTGGGGAACCACTGTTTTAGACTATAATATATAGTAATAGCAACAATATTGTGAATTTAACGGAAATTAATATCAAACCATTTATGGTTAACATATCCCAACGGAATACAAAGCTTACACGAGCGTTTACCAGCACACTCATATCGGTGTAAATAAATCTATTCGGCGTGCTCAGGAATAAATTTAAAAACAACAAACAACTGTCAAATTCTATAAGGTTGATAGTTAATTTAGTACGTTAGAAGCTAGGAATTTTATCTTAGAACAACACGACTGGCATCAATTGGCCTGCATTCTAGTTTATCTATATTGATCTTAACGATGCATCAGAGGACACGCCGTTTGTTAATTATACTGTCATATTAACTCAAAGTACCTAAATTGGTCTTCATCACGCATACTGAAATCTCCAACGTACTCGCGACCTTAATAAATTATGTTAGTATACAATATTATTTAATTCCTAATACAAACTTTATAAACTCTCGTACATTATTAAAACGGCATGATTAATATTATTACAGTATTATATTTTACACAAAAGTCGAAAATATGGAAACTCTTGACTGGTCATTGATTTTACGAGAACCAAGCAGCTAACGTATGTTACTGGAATATTTTATCGTAGTACAATCTCAATAATTCAGAGCAAATATAACTACTAAATGGTGAAATTGAAAGAAAAAACGATAAAAACGTAGACATATATATATTCGTATAGTAAATTTATTGCGAAATGAGTTTTCACTTGATTTTAAGTCAATTTCGAATGTGTTTCATCGAGGGTAAGCTAAAAATAATAACAAATATTATTTTAATAACGACTTCAAAGAGATTAGTTTTCATGTTTTCTTTTTCGGCGAAATAATATTATTTCGTCAATAGATATCAATTTTTAGCAGAATAATTTCCAGTAATATTATTTCATCAGTTATTGACTTCTACATATCATTGGTTTATTTAATTATGATCAATCGGATAAGATTCATGACGTCACAATACGAAAGATTTTTAAAGTATTATTGAACTCTTGTTTTATATCTTTATATACTATCATAGAATAAATAAATGTTTGGTATATTTAATATAATAAATACTTGTGAAATTCCGAATTTTAAACATCGTTTTGAGGTCGTTTGGATAACGTTTTACATTCATTGTTTGAATAATTTATAGTATAGTTTCGAGACGATGTTAGTAAATAATAATAATGTTTCGCTCTACACGTCAAAAGCATCATATTGATCTATTACCACGTTATAGTAAGCTTCCTTTGTATTAAATTCGAAGCAGAAGTCTGGGGAATTATTAGTAAATTATATGCAAAATAATAAAAATACGTAGTTTTAACAATCTTGAAAGTTCTATTTGATATCTAAACAAACATTTGAATATAAAACATAGCAGATGACATGTTTTCAAATGGAGTCTTATTTGAAATGTAAAATATCACTGAGTAAATATTGTTGTATGTGTGCAAAGGGCGAACATGGCAGTGACAAGCAGCCTCTTTCATTGACTGTGAACTGTACCTACTACTATATAGAGTCACAAGGCAAAACGGCACTGCGGTAGTTGGTGGCCTAATTGTCTATTAAAATTTTTAGCTTATCATTTTTTTAAATGTAGTAAAAATAAATGGAAACTGAAAGTCAAATCCTTACACATCGAATACAGGAGTAGCCTTGACCGGATCAAGGTTAAAGTTTTACCTTGACATAATCTAAATAATAGTACTGGATTTTATACGAATTAGTTACCGAACAAAATAGGCCAAGGATGACAATTAAGCGAACGGGAAAATACTTTAGTGAATGTTCTTTTATCGATATAATTTATCAATTACCTTTAGAAATTGTACGCTAATTTTAGTGATTTTCCAAAACATCTGTGGATAAATTTAACTCAACAAAATAATAATAATATTTCCGGATCTTTGTGACCTTTATTTTAAATTTACTCCGCATTGAAAAGCAAAAATAGCTCAAGCTAATTGTAAAAAGTTACAAGTCTTTATTATGCAAATATTCGGCTGCTCGTGTATAAACATGTTTTATGCAATATTTGACTTATTATAATTTAAAACAAGTGGGACAAGCATTTTAGTTAACACTCGATTATGGCTTTAAAAACTTGTACCGTTATATAATATAATAACTTTTATTATATTATATTAATTTCTATCCGCGAAATTTCGAGCCTCTTTACTTGGTTGATTAAATTTGTCATAAAAGGAACAAATATTGCGAAATTATAAAGGTTAATGGTTAATTTCGCCGCGAATCTTTCAAAGGGATCTCTCACATTGCCTTTGATTTGATTTGTTAGCGAATGATTAATTTTATATCTAAAACAGAAACAAGCAAACTAGAAATTGTTCGGTAATTGGATATGTAATTACTAATTACTCGTATAGACTTAAATAATTATTTACTTGATCTGTGATCTATCTTATCTCTACATATATTGCGCATGATTAACTGGTAGTAGAAGTTATATTGGTTTAGAATTATTTCAACATACAATGTTTTACATTCATAGCTACTAATCTAATGACTACTTAATTAGAAACTTGATGCTTTAATGAAAGTGCCACTTATTGAATAAGTTACTGACGTAACCCACACAAAATATATAATCGACATTATGACGTAGAATCAATCCATAATCTCAGCTTATATCAAGCAGCAAACCGGAAAACGCAAAACGACCGCCATTTATAGATAAAATAACAATGCAGTTTATTTATAAAATAACTATTTTATTATTAATATCCTGCGGGGTGACAAGCATTAAATAGGAGTGGGAACGTTATCATTTGAAAATATCCTTTTTCTGGTGATATGTTTTGCTTATCAAGTTGTGTTATTCCTGTGCAATTAGGGCAAGTATTGCAATAATTTACATTTATCATATATTATCAGGGTTACAGAGATAATTTAAATAAATGAATTAAATTTGTAAACTATTATTAATTGGTTTGATATGTTTAGGTATAAGGGCCTTTACATACAATATCGTTTCTATTTTGCTTTTTTAAACAAATAACTTACGGCCGGACCATTTTATTTTGCGTCTCTTTAAAGAGATCCCTTCAGGTTAACTTTTCTTTGACATAACGAACAAGAGTATTCTTTATTACTTAGTAATCTGATTTTTCGAATCACTCCTACTATGTAATAAATAGCTTGAAAGTGTTCGTACTGTATTTTTCTTTTTTCTATTTTTTTAGGTAATTTTATTTCTACGAAATCTTCGGAAATTATACACCTAAATCTTTTTCATGAATCAATTCAATATTTATTGGTGAAAACTGAATGAAAATATGTAAAGAACAGAAATCAAACTGCTTCCAAGATTAGTGCGACAAAAGACGGACAAAAGTGATGACTGATTTTTATTATGTAGTGATTATTAATATATGTAAATAAACAGTTGTTTTGACTGAGAGAAGCCCTTAAAACCTGCGGCGTAATCGTCTAGTTAGATTATTCTAGAGAGCCGTTGGGATTCCTTATAATTGCGATAAATTAAACTATGTCGTGAGAGATGGACTCTTTATTACTAAATAAAAACACAATAAAAAATAACTTAAATATAAAAGCTATATAGTGTTACTGATGACTATTAAATATTATTATAATAATTAAGATTTTAAACTAAACTTTTAATTTATCAACATAGAATATAATAAAGTATTATTATACGTATGTATGGTTTTTTATCAGTAAAAGAATTTTTAGAATAACCCCTGTATATAAACAGTAAAATTTTATCCTATATTATTTGTGAAGTGATTTTCATTCATCACCGCGAAAAATTACTTTAATTTCCCGAGCTAAAATGTTATCTTATATTCCGAATAATATGGTAGGGTAGGGACGTAGGCGGGGGGAAAGGATCTTTGAAATTTTAATTAATAAATTGTAAATAACCGTCCTATATTTTGGGTTACTTTGCTTCAATAATCTCTCGTAACGATTAATTTACCTGTTATTAATTACATTAAGTTGTTTAGCTCGCTAGAAAAACAAAGGTAACAAACAAAGGCAAGGCGGTAACGACAGCCGCATGATGGAAACGAGTATTTAGGCTTTCTAATTTATAACGTGTAGGTTTTTCTTGTAAATATGTATAATTAAATGTGTTTGTATATATACCTTGTAATTCTTACAAAGTATAATAATTGATTGTTTTATTTACGCATAATTATTACATTAAATAAGAACATCATTGTAATTAGTATTGATTGAAGTTAACAATAATTAATTATATTATGCGACGAGTCACATTGCAACTAGACATTGTTTATTTGCAGATAGCCTTTGCCCCGTCTCTTTAAATTGATTGCAACTTTATTCGAACTAATTTCAATTAATAGTGTAACAAACAAACACATTAATATTAATGACTGTGCCAGTTACGTTTTACCTCAAAACAACTACACCAAGAATACCTCTTAGTTATTAATCTAGTGTTAGAACTGTTTTAAATAAATTATTATGCAGTTGTTTACGTCAGAATTCTTATGATGTGACAACATACAAGTTTAAAAGTATTATATTTGTCTTAATTGTTGAAGAATTGCTCCCTATGCCAGAAATACAGCATAATTATCGACTTATTATTGACTATGACAGAAATTACAATTAAATTTGTTTGTAATAATAATTTTTTTGTTATCATAACATCGCGAATTAATTAAGTATAATATTGTTATTTAAAAACTTAATGCACACGTGTAGAAGGTGGACTTAAGGTTAAGTAGCATAAAAGTAATGGCAGTCGGATAAATAAACAATATAAAATATATATCGTTCTCAACATATGTATGTACTTGTACGTATACAACATACAAAAAAAAAATAAGGCAAAGTATGTTTAAAACAGTTATAATTATAGTACTGTTTTGAATGTAAATCTGATAGAAGCATCTTCGATGTCCTATGGAAGATAAAATAAGAGATAATTATGCACGATTAACCATTTCAAGATAATGTGTATTGTCTACGAAAATAAGTGTCGCGCATTTCGCTTGTATAGGTTACGACCTCTGGTTGCAATGATTGCGAGGGCGACGGGAGCATTTGGCTCACTTGTTAGGCACGTGTACATGTTTTGTATAGATTTCTATGATCGGAGATTGTGTTTGACTTTGTTACCTTACAAAGAGTATTTTTTAAAACTGATAAAATCTGCGCAGATACACGTGTTCATTCAGCAAACGTAAAAAGAATATCAAACATTATTACATTATTTTCTATACTTTTTTTTTATTAGTAAATATATTTTCAAATTGAAATGCGTTTATATTTTCATTATTTTTATTTTAATATTTGAATACGGAATATAAAAAAATAGTCTAAGAAGTCTAATACTGAATAGTGTTTGAACATTCGCTTCGTATCTAGTGTATGTGGATGTGCGGATAATTTATCAAATGTTCATTGAAAACAATGAATTGAATTACGTAAAAATGCAAATAATAAAATAAGAACATTCGGATATGCGTCAAATGACCACTTGACCCGATTTGTCTATTACGACTATTGTATTAGGAACATCCTGCGGCATAAAGAACACGGATGCATACGAACAAATCGGTCATTCATCCACAACTCAATTGTCTTAATCGCAATTGCTTGTAATTTACAACTTCATTCCTTCATAAATAAACTTCACAAGGAGTTAATTGCGCCCCTATTAGGATAAAGCGCCGATGATGCCGCACTTTTTGAAAATAAGGATACATTTTAAGAAAAAATTCGATGAATATAGCTAGTTTATTGTTTTATGTTACTCCACAATCTCGACTTTACTTTACCCTATAAAGTCCGCCCAGCAACAACAATCGCGATGAAATAATGAACCAATTAGGACTTACAATTCAACAATTTTCGAATAATTGAACAGTTGTTATTTAATTCTTACGATTAAAAAGCTAATGTAATGATTATTAAATATACTTTTAAAACATAAATTAAGCCGATGAAAATTATAACCCTATATTTATTCTTAGAAAATCGCAGTGATGTTGGTACTCGAATGGACGATAAATATTCTCTCGTGTTACGCCGCTAATTGACATACTTCATGCCTGTCGCCACAAATTACTTCAGGGTAGTTGATTCAATTTGGATGGGGGTAAAATACATTTATTGAAACTTATGAATGCTTATTCATACATATCTGATAAAAGTAGAAAACAAAACATAACTAGACATTGGTTATTGAAAAAGAAAATCTGAATAAAATAGATTGAAAATGTATTTAATTAACAGTGCCCAGTACACATTTTAATAACACAACGTTTTTAATAATATTGTGAAACGACAATTCATTGTTGGACGTGTAAATTCAACTGAAAGGAACAATGCATTGGAGGTTATAATCATAGAATGTCACGTCATGGTAGATACATGAGTACAAATAATCTAAATGATTGTTGCTACCTTCTACGTGTAACATTTATACTTTGATTTTTTGTATTAAATATCGAATTAATTATTTCACAATACGAGTCAATATTTCGTAAAAGTAAGGGAAGCCTAAGTACTTTCAAAACAAACTAATTAAAACTTATTTAAAAAGTATGACAGCGCTTTACGAATCCATCTCATTCAATTGTTTGTTTTCTTCATTCATTCATAGGCTTCGTTTGTACAAATGAAAACTTCAATGGATACTTACGTAAAAACGATTTAGATCTTGTATTAATTAGATATTACTTGAGTATAAAATGTCAGTGAAGCCAACTGCTTTAGAATATCATTTCAAAAAGTAAATTGCTTTCTGCACTATAGCGTGGGTGTTCAAAGATTCAACTCGTACGTAATAAATTATTATTATTGGCCTCGAGTATCCCATAGCGTGACTTCATTTATTTATCGTAATGCCATTTTGATTCGATCGTGTTTAAAACCTTTATTATATTGAGTTTATGTGGCATCTAAATGAAGAAAGGATTGAAAGGCAGCTCTTTTTTATATTACTTGAATAGAAACCAATCGCTTTGTTCTCGTTTGGTAACTAAAATAAGATAGATACGAAGGGCTCGTAGAATATCTGACAAGCCGCGTAGGTGTTTCTGTGCACCTCTGAACCCTCCCTTAATTCGAGACGACAGTGTGGGGGCGGCGGGACGATATTTAAAATGCACGTGTCAACTCTAATAAAAACAAATTCTCCCGTGATAATATTGTATGTTCAGAAAATAAAGCAAATAAATTCTCTCATGAACGTGGGCGTTCGCGAACCTTGAACTTGATATTACAAGTTTTATTCATAAAAAGTTTATTTCTTCCCCGAGGAATGAAGATATGATATTGAGTTTAAAAGTTAGAGATTGTTATTAATATTTTTTCTGTAATTACAAAGCTCAATGGCAATTTAACTTTAATATTAAAAATATTTAGAATATAATTTAATACAAAATAATTTAAAATATCCTTAACAAAAGAGACTGAACTACTTATTGATTTATACACGTGGTCCGTAATTTTATCAAATTAAATAAATAAACAAAAGTTTTGTAATAAAAAGTATAACAAAACATACGCGCGCCTATCCATGTTTATTTCTTGACGTTGTTACGTATTAATACGTAGTATCGAAATATGCAACATTAGGTACTTGTTAATATGAGATAAGTGTATATTATGTATATGGATGATTGTTATCTAGATAGCCTTGAATCTGTTGTACAACGCGGAATATTAAACTCAATAAGGTGTACAGATTTTGAAAGGCGATAAGAAAATACACCAAATGAAACAATTTATATCGTTCCTCAATTTGAAGTGAAGGCAGCGTGTCGCGCCGCGTCTTAGAGTGTAATTAAAATCATTTTTCTACGCTATTTTTCTTGTAACTTTAATTAATTCGTCATAAACATTAGGAAAACAATTATTGTGTAATGAAATAAATTATAACGAGATGTAGTAACATAGGTATATTTTATTATGCCTATAATTATTATAGGAAAGCATTATCCCTCTGAAGACGAACGAAAAATTGTTAATTAGGTAGTAAATTGAAGTGGAATTTGATTTTATGATATTAGACGAGAAATCTAGCTACTTTACTTTACTTTCAAGTATACTCGGCTTTTACTTAGACTATTGATAAAAAAAAAGTAATATCATTGTATAAATTATTAGGAATGTCGTTGTAATATAATTAATAATTACGAAAATATTATAATTTATGTGAGCCAATATAAACCATCGTTTTACAATATAACAATAAGTGTTAAATTTGAATGAGAACAAAAGTTCACAGAAAGAACACATATTTTTTCACATTTTTTAGTACACGTGTATTATTCTTAAAACGGTTAATTGCGATTTTAATTTATATACGGAAGGATCGTCTTATATGACAATCGGCAATTACGCTAGGCTGAGTTGAATAAACATACAAAATCCGGGTATTATTTGCAAATGCGGCTAAAATTTCTCTTGTCGTTGAACATTTGTGTTTTATACAACAGACGTTGTGTACGCCCCATATCGCGCAAACATATCGAGTAACGTGATAGATACCTACTGATATCTATCATCCTTATCGGGCGTAACCGAGGTTTCTTTATTTCTCGTGTAGACGGGTTTGTTCAACAAAAAGATGCTTATATGCGACAGTTGCATTACCCGGGGTAGTTTAAATGTAGTACACGTAGACACCGGCAATGTATCCATAAATGATAAAAAAATATGTTAATAATAACAAAATTTAAAATAATATATTAATAATCTTTATTTGTTTTGTTCACAGGTCGCAATCAAAATAATTAATAAAACAAGATTGGATAATGATAACTTAAATAAAACGTTTCGGGAAATATCAATATTGAAGAGGCTCAAGCATCCACACATAGTGCGTCTGTACCAGGTGATGGATACTCCGTCCAGAATATATCTGGTTACAGAACATGCAAAAAAAGGAGAAATTTTCGGTAAGTTATTGTTTTTAATACAATTAAAGTGAATATATACATATGTATGATATGAGATGAACGGTTTTGTTATGAGTAGCAGATACATGTTTCCTTATTGTTGTAAGTAAGATAATGTGTTCTCTAAAGATGACTAATGTTTACGACATTATTTTAACTGTCTACAATATTCCGATTCCACATGTTTGTTGTCATGAGCAAATTTTTAATTTCTTGTTGGGCCTCTCGATATTCTCCACTACGCAATATTTAATTATATGATTGTCATATTTAAAACTGTAGGTAATTATAATTGTTAGTGTTTTATATTATATACAATTAGACATTGTTATAAGAATGTAGAATTGTTTAGAATTGTCATTTTGTTACTGATTAGGTATGTATAATATTTAATTTATGTAAATTAAATTAAATATTGTTTCGGAGCCATCAATAATGTATTATGTAGGTGAATGGTTTTGTTTTATACAGTATCTGGATTATTTAGCACCTATAATTAATTTAGACAATTTTGATTTGAATTCTTGTCTCCTAATGAACGGTGTACGATCACTCCAGACACTGCGAAAACAAAGTTATTTCTGTAATGTTAATAAAATTTAAGCCACGCTAGCTGCATTCGTGAAAATTGCATCTCAAAATATGTTATTTTAAGCCTTCACCAGCTTTCGCGTTGAAAGTGCAGACGCGATTTGCATATTTGGCCGCGAATATAAATAAATATGTGAAAATGTATTCATAATAAAGATCTGGATATAACGCCAGTTTGTCTTTACAATGTGTGCATTGTTTTATGTTTTGAAAAAATACACAACTAATCGCTACCTACCTTCACTCACTCACTATCTTTGATGAAAATAACATATTGACAATAAATTAAAATATACGAATTTATTACTAATAATGTTGTTTTTTTTATTGGAGAAATTTATCATCTAAACGTTTTTCTTTTGTTATATAGTATATTCAACTTTTTTTAACTTTTTAACAACATCCCAAGCTTTTGCGTTTTTTATATAAGTATAGTAACATATTTTTGATTCGTAATTTGATAAATTTCTTCTCAACTCCACTTCGAGTAGAATTTATTAAAGTAATGCTAGTTTTTGAGGTGGTAGTGATGTATAATGTTTTTACTTATTCTACTAATACGTAACAACATGAAAGTGAATTACAATTAAATTCTTTAAACGCATAACAATTAATTGCTACGCTGTGTTCAATACTCATTTTACAAAATGCGCCATCACAAAAATTTGCGTTACATTTTGATAGCTCCTTATAAAATATTAATGAAACCAGATTGCCTACCGAAGAGTTCAGTGCATGAAAAGCGCCCGACGTCTAATTGACTATTTAATATATATATTATAATCAGTATCGCTTTACTCTTTCGAAGTGACAATTATTTTAAGTAATAACTCTCACTTCCACAGTGTAAAGCAATACTAATTAACTAACTAACTAACGTTTATTAAAAATAACAACATAATCATAGGTTGTTTTTAGATTTTAAGATTTATGTTTTTTACATTCACACTTGAGAGTATATTGACGAAAATAATAATAGTAGATAAAAATTTTAACATATATGTGTAGGTATTCGGGCTTACAAATGTGCCTTAAAAGGGTTGTAAATTACGTTTAGGTCTTGACTGACAGGTATCGCGGAACGTAATTTGCGCTTCCGTCGATCCTTTGTAAGCCACTAACTATTACATATACATATATACACATATACCTCCTGAGTTATCAATTAATAATGTTACCAGAATAGATGATTAAATTTATTATTTGATCAATTTTTGTTTTTCTGATCAATTCGATCAATTAATGCTACACTATTTCTCTCGATGGTGTAAGTGGAGGCGAGAGCTCGCCTCCCTATCACGTGAATCAAGAGTGCCCACTCGAAACTCTTTTGAAATATGAAATTGCTTTTGGTAGCATTTTTCGTTTTATTGAGGTGTACTTTACGAAGCTTTTTCTCTGACTATATTTCATTAAAGCTCAGTGCTCATAACACGTATCGCCACAATGGGACTTACTCATATTATTAAAAATCTTTCATCTATTTAGGAATATTCGTAAATTTTATCAACAAGCTAACGCCCACCTTTGTATAGTTGACGTGGTTTAATATGAAAGTACTTTAATTTATGAGAAATCGCTTCTACCTAAGGGACATCCGATGTTAATTAAACAACTCCACTGATTGTAATTGCATCTGCCGTTTCACTGAGTAAGATTTAAACGAATTAATTCGATTGATAAATTTAATTATCGAGTATTTGTGCTTACGGTCAATTCGCGTTAAAAATTCAGCGGATTCTCATGTGAAGTAAAGTTCAATGATTTGCCTTTATATGTTTTCGATTACATATATTTCTTTTTCCCAACAGTCATCTCTCCTGTCATTTTTGTTTGTTAATGTGTGAAGAGTTGCTTTATTGTTATTGTTAATATTCTAAAATATATATCAATATAACCATATTTGTTATAATAATTAGGTTAAGTTGATCATACGTTTCTTAAAATAAAATTCTCTTTAATTTTTGACTACGCTTATTAATTTTATCAAAGAAGATATTTAAGGTTTAAAGCCAATGGTAAACACGATTTGTGCTCCACACTTAACCAAAATAAATATTCCTGTTTGAATTTCGTTTTATTTAAATTGGCAGTTTAAAGTTAAAATCACATTATGGTTGACGAGCGGCGGTTGACATGTGGAATAATTAGGGTTGCCCCTTATTTCAAAACATATTTTTGTATTCAGTGGTAATATCTCGATTATAGTATTTAAATAAAGGAGTCTAAATCGTTTAATTCACCGTGCGTAAGCCAAAATTAAGTGAAGGTATACAAAATTTATATTGTGACATTGTGGTGACAACCCTGTCAAACCTCGCCCAGCGGTAAAGCGCACGTATCCTAATGCATTTTGTGGTAAAAGCTTACCAGGCTAGAATCTAATATTATTCCAATTAATACCACAAATTTGTAGTTAAATGTGTTTTAAACCGCAACTCGGGTTTGCTTTTCATTCCAAATAAGGTGATATTATTTACTAAGCTATTAATTTTATTTCAATTTGTGAAATGTTTTTAAAGATAATTTTCATTGTAATTCTATTCGGGCTCTCTTTGTCACTAATCAATAGATTTTATTATATAGATTATTTTTGTTAGATATTAATTTTCATTATGAGTATAAATTCTATTGTCTAGTCTAGACGCTGTCAACGATGAGTTACATTCATCTGTTTATTAGAATTGACATTCTGAAAGAAAACGTTATTGTAATATACTATATCATATTATAATTATTTACGTTAAAACGGTTGCTAATGGAATATTTTTTTAAAGTTTTTTTTTAATTTCAGTATAAATGCATAGTATGATTTAAACATTTTTACACTTTGACCTCAATAATATTATTAAAATTGACATATTCTTGAAAACTCTCGATATTATTGAAAAATGAACGTGCTCTCGAATGAGGGCAGATTAGTGAAATACCACCGAAGGCAAGAGTCAGGTAACTAACGCGATATAAATATTTTCAAATGACATTTAGATATTTAAAGTCTCTGTTACGTAGCTAATTTTACATTTTAAAACAATACCTCCTGTGGTCATTTCAAAGGTAATTGAATGTGACAGTTCCTCTTATAGCAAACAGCTGAAAGATTATTTAGAATAATTCAATATTTTAAACTAATAATGCATTTCAGAATAAACTTATATTGAAAAATTGTGTTCGATTTAAATATTATTCAGGAAAAAGCACCTGCTTTATTCCGTATTTTTTTATTACTGATATAATATTCGCTGGTAACACAGTATGCGTAACTAACGGCTAACTTTATGACATAAGTGGGATTATATTTTTTTTAATATGCCGACTACATCTGCCACTGCATCACGTATAATATTTATTTAGATCCGACAACAGACACAATCTTTAACAAAATCATATAATAACAGGAACAGTCGTAATCAAGCTGAAGTTCAATTCTGGCTAATTTCGTGTTAATTGTGCAAATAAATGACGTCGTTGATAATGGTCGCATTTATAAAAAATATTTATCTGGTCTCGTGTTCTAGAGAAACTGCAACTGATTTATTTATCCGTGATAATGGCAAGGCCGCAGATTCCCCGTAATGGATATTCTTGCCGAGGTTAATCACTGTTTTTGTTATCGCTCTAATTTGAAAGACCAGCAAGTTAATATTTATAAACAGAACGCCATTGTTTACAAACATACTCGTGTTTGTAATACAGTACAACTTTTTTTGTTAATGTTATGACGACTACTATTATTCATTACTTGTTATAACAAATGAATCGCTTGTTTTTAATACAATAACACAATACAATTAGCTGTTATTCTTAATAGTATCAAAGGACTTGGAGCTTTTTTTATCTTTATTTATGTAAATTTTATAATTGTGTTTATTTTTGGAAGTAGTAATGACATCTCGGTTATTTATATATAGAACAAAAATCTTAATTAACAGACTTAATTTATATTATTTGTTAAAAATTTATGTAAAATAAGTAAATATTACTAAAAGCTTTTACTTAAAACTTACAGAAATAACACAATTAATGGCAAATCCATTTGTATTAAGTTTTGTAAATTTAAACCTAGTAAAATTCATTGTATTTTTACAATATCCAATGAATTAAAGTTGATAAGGCTTAACGTGGAACGTAAGTACTGGAATGTAAGTCGTAAACCTTTTATGTCTTCAATTAAAAAATAATGCAACATTGTAAAAATAATGACGAGCGTGGGAACGATAAGGTGTTTAAAATTAAGAAAAAATTTACTTAATCTTTTTATTATATTATGTCACTTACTACAAAAAAATAATAAATAAATAAAGTTACATTTATAAAATTCGATCAATGGCGAGACAATTGTTATTTTACACATTGTAATAATTATTATACAGCAGCGTTCACAGTAAAATTTAAATAATTTCTTTATTGAATTTGTTACACTAAAGCTCCAATACGTGTCGGGATTTTAAATAAAGAGAAATAAGCGAATCTCAATTGATGAATGCGTAATAAATCTTGTTTTTCTTGGAACCAATAATGTATCATTAGCTTGAAAGATTTTCCTTGCTTTTTCCTATGAAATTCAAAATAATGATATTGTATTGAATTATTATTTGATAAAGTACTTGACAAAGAAAATTCATTTATTTCAAATGTCAGATCATTTGAAATAAATGAATTTTCATTCGTAATATTTGCCTACCACGTTTACACGAGAACATTACAACTTTTCTATTACAAATTGCCAGAATGAAGCTTATTATTGTGATGATGTTTAGTAGTAGATTTGCTGAGTTGTAGGTAATTAGGCCAACAATGCAAGGTGCCTAATCAACATTCCTGACACTGCTCTACATTATTCAAGGATTAATTATCGTTGATACTAGCTTTTGTGTGTAAATGCATGTAAGATAAGTCTACAACCGCTTGTAAACATACTCTTAAAATCATAACATAATTTAAATTTACTCAAATACTATACGACTACTAGTTCTTGTTACTGTGTGTTCAATTGTAATCTGGAGATAACAATGTTTATTGTATAATTAGTAATACTGATTGTATAATATTATATACTTTTTTAAAATAACATTATATATAATTTTGTTCAAATAAACAGTAATTATCGTAGTACACGAAACATGTGGAGTGGGTATTTGCTGATAATAAGCTATAAAACTGTCGTAGCTGCGTAACGTAACGTAGTGCTATAGCAATAATCGTAGCATGCTACGATCTATGATAACGACACGAACGTTACGTTCTTAGTCTTAACATATATGAATATCACATAATAAAATTTTATTTATAAGTTGTTTTTATTATTAAACGGATGTATATTTAATGAGCTTGATTATGAGAGAACTTCTTAACTCTAGTTTGTTGCATCCTTGAGTTTTACGTAAACAAATATTAACTTAACATAATGTCGAGGACAGTGAAAAGAAATGGGCGTTCGTGTGTTGCATTATTAATTTGAATGGCCTTAGGGCGGAATAAATATATTAACCGTACCTTTTTAATGTTTAATGTTTTGTTGTTATTTTTTTATTTAAACACGTTAAATCGATTATAAAATATGCGGTAACAATACAAATAAAATAAAATCGGATACTACTATGTATCAAAGTTATATATTTCTTTAGGCATACAAAAAAAACATTCGCTTGATTTAACATAGAAATGAAGCAATTTCACACAATAGCCCTGGACTTGTTTTATAAACAACCGACTTCTTGTTTGAATAGTGAACGCTTCCGTGCATGAGCTTTCAAAGCAAACTGTAGCTACATTATTTCTATACATACCTATACGTTCAATACAAATATGTACACATTGTTGTCGGAGCTTTACTCACAGCGATGTAAACATCAGCAATTACCACAAGTATCTAACGGTTTATAGAAGGACGAATCGTCTATTTTGTGATTAAGGCAATTGCTCCTATTAATTTCTACAAATAAATATAATAAGGGAATGTTTTGATGATACGATTGCGTAATGTAATGTATATATAGCTCAATAAAATTTTGGATGATTGCTTAGAAGTTGCTGAAAATGTGTTCGCGGTAGATATGATCTCTTCCTGTTTACTGAACCCATAATAAGGAAAAATTATGAAAGAACCTTTGATTTTTTTAGATTCATGAAAGCTTATCAAATCGTTGATTTTTTCATTTAATTTATTAATTTAAAGTCATACTAAAAACAAAAAAAAAAGTATAATTGGGTACATACGAGAAGTCAATGGATTTCGTGTTATAAAGATTGATCGCCTATTTCTGTACTTTAACAAATGTATTTGAAGTGACATACGGTTTGAAAATAAAGCTATTATCGGTCAAAATATATAGAGGTTTATAAGACCAGAGATTTACCACGTGATATATTTTATTAATCTAACTTCGGTTCAACCCACGCATCCAGGTTCGCTATCGCGCAGTGTACTATATGTATATACCAACCTACCCGTAGTTTTGCGGTCGGGGAGAGTTACCGTGTAGGCGGTTTCTATTGTGGACGTAATTCGATTGATTGTATTTCATGCATCTCGTTAAGGCTATTAGGCTTTTGTTTCACATTGTCATCTGTATGGATTAATACATCACGCGTATTCTCTCACAGAGTATCAAACTTTATACAAAAATAACACTGTAAAAATATGAGTAACTGTAAACCGAACTAAGGTAGCGATTGTGTATGATTAAACACGCGCGTTAAGAACATAACTCAATTAATGCATTGTTGTTACTATATTATGTCCGCATGATGTAAATATGCGTTATGTTATGTAAATATACTTATCATAATAGGTATTTTTTTGTTTTGTTTAAAAAAGGTACATATACGATTGAAAACTTTCTTGTTAATAAAGGACCTTGTCCTGAATTCCTTCAATGTTGAACTTTATTTTCCTTTTCAATTATTTATTGAGACTAAACTATGAGGGAAACCCAAAGCGAGTTTTCAGCTTTTTTATCACTAGGGATTATTTTATTTTAAACAGACTTTATTTTAAAAACAAATAAGTATATGTTGTTTTGTAACCTATTCAATATACGAATTATGGAATTATCTGCTCTGCGGGTACACATGTATTAAATTGTTCATGCAATGTTAAAATGTTCTAAAACAAAACCATAAAACTCGTTCGAAACATCACTCATGCGGCGAATAATTTATTACAATAAAATTTTATTTATAAATTGCTTTTATATTAGCTAAGTTTACTATTGGAATCGAGAAACTTGTAAATCATAAGGTTGTAATTATTTGTCTCAAGTTCTTAAACTTCAAAAGTGTTTTCTCGAGAAGTTAACTTACAATCATGAATAGATCGAGAACTTACAATTATACCTGCATTGTCTGTAAAGTTATTGTCTAACTAAGTTTAGCCCACGTTAAATATATCAATATAGTCGTAAATATCATTTTAGATTTTGTTTTTATTGAAATAGATTCAAGATATAGTTCTCTTTAAATGTAAAACTTTCAAATGTTTTTTTTTCTTATTTTTTTATAAGCGCAACTTTGTATATATCGTTTCATTTAACGCGATGAATACCTATCTATTCGATTATTCTTATCCGGGAAGTAATCTTTCCGGCGATATATCATATATTTTTCAATAAAAGAGATATAATGTTATTATAGTCAGTCTTTTGTTTAACATTCCATTTATGAAATGAAATATGGATGGGGTGCATAAGACGTTATTGAAGGATAAAAGACAAATTTATTGTAATAATATCTCTACTAACCCTGACCCTATTAACATACTAACAGACCTTGTACGGATCGACTATTTATTATTTAACACATCACTGGGTAATTATTCATATTTAGATGTGATATTTTTAATCCCCCTAATAAGATATTTGAAATTGTGTGGTAGGAAATTGGTTTAATATGAGGTATGTTGGAAAAAAGTCGCTGGCTATAGGCTCTACCTACCCTTGTAGGAGAATGGGCGTGAACTAAATAAATTGTATATGATATATGCGTGTATACAGATCGGCGATTTTAATTTAATACACTCGTCTAATTACATAATTACATATTCAATCTATACGTCTGTTGGTATCAAATAGAACATTACAAACAATAATAATTATACCCGACATTTATGACTTTGCAAAAATATTAAAGAGTTTTAATAAAAAAAGTTTAAAACCGCATAATTTGCATGAGGCAGCGACTGATCGTGAAAGTTACGCTGAGTTCGCTCGCGGAGTTTGTTTACAAAATAGTGGCGTTCATTCAGTAGTTACGGCACCAGTCAGCTGATGCAAGCCATGTGCTCGCCGATGCAATTTTAATGCACATGGCTCCATCTGTTAGCAACTGAGAGAACTAAACTTACGCTACTCACTGAAACGTTCTGAAACATCATCGTGCATTTTTTCTACTAGATAGATAGATACTGATACGTTTCCGCACATGCGTAAAATGATTCCTGTTACAAACTACGTACGTCATTCAATTTAATTATCATGCCCATTCAAAAGGAAGACTCGTGACGTACACTTAGGTGTAGTGGCATTAATGAATGTTTCAATTATCCGCGAATCTGTTGACATTGTGAAAATACTATGATAACGAGTATTTCATTATCTCTGTCCTATGTTTTTTCTTATCTATTCAAGATATAGTAAAACAAATTTGATTTACTTAATGTTTTATACATATTACGATTTATTATGTTTATGTATATAAAAATATTTGTGTCAAATTTACTAAGTTAAACACACATGTTTAAATACCTACTTAAATTAATGAATTAATAACATATATTAATTTCATGACGTGATTTATGCAAAGTTTTTGTACCTTGTTAATTTGTTCATTAAAAGTTCGTTACAAGTTCTTAACTTCGGTTTGTATAAACTTTGTAACGGGTAGAAAATACACACATTTGAGTAAAATGTGCCGTATGTACTTGACTAATAGAGATAATATTCGCAAACCGCGCCGAACATCGCTCTTTAAATATATTTTTTCTATTTCATTTTACAAGCGTTCTGAATTAATTTAATGAAAAATTCATAAAATGTTATGATAAAAAAGTATATACATACATTGTAGTGTAAAATGGGCAAATGACGACACAAAATTTTGTTTTAATAATTTCATTTGTCGTCTTAGCCACTGCACCACAGAGAGGGTCTACGTCAATTGTGTAGTGCCTTAGTAGTAGCATGCATTTTCAAACACAAGAAGCTGTTTGCTTGCATGTTAACGAGTTGAAAGCTGAATAGAATATAAACGAGGTCGCAAAAAACGTGCTTTGGTGCCAGATTTTGTATCGATTTGTTCTATATATTTTTACGTTTTTGCAATTTAAAATGACAAATGTGTGCGGGAGCGTCTTCATATCTATTCAGTCCATTCACTATTCAGTATTCGTAAATATGTGTACATTATTCTAAGGGACAAATTACGGCTGTTGTATAAGAGAAAAATTTACACGAATATGTAAATAAGAGTTTTCGTCGGGAATATGTTCGTGTTTTTGTTTGCTATCGAGATGCTATAACTTTGCTTGCACATTGACGGGTTTGCTCTTGATAAACTTTGTTAATTAGGTATTTTACTTAACAACTTTAAATATTTAATTTACAAATGAGTTTAACTATATTTATAGTTTACTGAGGATGAGTATTAGTGATATTGTTAAAAGGAGACGTGTGTGTGTGTGTGTGTAAGTCTGTGAGTGTGTGCGTGCGTGTGTGTATGTGTGTGTGATATAACTATTTACAATCTAATTTGATTGTTATAAGAAATTAATATATACTCGGTATTATCGATTATAAGCAACTTGAATTAATTAATAAAACAATACTGAACTATAACTACAAAAGCAATCGAATAAGGGGCGAAGTGGGTGGTCCTAATCTACAGTAATAATATTTTACTTAGTGACTGTTTGTATGCACACTATAACGATAATTCAAACATTTTATACATGATTATACATATGACCTACCATAACATAAAATAACTCTACGATATGAAATGATTTGAAAGGCGCATTGTTATGAACGTATAGTTGTGATGCCAATATGTCTGGCTAGAAATATTACCGACATACAAATTAGCGGTAATTTGGAGTAATTTGTTGATATAAATCCATAGAGGATAATGACGTTTATATTGGATTATATTATGCTATTATCAAATTATAAGTTACTGAAACTATTAATAAACTCATAGACTACTACAAATTCTCTACTTGTTTACGACTTCTCAACTTCTTAACGATTGTTTGAATCTTGAAAGGAAATTAAATATCATTCATGTCATATCATTTTTTATAAAGAAATAATACACAAATACGAATAGTCGAATACATTGTCGTAGAATTTGGTGGTTCGCTCGAATGTGTTACGTATTTTAATTACATAAATTGTAAATTAGTATTTAGTTAAATATAGTATTAATTGTAGCAATTAAAAGAAGCCGAGTCAAGTTGAATGAAGAAACTTATCAAAAATCTTAGATTTAAAATATTTTCTTTTAGCGTAGGATTAGGTGCAATTTACAAAGTTCGTCTATTATTACTTGCAGACCACTTAGTCTCTCGGGGACGTATGGCGGAGGATGAAGCCGCTCGATTATTTGTGCAAATGTTAGCGGCCGTTGGTTATTGTCACTCCAACGGCATAGTGCACAGAGACTTAAAAGCCGAAAACTTATTGCTGGATGAAAACATGAATATTAAGGTAAGATATAAAAGACAGTATTAATAATTTAGTCATTCAATTATATCGTAAGTGGAACGAATAATATCAAAGGAATTATGAATAATTCGAGCTTTAATCTTCGATAATTTAAAGTAACCCGTCTATTAAACTAATGTCAGCACGCAACCTTTTAATATTTAAATTTTTTCCAAATAAAACCTATAAAGAAAAGTACTTTGCACTTTATAAATTGCAATATACGAAATTTAATTTTAGTCATCTTTGTTCGACTGTTCGACGTTTTTAATCTTGAACCGTAATTAAGATAAAGCATTTTACGCTCATTTTCACCAACGGAGCCTAAACAATCTTATAAACACTTAAAAGCAAACCACATGCAATATATTATTAACCTTGGTGAAAACTAAAATCCATTTTTTGTTGGTGGATTGTTTGTGGTGCTAACGGGCGTTAATGAAGTACGTTACAAGAGATCTAATCTTCAGAAACCTTCATATTCCTTTAACTTTCGTAATAAACACGTGAGGAAACAGTTTTTCCTATCCTATTTTTGTCGGTAGAGACAGTAACGTCGAAAATGATTGTTTTTGTGTCAATTCCAAATGGATATCACTATTATTTTCTATTTCTTTCCTGTAAATAATGTGTGACAGCCCAAGAAATTTCTTGGAATTATTAAATCAAACGCCTTATTGCGATTGTTATTTAGTTTGACTGAAATTTTATTTATGTGGGAATTGAGTATGTTGATTTGAAAAGTTAATTACTTAAAGGGTTTTTAATTAAAATAGGATAAGTACTAAAAATAACATGATACCCTTTATCATAAGTATTGTAAACATCATACTGCGAAAGAACATAAGTGCTCTTCATGACTTTTACCAAAGTGATAGTACTCTTAAATTAATTAAGATTTTATACAACCCACACTAGACCGATCTAATACCACTTATTAATAATAAATAAATAATACATTAGAAAACTAATAATTACATGAATCTGGACGGAACTAGACTAACTGTAAAGCTCCTGTAACGTCGGATTCATCATTTTCGTGAATAACCCAAACTAACACTACTAGAAAAGCAACGTTTCGTTTTAATAAGCACTTTGCGAGTTTATAAAAAACACAGAAAGAAAAACGCAAACGACTTCAAATTATAATTCTTCTACTATGCGTGACAATTTGTCTCGAAACTACACTGCATAATAGATGTGGGTAAAGGTCACCAAATTTACAATAATGATAACATTTCAGTTGGCAGATTTTGGGTTCAGCAACGAGTTCACGGCCGGCTCCCCCCTCTCTACTTGGTGTGGCAGTCCGCCGTATGCTGCCCCAGAATTGTTCGAGGGACGTAAATATGACGGACCAAAAGCGGATATATGGGTAAGTTATTAGATTATAATTAATTTATAGAAATAGTATAGATGGTATAAATTATTGAAACTATAATTTTAATAGGCTTTATTATTGAATTGAATGAGATTTCGTTGCGTTTATTGAACATATATCTTAGTTTATGCTCTATTGGATTATATTATATAGTATACAATGAAAGTTATTAATAACTACAGACTAAACGAACGACCCTGGCCGAAAGTTGAAAGCCCTAAGAGTCGTCTTTAGACTGTTTTATACTTTAATATAATAACACAGTGGGTGTAAGCAATCAATTAATGCAATATATGGTATCAATGACAAATAATAACAACTTATATTGAATTTACACTCAATGTTTAATATAAAAGATAAACAAATGAAATAAATATATTTGTTTATTGAAGAGTCTTGTTTTTTTATATAAGTTGATCATAGCACGTTCTCAA
Source organism: Tineola bisselliella (assembly GCA_028551675.1). Lineage (NCBI taxonomy): Eukaryota > Metazoa > Arthropoda > Insecta > Lepidoptera > Tineidae > Tineola > Tineola bisselliella. Next base: position 455,955 of record JAPWLS010001795.1, read on the forward strand.
TGGGCTCTTGTATCTCGTGAAGGCATGATTGTTTTAACAAAATTGAGCTTCATTGATGTTATCATATATGAATATGAGAGTATCTCCAAATAGCTAAATAAACAATAATATATTTATGATATTAATGTTTTAATGATGTGTTTATTGAATACGTAATTTTTATCATATTTAAAAAATAACATTGACCGTTTTAATGTATTACGTTATCATGTGTTTTCCAATCAAATGTAAACTATGTTAATCTCATGAAAGTAAAAAAGCATGGTTTAAATAACCTTGTGAAACATGCAATGTTATCGTCATTGGCATTAACCGCAATTAAACGTGCTCGAGGATAGAAGGTAGGACCTTCAAACGTTCAAGTTTATTTATCAGTCCGCAGATATAATAATATACCATTATAAGTAATTGCTTCGATTGATTTGTACGTCTGAGAAAATGGCCATAACATTAATTGCAGTTTAAAGCTACTTGAATTTCAACACACGTCTCTTTACTTACAGTCATTGGGGGTCGTACTATACGTGCTCGTTTGTGGTGCTCTCCCTTTTGACGGTAACACGTTACACATACTACGAAACGCAGTAGTACAGGGAAAGTTCAGAATACCATACTTCATGTCACAAGGTACGTGTTCGCATTCAATTAGTTGCGTAAAAGGTGAACAACGGTTTCAAATTAATTGTTAATTTCAGATTGTGAACATCTCATCCGTCACATGCTAGTCGTATCTCCTGAGAGACGGCTGTCGCTTCGTGGTGTCGCAAAGCACAGATGGGTGACCTCGCACACGGATCCCGGTGGCGGTAAATTCGGTTCGTGTCTTTAAATATTCTAAATGATTAATTAACGTAAATATTTCAGTACATGAATACAAAATGTGCAAGCACTTTCTAAATACAATTTTCTACAGTGTTGTAAGGTCGGTATTAACCTTTGACCTTTCGAATAGCAAATTATGTTCGTACTACACATGATACGAGCTATAATTATACTTACGTGCAAACTTTGCAATAAAAAGTGCACGAGAAAATCATACTGCAGTGAAAATAACTTACTAGAAGGTATTAAAAGATTATGGTGGATATGCAAGCGTTTTATTCTTGAATCCGGTACAATTACGATTCAATTACAATCATATATGTGTTAAGGAAAAATGTTACATATAGTCAGTTACGATTATAATGTGTTGCTTTAAATGAAATGTCGCGTGACAACGGCCTATTAAACATCTTATTGGCAATGATGCTTGATATACGCGAACTCGACTTAACTAATTCAAAAAACTTTATGCCGCACCATCGTGTTTATTTTGATGACATCTTGATTGTAACGGTACTGATTATTAGTCAAATCATAGTTTTGGAATACCGCCTGCACATTCTAAGCAATTACACGATCATTATACGAAAGGATACAATTTTCTAGCAATTAGTAAGAGAAGTATTGTGAAGCTTTCAATTTTCTGCAAGTTTTAATTTAAAAAGAGTAAAATTGCTCAAATAAAATCGAGTCTTGTAAAAAATAACGATTTAAAACTAGTTTATATAAACGTATTTGAAGTTTGAAACTCTGACATCCGATGTTGGTAGTTTAATCCTTGTTGCCGCCCGTATAGTAAAACTTCGAATAACTTAACGCGCTCGTATCAAGTTTAAACTGTTGGGAAGTTTCTTAACATTTTGCTTTACTTACATATCTACTGTACTTTTGGATACTTCACTCTAAACAAATAAATACTTTTTTAATATTTCAAATTAATATAATGATATTCAAGCTTTAAAGCAACGAGTGATTCAGTCAAGTAACATGGCTTCAATGAAAATTTTGATTCAATAGAATTTTAGAAGCACAATCTAATATTTTAAACAATTTGCCCGAACTTACGAGAGTTTACGAATACACAATAATAACACTAAAGAAAAGCTTAATGGAGTGAGTAAAAGTGGGAACCTACTGTTTTTAGATGGCAGTTAAACCCATTTATTTATTTCATTTGGTTTTTTTTTTCAGAACTTTGGAAAGGTGATTGCAGTTGTCACGCGAATGAACCACCGTTTAATCCCCGCCTACAACAAATTATTAAAGACATAATGCTCGCTATCCCTAGGATGACTGAAGAAAAACTCAATAAGGTAATTTAAATTTAATGTGCCTCCCATTCGTGATTAATGCCTTTTGGTATACGAATAAATGGTTGAATGTACCTGATCCTGAAATATGAATTTGTTATAAATTTAAATTTTCAGGTTATCAAAGAGAATAAATATGATCATTTATCTGCCACATATCATCTGTTACACGATAGATTGGAAGGGTGTTTCCAACACGATATAGGTAAATATTCGTTCATAATCGGGATTGCTTTATATCACTTTAAATTTCTATCATAAACAATTGCCGTCGCTAACGTAATTATTATCATATGAGTAACTTGTTTTTTTTTTAAATTTCAGCCACAATTATTCCCGCAGAAATTGCAGAGTTAACGGAAGCATTTGCTAGTTCAGAAATTATTGGTAAATCTAATTCGCCTGAGCCTATGGATGCTGATGATTCTGATGTTCAAATGTTATCGCCGTCTACTTGCTTCACGTATAAAGAGGACACGCTTGAGAAGGTAATTTTTTCCATTTTGTCGTTGTCAAAGAACCGGTAAAACTATCTGTTCAATTGCCGTTGGATTGTACGTGCCTGGGCATGTATTCATTCACAGTTTACGTTACAGTTTGGCGATGGTTCTACTGCAATGGATGCCGAAGAAGATAAAAATAATAAGTCATGTGGTGAAATACATGCAACAAGGCGTCATACTGTTGGGCCTGGCGATTGTAGGCACACACAAGTATGTGAACAAATTTAGTCTACGTATTAAACTACTACTACTATCACACTTAGTTCAAATTTTATATGACATATTTGATATTTATTTTATAACTTTTATATTTTACAGGCATTAGAGTTGACCACACCTGGCACAGTTACAACACCAGTTTCTAGTCTTAATTCCGCTGCCTCTGCCGATGGGCATAATGCATCATTATATTCACCTAACCATTGCAATGTAAGAAATACACTAATATACATATTTGATGTTTTGTAATTGATTTTAACGTGTAAAATAATTTTAAACATTGTTTTATTTTAGCCTGTGTCAATGTTACCTAATACAAATCTGGCGGCCAAATTACCAGCCGTACAGCATCAACCTCCGAGATACTTTAGTGTTAAAGATCAACATCTGCTCAAACCACCACATGCCATGCAGAATCAAGGTATAATACACTTTATTGCTTTATTATAAAATAAACATATCTCAATGAATGTGTGAAATGTTTTAAATTTTGGATGAGTAAAAGTTCAGTGAATAACTATTAAAATTCGTATTTATATTCCAGCGTCAACATTTGGACGTCGCGCGTCTGATGGAGGCGCACACGTGCCAAGAGGCAGAGAGAAGGCCTGCTGCCATTCTGCGCCGCCGACACACGTACGTTTGTTATATTTTATGAAGCTGAAAGCTATACCTTCTTTATAACCATATTGTGAAAGGCGTATAATTAAAAATAACTTATATATTACTTAGGCATCAGATACTGGGACATCATCTGGCGCTGACGAATGTGAATCACAAGAAGAACAATCATCAGAATCCAATTATAATTCAAATTTGTGCAGGTAAGAGACACTAGAAGACATATCATTAAAACATTAACCTAATTATGTAGACGAAGGGTTAAAGTTAATGATATGACACATACACAGATATATGATGAATCGCGGAAGCAGTAAAAGACACACAATGGCTACTCCAGAGGATGCAGCAAGCGTCGTTACATCTGCTTGCAACAACAGTACCATGGTGAGTAGTGACATACAATACTTTTATTTATATTTAGATACATTTCTACACAACCCAAGACAATAACGTTGTTGTTATCATTTTTCAGGCTAATACGACACCTTCATCTACCTCGAATATGAGAGTGAGGAGAACTGGTCTACTCACAGTCACTGAAAGACCGCCTGGTAAGTAGATATTAACAGAAGCATCTTAAAAGACGCACGAAAGACGATTACTATTTACAAAGAGTCATAGTTTTAATGCTTCTTTTTGCACGGTTGTAACTGTTTAATTAGTAATTATTATTTTAATTTTTTTTTAAACATTATTTAAGTGAGAGCAGTCTTAATATTGGAGGAACAATTTAACATTCCTTATAACAGTTGTCATCAAATATGATGATATAGAACACTTTAAGACTGATTTAGCTTTAAATAACAAATTCAAATTAGACTACTACCATTTTTAACATATTAAAGTATGGTTTCAAATTGTGTTCATAACAATGTGATTACACGATTAATAATAATACAATTTATTATAATCATAATTACAAAATATTGAAAATGGTAGTAAAGGCACGAAATTATTATTTATGTATTTTGTTTTGCTAATTTTTGCTTCTTTTTTAAAAATAGTAATTAGTCCGGAATTAGTAATGGAGGTGGAAGCCAGAATGAACAGGAACTATTTACCACCATCTATACAAAGTGCTCAATTACAACCGCAATCGACATACCATGGATGTCAGGGTACACAAAACTGTTCCCAGGATACTAAAAAGGGATCAATAACCTCTGGGACGCCATATAGTCAAAGTAACACAATCCCAACGAGAGAATGTCAGAAACAACAAAAAATGACCTTGGAAACTATTCCTCAGGGTTCGATAATGGGAACCCAAAATTTATCTAGTCAAAACTCAAATAAAATTTCCCATTACAACTCCACTATGTGTCAAAATATAACTCAAGGTTCTATAATGAGCGGTACCCCAGTGTTAGGACCGCAGAACACTAGCCAGGCTCTCCAACTTGGTTCCATAGTATCTGGTACCCCGATTACAACTATTTCCAACATCAGTACACAGATGTTTGGCTCAATAACCAATGGAACACCAATCAACCAGAACCCTACATATCAAGGATCCATCACGTGTGGAACACCGATAGTATCACAAAACCAATATACAAACCCTCTAGCCGCACAAGGCTGCATTACTATGGGCACACCGATTATGACTCCATTTTGTCAAAATCCATCGACAATCAATTATCAAGGTTTGATTACTTATGGAACCCCATTGGCTGCGCAACAAACTCAGTTTACTACGCCCAATTACTTGGATACAAATATGCCAAGTTTTCAAGGATCTGTAACATCGAGGTCAGCAACAGGAAACTTAAACCAACAGGCATATGGAGGCAGCCAATCCGTACACTCAAGTGGACAGTATAATCAGAGACCACAACGAAAATATTCGTATGTTCATCCACAAAGACTTAAAACGTTGCCGACTGTTCAAGAAATTGGTAATTTTTTTGTTTCATTATGGGTTTCGTTTTGGTGATGGTAAATCAGGTATTTAAATAATTTAGAAATTTTTAAAGCTTTTTATGTGTGTGTGTGTGTGTGTGTTTTATATTTGTGTTTGTAGTTTGCACTTGTGTTTTTCAACTTTAATTTCTATGTATTTTGTTTCCATAGTTTAAGACGCTTTTAGTAATAAATAATATCTGAAAAGCTTTTTTAAGTAATATCTAAATATCGTAAATTCTTTTAAAAAATTAAAAAACAATAATGTAATGGCATTTTAATAAAGATTGTTGCTTCATGTAAAATAAGGACAATATAACAATTTTATATGGAGCATAATTTACATAATGTTTTCAGCTCGTGAGCATGCTGAAAGATATTCGCCAGTTCGTCGCGCATCTGAATGCTCGCCGCCTCGTGTCACACATGACTTAGTGAGCGCGCGATTGGAGTATCAACAATTGCAGGTGACTGACAATACTAAATTTACATTGATTATCCAACGATGAGCAAAGAAAAACACTTTTACTTTTGAAATCGGATATAAACACTATTTTCATATGCATTTATTTATAATGTTATTTACAATATGAAAATGTATTGCAGCGTGGTTTGGAGCGTCGTAGTGGCAATTCAGCATCTGTATCTCCTACATCAATGCCAGGTAGATAATTATGTTTTCGCTTATATTAAATTTATAATCCACAATGAATAAAATATATACTTTTATAACAAACAGTTTTCACATAGTTTGTATATTTTTAGGTTCACCGATTCACTGTCCGTTATTTGCATCATCGGAGCAGCCTTTAGCAGTTGAGCTGAGCAATTTGGAGGCAGAAACTGCTGGCGCTGTATTAAATCTTATACAGTTACTGCTAAGGCAAGCCAAGATCACGTTGGAAGAAGCAACTGCTATTACGCAAACTGGCCACTTTCCACAGGTTTGCACAAATGTTTGTTCACCTATATTATTCACTGTAGAAATATTCAATCTATTAATTATGTTTTGCTATTTCAGGAAGTAGCGTTAAAGATTGGCCTTAACTTGCACACGTTGCGCTCTCCACACGTTAATCTATCTCAAGAGATTTACCGCGTGGTGCAACAATATCTCAATTCTTATGGACTCTTCAGTGGACACACTTCTCCTTCCTCACCGAGCTCTCCATTACATCAACCGCGATCACCATTGCACCAGATCACTGAAGGGTTGTCCTATCTTCACACTGGTTCCATTACGAGAGGTACTCCACAAAACAGTTCTGCAGCTCTGGACTTAAGAAACAGTGTAGAAATGGAGACTGGACAGCTGTATCCAATGATGGCGATCATACACCCACAGATTCACATGGTTACACACAGAAGTCTGAACAACTCTCCAATCTCTAGTCCTGGTTCTCCTTTAGACATGATACAAGAGGAGATCAGCAATGGCACCAATCAGAATGGAGATGTTAAACCACTGAATATTACTCATGAGATGACACGGAACCTGCAGCAGCAATTTCAAGCACAAACACATCCCCAGATAAGTTTAACTGATTGTTTAGGTTCTGAAATAACTCTAGTCGCAACATCTTCTGAAGACAGTATGGACTCACTAGAAAATCAATCCAAATTTTCTCTACCTCAATTTGTCATATCAGAACCTTCCGATCTCGATGACCGACCGTCTATAACAAAAGGGATTGGACGTAAGATAAGTCAGGAAACTGAAGTCGTGGCTCCACCAGTAGAGATAAGTAACGACACGCCAGATAAAGATATAATTATGGCGTTCCCTAAAGAAGACGACACAAGTAGGTTTTTAACAGAGGAGATGAGGTACCAGAGGCGTGGTAGCGATAAATCTTTGGTATTCAGTGATGATTCATTGAGCAACGATTCCGCTAACGCATCACCGAACTGTGAACAAAACGTGCAATCTATTTACTCAAATCTTGTGTCAATTAGTTCAGGATTTAGTGAGAATCGTGGCAGTTTCTCTGAGTATCGCGAATCGTTCTCTTTTTCTGATCGTGGAAGCTTTTCTGAACGTGGGGATTACGGAAGATCCTCATTTTCTGAAAAAAGTGACTTCGGCCGCGGTAGCTTTTCTGAAAAGGGTGAAACTCCGCGGTCCAGCTTCTCAGCTCAGGGCATATTGGGCGAAGTAAAAGAGTATTCTGAAGACGTTTACATGCCACGTGATAGCTGCCGACAATGTTTAGGGATCTGTGATGAAGAGGTTCCTGTTGAAGAGATAGATAAACTACAACGTTCCACTATGGATCTAAGGTTAACAGAAGTCTGCCGACCTGAGACTCTTTCCATTTTGAGTCCACAGAAAGTTTCCTGTGCCCAAGAGTATTATGAAGTAACTTTGTCTAGCTCCTGTTCAAAATTAGACTCGCATATGATCGTAGAGTTACTAAAGGAGACTATAAATAGTAAAGTACCTCCTCAAAACATTTTCATCGATCAAAAGACGGTTGCAACAGACAACGAGTCTGCACATATCGGTTTTTTAAACTTGGAGTATGATAATGGTATACAAATTGAGCTGGCATTGTGCGAGAACAAATCGCTTGAGAAGAAGGGTCTCAAGATGCGTAGGATTTCAGGTGACCAACACGAGTATGGGAAACTTTGTAAACAGTTAATTAGAAGCTTGACCGTGTGAACAAAATGATTTGTTCTTTCGACAACATTCTTAAGTCGATATTGAGGTCTTTTATTATTATATCACATTTATTGTGATTTAAATACGTTTTGGGAACAATCGAAAGTTTATATTTTAATAGTATTAAATATTTTATTTTCAATTAAGCACTAGATATATATTGTTTTTTGTTTGAGATTTATAAAGTTTAAAATTTTAATCATTTTAAAAATAATTCCAGTAAAGACTTTGTCCGATATACACGTATACAATAACTTAATCAGTTAGTTTTAGGTTAGTGATCATTTAATTTGAACCCAGTTCTACTGATGAAAGGATTCCAGCGGGACAACCTTATCGTAGTCTTAGTATATTTTTTTTTAATCGAATGTTTTTGTGATCTCCTTTTAAGGTCTGTTTTGTTGACTACATTTAAATATATATCTTAATAATTTATCTAGCACATACAATATTTATATAATTTTTTGTTTTAAATTATTGCTAAGAAAAGAAATTGCTTAATTATTTTGAACATAAGTTATTGATGTGCAATATTATTTTCTCTTATTACGATGTATACAGATGTCTCAAGACTTGGGCCTCGTCTGAAGGCATCTCAACATATACATAAATTTGCATTCCAATCATTTTGTCAGTTTAGCATTAACATATAATTTAACGAATTTATGTTCCTATATACGAAAAACCATAACAATATAACAATTTGAATTAATTTTGTCACCAAAACTTCAATCGTTCATTCAATACGCGATATTGCATTGCATAATATTTGTTTTTAAAAAGAGCATTTCATTAATTTATACACATTTGCAATTGTACAACGTCTTAATTTAGATGTTTAGAGAATGATAATGATATATAATAATAGATTAGTCTCTTAAGGAAAGCAATATCCATAATTGTGAGCATAATATATTGACATATCTCTTTCTGAGACTCAGTAGTTAGTAACGAATTGTATATCACGACCCCTTTGCTCTGTTGCTCAAACTATCCTGCCAGGGTTGCAGTCATGTGATAACAATCGTTGCACCAGTTTTAGACACAAATAATTATTTTAAATGTGTAGTTTGGATAATTATAATTAGTTAATTAATACCTGCCTTTAACCTAGTCTCTTAACTGCCAATGCATAATGCCTATGTTAATGTAGTCGAGTTAATATTCCAAATGGGTCCAAAAGTATTTTATGTGGTGGTTTGGCAGTCATTTCTTTAAAACGCCAAAGAAGGCAGGTAGGTACAGGCTCAGTGCTCCATAGGTTTAGTTATTTTAGATTTAGTAGACATCATAAGTTTTTAACGTAACAACGACGACCTCTTATTTATTTTTACTTTTATTTGTGTGTGATTTTGCATGAACAACATTTTAGTCTTTTTGCCCAGTTTTAAAGTTAGCATGTAGCAATTCTCGTGGGCTAAGCCTCATGTCATCTCTGGCATTTTGCGAGTTATCACTTTTTAAAATTGTTTTTATTTAATTGTTTTCTAATTTAAAAGTACAAATTATATAGTTTGTAAGTTTTAATTATCTATAAGATAAAGGTACAACCGTCTCTTTCATTCATTGTTTGTTTAAAATTATTTTATATAAAAATCAAAATATTTATAACTTGTTATTCTATTTTAGTTTAATCATGATAACTTATATTAAATAGCTTTAATGTTAATATATATTTTAACAAAGCCTTGCACGGCCAGAGACAAAATATTCATAACATACACCAAAAATGTTTTTATTTTGTTATTACTTCCGAACGGGTAGTTACGTTATTTCTTTTTTAGTTTATTGCGAAAAATCTATGTATAATTTCCGAGGGGGCACAGATGTTATTTCATGTTATTAGTTTATAAGAGAAATCGATATTTTTTTTAAAAAATCATGTAAGTGTTATTTTAATAAAGAATTCCAATTATAACGTTTGTTTGCTTGACAGAGTCAATTCTGTGACCTATCCTCTATTGTAGGTTTAATCTATGTATGAGCATAAAGTTCAATTTACTAAAGACGAAGTAGGGTTATATTTATAAATTGTAAATAACTAAGGCCCGTATTCAGAAATAACACTTGAACGTAGTTTGTTCTGTGATCACCTGATCATTACTTAAATGCATTTTATTCCATTTTATGCAGTGAAAATTATTTACTAATAATAAATCTTCATACAGGGCAACCATCAGGCAGTAATCAGAATAAAATAGTAATATGTTGCATATACTTAAATATCAAAAACATCCAATTTAAAGAATAATTCGCATTTTTTCCTTTCTGTTATTTGTATATTAATAAGTAACGATTGAAACGATTTCTTATAAATGAGTGTAACAGAACGTAATGACAGCTAGGTGACAGTAGCCAGTTGCAACGGATTATTATCATTGGTCAAAAATCACGTCAACAAATTTTTAAGCATGTGATTGGCCTATTTTGTTTCGTACCGCTGAGTGACATTTGAATCTGAGTGACGTTTTGATTTCTGCTTGAACGTAATTTATCAATACAGTGCCTAAGAATAATAAATTACATCTGGTATCACCCTTCCATTTTCCCATGTTTAATAATAATATATATATGTGAGTAAAAATTTCTATGCTATTAGCACCACTGAAGTGGCTACGCGTTTCTTACCTATGACGCAAGGGGGTTGACCTCCACATACAACTCAGAGTTATATACGTTATTTGTTGCTTAGCATCATCTAAAAATTCAGGAAGAGAAGTAATGGTTTTTGTAACCGAGCGCCTAAACACGTCTAACAATCGAACGGAAATACGCGTTTGTTAATGTTGCTTTTTTTTAAAAAAAAATACTTTCCATCCTTGGCATTATATATCTACGTTGCCCTATCATGGACATGTTGCCTAGTTTGGTTTGGACGCCATAAATCGTGTATAAAGTTCCTTATAAAAACGTAACATCTAAAGCTAAATGAATTGAGAATATGCAGGCAACACAAAAGCAACATCTTATGTACCTTATAGATTGATAAATACATCAAACATTCAATATTCGTCACCAGTGTTTTAATTATTAAGTCAATAACTTAAAACAAATATTTATTATTTATAATATTATATGTTGGTGCTAAAACGATGAATTCAAAATAAAAGGCATTTAATTAATTTTTTTTAATAATTTTAATTATGACAATACTGTCTACACTGGTGAAGATTATATTATTTTACTCTTCGTATGTATTTGCAGGTTTGCGATAAAAAAAATTAAGAAACATATACTACAATAGAATTGACTCATACAATAAATGTCATTTTAAGCTGAAGTTATGTATATCGCAAACGTAGACGAAGTGTAACATAATATTATTACCAGGCCTATGACAGACAGATCCAAACAAAGAACAATGAGAAATGTGCTAAATTATTAGATAAATGAAACGGTTTTTGTTTCAACATTTATACATCTACAATACAAACATAAATCAATAATAATTATATAGGAACATCTATCGACACCAAACTACATTAAAAAAGAAACAACACAAAAACAAACATCAAACAAACGGGCATTAATAAATCATAGGCCTGATAAATTAGAACAGTGAAATAAAACAATATCGTCTGTACTATAACTGTATTTATAAGGTTATATATATAAAGAGAAAAAGCATTTTAAGATGTGAGTACTTCACCAGCTTGACTTTCCAACGTGTCCGCCGCGCGCTTCACCTCGTACAACCACTCATCCAAGCGATCATTCATATCATCCATCTCAATCTCCGACATAACACGCGGCTTGGCCCAGGTTATTCTCACAGTTTGATTTACCTATAAAAATTGAAATTTATAACTTTTCAAGTCAAATAAATAGTGCTCAAATCAGGTAGTGTGTGCATGTATTACTTACGCAGCAATAAAACGAATCAAACATCATACCTGGTCAATAGATCCTTTGATCAACTTTTTCGCCATCGCCTTCATTATGAGCAATTCAATGCGGTCATGATGTGAGCTTGTCCATCGGCGAATATGATCGAAAGTGATGACACGCGTATCCATGAAGTGAGCCAGCTAGATATAATATTAAATAATTTGTGTATGAAATTATGTAGATAATATCGAGTCATAATTATCATTTAGAGAACAAAAAAGAAAAATATACAAAGTTAATAATTCCGTTTCAGCAGAAAAATCCATTAATATGTATTATAAATAATCCAAAAATAGTGCACCAAAAACATTCTGTTTCCTTAATGAAGTATGAATTGTCACTTACCTTCACAATGAATAGCAAACTAATCTTTTCTAAAGCAATCTTATCATTGAGTATGTTTTCTGGAACATGCTCGCGAACTGAATAGTAGACAGCTGAATCGCCATCAGCAACCGAACGCACAAGCTCAAGGGCCCAAAAATCTTTGGTCCCCTCCAGATTCTTCATAATTGGATGTATTGCCTATAAAATAATATTATAATGATTGTACTATTTATTACTTAACTTACTATGATCCAGTTATTAACCAATCAAAACATGTCTCACTTAAAACTTCAACATTATACTTACAAGTTCACCCAAGTCAAACACATCGGGAGCGTATGCACCAGCCAGAGCCAAAGATACGGCCATTGAATGTTGAACACTGGTAGGCAAATCTTTGCCACCATTGGCACTTCCAACATAGCGAAGACCAGCTCGAAAATAATTTGCCAATGGGCCACAGATACTGTGAAAATAATTCACAATTAGTTTCTGGTTTCAATAAAAACATAAGTACATAAAGATTAACAAAATGGATAATATTTTAAAAAATCTAAAATTTCTCACCGATAATAGTCAGAGGCGAGCTTATAGTAACGAACATGAACTGGGGTTACTCCGTCAACATCCTCCAATGTTTCTTCCACCTCATCTATGATTTTAGAGGTACTCTCTAGATCCTTCAGGTAGTCCAAGTACAGCTGCCCCTGGAGCACCTACAAATAGTAAAGTAGTAAAACCTGAAATTGGACCCATGACCTCTATGTGAAAGACCACTGTACCACAGAGATTGACAAGTTGCTACTTGTTGTGAATATACCTTGCACAAAGTCCAAGCTTGGTGGTTGTTCTTAACTTTAGGCACCATGCCCTCCAGGAATGTTATAGCCTCTTTCTTATCCTTGTACTGGTGTGTGACATGAGCCACAATCTCAATCAATGACAGAGGGTTTATCCTGTTAAAATTTAAAATTTATAGAAGCGAAATAATGACTTGCAAATCTTACCTTGTTTGTTACAATGATAGCTTAAACAAGTAAGATACAACAAAAATAATAAATGGTACTGCAGTATCTAGCTGGTCTTATATATCACAATAACATTCAATTTATACTAAATTAATACTAAACCAATACTGCAAGAATTGTTGTAACTTGTGCTAATGTAATTTTATAAAAATCAGTTGTGTTTATTTCTATTTCTCAAGATACTATTCTTCTACCTGGAAGACAGCGCATTTTTAGCGATAAAGCCTTCATCTCAGCTAAGAGATTTTTTCTTCAATAAAGAATAATGTTTAATATTAAATAATGTAATGCTTAAAATCTGGTTTAGTTTAGTGTTAAGTTTAGTCAATATATGAATTTATAAAAAAAAGTTTTTGTATATAAAAACATGAACTCCGTCTTAAACAAAGGCGATCGATAATAATAACTTACTTGTTCTCAATATGCGTGATGAAGTTAAAGTAGAGATCAATGATGTTGTCATCCTTCTGCATGTCAGGATTCTTCACGAATTCATCCAGTTTGAGGGTAAGTTGATGCCATAATCTGTTAAAAACAATGCCGGTAATATATAATTTATATCTGCTGTCCTAAAATGCATGTAAAATACACTTACTTTTTGTTGTACAATTCTTCGACTTGCCCCCAATCTAGGGACAAATCTGTATTGGGCACTTGTTTTTTCGCGAGATACTCCGAGATATTCATCATGGACGAAGCAACTGGCGCTTGTGAAGCCATTTTAAAAACCACCTAGTCACGATTCCAACAACCAATTGACAATTACGTATCGCGGAATGTCAAATGCGAATGCTAAACCCAGTCGAATTACTCAATGTTACCATTTCAAAAATTTAAATTTAACACAAATATACATAAATAGTTTATTTTTATATTAATATTTATAATTTTTTTAAAATGAAATTAATATAATTTATAATTTAGGTATTTAAAAAAGATTTAAGTTTACTAATAAAAACCATATGAAGTTTTAATTCACGCCATCTATTGGTGAGTAGTAGCATCTTCACTAATTGACTAAGGCAGGGTGCTCTTCAAGAACAATTATCATGTAGCGCCATCTAGAGCTGTGTAGACAAATTATTTAGTTTTAGCAATTATAAATAGGTGGCATTATTTGTTTGATGAATAATTCTTTTCTTTGACTTTTGTGTGATCCATAACTCGCAAGTTATAGAAGTTTAGTCTAGTCAAATTAGTAAAACTAATAATATAATATATTACTTATTTAGATGCTTTTTTTAAGAATTTATTTCGTTTAAAATTTTGACATATCTAGTTTTAAAAAATCAGTTGCTTGCTAAAACAAAAGTTTTGTGCATTATCGTTTTATTTTCAGTGCTTCAATTTTATTATTTTATCTTCAGCTTCAATGTTATTATAAAATATTTGATCTAATACGTCATAAAAGTACCTCAGAAAAAATATGTATTTATTTATTTTAAATTGTCGCATGCTTTCCGAAGAAATGCTTATTATATAGAGATTGCAGTAAAGATAACAAGTTCGTCCTGAAGAATTTGACCTGTCTGACGTGCTGAATGTATATAGATTTATATTATTGCATTGCTACCAGCAACAATAATTATTTTATTATATCATGTTCCCCTATAAAATTGATATTTTTTTAATATCAAATATATTGGTTTTAACTCAATTAAGTTCCAATAAATGTATTTATAAACATATAGTAAGAACACTCTCATTGAGAGTTCATATTTTAATAGAGATAATTAGTTTGACCCCACGGCCTAAAACATATCGCGAACTATTCGATGTATGTACGTAGACATTCATGAAAGCATTTGAAATCTAACGTCCGTTTGATTGTATTTCGGTTGCATTCTATATTCTCTAAGCAATTGAAAATTCAACACAATATTGTCCTAGTAATGACAGTAATTTCCTGTTTGACTCAAAACGGATAGTTTGTATGTAATTTTTAATTTGTGTATTAATTTACGTCATCGTGGTCTGTGTTGGATTAGGGATAGCGGTTTTATGCACACATAAATACAATATTATCAAATATCACATAATACCTACTTGGTTATTATTAGATATTTGATACTTACCTTCTGTTGATAAGCTCACGAAAAAGTTTTTTTTGATCAATAGATATGTAGAATGTAGGTATATGACGATATAATACTCGTTGCATGACGTACATATGAAATTGAAACATGTTGGTGTATGTAAACACTTTCACAGAGTTTCATACATTATTACTGCGCGCACGCATGCAGTAGGTATGTCACTACATGTATGCGAGCCGTTTAAAGTTTGTAATGTTCTTGGAAACAATAGGCAAGTTAACAAATTGAGAGGTTTTCATATCAGTACTTTATTTAGATGCCTCCAAAAAATAACATTTGAATTTTGAATTGCACTCTCGTATTAAAAAAAAGAGAGTATTTGAGGTAGACACAATTTTACAATTACCTTATAACATATTTTTTATTATTCGTTACGCTCAGAAATCGATACGCATCCAGCGGATATGTATTAAACTTTTTTTAGAACGAACATACTAATTTTGAAAAAATGGGGTGCAAAAAACCCCTTTTCGCAAGGGGTGATAGGTTTTCTAAAGGGATATGTTGTTCGATCCATTGTCGTTATTTTTTTAATCTATAAAAAGCGAGTGTGAATATTGCACCTGGTTGTGTAAAAAAATTGTATTCAACACAATTTTTATTTTTAGTTCGAAATACAAAATTCGAACGTTTACAATTTGTGTAATTACGAAGTACCATAATCACAGATTGATCACGACATATTTGTATTTATGAAGTATACAAACTTGAAATTCGATAGGAAACTCATTTAATTTTTTATTTGTTTCAGAAATTATCTGCGAAATATTGCAGCCATCCTGTTTACGGTAAGTGACAAAGTAATATTGACATCTAATTATTATAGTATATTATATATGCAAACAAAAGTATTTAAATATATTAGCATACCTATTTATTACCTACATTTTACATATATATATATATATGTATAAAAAAATATCATTTATTTCGGGTCTGAGTGTAATGAGTTCGTATTCCCTTTATCCCAATAACCTATCTATAGAACATCCTACTATACATTATATGTATAATGTATATATATATAATTATTATTTATTTCACATTAAAAAACTAGTGCGGTTATTTGATCAAACATTTTGGTTTTTTTTTGACAAACGTAATAAATATTGTACAGTCATTTGTTCTATTCTTATATAGTCGACTTAATATAGATTTAAGTACAAATTATAGTATTTAAAATGATACTTCTTAATATGGCATTATGTTAATGAATGTATGTCGGTCGGGTTGCAAAATAAAATACGTTTTACGTTTCATAATTTATTATCAAAAATATATATTACTAGATATAATTTATACAAAAAAAAATTATTGTACAAAAATATATTGCAGTATATGATGATGTATGTAAAATTCTATTCAAATTTGTGTTAACTTTCGTATGTTACGCTCCAATTGGGTAGTGGACTTAATTGATCGTCTCATTTAATTAATTGTATAAATCGTAAATATAATTTCCAATTTCGTTAATAAAACATTTACAATTTTACATATTTAATTCTGTTTAATTATTATATTTAACATGTTACGTTAAAATTTTAATTAACTTTAACGAAAACCATCTCTACTTTACAATGGCAATGATTCTCTAAATACATAAACAATTGTAACATTAATAAAAGTTGTAGGAACGTTAACTAAATATGGATATGTTAACTGATAGAGGTCGTCTCTGTCGCCTTTTCTTCGCACCCAAATTCAGTTTGATCTAATAGAAAAATAAAATCAATTAGTTTTTATTAAAAGTAAGTCTAGAAGACATGGTTTTCTCGATCTTCCATATAACGGTTAAAAATATATGACAAAAAACGGACATGTTTGTTTTTTTTAATCATTTAAAATTGTTTTGTTTAAAATATGAACCTTCTTTAATATCGAAATAAAACCATAAAACAAATTATTATTATTATTATATACTTTATTGAAAAGAAAATTTCTTATATAGGTACATGTTGCTGCGATGGGGGCCTTATCGGTAAAAAGCAATCTCTTCCAGGCAATCAACCGTAGGGTAAAGAACAATGCAAAGAAGAATAGAAGGGGGTACAAACAATACCCATATGGTACGTATACATACTTGAATATGAACACTAAAAAAGTCAAAAAAAATACTCACATAAATAGATAAGAACTATAAGGAAAGATAACATTTTAAATTATTTTAATGAGATGAGATGACAAAATCATACTAAAATAACATTATTCACATATTTATGAAATACGTTGGTTTTTTTAAAGGTTAAAGGTTTGTTCAGTTAAGTTCAACCCGTGGTCATCAACGCGACGTTATTTAGTATCCGATTAGGCAGCTCCAAATCAAAATAATAAAGCAACCGCCGAATCATATACTAAAATACGAAACGTTATCTTCCATATTCACTCCAGTTAATCAAAAATCATTCTAGAATTAAAACAAAATGTAATACACGTTAAGTCATAAAACAAAACAATAAATAAACAATAATAAAAACATAAAAAATCTTCTTGTGTATCCTCACCGATGAAAATGTCATGAGATAGGAAAGTTAGCAGGCTGTACAGTGTCTCCAAGAGTTGTAATACAGTACTATACAACCAACTACCTCACCACGCCCAAGACCTTTTTGCACAGCTCTTCTTTCTTCGTATTCTTCACAATACCAATAAAACATTTTAGTAGAAGGCATGCCAATTTTGAATAGGTTGGGTATGTTAACGTGCAAAGTGAAGTTTTCTATATTTAAATACAAATACCAAACATGGAATATTCTCTTGATGATAAATTTAAAAAAATTCAAAATTAAAGGCATAATATAATATAAATAAATATAATATAATATGCCTATCTAAAAAAAAATAAGCAAATTATTTATAAAAAAAAATAACAAAATTTAAATAAAAATAATATGAACGTTGAACCATACTGATGAATTATTCCCGCCGAAACTGGGACCTCGTATACCCGACCTTGTGTGGAGATATCAACCGATTAAGTACTTCATACAAACCGTACAACTGCATTGTGATAAATGCAATTACTTAATTAGTAATGAAGTATAATCGGAAGCCTCCATAAACGTCTAATGCGCACAAGTTCGGATCTACGGGTAGCAGTTAAGAGGGACAGAGATAGATAGCACAGAGCACTACAGTTTTTCCGTGAAATTACCAGATACAAGTTTCTTTTTAACACGCGTCGTCATGAACTAGAAATGAAAAGAATATATTTAGCCAGTAAAGATGTAGACAATTGTTGATAATTGCAGTGCGTGTGGATTTGGGAGAGGTTTGTTTTTTGTTTTACCAAAATCACCCACAATATCCAATATGACACAGCTTACTTTCATATTTTCTCGCGCACCTAAATACTTACTTAGATCGTCCGCATACAAATACCTGTGAATTCTATTGTTTTATCTTCTCTCCTGTTTATCTATTTCGAGACCAATTATCGTAATCTGAAAACAAAAGAAAATTTAATATTAGTCGAGTGGAATTTAATTCGAAGAATCTTGTTATTAACAACTAATAAAGGGTTCTTTATTATGAGTACCTACACTTTAATTAATTAAATTCATGAATTTTTATATTTTTTTTATAATAAAGTCTGATGTTAAATAAACTACAGTGTTTTTGTATTTACTGTATGTTATTTTATTATCGAAAATATTTTCATATTATTTTGTGCAGCCTACTATCTCGTTTATTTCGATTAATTTAACAATGGCTGCAAACCTTCTCAGAAATGTCAAGTTAAATTAATCAAAATGAAAACACGATCATAAGCCGCATAAGCAAAGGAATTAGTTCGCGAATAACCTTCGATATAATGATTTTATTCTATCCCTATAATTATAAAATTTTGTCCATATTCGACATAGGTGAGGATCAAATAAATTGTCATGCGTATCAATTATATTTATTGAACCTAATTTTTTATAGCTCAATTGTCGCTTTAATAATTGATTGATAGACTATATTGGCTATATGTTACTATCCATTAAAATATGAGCAACTGCCTAATTTAATATTTAAATCTAAAAATAGTTCCGGGTCTCTTGGCGATAAAAAGATGCGACCAGCGGGATGTTGGGTTAGGGTTACCATACTCTAAAATACATTATTGAAGACTCAAAATTACTTAATAAATAGGTTTTTAATTAAATGTAATTATTAACTTAACAGTTTGATGGTTTTCAAGTTAAAGACAACGCGAATATTTGTATCTATGAATTATATATTTGTACATATATTTTTTTAATAATGAACATATTGTCAAATGGTATTACCGAAAAGATTTATGGATA
The DNA here is from genome assembly GCA_028551675.1 of Tineola bisselliella. NCBI lineage: Eukaryota > Metazoa > Arthropoda > Insecta > Lepidoptera > Tineidae > Tineola > Tineola bisselliella. The sequence goes on from JAPWLS010001795.1 coordinate 475,628, forward strand.
AAATAACGTTTTATATTGTTTGAGTGTGCCTCCCCTTACGTGTAGACAGTGTAATAACAACCCCTCGTAAACCAGTCTAGACATTGGCATAGGACCGACTTTCCAAAAATATCACCATAACGATTAAGTATTTTACATTTAAACTACTTTAAAAATGAAACGACAAGGTGTTGTTCAAGGAAAGTTTTAAAACTGTTTGCATTGTATGGAATTTTAATATTAAAAGTTATTACTTGTAATAACAGAAACTATTCATGCCTACAGGGGATTTATTTTTAGTTAATATTATCAGTTTGACCAATACGACGAAGTTTAATAATATTTGATATTTACTTATTAAAAAAGTGATTCATGAAAGGAAAGATAAAAAGCAAAACTTATCTTTAACAAACCATAAAATATAATTAACAAACACTGAAGTCTGTGTTCACTTATAAAATAAATAATGCAACAATGTTGTTACAAAATTAAAGCAGTTGATTAGAAATACAATCGAAAGGCTGTCACATGTCTACGAATAAATTAAAAACTTTTCCCATTTTCGTTGCAAATGACTTTGTTCACAGACAGGCACTCTGCAATATGGAAACACTTTTTTGCTATATCTTTTTTGTTTGTCGAGAAAAAAGGGTTTCCCCATTGACTATGGGCCGCAGTTCTAATCACGCTGAATGAATATGAAGGAATTTTTGCGTCGTGATGCAATTATTAGACCATCTGGAGCTTGAATTTACAATCACTTTTAAATCAACACACATGTATGTTTATGCTAATTATTTTCGAAGCCTAATAGACCGACAACTATGACGACGAGACAAAACAACATCTATAATTCCGGTGACTAGAATTCCGATTGAATGTTTTCAACATGAGTGGCTGGAATTCTGGATGATTTGCCCGCGCGTGTCTCTTTGGGTTGTCCACTTTTAAAAGGGTCAGTTATACATTGTCTAGTTTAATAAATGTAACTTCTTAATAAATGAATATCATTATTAGTATTAAATTATTCACAATTTCTCACCGAATTTCTTCGAGAATATTATTAAAAACCTTATGTACAATTCAAGACAGGTGATATACGAAAAATAGTTTTAAAAAACGTATAACAGTAACTTCCGTGGGAAACGCGACAGATGGCAGGTATGTAGGGACTGAGCTTGCAGCGAGGAGTTCGCGACCACCTTTTGTGTGCAGTTTTTTTCCCTAAAAAACGTCTTCCCTCGTATGCACAATGCACCAAAAAATCTCAAATACTAATGGCAAGATTCGTAAACGGTACTTTTATTTTAATTAAATTAGAACTGCGTATTGGATAAATAAATGACGTTTGCTAATATCAATTGTATACTGAGTTCTTAATAATTTTTATAACATTCTGGTTAACATAGTTAGTACTTTCCTTTTATTTTCTTAGAATATTCAGAAATAATAAATACAATAATACAATAAACAACAACATTAATTAAAGATTAACATTAACAGCACATAAAATAGGTTCAAATAGGTTATGGAAGACTTCGATGGTATTGTTTTGTTTTTGTATTACATATTGACTATTATAAGGACATCATTAATCAAATGAACCACAGCTTTCGTGTTACCCCATGAAGTGATCTTCTCAAGTCGGCATAGCGTAGGTGACTGTTTTACTTGTATGTAGTATTATACTTCTTGTAGCTACCGCTATATAAAACTAATTTCCTGTTAAATCCCTTTGTAAAATACAACAGCCACTCGTAATTACAAAAGAAATCTTTTAAATAAAAGTGGTACTTAAAAAGTTCTTTGTAAATTGTAACCAAATTGTTAATAAATAATTTTAATAAAGGTTACTCGTTCAGTAATAGTGCACTTATGTTAAGACAGGCACTTAAGAGATTTGAGGGAAAAGAAATAATGATGAATAAATATTAACTATATAAATAATTCATTAGCTTTAAACATAAAGGATTTTTCTGCAGAAAGCTTTGCATTCCAGGCTAAGGAGTATGAGAAATAAAAGAGTTTACGCGCTAAATCTGCTCCGCCCACTATAGTGTACAGGAACAGTGGGTCATTCACCTTAATACCCGGAACTAAAGTTGTGTCCAAAAAATTAGTTTACATTCAAATTATTATGACCTACATTCGCTAATCAATATGCATTATAATAACATGCAATCCTGCATCTAAGTAGCTGCAAAAATTATAAGTTACAATGAAATGAAGTCGTAACTAGTGATAGCACTTAATGTAGGAACCATCATAATTATTTATATTCCTGTAAAAGTATAAATAAAAAAATAATTAGGTGCATGTTATTATATAAAATCGAGTCTGTTAAGAAAGAAATTTAAAAAATCAAATATAACTAGTTTCCGAACGGAAGCCGAAACACAACGGAGATACCCGACGACATTTTGGCGCCAACAGAACTTGACCGAACTATTAATGATGAAATTAATCAATTTTTAATCCATTACCTATTTTGTTAGTTAATATATCTTACATGATATTTGAAACTAGAAATGTATACAAGACGTTGTGTGTATTACGTAATCCTAGCAAAATTAGTAAGCAAAAAAAAACTGCAAAAAACATAGCGGTTCCTTTTTTGTGCCAGAGTTCAATATCACCAAGTCGTATTTAGAACATGGTGCTATATAAAGAAGGTAGATTCGCACGTGCTATTCTATTTTACGACGTGACATTCCGATTTAATTGGGTTATTTCAAATTTTACTTTTAAACTAAGGTAAACATACAAATATCTTCACATATTTGTTAAAATATTTTATTGTATTGCATTAATTTTCTCTACCAAATAGTTTAAGAAAAAACAATGGCTTACCTTTATTATGATTCTACAACGATCTACCATACATCATACACACGACCTTAATCCTCTCTGACACATTATCTGAAACAAACATAAAATTTTATTAATAAGCTTTAATTGTTAAGGAAACATTCAATTTATAATTAGATTGTAACTTTGTTTATGTGTGCCAAAGTTTCCTATAGTAAGTTTTATATAACTTTTAAACGCTTACAGATGTTCATGTAAAGTAATTGTTTGTTATGGCTCGTGTTATAATTTAAGTAATTGTCTTTCTTAGTGAAGAATACAAAAATACACTATTTATAAATAAATTAGTTTAATTATTTACATATGATTTATAGCCGAACAAGCAAAATATACACACTATTTATACAATAAGTATAAGTTATACGATATGATACTGTACGATAAGTATAAGTTTTGCTCGAAACTGTTCTATACGAGCATTCATCTGGTATTTGTTACAAACTATCATTAATGTATGAAAAAAGACACGTGAATGACTTAAACCAGCCATTCCCAAAGTGGTGTTCCGCGGAACCCTAGGGCTAAAATACTGCAAAAAATACCTAACAAAGGGAGATTATAAGGTTACACCTAAATATTCCAATTAAATATTACGTAATATTACATTGCAATATGATTATTCATAAATACCTACATATAAATCAGTTTTTTATAATTATATTAAAGCTTTTTCCTTCGCCAAAAAAGGTTGAGAACCGTTGACCTAAACCGTTCTATTTGTAGTTAAAATGTACGATAGTCGCTGTCGAATAAAACTCATACTTGCTGTACAGATAATAATAATAATAATGTCATTAAACTACAAATTAAAAAAAATGTAATCATTTGTGACCAGGGAACATCAACGACATTACTTAGCAGCTGGCATAGCACGAGATGACTTAGCGAAATTTGTAGTAGTTTTTTGACTACTTTTTTAATATGAGCTTATTTATTACACCTAAATTTAGTACAATGGTGAAGTTGATGTCAGGAGGAATTTCCAATCATAGGGAGACTTGTAGTTGAAAAACAGATAATTTAAACCTAGCAGCAAATGTGAGGAATCCCCAAATATTATTCACTCAATACAACATACATTTCCATAAACTCAATGTTTTACAGTAACTTCCGTCTTATAAATATTTTAGGTGATTATTTGAAAGGGGCGCACGAGCCAATGTACCCCAACATATCAACCCTTTACTATCTAATTAACATCAGACACAATATTGCATAACAATAGTGAAAATATATACATATTAAGTAATAGTTTAACAACATTATTAATTTACGATTGATTGATTGACAGATATGAGACTAGACAATATACGAGATATAAAACAATTGAAATTTAAAACAAAAGATTTATTAATTAATACAGTTTTTACTAATTTAAAACTTTATGTATTGTTCCGTTTCCGGCGATGTTTAATTTGATTAGGGATGGATTGTTTAGAAATTAACAGTAGGAGCAAACGGCACTAAACTGATAATTGAAGCCCAGGTGTTAGATGATCACCATCCTTTACTTCTATTAAAATTATGATATTTTTTTAATTTACCTGGTATTTGTAAACTATAAGCTGTAAAATTTGCATCAATGACTTTCGTCTTAATATTTCATCGTCATTTGAGACTGAACTTCTACAAGTGCAAAATTTTACAACAACGAGTTAAGGACGCCGTTGTTTTACGTATTCGAATTCGTCTGTTTTTTTTTCTGTCTTGATCCTAAGTTGATAAACTGAATAAAGAGGAAATCCGATATGTACCAGTCCCACGATATACGATAAAATGACTAAAGTAAATTTATAATTGGAAACTGCATTAAAGTTACTAAATGAACTGTTCAAGTTCATGTATAATATAAATATGCAAAATTCATAGAAAACAAGAATAGCGTATACTTAGATATACCTACGTGGATTATCTATTCTGTATTGAACTGGAATGTTTGTTCTTATTTTTATTTACTTTATAGCAGAGAACACAAATAGGTGAAATTGGACGCCTTAGGGATTTCCTTCTGTTAACCTTTAAGAACAACAGAGGTGGCATTAGAGAAAAAGAATAGATACAAAAATAAAGTAAATTAAAATGAAAAGAGAAAACTAATTTCACATTTACACATAATAATAATAATAATAAACAAATGAAGAAAAAGAGTACTACATAAAGTTCGTTCGGTTTGGAAGGTACGATATATGTATTTTATTCAAGGTCATTATTTGGTTAATGAATGACGTGCATATCTTTATGGTTATCTGTTTGAATCGCTTTTTTATATCATTGTTCTATGTTATCAGTTAAAATTACAAATAACTGTATGAATGTACGATAAAGTTAAAATAATCAATGATAACATTCGTGTTACTGGCCAAAATATATCCAATACAAAATTATTAGAATTTACTTTTGCAAGTAACTATATTAAGATATTTAATTAAAATGTTATAAAATTACCTGATGTACCTTATGAACCACAAATAAATTAAGGACAACATCGGGCATCAAGACTTTGGGGCAGACAGTGGCTAGACATTTTTTTATTTTCACAAACCGGTCCCGGGGAAAAAACCAGACTTCATGTTGTATGAACCCGTTCCGCTTCGGCCGTGTATTGTGTATAACCTTATACAATGTCCAAAGTGGGAATGTTAAAGGAGAATTAAATTCTTTACCAACTATCTTTAAAGGGTTGCTGTCAAAAATGTTGTTCCGGAAATAAAATAACTGGAATTTTGACATGTAACGACACTGGATCACGTGTTTGACATTGACTGTACATTTCTGACAGTCTGACATTGCATATATGTCAAGAACACGTTTTTTATACAACAGAAGATTTTATACAGAAAGATATGTAAATAGTATAGGAGATTAATGTAATGTCCAATACAAAAGACCCTGTGTCCAGCGAACTTAATGAACTTAGAACATTGAAAAATCAAATTATTCGAATCAGTCACATTCAAAATTAGATTTAGAGATTTAAATGAATTATATGCATACGTTTAATGTATGTGTAAAGTATGAATGGGTATCACATTGCAAACTCATTTCAAAAACAAATCCCTGAGGCACCTCTTGAAACTCCCACCAGGCAGGATTTATCTTAATATATAAATTTAGTTTCAGTTATTTACTGCTGTATTAAAAACAATACAGTTTAATTTTGGTAACATTATATTGCATCTATTAGTAAATATATAGAAGAGTCGTTCCTTTCTAATATGTGCGAGCATAAAGAAATGTATTGTTCAATAAGCCACCGGTTTTTAAACGGACCCTTTTTAACCGTCTCGCAACTCTTAATTCGGTAGCTATTTGATATTTTTCAACTAAAAAAGTGTATTTGATAGATTTTTTTTCTCAATAAAAAAAAAATCGTGGAAACGGTTAAAATAGCATGAATGGATGAGCGTACACAATGTTCTCGCGGGGAAGGTGTATAGAACCCTAATTTGAACTCAGACATGTTACGGTGCGATTTTGATCAATTAAAAAAACTGTGCCATATGTCGAACGATAGAAATACATAGATGCGAGTATAGATTTTATTATTATTATTAGATTTTATTGTATGTATATGATTTTATATAAAAATTTGAGGTGTTTTATTTTTACAATTATTATATTAATTTGCACCATATGCGATTTACGATCGCGTTAACTTTTACTGTAAAGGCGCGACCAATATCAAAAATTTAGATTACAAATAATACATTAAATTAGTTACATCACGAATAATCTAATATAATAAATAAAATAATAATAAATTTAAAAAAGACATTAAAATTAATATTTAATCTATACACTTTTTTTTTTGAAAAATCGCATCCCTTCTCTACATTTCTAACGCTACTAACCCTTAAACAAAAAAAAAAACAAAAAAATCACACTCATTGTGCAATAGCATCCCTTTCGCAAATGCGTTTAAAAAACTCCATTGTCAATATTCCATTTTGGGATGTGCAGCTGATTCGTTTGCTTTGAGAATAAAAAATAGCCAATAAACGAAGTTCAAACAGTTTTGAATTTAATTTGCTTATGTTATTTTTAAATTTAATTTTAGCGTTGCGCTTCATGTTACTCCTAATGTGGTTACTGTTGATTCTGTAAATAGGTTTTGAACCTAGAATTTAGAATGTTAAAACCAGAAAGACTATATGTCACGCTAAATTATAATATAACAGATGTAATTTATTGTTAAAATTGAATTTATAAAGATAAATAAGGGTGTACATATGTCGATTTAACACACATCGTGAAATATAATATTTAGCGAAACTTTATAAGCTTATTATTATATATTATTTCAAACGAAAATTCGAATGATAGAAGCTTAACATGAATTAATGGTATAAATAAATGGACATACTGTCTATCTCTTTTAAAAATACAGAGGGATGGAATAAAAGTTTTAAAAATGTTTGTTTTATAAAGGGGTTGCTTTAGAATAAATCTGGTTATTCTATTGGTCGATAATGATCCTCATGAGATTCTTCAAAGGTTGCTCCACTCAACCTCGGTTACTTTTAAATAACAGCTTATATACAGGATGGGGCACGGGAACCTCCCACATTTCGTAAGGCTGTTAAAAGAAAACTATACGAGATATCAAAAATATATACCTACCTATACATTTGCCAGAAACGTTATGTACATTCACATGTAGTGTAGATCCTGTGGCCCTAAATTTGCACACCCAAGACAAAATTATTTTCCAGTTGGGAACACTAGCAGACGACGACACTGAGATTTTTTTTTTAATGTGGGAGGTTCCCGTGCCCCAGTCTGTATTATTGAGAAATTAGCTTAAAATTTATTTTTTGTGGAGTCCTTTAATAAGGGAGCCTTAAAAAAAAATATTAGACCTAAAATGAAGGAGAGTTGGGCTCGTTTTATTCTAAGCAACTTATTAATGTGTTTAAGATTTCAAACGCTTCTGTACGAGTCGGTCTGTCTAAAACTTAATTTCTTCTCATTTGGTTTTTAAATGACTTTGAAGTTATGTGTAGGTGGATTATCGTATTAAATTCAAAATTTGAATTTGATTCAATTATTATATTGAAAAATGTGATTTTATAAATTACACTATTTATTATATGGTTAGAATTATTATTTGCACATATTGTTGTTATATCATTTTATATATATATTTTTTATTTAATTTTAGAAATTATGTTGTATGCCAAGTTTCCATTTCTTTTTTGTGAATTTTGATGATTTATATTTACTTTAATTATTAGAATTGAATTACTTTTATTAAACATTATTTTATAAATACAACTTTTAATTAATATCAATAAATTTAAATATAAAAAATATTTTTTATATAATGAAAAAAAAAATAGTCACGCGTATGAATGAGTTTGTAAAGGTTCTGTTTTATTTACTAAAATTTAGTTGGTGATTTAGTAAAAGTTTAATAAAAAAAGTTTTATTGAACGAAATAGGTAAAATAACTAAAATATTATCTATTTCTCCCCGTCCTGCATTTTTTATAGAAATACATAAACAATTATGTATTTCTATAAATATTTATATTGGTATTGTGATAAGGAGGAAAATATATTACAATAATATTGTTATTAATAGTAATTTTATTCAAATTAGGTATTAGTTCTTTATTTCTAAAATTTAGTATTAGTGTAACGAGATTATAAGTAATAAATTCGCGTTTGTATAAACTGGTAAAAAAAAACTAAAGAGCATAACGCAAGCAAACAAATTAAATTCCCCAAATACATAGGGATTATAAAAGGGTTATTTGTAAAAACGTTAGGAGCTCAGCTTTTCAAAAAAAATCTTACCTAAATATGACGAACTCCCAAAGGCTGGTCCAACAAAAACGACAGAAGTTTTCATTAATTTAATACAAATTGTAATTTATTTATTTAAATTAAACATTATAAAAATATATAAATAAGTGCTCTGCATTTATATTATTATAAACAAACATATATATAAAACTTTGAACTGAAAATTTAGTTAACACTTTATTTCATAGCGAAAATTATTACGAGCTGAGTTTGATTCGAATCACACAACTGAAGTTCACACCTACCCGAGACGAACGTCCGTTATAGACTGATGAAAATTGCCGACTACGCAAGGTTAAATTCAACCGTGGTGTATACGGTTGAGACTTCTACATTACTCACTGCTATACACATTGCGGACTTACTACGTAATGCCGTAAAACGCCTGCGTACTAGAGGGGTAATGAATAATAAAGTTATGTTTAAGTTCTAAGTGTTTATAAGTTTGATAAAATATTGTAGTACAAAGGAAAAGTTTGGCTAGACACATTCCTCATTCGGTCACGATAATTTTCACAAAGCATTTACTTCGTGTATGCAAATTCTCGCGGTTACTTTTAATGAAATGCATATAGAGAGCTTTTCTTTGATTCCGCATGCAACCGCTCGTTACATTTGTCCGGAGGGTCGAATTTGCAATCCCATTGTTGACGAGGGTGCACTAAAGGAACGGAGAGACGAATATTAATATCCCTGGAGCGGTTTAAGTGTTGATTATAATTTGAAGTTTTAACCAAAAAATTTTTAAAATAATACTTTAGATTTTAAGAACAAACATGAATAAGAGACATTCTTTATTTATATACATTATTTCCAAATTACATAGAAGCATCATGTTACGCACCCTAAGAAACAGCGGTTACTAATCTTTCATATAAATATCAAGTTTAAAAAGCGGTATGAAAATAACACTGAATTGAATTACAATAGTAACGCTGTTTCCAATTGATAGAATAACCAGTTTTATCTTATTAGTCATGACTCTTGATGCATTCGATGCGCGTTCCATATGACATACAGATGTCCTTACATAGCTTTAAAATTGCAGTTTTAAAAGATGAATTAAAAAATCCCTACCGTAAAAAAATTGGGAACCACTGGTCTAAGACATTTTTATCTTTCCTATCTTCGAGGAACACTTGCATGAAAGTACTTATTATATAAATGATTGTACTTACTAATGATTGCAATAAAGGGCTTTTTAGCTTGAAAGGGAAAACGTGTGTTGTGTTATATTTACAATGTACTGACGAGATAAATTTGACGATTTTACTGGAAGGACTGACTGTTTACACTGGTTGAAAAAATATACACTATTTGATGTTACATTGTTAGGTTAGGATTGAAATTATGCCCGGTTTTATCAATAATTCTTTTAAATAAGAGCTATTATTCAATTTATGACTGATATATCGTAGTTTAATTTGACATTATTTAGCATTTAAGGTTGACATAGTACATTTTAATTATTATATATAGAATTATTTGCATGCCATATACAATGTGTAAAGTATATAATATTACTAACATTATAATACTTTAAGACCTATGTTACTAACCATATTTATGGCAAATAAATGAATTTGAATTTGAATATTTTGAAGGTAAGTTTGTTCGCAAAAGTTCATTTAAAAGAAGTCAATTAAAGGATTGTATTGATGAAAATAATAATGAATGCAGAGTATTAAATTATTTATACGCTTTGCAGTAGTTTTCCTTATAAAGGTTATATATTAGTAAAAGTCTAAGTAAAAATTTTATTAACTACACCTTGTATTAAGTTTCTGTACTCTGCCAACTAAAATGTTAAAAAACTTTAATTACACTTATAAGAACTTTTCTGTTGGAAATTGAATTAAATTAGTCTTGGTTTTTTTTACAATTTAGCTTAACATCAGACGGAGTGTGTTTATATGCTAGGCTTATATAAAAAAAATATAAAAAAAAGTATACTATAGCAGTATATACCATATAAAAAAAAATTTTTAGGTTATAAATTAATTATTCCACTATACATATTATGCTATCTATATTCCTAGTTGTGTGTAGAGAAGGGAATACAATTTTACATTGGGAAAGAGCAAGTTAAAAAGTAATTTCTGTGTTTCATTTTTTTTTGTATCTCTTTATAATAATAATAAAGAAATATACTTGAGATAGAGAAAGGGGAAAAAGAATTAAAATAACCCAGAACACGTCTTTTATATAACTATAATTATAATAAATAGGACTTATAATATGATTAACTAAAGAAGAATATTTAGCATAAATCTTGAGTTTCGTAATCTTCACACACTGACTTAAACGATGAACTACTTCTTTAAAAGTTATAAAGTGCATTTCCCGAGATGCCAGTTCATGCGTCGTCTCAACTCTCAAGCCGTCTTCGCCCTCGGGATATAATTTCTCCCTAGTGATGTAGTTCAACGCTTAACCTGTTTCAATTTGCATAAACGTTTTACTTATAAAATATAATTTAACTTTAAATTACACTTGCCTTGTTAATTTGATGGCTATTTACTTTGGCAATGCATGTAACATACGAATGTATAAGACTACCACTTGTGACAAAACAAATAATGTTATAAAAATAAAAAACAAATTAAGGTGATTCTTTGATATGCATATTATTACTCATAAAAATTACTTTAGTCGTTTTATGTCCATTTATGTCACAAATTAAAACAAAAACTCTAAGCACGAGATTTAAATTCAAATGAAGGATATAAAATATGATTGTAAGCCGTTGGTCGACTACTGGAGTTACGCGCGGCTCGTCCAGCGAGGTCCGTGTGACGTCATCATTACGCCCGTGTGCTCTGTCTGGTGTCTGTTTCCATTGTCTGTGTGATGTGATGACATACTAATAATTATTTATTTTAATACGAAAAAATACTAAAATTTTAATTTTCCTATACTCAAATAATACACTGTTTAATATATACAATACTTACAGTTGTTGTACATTGTCAATGCATAATTTATATTTATGCCGTTTTGCTCTGTAATATACAATCAAAGCATTGATATGCATAGTAATAAATGATACTGCTGCAATTAAATAAACAAGGAAATTCACAATCACAATATTGTTGATAAGAGAGTGCCAATTACGAATATTACATGCGATAACTAAAATATGATTATTGAAGCATTTAAATATATTTTAAATGTTTGTGTATTCAGAATGACCGTGGAACAAGATTCTCTGTGTTATAATCTTTCGAATTCCGGTTGGTAACAAGTGCTAATGTAAGTTTGTTATGTGTACCGAGTACAGAACAACCGTCTGTCCGTATTGTGCTAACAGCAGGGTAGATAGTAAAAATCAGTTTGTATAAACATATACATATAATATGTTGATTACAATAATAATGTCTTATAATATATCTTAACAATCTAGATGTCGCTCTAACGTAGTGTATACTAACTGAACCACTGGAGTTTTCCATTGGCGGCTCCCTCTACATTAGTGTTTAAGTTATTTTATTAAGGTCGGATGGGGTAGGTGGTTCTGTAATAAAAGTTCAAAAAAATGTTGGTGGTTGTTTTTTTACAGAAAATACATAAATAAAACTATCTAAGTATATCTAAAGATTTTTTGTTGCGTACTATCGCATTTATTTTTAATACGATGTTTTACAACCTTTACATCTCCATCCAATTTGGTCTTAAATTTTTAAATTATTTAAATCATGCCTGCGAATAACCTAAAAGAATGCTATCTACATTAGTATCTAAATTTAGCTCGAAAATCCAATTAGAATTTTTAGAATTAAAGTTTTTATTATTCTTTGTATTTTTAGTCTATGAATATATTGTTTTTATAGAAATGAATAGAATTGTTTTTTTTAGATATATTCGTAGGTGTGCATTTATCGAATAATAAATGAAATCTTTATTTGGATATATATTGAATATTAACTGAAGTTTCACAATGACGTGACGTATTGATTGCGTGGTGTTGTGGGAACAAACTGTTTTAGAGACCGATGACTTCAGCCTAGTATTAGTTGACTAGGTCTTAACTACAGACTGAACACGACATAATAGACAAACGAATTCCTCTGTATTTAATATTATTTATATACTATAAGTAACATTTTAGAAACAGTATAATTTGAATTATTTGTTTTTATAAAATCATTATTCTTTTAAAATGTTTAAAAGCTGTGCTAAGTTAAGTTTACAATAATGTAATATTTGTAATGTGAAATTCGGTTTAAAAATAATTTAAAATGTTTCAAAATATATTTTTACAAACGTCAGTTCATAAATTATTTTTATGTTAAATCTATGTTATTATTCTTACATTGATATTTAAATCTAAAGTTTTATGAGTACAAATAATACATTTCATAAATTTCACTTAAAAATGAAGCGCATCTGGAATGGAAATGAAGTCTGCTTTGAAAAAAAAAACTTGACTTCTAATAGTATTAACCGTACTCCTTTAATGAAAGATTTAATCCCTACAAAATCAAGCCTCAAACTCTTTGTTTTTTTTATTACATGAAAAAATTTAAAACAAATATTAGAGTAGGGAACTTTTGTCCGTAGTCTAAGTTTAAAATTATTATTACACTTCAGACAATAACTCCATTAGCATCTAGCTTGAGTAATAGTTAAAACTTTATGTTCTTCTTGGAGACACATCACAGTAGAGTTTCATCCTTTGGTACCTACAATATATTTCTATTTTTAATAAAACGGTTTTGTATTTTAGTTCTATTCAAATTTTATGGTGATTACTTTTTATAATATACATTATATGTGACTACACTCCGCCCAATATTAAGTTAGAGTGTGGTCTTCTATCCCCTGAACTGCAAATTGATCTACTATCATTTATCTATATACCAGTCATTAAAGTTATATAGTTACCGGACAAAATTGTTTTGTAACTCTAATTATCAGCTCACATACGTACAAAGATTGATGTGCATACGTGTGCGAAACATGAAATATAATATAAAACTGTGTGAGAGCATTTACATACACGTGTAACTGTCACTAGAAATACAAGTGTCAGTGTACGCATACGTCACAGCCATATATATATATATATATACGGCTTGACCTTAAATTACTATTTTTTGGTTGTATATTTTGAGAAAGAATAATAGATATATAGATATGAGTCATAGTGTTTGTGTTCAGCTTGCACTGCTAAAATGTTCTATTGAGTTTATTATAGGAGAGTTAAAAAGATCATAAATATTACACAATACAGAAAAAGTCATCAAACACGCCGTCCGTAGTAGCTATAGGTATTGGATTGCTTCTACTTGCAAAGATTTATTTCAACGTGTCGCCTCTATCATATTTAACTCAATGGCCATTAATTTAGCTATTGTTTCCTTACGTCACCTTCACATTAAAATCCGGAGCAATGGGATGCCAATAAATCTTTCTAATAATTATAAATATTTAAATTTTAGTTATTCTAAACTACAATTTAAAATGTCAATTTTATAATGATCCAATAAAGTAAATAACAGGCTCCATAAATGGTAGTGACATTACCATTTTGCCTATACTAACCATTGACTTAAATATATTAGAGTAGCACAGTGGATTTATACTGTTTCGTAAGTAACTAATACTCTTCCTGATTTCAACGCATTCTGAGTTTAAATTTAATTAATTCTTCGAATTTAAATTAATTTCGGACTCTTTTATTTACCTACTCATCTTTTCAATACATATTCATATAAATAACTATAATATATAATTCAAAAACATTCTTTTTTTATTTCCATAATATTTCTTTAAAGTTTGCTTCGTGTAATATTCTATTTTATGATAAATATCAACGTATCTACACTAATTGTAATTGGCTATAAATGTTTCTATTAATTCCCATTAGCATAGACCGAAACGGATCACCACCGTCTATGGCCCTCACACGTTTTTGGTATGTTTTACTTTTACAATTTTCTTTATAGTTAAATGCTTTACAGTTGGGAACTAAAGACTATTCTATAATTTAAATGCATCACCTATTTTCGTTTTTATAAATCGTATTTTAAAATGATTCCATAAGGGTTGCTCTGACCATATACTACAGTTTTTTTTTTATTAAGACATTTATATTTAACTTGTTTAAAAAGTAATTGATACCGTGTTACTGGAATTTCGCAGCCACGATTTAATTAATAGTATGAGTAAATAGGATCATCCGGACAATTAAACAACATACAAATAATTAAATTGATTAATCAAAATATCTTCTAGGTCAGCACAAAGTTAGTTGCACTAATTGTATAAAGTATACCAATCAGATTTTTTTCTTTTTCTGTTTTCCACTATTTATAATACAATTTCACTGTTTCACTCACTTACCAACCAGGTACAAATAAAGTTGTTGGGATTATTGCAGCTCATTGAAAAAGTTATCATAAACCTCTATCACAAAAAAATCACAGAAATCACTTTCGCAAAAAGACTTTTAGAAACATGTAAAATTACGGAAGATAAATTTCACAAAAGGAATTAAAATTTATAGAACAACACTGATAGAAAGACAAGGACAAATGATTATAGATTTTCAATTATCGTTTACTAGTTTATATTACACTGGTAAGAAAGAGATAAAAGTATGTTCCGCAATGCTTGTCAAAAAAAGAGTTCAACGCACCAACCTCTTTTCGTGGGCGCGATCGAACTCATGCGCCGCTTATCTCTGTCCTTGTTTCACGCATTAGAAGTCAATAGGAGTGGCGAAACCAAAAAAGAAACGGCACGTTTTTTTTTGTTTTACGTATTAATTTGTCTAGTATTTTACTACCTAATTTTTTGATACTTTAATTTTTTTATTTTATTTTAATATAATTACGATAGATTTATTTTGTAGGATATTTGGAAAGATAAGATATGAATACAAATTAACTCAGCTCCTTAAAATAATAGTTTCAAAACTAAACGCGTTAGATTAAATACTTAACTGAAAAAAATACTTACAATTGTAATGGTTGTCTAGAAGCGTCAAAGTTTAAATAAGTACTGAGATTTAATATATACTATATCTGTGTAAATACTGCATTTTCTCATAGCGTAGTGCGTAAATCAAATGTGACACGATGGTATCTAATATATATTTTAAATAAGAAAATAAATAAAAGAATTCGAATAAAATTAAAATTATTTATTTGTAGTATTTACAAATATTCTTCGTGGAGTAACTATATTAATATTATTATTAATTAAGTACACTTAATATTTAAAATAAAGTGATACTGAATGTTATGTACAATATACTTAATACTTATTTTATGGTCACCCTATTGTTAAATCTAATAAGAATAAGCGAATTACTTTTATTGGAAAGAAATGAGGTGTTTCAACTCATTAAGGATGCGGATGTATTAAGCTGTTATGAGTTGTATTATCCAAATCTTGTATAAATAATTATTGTATTGCTTACAGTAAAATAACTAAACTAAATTAATTTTATCACAAAGAAAAATTGATATAATTTTTAACAAATGAAAACTTTACATAAGTATAACTTTATTAATCATTTAAAACACTTTTTGCGGCTTATCAACGTGTTGTTTTTGAATTTTTTTCAACCGTCGTGAACGCGGCGAGACAAATATAATGCTTAAATAAACGCATAAGCCGCAAAAAAATCTTTCAAATTAATTAAAATGTGTTCGCGAATAACCTAAGACAACACTATAATTTTCTTATTATTATAATTTAAAATAAAGTAAATAAAACTATAGTTTCTATACAGTCAAGCACAATGCTATTATAAAAATAAAATAATATAAACATCTGACATTGGTGTTCGGTTTTAATCCTGAACGTCCTTATGTACGTGACCGTACCAACATAATAATAAAATGGAAGATAAGAGAATGCAATTTTCATAGCCGCAATGCTCACAATGGAACTGAATGCATTAAAATTGCATAGTTTTCACCGCAGACATTCTTTTAATATTTGAACAACTCTAGACAATTTTTTTAAATATTTTTTTATATAAATTGAATAATTCGAGCCTGAAGTGAAAGGCTGTACCATCTAGTGACGTCATCGGTCATTACACTTATCAAGGTTGCTTCGTTGCCTCATCGACAATTTTTTTTTGTAAAATTTCAACTCATGATCGTCTGAGATTGTACAATTATATAACTCCACAAATAAATAAACTAAATATTAACTTTTATCTTATAATCATATATGTATAATATGATTATAATAAATTTAATATCAAAAATACAATTTAAAAAATATATAGATCTAAAGTACCAAATTTATTTCATTGCTGTATTCTTATTAGAGGTGTGGTGGGGGCGGAACAACGTGAAAATGAGACGGTGTTATATGTCTCACTCGTCTGGAAAAACTAACGGTGCGTCTGCGCCGAACTCCGGGTCATAATCGCGGTTTTTTTAAATCAGCGAAACCTTACTTTGCTAAGAGAAAATTATTAAAGGCATTATTTATAATAATTTCTTAATGCATTTTATCTATTAAATAGTTTTTGTATGTTACTAAATCTTATTTTTACAGTCATAGAGAGATTTACAGAATTCTTATAAAAGAATTTTGTATTAGACAATCAATAGGCAAAAAGTCAATTAAACAAAGGAAATATGATAATTAAAATGTAACAGAATAGGTAAATAAAGAAGGAAAGTGGCAATAAATATCGTTTAAAACTAATTCAAATGCAAATATTAAGTGTTTTATTGATAAGTAACTGCTTTAAAACTTGGTTAATAAAAACTTAATATGTATTGCTACTTAAGACAATTTAACAACATCCATTTCTATAAAATTTAGAGCTATATTAAAATTTACAATGCAGACGCGATCTTACATAAGACCAAGCATATTTTTTATTAATAAAAACTGCCTGTTTGAGTTCTAAACGATTTATAATAGTAAATTATACTTAATTAATGAAGTATGATTTAGTAATTACAGATTAATTTACCTATAACATTGTTGTTTTAGTAGTAAAATGTTAAAATACAATTACAACGACCAAAGGGGTTTACAATGTTGCTAAACGAAAAACTTTTGTGTTTCAATTCAGTTCCAATCTATTTGCTAATCGAAAAGGCTTGTAATTTGATGAAGAAAAATAAACAGCGTCCCTATTTGATTAGACAGAAAACGTGCCAGTTGAATTTGCGCATGCAATTTTTTTCACAAACAAAATTTCTCTTCTGTTGAAAAAGAACAAGGTTCATAATTACGTGACAAATTCATTAATTCGATTGGGATTTAGTCTATAGGCGGATAAAAAAAAAGTAATTTAGGAACATGTGCATTTGATGGGGTGAATGCTTCCCCCACGGAGATAGGATTCTAATTTCACATGCACTGTAGCCCTTTTGCATTTTAAGCATACATACATCACATTCGTCCTGATGCATTTAAATTAAGGACCACTAATCATTGGAGCATATCGTCATAGGCAGAAAGTGAGCTATATGCGGTAATGTATGTTATTATATCATTGCTTTAATGCTATTAAATTGTATGCAAGACGCATGACGATTGCCTCCAGTGGATAATGGGCCTAAGACCGTTTTATTGTTTATTCTATTTAGTAAAATAATTCAATTTTGTTACTGATTACCTGCATGTACCTATTTATACAACTTATTATTGCGTTTATTTTATTTCAATGTAACTATTCGAAAGCTTTGCAGCCATCGTCTCGTACCTAGTCTAGTTGTAATCACGACGACTTACACAGTCATTTGAAATATCGGATTAAAATCATCAAAATAAACACGATAGTAAACCACATAAGATCGTTTAAATTAGCGATTAACACTTTCGCGAACATACATTCTACATCTAAACAATATATATATATAGATTATAAGTAAATATTCTTAAACAATTAAATACTAAAATAAAAAGTGAGAATTAACCATTTGGTAGCAATCAACACACTTTAATACTAAAATTTTTTCTTTAGCTTTGCCTCCTAAGCTAGAAATTGCTATATAAATTATGCGTACAAGAAATATGTAAAATGTAACAATAATAACGAATACATACACATGCAAAATGCCAACCCTAAACTAGGATACCCTGTGCTATGCGTATCAGAACGAGGACAATGAAAACCTAAAAAGATTGAAACTCGAAACAAATGCCAAACCTATATTTTATTTATAATTTAATTAATTAATACTATGAACTGCCTAGTTACTAAAAATAGTACCAACATAGGATGAATTTAAATTCAGTATTTAAATTGCAATCAGTGGTATTGTTACTAGAACGTCATGGCACCACAGCATTATGAATATTTAACAGAAAAGAATGCGAAAGGTATGTTTACACTGGAAAGTAAACTTGAACAACTAATACTAACTAAACATTTTTCTTTAATCAAGTAATACAATTTATAAATAGACTAATTCAAAGTACAAATAAAAAACTAATTAAGTTTTTTGTGTGAGTCGTTTTAGAAACAAGGCACGTTTCTAAAGTTTAATTAAAGAAGTGAAGTAGACTTAACAAAACTAAGGCGTCCTAAAATTTAAGAAATAAGTGTGTAAAAATAATGTTTGGACCGGGAATCGAAACTCTGACTTTTGAATACGGCCTATTTTTAAATGTCTACACTATTATCAAGTAACAACAAAATAATAGAAGCAAAGGGCGACAGCTACAACAATCAACAAATCAACCGAATGGAGACATCTGCAGGATATTTCTAGATCAAATTATTTTTATGTAGCTGCATTTTTCTCACATAGTATAGTTGTTAAACCGATTTTATCACATATCGACCTCTTATTCGCCTTACTCATCATGTTATTTCATTATAACTAGCCTTAGCATTATTATTCAAGTACACATGTCCGTGTAAACGCAGCATTACCTAAGTGTGCACTAAAAGGGGGTAAGCAAAGTTAGGGTAGTTGAAACTCTAATAACATAGAACTTGTTATATTTGGGTTAATTGTCCTTTGAGTATATGCAAGTGTAATTATTGTACTAGCTTTCTGTATACGGGTATAATCATACGTTGTGATTTCTACAAAAGAATTTTATGTTTTGTACCGTATGGTAATATCACAAAATGCATCTATTAAACGATATTTTGTATAACAGGTCTATGTGTCTTATCTGAAATATAATCATCCAATTATAATCTGCTCTTTCTTTAATACTAGCTAGAATATTTTGTTCAAAATTACCCGCTTATTTACTAATAAAAATTTTAACGGCCTAATTAATTAATTCTGCAAGTTGTCATATTTTATAATTAATTTTAAAATGGATCAAGTTATGATTTGAATTGAAGATTTTTTTTATTAAAACCTTGTAAAGATAGTAAAGATTTTTAAATTATAGAACCGTTGGTGTCTGCTTTCGACGTGTTCACCTCGGTGAGTGCGCGAGCGCAGTCGCAAGGTCATGTGACGAATCAAATATGGCCGCCGACGAGTTCGTTCCTCCGATCCGTTCGGAAATACACCGCACCGATTTTGAATTTGTAACATAATTGGGTATAATCTCTTATCAGTCCATCCATCACATAATAAAAATCACAAACAAAACCTAACTATTCATGTTCACATTTTTTGGAATTCACAAGTACTTGCAGATCAATAAAATGATAAACCCATAATTTTCAGGGTCTACTTTAGAGATTTTCAAAATACTAATGTGTAAACACTAAAAAATAAAAATCTTTCCTTTCGAAAGTAACGGATGAATAAATCGTCACGGCTATAATTTCCAGGACGGATGTGGTTAAAACATTGGTGACTGCTAGAATGAATAGCATTTATATATACATATATATATTAAATTGCAAACAAAATATTCGTTAATAAATGAAGAATACATACCTACTTACACGTCGCATATTTATATAGCTATATAAAATAATTTTAAGAAACAAACAAATTATCTTCCAGTATAGTAACGTTTCTCAACGCTACAACTGCAGGACAGTAGAGTGTTATACGCGAAACGTCACAGCTTAAGTTATTTGAGTCATGCACAAATACATACGATACACAAGTTGTCACGTTTCTTGTGTTTATATGCTAATGTTGTGACCTATATCATACAGAGACTGAAACCTAACTAAAACCTCAAGTACCTACAATATCACAATAACATATTAGTACTAGTACATTTTTCAAACGAAATACTAATATTTACATAAGAAACTAGACCTAAGATTAAGAATAAAATTAAATAACACAGTCTAGGTAGTAAAATTATTGGTATAAATATTGGCCTTTAATAGAGGTTTCCGTATCTAAACTAAAATATGATTAATAAAACATTTACGAACTAGTTTTCGATCTTAATAGAGACAATATATTCATAAATGCTAATTGAAATTTCACGTGCCTGTTTAACCTAATAAAACCAATAATAACAATCTCACAGTCTATAAAAGTTAGCGTTTTATCATCAATACAAGATTATAAACCATCCATTAATATTTATAGTAGCATATTTAAGGCATGCAAAAATAATAAAAGCTATTATAATTGTTTTATCTTAAACCTGCTTTACAGGTGTTCGGGTTGACTCACTGGAGTGAGAGTAACATGATTATGTCACATTCTACAAACACACACAATGCCCTGACTCCAAACCAAGACATATACTCTAGTTTAGATAAGACATATGACGATATAATATATAGGCTGCATGTGGAACAAATTAAATTTCTCCTTTATGCCAATAATATCTCTAAATATATATAACTCAAAGGTGACTGACTGACATAGTGATCTATCAACGCACAGCCCAAACCACTGGACGGATCGGGCTGAAATTTGGCATGCAGGTAGATGTTATGACGTAGGCATCCGCTAAGAAAGGATTTTAAAAAATTCCACCCCTAAAGGGATAAAATAGGGGATGAAAGTTTGTATAAATCTTATTAGATTTTCGACTGATTGAACTGAAATTAAAGATTGGAGCTACTATGATTAAGCACGCTAAACAAAAATAAAGCCGCAAAAACTATACCTAATTAATAATAATACTTTTTAACGGGGCAACAGCTAGTTTGTAAATAAAACACTGCTTCGATCAGAGATCGACTTGACGACGATAGTGTAAAATTGTAATTCACGACGATGTCTATGATTTTTGAGTAAGACGATAGCATCTATTCTAATGTTTGTATCTTTTTATTCTCTGCACTTTAAAATATTTTTATTATAATTTTTTAAGCCACTTCTGAACATGAAGCTGGTTTTACGTGTACTAATATAATAACAATAATAACATTTATGTTTGTTTGCTCTGTGGAAACTTTCTACTCTGTAGTACTGTGAAATAAAATACAGAAGAATACAATCTGAAAATATCCATCTTTTCTTGTTTTTAATTGTCTTTTTCAACCATAAACTAGTAACTTCACCTTTGAAATCAATAATATAGATTAATTCAAAATTAACTCAGTCTTTACAAACTCTACAAATATAGAAACTAATCTTTAATATTAGTAGTCACCTTGCGTAGATACTCAAATAAATCACTTACAACTTCACCGTTGCTAAGCCAAACATTATTGCAAACATTCGAAACATACGAGTAAGCCATCAACTCGCCCAAATAGAGAGTCACACTTGTGATTCACTCAATGGTCTGATTTAAATAAATATTGGAGACAACCGTATCAAAAATGATATCACGTACTAAGTACAATACACGCATTACAAATTTGATATCGGTTTAAAAGAGTACAAAGCGTTATCTTATTAATTGTTACAAACGAAGAGTTGTTACTAAATACGTGTGATCAATATCAAAGTAAATTTTTAATGTTTTAGAGTGTGAATTTATTGTTTTGTCAGTTTGTACACCTGTTGCATTTTCACAGATTGGTATGCAAATTACAGGTCTGTTAATAATAGTTTTATTATATGGAAGTTATATAATTTCACGGTGTCATCAGTTAATGAAGGGATAGAGACAGTGATTACAATTCAGTGCTTATTGAGTATGAAATGTCATTACCCTTATTACGACTGTGCATATATGTGATTTATATCGTGTTAAATTATTAACCCTTGTATTTTGAAGAACATAAATTACATAGTGTGCCTCTACAAAGTCTACTTACTATAGGGTACTTTAAATGTATCAAAGTTTACGTGCAAGAGGCATGAATTCTCTGTTGGTGTTGTTTAGCATTACCCATGGTTCGCATGGGTTGAATTATGAACGTAATGCCTTGTGATCATGTTCCAGCAATTGTATGGCCTATAAAATGACACCTATGTAGGTATGTAAAGTACGCGTATATGTATACTTATGTTGAAATTTCAACATTCACCTTGGTCGGTCGGTAACGATTGTAATAATTGTACCTGGTTTGTTACATACAAATACTTAATACCATATTTGGACCAATGACAACCTTGATACATTTTTCAGCTAAATTGATATTCTTACGAATTTAGGTACGTTTATATTGAAAAGCATCATAAAAAAACTTCATAATTTAAATTTTAACACAAGTAAATAGGTTTGTTTTACAAATGGGTATTTGTCCAAAAAACTCGTAAGTACAATGGCCCTACGATTTGTTTAATCTAGCTGCGTTGCCAAACTTCCATAGGCAAAGGGCGGGTGTCCGTGCGCATGTGTGATTGGTTAGAAAACATGCCCCAACGCATCTGCTGCATTCCGTTCATAGACAAAATAAAATGTTATACTATTGGTCTATTTTTAAATGTTGTTGCTAGATATGAGCCGACCAATAGGGCAATAGATTTACATTTCGGCCCAATGCTTTTTATTGGATGCATTTCGTTATTTTCTATAAAATTTACTATGTGTTCGTTGGAGATTTAAAATTATAGATAGCTGTGTGTTTTTATAAAGTAAAGTTTCATACCTTTAAACCATAGCTGTAACCATCATATAGATATAATGAAGAGTGTCTACCATTAGTTCATTAGTGAAAATAGGTCAATCCACACTTTAGTATAAAAGCTCTTTTGGAGTAGCTTTGGCATCGTTAACGTTCTATAAAAGGTCATAATACCCAGACATAATTATTAGGTAGATTAAAATTAAAATTAATGAATTTGCACTATTTTAAAAAAACTTTATGCGCCATTTACTTTGATATATTAATATCTTTCGAAAGCTTTGCAGTAATAAAGCTATAAAGCGTTCGAAAAGTCAAATTAAAATTAATCAAAACAAACACGAAATAGTAAGCATATAAGTGAGTCTTTTAAATATTTTTTTTGTTGTATTTATATTCTACAAAAATTCCTCATTATAGTAGGTACTACATAAATTAAACCGCTTCCATTTTCAAACTCTTATTAATATTGAAATGACGCAATATTATTATTATCGATAACACTTCTCCGAGTGCGTTACTCGTAAATATGAAATACAGTAGTAGATAGGAAACAGTTTATTATAAGTTATTTAACTAATTAAGATTGTGTTGTCATGCGTTTGTTTGCATCTAACACAACATGGTTTTCACAAAAAGTAGTTTGTACAAGAAAACAAAGGACAAAAGAAACAATATACAGCTAAATTATCTTGTGATTTAATTCGAATTCTAGAAAGGGCATTGTAAGCCACATTAAACAAATGCACAAAGTAACAATAATATTAATTTATTTATAAACATGTTAATTCCATGCAAGACTGACATTAATTTCTTACACAAATGCAGTAGGTATATGAGTTCAATGAAGATCTTAATTTTCTACCAGTTAACCGTTGGGAGGGAGATGAAAACTGATATTGGGGGAATGGATTAATATTTTTAGTAATGTATAATATATGTATAGGTATGCACTAAACTGACGCAGAACAAGTAGATCCCTGCTCCCTAATTGCGCATCACAGTGTTATGTAGGTCATGATTATTCTCTAAACGTACCTACTAGAAATTATTTTTAAATTTCACAAAGTTAATTGAGATCGGCGTGTGTAAGTAATAAAATAAACACTTATGTTTCAAAGTCATATCGCGAAATACCCTATAATTACGTAAGATGTTGACAAGGCGTTGTCCTATTTCAATCGAAAAATAGTAGTAGCGTTTCTTTCAAACTATTTGAATTATAATGTAAGTCAAATAAAATCAATTATCAATTAATTTGTAAGATCAATTAATATGAGTATAAAGAAAATAAATAAAAACAAAACAAAAACATCGCATTGCAAAACAAAATCAAAGTAAAATGTTATTAAAACAATTGCCAACGTATTGACAATTCATGTAAATAGTAAAATGATAAAGAAAAATGGTTATTACAGTAAAAAGGAAAAACTTAGTAAAAGTTTCTATCGATCTTTTTAATGGAAATAACTGGAAAAGTATTTAAAACTTGTTACTTACCTTTGATGTTTTGAAATCTCTGCAATAATAACTTCCTTATTACCGAGTGTTTTACAAATTTATATGTTTTTAAAAAGTTGATTTTGTCGACGCGATTGCGGTGCAGTTCGGGGTATGCACAGAAGAGTACTGACCTACGTCCCGTGCAGTGCGACAAGCGAACTCACACAAGCGCACAAGTAAACCGCTCGACTGTAGGTAATATGTGATATTATATAGTACATCTCAACCACAACCGAGACATTTTATAGGAAAAATAGTTTATTAGGTACATATTGCTATTTGAAGAGCTTTTGTCCAATAACATTAAATCTAGAGTGGACGGACGGACAGACGTTTCGTTAAACAAAATTTATTCAAATAAATCTTGTATCTAACAAACAATCTTATAATTCACTGCTGATATCGTTTCTTTACTACCTTTAATGTGTTTATTGTAGTACCTACATATGTTAATTGTAACGATTTTCCGTACTGCAGTTATTCCGTAATACCTTTTTACAACACGAGTTATTTTAAATACCGCATTAAATTTTTATAGCCAGAAAACCCTAAAATTACTAATAACACTAGATTTAATATAAAAATGAATTGTTAAACCACTCATTACTTACGTTATGCTTAAGTATTCTAGGTGTAATGTTGTTCCTATATATCTTTTTGAAACGGTTTTATTCGAATTGTTCGGTTTCTGTCAATACGATAATAAAGACGTCTCGGTGGCACGGCTTGTCGCGTCCATACCAAACTCCACTTTCTTTTATGGTGACTTTATGTGTCCTACAATCTTTTCAGACAAAAATACTTTTCTTTAAGATAAAAGAACGCTCTTAACTTTTATTTTAAAACGTGTAAAGCACTCGGTTTTTTCTTTAAAATCGCATCGTATATTTTGTATGCCGATAATCCTGTGTAGCAGTTTCAGTTAAAGTTTTAAAACAATACAGACAAACACGTCAATTTATTTTGATTTAAAACTCAATTGGTGGGAACTGTTGTCGTAAATCTAAATTTTGCGACTTTGAACAAGAAAATAGGCCGAACATAATGGAAGCTACGTTTCGCAATGTTTACATAATAATTGGATTTTATTATGTAAACATTGCAATTAGCGAGTTGTTTTAGATTGGCGCGAAAATAAATATTATTATATTCCACCTTATTAATCTGTTCCTTTTTACTATTTTTGGTGATATATGACCGGTTTGAATAATTATGTATTCCTGCGTCTTCTAACCTATAGGAGATATTAGAATTCAATAGAACCGAACCTATGTTATGTTTGTGAACTTGGTTAAGTCATTTTAAATCGTTTTGATACTGTTTATCTTACTTTTGTGTTATTAATTCACATTCTACGTTCAAAATTTTATTTAAAACAGTTGTCAAATAAAAAAAATTATCTCGATCCCTAAGTTCATAGACTCGCAGTACTTACAAATAGTATTTATACAAACCCATAGTTTTAATCTTCTATTTGAAGTTCTAAACCATAAATTATTTCACAAACAAGATTGCATGTTCAATTCACAACGACGATTATTATTTTTATTACCTCTAGCCATAAAAACATTATGTGGCATACTCACTTTGCAGCAAAAGGTGGCAAGCAACACGTGAAACGAAGTATTACTCATTTTCATTTGTTGCTAGCTTGGTCGATATCCCGCATGCTGTTTAGTATAACATCTTACGAACTGACAAACATGCTCGCACACAATCCTTAATTATTCTTTATTTACTAATGTAAATGATTTCTGCATGCCGCATGCGATAACTAATCACTAATATAAACGCACCATTACATAGGAAACTAGTATAAAAAAAACTCATGTGCATTATTTGAAGGCCTTTGTAGTGTAGTGGTTAGTGCACCAGTCTGATTTTCAGTCGAAATATTTTTTTACTCACATATAAATATATTTTAAAAAACTAGATATTCGTTTTAGGTCTGAATATCTTAGTTTGGAGTCAGAGCATTATATAAAAACAATTGAAGACAGTTCGAACGTTAATAATTCAAAATACATGCTAGGTTAGGGTGGTAATGTTGGTTAAATGACGACATTGTTGTTCTATGATAATAGTTCTGTCACAGTTCACTTTTCAGCTGTGAAGTTTAATGTTGGTTAACGTGAGTTACCTTTGGAAGTTTATATTAATTTGTGAATTTAAATAATGTTATCACATAGATAGAAAAAAGTAAAAAAAAATAGTCAACTAGAAGTAACTCTCTGTTTACATCTGACGTTAAACGAAAGCAATGTATAATCAGCACGTGCATTTTAAGCAGCTCCCCTTTCATTATCGAGTCACTTGATAGGATTCCCCAACGTGGCACGTTCACGTATGACTTTTTGTATCACTATATGTGCTCTAATCCTATAATCTCTCCCAGATTGAAAGACAGCAGAAACCGCGAATACTTAATGCAATGCAATCTTAACTCTTATCCCTGTTCTATATAAGAACCCCAGCATTTTTTGTCAGATGAATTCATTCTTTAAAACAGTCCCCTTGAAGCAGCAAAAAATTATACACAACATGCAAACAATAGATATTTAAGTAGGATCTTTAAAATAATGATTAAACTTGAGGACGATTTGCGTTGATTAGAAGAGTTTCATAAACCACCCACCTCCCAAACTCCAAGATTCAATGTGATTCCATCAGGTCGGAGATCTGTATACAAATACACAATTTTAATTATTTTAATATAAAAAATATATATTCCAACCACATCTAGAAATTCGCTTATATAGAATGTCATAAGACATACGAATTCGCAAATGCGAACAATATATCAATTCGCAAATAAAAAACTATTTAATATGTGGCATCTAATTTTATGTACGTAAGTCAGTATAAACCCACGTGTAATAATAGTAAGTTAAACGAAAACTCATGTATTAATATGGATTCCGAAAGCCCGGAAGTAAAACCAAGTCAACGGTAAAAGTTTGGGAATTGCCGAAAGAATTAAGCCAAATTACTTATCAACCTCTAAAAATGACCAATATCAAGGCCGAGGAAGGTGCCGGCCTAAAAATAACACAAAACTGGACCCTGACTCGATCCTTGGGGGAGCCCACTGTTGCCAGACTAAAAAAAAACATGAAGAGAGAGCACACGCTTATCAATTATACTGCAATCCGGTTCTCAAAGTAAGTGAAATAACGATACTCAAATGTACATATAAATATAATCTTTAATGTAATGTTCGCAAGATTCAGAACACGCTGTGTCTCTCTCGAAAGCCTTCGAGAGAGTCGAGACAAAAGTTGTCTTGTTGGATCGTGCAGAAAGAGTTAGGCTGTTGCTAAGCGACTTCACATTATTAAGCGGATAAAGCGCTGTACATACAAACTGTGTGTTAAATGCTACAATAGATCTCAAGCGCTGGAATTAGCAATTAATTGCTAAAATTTGTAACACAAAGGATGTGCATCGAATAATAAAGTTTGACGACGTTTTTTTAAAGTTTCGCAGTAGTGTTCATCAATTTGTGTTCTACAGTTGGATACTTTTTGAAAACGAAAGCCGATTTACTTAATTATTCAATTACTTGATTAACCGTGGTTCTTTTTATTTAATTGCTAAGTATTACAGATCTATATCTTAGAATGGAGTGCGTCTTTTCAATTGTATTTAATTTGAAATATGTTCAAGGACACGTCTGCAATAGCTTTGTGTTTTAATGGATCTATTATGTTCCATCGTAATGGATTGTTTATTCAATAGACTTTATAGATGTTTTTGGTAAATAAGTAATTAACATTAATTTCTTTATCTGTTACCTTTCAAATTCTTTACAGCTGTGCATTTGCCAATATGTCGAGCACCTAGGTACTCTAAGTCCATCATAATATAGTAGCGGATATTACCACTTCATTCCTGTCCTAAGAGTCACACAAATGTGCCAAGAGCATTGGGGTACCATTTTGGAGGGAGAGGAAATTTTATTATTCAATTTTTGTGTGAAGGGCAATTGGTTGAATGTGCCCCATTTATGACGAGGGTTGTGTAGGAGGACTAGTGTTTCATGCTCTCATAATAATCTGCAAAAATAGCAGGGAATTATATTCATGTTAGTATTACGTGCTTATTTTGCTTTTATAAACATTCCTAATCTTAAAACAAATGTTAGAAGCTGAATGAACGCAATTCATTATTTGAAATAAAACCTTTAGAGAGACGTGCATGTAACTTCCGCAAAATTAATTGGTTATTTGGCAGGTCGCAATGCCATATTAAGCAAAGTTACACGCTATTGTTTCTTTAGTAATACATCCATTAAACTTAGGTTGCATTAGGTAGCAATGCGATCTGCTATACATATAAGCGATTCATTCAAACAAATTTTTATATCAGTGCTACTGAATTGCCACCAAATTTCTAGCAATATTAATACCATAACGTAGGTAAGAGGAACAATAAAAACAGAAAGATTCAAGGTTATCGATTTTTCTCTAGAATTCGACTAGTCACTAGACTGAAATATTATTTGGTGGTATGCCCATATTGTGCTAGTATAAAGCGATCGTGAATTCAAGCATATAACTCTTCATTCGCAAATGAATGTCACATTAATCAGATATCGCCATCCTAGTCCCATCGCTCATTGCACCCTATTGTAGCCTCAGGTTTAGAGCTACGAAACCACTTTGTCTTTAGTTGAAGATGAATTGTTCCAATTAGATCACACTCCCACTACGTCTAACTTTATTAAATTCTAGACATGAATGATATGCAGACGTTTTCGTAAAGACAAAATCTTGATAATATTCATGTGATTTCAGTTTTTCCATAGTGTCTATAAGTTTAACATTTTAATTAGTCACTAGAATGTTAAATGACCTAATTAACACTAAATTTAATAAGCATAGAATGGAGACGTTGTCTAATGCTTATATCAATGAGATCGGTCACGATTGGAAGAGACAAAATATACCCAAGCTTGTCCATTCACAATAATTATGTTAGACATTTTAAGGCGGCACTTTTAAATCAAACTCGAGCTACACTATTTATTTTTAAAATCTTCTTTATATAGAGTGGAATAGCACGAGTTGCTGCGATTTGGCATTTGTACAAGTCGAAGTCTAGTGATGTAAAATACAGTAGAAGTGCACTGCCAACTTCAAAGTTATTCCTGAAAATAAATGCTTAATACGTACATATTTTTCTTGGCTAACCGTAGCTGTATTGAATAAAAGAAAATCCACTCTGAAAATATGAACAAGTTGCATTGTATTATAACACAAAAAGGAGACAATTTGGAGCGATGCCAATTTTCTTTGTGTGAACAAACTTTGGGATTGTTCGAACTCAGCAAATGAGATTAGCTGAGCTCGAACAATTAAATGTTTTATATTACTTCGAGGAGTTTTGTAAAGACATTGCAGCAACATAAAACGTCCATTCAACTGCAATAACTATAAAGCAGTGTTATTGTTCGCATATACGTATAATACACATACAGAAGATCGATATCTAATCTATATTTTTTATTAACTCTTAAAAAAACTATTATATAATAGTTTAAAGAGCTTAATCGTGCAGTCCGACCTTAATAATTGGACGACGGTGATTTCCTGCACACGGCTCTGCGAAGCGGGTGACTGACCTACGCGAAGACGTTCTACCTCTACTCAGCGCAGGAAACCCACCCGACTACGGACCTATTCTTAATACGATTCAATCATTATTCAAAATCACAAATCGTTTTATTTTTATTCTATATGGAAATCATTTATTTATGTTTTCTTGAATACCGAAATACTAAAACAACGTACTTACTAATATACTATTAAGAGCTCTGCTAATGCACTTTAGTAACAAAATAATTATTAAAATTTCATTGTTATTGTATTTAATTTTATATCGTTTAAAATGTTTCTAGAATACGTTCTCTTCCCCATGTTCTACAAAATCTAGTTCATTGGTAATTAGAAATCCTCTGTACTCATAACAACTAATAGGCTCTTTCGCATATTGGGTTAATTATGTTTACTTTCAAATAACATTCGTATTGAAATGGAAAGAAATAAAATAATCAGTCAAGAAAATGCAGAGGTACAATAAAATGCAAATCTCTTGCATTAATTTGGCGTGCTTGTCTCTAACTTAATATTTTATATTCAACTGCTGGCGGAAGATCTTTTGATCTTTATCACGACAAATTTCCAACTGCTCTCAGTTTAATTAGGAACTATTTTATGCATTAAGTGACAATTTTCTCCGACGAATCTCTTTAACAAGACTTTTGACGTACTGCCCACTTACGCAAGAATTCAATTTCCTAACCTATTATACTAAGTCTATTCGTAATTGAACAAGCAATAGATATTTAATTTGGGTCTTTATTACTATATATAAAATTTCCCAATTATTCTATTTTAGTTTGTCTAAGTTCGAACCACAAATGCGTTTGTTATGTGTGACACTTTGTAATGTATGAAACTGTCAAATACACTCCTGTCAACTGTACACTATGCAGTGACGTGTTGCCATGTGTATGCGTTAAATCATAATTAATATTAATAGTTTGATTATTTGGCATTTAATTAGATAGACATACATCATAATAACATAGCCTTCTAAGGATAACAATATAAACTTTTTTGCTCATCTCTTCCAATAAAATATTTATTAATAAATTATAGCAGGCATTTGTTGTGGGTCTAAGCGTTTATGTGTTTAATATCTATAGAGCATGGTATCCCATTTTATTTATTAATAGGTACATATTTACATAATTAGAGTGCTTCTATAAATAATTAATTACTACATAGTTACCTACTTACGTAAAATAAATACAGACATATTGCATGTGTTACGTTATCGTAAAAAGTATTCCTTTTTTACATTGTTCTATAAATAAACTGATAGTTCTAGACCACGATTGTCTACATGATAATGGTTAGGCCACATGCAAGGTTTACAATGTTCATTCATTACAAATGTCTTTGTTCGAATACGTCACGTATTAGCAACTCATATGTGGCCGAAGCTTAAATGTGAATGATTCGAACTGATCAACTTTATTCAGTCATTCGATTGACTTCCATTTGAATTTTGCTATTGATTGGCATCCTAAAAAACCTTTAAGTACAGTTTTTCCTAACTTCAAAATCGAATTCATTACTCCTTTGATAGAATTTGCTATCATCAAAACTAGTTTAATTGGAAAAGTCACACCTTCCTCAATAAATGATTTATGTAACGCTAAAATAATTTTTAAATCGAATTAGTAGTTCCTGAGATTAACGCGTTCAAACATACTACGAAAACAAAAGAATATAGATTTTTTGTTTATTTTCTTTATTGTACCCACTTGTGACATACGATTGGATCCAATGTGTTGATGTAAATGTTATTTCCAGTTTTTACGTTACTTTTATGTTAATATGAGATCTAATACTATAAGATAATTTACTACATAATAAAAATATAAAATAAATAAAATTAAACATATACTCGTTTAGTCTACAATAAATTATCTAGTGTGCTACCAAAACCAGAAAATAGAATTTGAGCGACAGAATCAGTGAGGTCACTATGTATCTTGTGAGGTTACCCGTCAATATTAATAATGTTTGATAAAATGTATTGTTTTGCACAATTATCAAACAATGACACGAATATGGTGTCTATTATATAACTATTATGAATAAATAAATAGCTATGATTTTTAATAATAAAACAATAGTAATTAAATCTGCGCCACGAGATGAATACAAGTTCCAATTAAATTTAATTCATTAAATAAGACCGGAGGCCATAGAAAGTACTGTACAATACTCGTCAAAACCCTTTGGTATTTCAATACATTGGAGAAAAATGGGCGGAGCCTTCTGTATTATAATTTTGTCGGATTCAAACCATGAAATCCTTTCGTTTGTGCACTCATTGTTTTGTCGTCGGACAAAGCGTGAATGTACTATTTTATATGATGCATGTACAATGTTTCATATATAACACTGTCATATAGATGTGTATATTTGTACCGTAAATAATTTCGTGTGTGTAAGAAACAAACTTTGAACATTTGTGTATTATTATTGTTCGACGTAATGTTACTGCATATCGCCCCTATTAGCGAGTAAGTCCCTCCGGATGTACCTAAAACAAACACTACACTCTGTACACGCTATATTTAATATTAATACCTTTGCGGGAAGCACACGTGATGACAACGAAAACAAATTATAAACAAAACTGTGGGGTTACTATGTCGTTATGTATTAATAGCTCTAATTATAACTATCTATTCACATAAAATTTTATAAATTATATATAAACGGTTTTATTGGTATTTTATGCATTACGTTGATATAACTAAGTTTGCGGTTTGGTAGTAGTCCAATGATAGATATCTTTACAATACATAGTCCTACAATATATGTCATGAACGTAGGTAATCTTAGAATCCCTATATTGAATCTTTTCAAACGAGACATAAATGCATATAAAGTTAGGGCATTCCTTACAAAATTCAAAAAATGAATATTCACGGTGTTGTCGACAAAAGGTGATTTCTCATGAATATTTGAAGGAGACATGGCACCGATAATGGTAGCTTCCACTATAAATTGCATTAGATATGTGACGGCTCGATAATAACATTGCACGCTAAAGGCAGCTTTTAAACTGAGAGACAGACAATATTCTATTTTTTTAAATATTGGTTCAAGAGATAAAACAAATGAAAGTTCTTATTACTTTGATTTATTACTACACTACTTGATAGTTTTAAATCATTTTAGTTTGGAAGTATTATATAATAGTAATTGCATTGCATTCAATGCTTAAAAAATACATGAATATTTAATTTTTAAACTTTTACACATACGATATTTGTCATCTTTTTTTGATGTATTTTCTGTAATAGATCTATGATGTGACAACTTTTTGTCGCTTATTTCTAAATGCTACCTCATCATTAAAATTAAATTGCCTTTTCACTGATTCCAATTGTTACACAATAGAAAATAAACGTATCTATGTTATAACTGGAATTAAATACTAATAATAAAGTTTGAAATAATTGTAAGGAATATATTAGGTTAGAATAATATTTTTTGCCGTATATGCAATGCTTTCAATAAATTATTTTTAACTATCTATCCGTCTAAATATCAAGAAAAACATTTATCCGGGAATAATGCCAAATGGGCCACAGTGGCACTTTATGCAATAGGTTGGACGCAACCGAACTCTTGTTGAGGCGTCAGCTTGTGGTCAGTTACGGTTTACTTATTTACATGTCAGCGAAATCAAGGCCATGATAGTATTCTTTTTCGTATATGATAACAGTGTATTTTTTATTCAATTGTTTTTCCTTTGATACCCATTCTGTATCAAAATACTCAACAATAAATTGGTACTACAACTAATTTACAACTCAACTTATATAGCTTACATTCATGTTTTTTTCTGAGATAGGCAGAGACCATCCAATTTCTTACGTTTCTTAATTTAGGTTTATGTTAACTTTTCCATAATTAGAAGTAGGCGAGTATAACTAGTATAACTATAACTACCTTGACAATTAGGGCCGGCATAGCGAAGACGACTGTTGTCTGCAGCCATTTCTTTGTGGTAGTTATTATGCGCCTTTAACTTAACGGCGACCAGGCTACAATAAAAAGTAAATAAACAAAATAGTGAAGCCAGTTTTTAAAAGGTCAATTGCATTTAAAAATGTAAAAAAGAATTCACAAAACTAATTTTTGATCACCTTTGCCATAATGCACCACGAATGTAGATTTACACGTTTTTTTAACTCCCTCGTCATCACAATATGTACATGTGGTATCACTTATTGTGATGCTTATTTAACACACGCGATGCAACTTCCGTTACACTTTTGTCTAGTGCATAAAGTTGGAATGCAACCCCTTAATTTATTTTTATTCAACAGTTCGTGCGTCAGGTGTCCTCATTGGGGCTTTTGTAATATAACATTGTCTATTCTTTACTTCGTACTCGGTCAATGGAGATTATATTCATTTATTAATTTGACACACTACATAATAAAAGGCACATTACAGTACAGTTTTAGATTTAGTTTTTTTATTTATTTTATACTTTCTTTTAACCTATTTGTTATATTACACAATACCCTGATAGCTAACCAAGCAATCAATGATGCTTTTGCGAAAAGAGCTTCGTACTGTGTACCTTTGATCAACACCATAAATACAAACAATGCAAAATTTAAATACGTCCTCGTTATTTTTGTTTGGTCGACTTGATACAATGTTCGAAATAAAAAAAGAACCCACCCCCGCCAACATTACCCTCCAAAAAAAAAGAGTTCGTTTGTCAAAAATAAATCAAAATCAAAGAGAACGCACAACGAAGCTCCCTCATTGGAGCGTCCTTTTTTTTCGAGTGGGGATTCAAGACCTCGACCCTAATGTATGCGTACACGATTAGGTATTTTATCTATGAGCGCATGTTATCTATACAAGCTTCACTAGGATAGGACGAGCCGCATATAAAACAGGTTTCGTAAGGGTCTCCATTTTTTTTTTATAAATAGACAACCTATTGGAATAGGCAAACTATTACAAATAGGTATAAAATATTTTCTTTATTTATATTTGTGTTTTATTATTATTAGGAGCGTCCGTGACCTAGTTGTTGAAGGGTGGACTCTCGAGTAAAAGACCCATGTTGGATTTTTTTTTAAATACCGAGTGGTGCTTTGTTACAATGTCACTTTATTATACTTACTATGTACTTTAGTTACTCAGTACTTATGATATAATATAGGCATTTCGTCTCCCGTGCAATGTAATACTTATGGATTGGCCTTGTCGCATTCTGGGCTCATCTTGGGTATAGTGTGATGAGAGTGGCCCTGTGAGGAAAGGACTGCGGGTGTTCGGCATGGCCCATAGACCCACTCTAATTTGTTATAACATGTAAATTGGCTAAATATATACTAATTTATTGTTAACCACAGACTGGAACAAAATTACAATTATTCTCGGAATAATGATCTTCCTTAGATCAGTTTTATATGCATAATAATAAATCATAGTTATATTCTTTGACGGTCAATAGTAATGCGTTTTCTAAGCCTTTAACTACCCTAAATTAAATTTAATGTCGTATAACATGTATGACGTAAATTGCTTGATATAAATACACAAATGTGTCATCATTGTCTCGTGCGCACCATTTTAGATCATCACTGTAAAGTCAATGACCTCTCAATATTATACCTAGCACAGATAAAAAGTAACCTTTAGGTTTTTACATCACATTAAAAATGTACAGTTATCAATTTAATAACATAATTACAAATAATATAATTTTATCTTTATACATATAAACAATTTACATATGCCTAATTTGAATACAAATGTTATTACCAATCTGTGTTTCCTTTTACAACTTGTAATATAAACAAGTGATAAAGTAACCGTAAAAAAAGTTTACTTTAGTTTTGTTAACAGTTACGTAGCGATTGTAAACGTCATGGAGACTCCTTGTATTCTTCACCTGTAAGCTATCCTTCACGTGTTACCTTACGGTCGTCGTACGATTAAACGGTAGGGTTATTCTTTATTTATATTAAACCGTAATATCATACGTGAAATGCGATTTAATATTAGCTATCGATAGTGATCAAAAATGTTTGTATAACTACGATAGGCATAATAATTGCAATAATATTGGCAATAATTGAAGCTGAGACGAATATCAAAAGATCTCATATTTTTAAAAAAATGAATAGGTAATGTATTTGTTACAAAAATTTTAACATCGATAATACTTGTTTATAGGGTGCTAATTCTAGTCGCTGTTAAATTTTCTTCGTTCCCTGTAAAATAAATTACCTTATTAAAACTAATTGGTTTACGTGTAGCAGGTCCTGGAGCTTCGGCTCGATCGACCGCATAAAGCAAATATAACTACTATTCATGTTATTTCTAGGGTATATACCGTAAATAAATATATCGTAAAATTGGCAAACATAGATTCAAAATCAAATGTGAATTTTCGTGGTTATTGTTTATCATTTTATCGTGACTTGTATACTGTTTTATCCAGTGTACTTTACAACCGGAAATGTTGAAATAAATTCGAGATAAATTCAGAATAGAACCTAAAATGTCGTCTGGTTCGATATAAAATAATAAAAAAACTTACATAAATGAATTATTGGCGTCGATTTTCATTTGCCAGACAAACCGCGAGCGGAATGCTTCACTTATATGTAAAATATTAAATTCGACCTCATCAGTCTTAATATTAAGTGTCAAAATTGAATTTTAATGCCTTCAGTAAAGTCTGTGTGTATTTTTTTATTGTCCTTGAGTTTGGCAGACGTTAAAAAAAGCGTCTACAAAATTATAAATATCTATCGATAAAAGACAAGTATATTTAGCATCGCTAAGGGCTGGTTTCACTAAACTTAATAATATGCAAGTATAACCTCCCTAATGCATTGATTTAATTAATGTCAAGTGTTTCCTAAATTGAGTTATTACTTGAAAATATATTGGTATATTATTAAAAATTAAAATATATTTAGATGAAAACTGCCCAATGCAAACCGTTTCAAGTAGCGATAACTTGGGGACACTGACGTTTTTTTCTTATATTCTTTATTATTCTGGAGTGATAAATTCAGTAGTTCATTCACCTGACAACAAGAAAGAGTCAAGAGTGTTTGACAGATGACAATCGGATTTAAGTTGAATACGGGTACATTATTCTGTCATAGCAATCAACTATTTATGGTGATTTTTATTTCTATTTGTTAATTGAATAAAACGAATCCTGAGCTTGCTGTCTTGTTGCCAGGAACCTCGGATCTTAACCGTCATCGCGATTCACATAAATACAAAAGATAAATCTTAAATAAAAATGCTAAAATCTTTTATTAGATTTAGTATCATTTATAAAACAACCGGATAGCACAAGAAAGGGTTAAAAGAACCCCATGATATGAATAATGATTTGAATTTGCGAAAATAAAATAATTCTACTTAAGAAAAAAACTTTCTTCAAAAAACCTGTTATAGTGTTATCATGTGTGAAGACCCTCGTTAGAAAATATAAACCAAGGTCTTTCCCATGATTTTGTTATGATTCAAATGTCATTCTAATTCAAATATCTATTAAAGGGGTGCAAAAATAAACTGTTATTTTTGTAAAATAAATTTAAATATCGTACATAGATGGGGCGAAGCTTCAATTCGTCTAGGCCTATCATAGACAACATTACTATTTCCCTATTTATTTACTATTAGACAAGTCTATTAATAAGGGGTAGAGTATCCTCGAATATATATTTAATTTGCCTTTTACATGTTGTCCATTGTCAATTTAACATATTCTTTGATACGAATAGTTTTATATTTTAATAAAAGAACATCTTGTTGTGTTTTGTTTTAACTGGTCTCTTTATTTCTCTAAATAAGCTTTATACACTTACCTTAATATATTTCAAATTTTTGAAGTATTTACTGAAACATTAGTAAGAAAATACACTATATTGCAAAAGCCTATAACTAAATGTAAATTACGGTATATCTCATAATAAAGTCTTTTAGTCATTAAACAATGTATGTCTAATAACTAAATCTTTAATTAATTATATGAATTAAATAAAATTATCGATAATCTTAGAGGTATTATTCACAAAAGCTTTATAGTAATAAGATATCCCTAAGGATTGTAAAGTTAGAACGAAGGTCATCGGAAACGGGAACTGTCACCAAAAATTCTCAAGCTGTTTTAACCTTGCAAGGAGCAGGTTTATTGACATTTGACATAATAAAAATTCACCCTTTAATATTTAATTCAATTCATTGAGTCTATAGTCAAAGTTGTGACCGTAAATAGTAAAATTATTTACTATTTGAATAGACAAAAATTTTGGTATAAATTACGGGAACCAATGGGAATTAAGTATTTTTGCTTACATTTATAATTTACATAATACAATGTGATTATAAATGACAAATTATACATTTCAATCCCATAAAAACTGTAATGTATGACATGCATCCGATGATATCTCAATTAAATAGTTAATAAAATACATATAAAAAGTAATATTCATTGTTTATAGTGCAATCGCAAGATTTGCGATCCCAAATATACGGGATTATTTTCTCGCATTCAGAGGAAATATTAGCAACATCGAGATTGCAATGGCAATTACGACGACTACATTCTTATTGCGCGTGAAATTGAATTGTCCCTCTATTTGTATAACTATATGCCTACAACTTTGTATGGATATTTTCGTAGTGAGAGTGGCTGAATTGCTATTATTTGAAGATACACTTGGGCTGTAGATCCTTAAAAGGTATAGGTATAGTTTTTATGAAATTTCTATTTATGGTTACTTTAATGTACGACATCGCAGGTCGTCTATTATTTATAAATAAAATTAAAATATTGCTATGTTCTTAAAATACACAATACCTACATAAAATTATTTTTATTAGTGTAAGTTTGTTAACTAGGCCTATTATCATGACGGTAATACGTTGCGCGGTAGCCAGACACTCCAATTAGCAGTTCTTTTACAGAATTCTTGCTAAAATGGCACATACATTTTAAAATTCCTATCTTCAAATCTTATCGTAAGCGTAGTTACACAGAATGTGCATATACTCGTAATACCTACTTTCGCCTATAAATAACTTGATCAAGGTTTTAATGTTTTGATAAATCTTTAGATAATATAGCACCCTGCCTATCCTCAATTATATTAAGCATACAAATTTTAATAATAATACTAGACAAAATGATAGAATTGCAGACGGCATAACGCCTTTAGGAATTTTCTCAAACCTTTGAGAGGTGTAATGCAATATAGATATAGTATAGAAAAAGAGTAATAAAAAAAGTAAGTAGAAACAAAACAATACATACATAAGTTAGACTATTGATAAATACTTAAACTAATAAAGGAGATGCGTATATAAAGAAAAAAGAGGGTCAAGTCAGATAAGGTTCTTTTGTTTTCAGGGGAAGTATTTGGATGTCCCCCAAACAAATGAATAAGAGTAAAAAATATGGTATAATTTAAAATAGGAACACGTCTAATATAAATATTATAAATATATAAATAATAATCACCTTAATAGAATATGTACCTACATCATTATGAAAATAAATTGATAAGTTTGTAAGAACTCGAACTATTTATAGTTTCAATTAATAGCATTTCGCATGCCATGGCTCTATATCATCGCATTTCTTAAGTATGCTTGCGAAGTGTTATTTTATAGGCTTAAATTTACTCATAATGGCAAAAACTCTTCGCCTACCTACCTATATTGCATAGACATGTGTTTGGTAAAGGTTTTTACTTATTCAGCGTTCTATAAATAGCGATGTCTTAGATTATTTGCGAACATGATTTAACTAATTTAAAAGACCATGCGCGGCTTATTATCGCGTTAATTTTGCTTAATTTAACCCGATGTTTCGAACATTTTGCAGCCTTCTCATCACATTCACAATGGACGTAAGGCTTTCGAAATGTTGGCTTTTAAATTTCACACCCTCACACCACACCAATCACAACTCATATTATTATGCTTCCACGCTGAAGTTCTAAAATGTGTTATACTGGTATATAAATGTGATCTAAATTTTCTCTTATAATGAATTATAATTTAAGTGTACATCGTCTTTTGTTTATTTTACGTTTAATTTAAATAAAAACAATTGACAACTTCTCGCAATATTTTGTCTTAAAACCGCCCGGCTTCTACTTAAGTAATTTAAAAATCAAGCTTCACCTCTATTACTATATAAATATTTATTATTAATATGTTATTAGTGTAGGTATTTGTTTTGAGTTTTGATTTATTTATAATTACAAGGCATTTTATGTGTGTATTTGTATTATTATAATATATCGTTATACAACTAAATATGAACGTTTAATAGCACACTATGTAAATTCATCGTCGACATAGTTTCAGCATATGTTATCAATCACGACGCGTCTAAGACGTGATATCTCAGTGGATAGTCGCGCTATGTTGCGCAGATTGTCAAGTTTTCGCGGCAGTTTGCTATTCTAAATTTCAGGATGGAGGACGTTGTAAAAGAGCTTGTGGTAGTTATATTTTATGAATTGACTTTACGTTTCTACTGCGGCTTAATAATGAATAGAGGACAATCGAATAATGTTAAATTAATATTCTTTCTGTCTTATGTTAATGTACGATAGAATACTTTCAATTAATTTAAGAAATTACTTTCTTAACACCTAATATTTAACGCATTTGTACTTATTAAATAAAAAAAAATTATTAAATTATTTAAAACAATAAATATGAGGAAAAATAAGAGAAAAACTATATATTTTGTTTCCAGTAACTTTTACTGAACTGAGAGTTTCTTAGTCGGAATATGTAACATCTAAAGTCGCAATGCACAGACCGATCGATGCTATCGTAGCAACAAAGCAAGAACATTTTTGGGCAACGTTCCAAAACACCAACTTTGATACTGATCCGTTAGTACTTGTGATAAGTGCATACTAAGTTAATCTTTAACTTAAAATCTTTCTTATTTCGGTTTTTAAAATGAACTGTTACCTTAGCTTTACTTTAAACAAAAAGCAACTAATTTATATCTATTGTCCACCGAGCCGTACAATTGATGAAAATATTACTTATATATAAATTGCTGCGTATTTTTCAGTCACAGATGAAATAATAAAATCATAGTTGAAAATGGCAAAAGGGCTAAATTTTTCTAAATTACCACGAAGGTTATTCCGAAGGGAAACTCTTTCTAACTTATTTATACTTAATATTTTATCTACCTACAAGTAATAATTATTATAATAATGTAGGTATAAGTGATAATATTAATTAAGTTCAAAATAATCAAAAAATATAATCCTCCCATTTTGTGACAATGAAAGATTTTGAAATGAGGGAATTAATATCAAAATAGATAGATTTTAAATGACACTGAAGATTAGATTGGTACAGTTTATTGTTATATTTTTAGTTCAACTATTATATACATTGCCCATATGCAAATTTTGTGCAATAAAGAATTCATTATTATTATTATATCATTATATAAACTGTTTCGGGATAAGTAGGTATTTAATACTATTTAATGGATAGTATATTAAAGTTGTTATTATTCACAAAAATATATATTTAATTTGGAATATACTTTAGTTTTTAAGTCTATAACTAGATTTTAAATAAA
This sequence comes from Tineola bisselliella, assembly GCA_028551675.1. Classification (NCBI taxonomy): domain Eukaryota; kingdom Metazoa; phylum Arthropoda; class Insecta; order Lepidoptera; family Tineidae; genus Tineola; species Tineola bisselliella. Next base: position 517,844 of record JAPWLS010001795.1, read on the forward strand.
CGTTATTTGAATTTAAATATTCATCTCGGAATCCGTTCTATAAGTACAAATGGCGGTGAAATAATTAGGTTTTAGTGATTTTAAAATTATTGTACATTTACAAAATATTATATTTAAAAATTTACCTATTTTTGTATGTATTTTATTATAGGAAATTTTTGTATTAAGGATAGAATTAACATAGAAATACCAATTTTGTACAAATGGAATAAGAATCAATGCATTTTTTCCTCTTAAAATTTAATATTAAGGGTAATTATACGTAATATAGATAATAATTTAACCATAGTATGTATAGAATAATGCGAAACACCTTAAATAAAAATAAATAAAGGCTTAAATTAACGGTTTGATGTACACTTACGAAGCGATGGCTAAATAGGCTTTAAATCGCTTTATATGTATTAGAGTTTTTAAAAATATATTAGGAAAATGTAAATAAGTTGTTTTCTTACCTGTTTTAAAGATTTTGCGGTTTATTTCTCGAACTTTGTTATTATAAAACTTGATTTAAAACAGTCTCTGCTTCAAGTGCTCTCACATCACAAAAACAGCGTTAAAACATACTTTTCATTTAATTAATGCAATAAAATTTCGTTAATTATATTTAAAAATGTCCAAAGAATAAAAATGGGAAATTATTTAAATTGGCCTATAAGAATCTTATTCGATTAATTTAGGCGAAATCTGTGCGAATAATGTGCGCGGCCGCGCGGTCTCTGCAGATTTAGGCCTAACATGTTGGCGGAGATGCCGCGCTCGCGCCAACCCGCGTGTGGCTCGATAACTCGCCAAAATAGATAATTTGGTCGACCGATATCGAAGGATTGATAACCTGATAAGGGATCGGGATCTCCGCTCCAGCTTCACACCACCACATTTGCTAAGGATCGGAACAGTAAGTGCCGTATGTATACAATGTGCGGGTAGATTGATAAGGTGTAATTATTTTCCCTGTAGAATCACGTCGGATGATTTTGAAGGCTGGATGTGGTATTTGTTATGATTAAAAGAGGGATGTCTTTATGAAAGGAAGAAAGAGGGAAGACGGGAAATGCATTTGAAAGGCGATACGAGTGCGGCGACGGGAAGCGATGGTATCGGTGATGTATGACAAAGGATGTCCCGGGGGTGCGGGATGCGGATGTTAGGGGAGTTCGATGGTGGTCTATGGTGTGGGAGCGGTACTGCGCGCGCGACTGGCGGACTCGAAATGGCGGGCTAGCGGCGGTGTTCTAACCTTGTAATATCGACCTCGCGAACTGTGTTATGCCTAAATGAGACATCATCAGTCGCCCCTGTAGTAGGTAAGCTCATTTCTACCAAATACCTAACAAAAAATCTCAATTAAAACGCTCACGTTAGGAGACCCTTGCGTCAAACGTACGGTTAGTGGAAAACATAGATTAATGTAAAATAAGTTAATGTAAAAATATACCTACTTACAGTAGCAAAAAGGGCACATCAATTATAATAGCAACATATCAAAATTATAAAGCACCTATCAATAGTTCAAGTGGGTAAGTAAATAAGATTAAAGTAGCCCTCCTATAACATGTACCTATTTATCACATAATATCATGTTTTTAAAATTAACTGTATTATATAATTCCTTTTCCGGTATCGTTAAACTAGGAATCTAGGGGTCTAAAAAGAGAGCATTAGTACTCATAAGCCAAAGTGTGTAGGATAACAAAGGCCAAAATTGTTCGAATTTTATAAAAATATAGATAGATGTCCCATTATTATTGACAGGCATCAACCAAGGATAAGGATTTTTAGGAGAGTCTTATCCGGTGTGATAATCATAGGAGGTACTAGTAAATAACTTGTGTGAAATTTATGTTTATTTATTAAACTGACTTTTATATTCGTTGTTTATTTCATTGCATATCTAATGGCTCGATTTCATTGGTCGTTATCTTCCCCATTTAGAATTCCCTCGAACGCGGCAAAACGACTAGTAAAATTTGCTGGAAAAATGTGGTGACTCTCCGCATATAAAGATCGCCTACTTTTATACTTAATTTTAGCAGCTAACACTACCTGTAGTCGTTCTTTACCCCTATCTAATAATGTAAATAGTTTCCTCACATGCGTTTCAGAAAACACCCGCATCCCGCATGCGTTACCTTATAAACAATGCAAATGATTCCCCGAGTTATAATTCTTCCGCATCTCGAACTTAGAACAAAAGATTATCAATTTTGAACGAAGTATAAAATTTGGCAGGTAATCTAAAAAAATTGATGAAGTCTAAGAATACATAACATTACAACACATACATACATACGAATACATACAAAACTTAGGTTTGCTTACGTTTATTTATTGACTTTTGATTCTACTTTGAGCGACAATCCCTTATTGGGGAGAAGTGTTAGAATTAATCCTGGATGGGTGTCACTTTGAAGTTGACCTCGAGTATACCAAAATCAGGAAGGAAGGAGTCTTCTTTTGTCACAGTGGTGGTAGATGAGATGAGGAATGAAGAATCATTATTTAGCAGGAATGCCATTTCGTTCCCGGTTTTTCTATCCAAATGAGTCAAGCGGTAAGATTGCGGATGAAATTATGACCCTCAACATATGACATGGACTGGATTTCCTTATGTACAATAAAAAATATTTATATGGAGGGATTCTAGCTAGACTCTCAGCGGTGACTCGGGTGGGTACTTCCCTGAGTACATGAAAATCTGAAATTACAAGCTAAAAAAATATTTATGAGTCTAGTAATAATTTAGAGTATCCACATTATTTCTATAAGCTCGAACGACTTGTGACCATGCTTATTCTGGTGTTGATTTAAAATGCGGCCTATGCAATTGAGGAACATCTTGACCAACGGATACCAGAGTTCGTCAGGCTTCTTCCTTAATGATATCAGCGATGCCTCTAACAGCGCACATAAAGGATACATGGCCCGATGTTTTAATTATGGTTTCTCTATAGAATACTTAGTATAAACAATTAAGTAATTGATTCAATTTTACTTACAATAAAAACAACAAAAAAGGGCAATGACCTTAGAGAACACCAACTAAATTAATTTTGCGATCATGTGGCAGTTACCGATTTGGCTTTACGCCAAACTGCAGACACGATGCACTACGGAATATACATTAATTTAATTTTATTACCAAATTGTATTGCACTAAGTATCAAGTTTATGCGTACATTTTACTTTAGATGTAAGCAATGCCCAATAGCTCCCGCTATCCCGGCTCATTACTCTTGGTTTGCGATCTAGTACAAGCAATATGTACCTCTACTCGAACAATCTTCATCATAAATAATAATAATAATAACGGATTATTTATTGTATCAAATTGCGAAAGGCGAAATTTATCCTATTAGGCATTTACTGCCATTTAACCTTAGAAACCAAGTTACTGGAATACTTGATTAACTATTAAATGTAAAAATATTTGTGACATTATCATGAAATATACTAATTATTCACATTCATAAATCACAAACCTTCCATGGGATTCAATCTATCTAATGGTGAAAACCGAACGCAAATCCCTATAGCTGTTTCGAGATTAGCGACTACAGAAAGACAGCGAGCGACATACTTTTTCACTATATAATGTATTTATATATTTAAACTGTAATGAAGACCTGATTTAATCTAATCAATAGTTTGAAATGGATCGGGTTAGTACGGTTACCCTGTCTTTGGCATCAACCAAAATCCAGAAAGGCTGTTCTTTGGTCACATTTTCGCTTTCGGATATTTTTAATAATATATTATATGCGGATATATTTAAATTAGAAACAAGATACCAGTACCTGAATGAGGGTTTACATCGATAAACAAGTTTTATTTTATCGACGAATTTCTTCAAATAAAATTTATAAAGAAATAGTAGGTAATGAAAAATATATCACTTGTGTTAATATATAGATCTTACTGTATTTTTTTATGCCTGCTTAATTACATATACACGGCTAATTAAGTTAATAAAAAGAATGGGTCCAAGGGTAGTATCACAACTTTCAAACGTTACAACCGCTCAATCCTTTGTTCCCAGTATAGGGGAAGCGACTGTCACCTACTAACATTATTTATTCCCTGATAGCATTTGTTTTCGCACAAAAACCGCACTTTACATACAAGGCGCACTATGGTCATATGCCAGGTTACTATAAAAAGTCAGTCATCAAAGTCGCCTGTTAATCTATAATTATAAAGAGGAATGATTTGTATTTTTGTAACGAATTGGCTCAAAAACTGCTGGACCGATTTCAAAAATTCTTTCACCATTTAAATGCTACATTATCACTGATCAATATAGGCTATATAAATTACAGGAAAAAAAATGGTTACGCTTTAGTTGAGGATCCCAGGATTTACTAAATGTGCTACCGCGGCCGTCTACTAATATAGAGCTAACTCTAACCTAACCTTTTCGTTATTCGTACAGTTTTGGGGTCCTCAACTAAAGCCAAGCCAAAAAATAAGGGTCCTTACTAAAACTACAATAATGTAACCTAAGGTTGTTTTTAAAATTGCCATAAAAGGTAGGCGTCGTTGAAATATGAAACATCATTACACTTCATAGCACTTTATATCTTCATGACTACGCGAACGAAGTCGGGGGCAACAGCTAGTTAGAAATACATGTTTTAAATTTGTTTTGATTTGTGGGTGTTTCAGGTGTTGACAGTTCGCATTCTTTTTGTCTACTCAATTAGGAGACGAGCATGTGTTATACAACAGGATATACCTATATATCCTTTCTTAACTTAATATAAATAATTTAGTTTTATTTGACGAAAAAAGAAAACAAAAATTACTAGTAAAATATAAATAAGCAAATAAAACCGAAAACGTAAAAAAAAAAACAATTTGAAAAAAGAAAAAGAAAATAAAAATGTAGAGCAATAATAAATGATACACATTTTCATAAATTAAAAATATATAATAGAAAATTCCAAATTTTGTAGGAAAGTATTTTAAGACCAAATTAATCAAACTTTAACCAATTTATATTTCAATGATTTTAATAATTAGCAGAATTCTAAACGTTCGTGAAAGTTTGATAAAAGCGAGTATTCTTCAAATTTTAGAACAACTAAACCAAATTTCTTAAAATCATGCTTAAGTACATTTTAATTTTAAAATAAATTTGTAATGTAAAAAAAATGTCTCAAGAAACCCCGCTCTTAAAAGATTAAGTGTGATGAAATCGCGCCTAAACATATTTAATTTAATTGTTCTCTAGTCTATTGCTTATCTAACGGATGTCTTTTGCAGGAGCTGAGTACTAGCTGCTTATTAGTCTAAGATAAGACAGCATTGAAAAAATGTTTTAAATAAATAGAAACTTTTAAAATATTTTAGTTGTAAACTGCAATAATATTGCAGGCTTTTATGTTTGCATTTAATTTTCTCAACATATTTAATATAGATAAAATTGGAATATAGTTTACACATTTTTATTTGGTTATATTTTTACTCTTCGTATTAGTAAGTGGATTATAATGAAAGTATAAGTTGTTCATTTGTTATTATTTTGCTTCAAAGTCCTAATAAATTCCTAATAAATAAACATTTATTATTGTATTATTATATTATTATTCATTATTGTAAAAACTGTTAATAGATCTACCAAATACATTTTCGACGTATACGGGTTCTAATGATTTCAATTGAAAAATCATATTTCAATTATTTGTTGAAATTCGATAGCTATATCGTTGTTATTTTGTACGGAGATAAATAATGAAGCATTAAAATGATAGTCGATTCTCAGCATGGTCGCAATTCGATTTCGTATCATGGAACATTAATTACACATATAATTTAAAAGAAAAACAAATGAACAAGATAATAGCTTCTCTCTATAAAACTCTTTCTCTATAAAATGGTTAAAATAAAATCGAAAAAAATGGAGTCTATAAATAAAATATACATGATAGTTTCAGATAACTCTACTTGTATATATTATTATCTAGTACTTCTAGGGACTATATAGTGCTGCCATCTAGCGTATTTTCACATAACTATGTTGTCTATAACATTTCAATTATTGCGATACCTACTGATGAGTAGCATAACTATTAACACAGCGCCAACTGTACGTGAGTAGCAAAACCACATTCAATAAAGGCAACGAGTTCATTGGCTTATTCAGCCAATGTTTTTCTAAATTAATAGCCTTACAATGAATTAATCAGAATAATATAAAATATATTACATAAAATAAATTTTGATATAAAATTTCTTATTTAAATTGCCAGGTTAATAAAAATTTTTGGTTGAAACTTTTAATTTATGGAGTCCATAATTTATAACACAAAACTATTAATTTTCATATAGCAACATTACAGTGTGAGGATTTAATTGCAAATTAAAATAATATACTTTATACCCTTTGCAAAAGGTATAAAATCCTAAAGAAAAAAACAATAAAGATTTTTATGCCACTGTTCGAAGAAATGGCATAAAATAGGATTGTTGCCAACATATTCGCGTGACGTCACTGGTATGGAGACGACTTCTAAAATTACGTGAGCTGAGAGAAACATAATATTTTCCGATTATTGCGCTCCATGTTTTAAGAGTTTGAAGTGTAAAGTGCCGAGCTTAAGGTGCGCCGCGTGTTCTACAATACTGCGTTTTCATAACTCTTTTAATTTAAGTAGTGTCAGAAATTTGCTGAACAGCACAATCCACGACTCTTGTAAGTATTCATATTTTTTATCATAGCAAAAACCGTCATATATTTAGTCGATTCGCTTGTATTAAATGTTCCACGTGAAATCTATTTAGTACAGTGATCCATATCGTCCACGGGAAACGTGTCTCACAGGAATTAGACACAGTCGCTAAAAATCTCTAAAAATATATCCCAATGTATTTATAGATTAATATTTAGTTATTTTGCGAGAGCGAGGCCGGGTGAGTAGTGTGAACAGTCATTGTGAAAGTGAATTTGCGTTTCGATCATGGGAATAAATCGTGATATTTTGGCATTGGTTGATGATCATATGGCGAATGTGTTGGTGTCAAATTTCATTTAAGAGCTGCACATGCATGATTTGCGAAAATGTCAATTCGTTTTCGCGACGAATCTGTAATATATTGAATAATATTGGATGTATGTGTAAATAACTGCCATGTTAAGGCATGACCTTGACTGTATTGGAATTTTTGTCACTAATCTTTGATGCTATGTACATTATTTAATTTCGTTCTAACTTCTAAAGTGGTCGTGTATAGACTCACAATTGAGTGTTCCTATCAATTTTTGGTCAATTTTTGTTATATATCATTTACTGGTACTATTATTCTAGGTTAGTTTCTACAACTAGTTCACTAAGTTCTTCAATGCCTCTATATATACATATGTATAAGGCTCTAACTAATTAAAGAATGAAATGTAGACAGCTGGTGGTTAGTAAGCCATAGCTGAGGAATCTGATGCCTGCATACATTTCTTTGACTCGTAAAACACTCTAACTTACATAAAACGGAGTTTAATTGTATGCACAACCAGTATTTAACATAAAATGCATTATCAATGATTACTTCTTTTCATAGTTGTTCTTGTGTCTGTCTGAGTAATAACTTGCAGTATCAATAACATGTAAATTTTTTATTTGTCACTTTAAGTGACTTGAATCATTGACACAGAATCACTGAACTAAGCATATAACAGACATTGATAATGGACAATTTTCTATGTATTCAGAGCATTTGTGTTCTAATAATTCCTTTCCGCTTAAAAAACATAACCTCTATGCAATAAATGTTAGCACGGGCGTAGCCAGCCATGGGCTCAGGGTGGGGCAGCAGTCTACAATAAAATGTAACTAGCAAACTAATCAGTTAATTTTTTCATACAAAAAGGTTACACCCACACCATATAGCAACCTGTATCTGTATTTTTAGTGTTGACTGGCGAGTGTGAACTTTCTTACGGATATTAAGTATTTTAGTTAGTACCTAGATTTTTTTTTAGGATTGATTAGGTTCCTTACAGGCCAGAGCCAGGGTGGGGCAAGCGCCCCACCCTGCCCCACCGTGGCTACGCCCTTGAATGTTAGTGAAAAGTCACTGCTTTTGTGCTGGAAATGTTATAATGGAAAATCTCGGAGAACTGATTTTTCAAATTTCTAGAAATGCATAAAAAAGCTACAGTTTTATGAAAATTATTTTATATTAATGTTCATTAATATATATACATATCTTGATGTTTTATTAATACAATACCGACAAATTATTGGTGTAGTAGAATTACATCCTCTTTCTGTTTTCATTCTATACATATATTGTTTGTTTGTTTTTTCTTCTCTTGTCTATGTAATGTGGCATTTGACAGGTTGAGGGGTGCTTCCAGTGAGACCTTTGCTCATCATACATACAGTATTATGATCCAGTCCTTGTCTTTTCATTATTATTATTAATATTTTGAAAATGTGCGTAGAGATGTGAGATATGAAAGAGCAGTATCTTTATTTTGTTAAGGCTTGCTGTGTATGCAGCTAATGCAGCTGAATATTATGTCTTTTGTTTCAGAGATTGTGTCACTTGTTTAGTTGTAGAATGTATAAAGAGCAAATAAAATTGGTGATGTGAGATAACATTTCTCACAGTTAGAACCTGAGCTAGTCCTTTTATTAGATTTGTTAAAATAATTTAGTCATGTTTGATAGCAAAATAAATGGCCAATATGGATAAACTTGATTTGTACATTGGTTAGAATTCCAAGTTATAACGAAATTATCCATATCATTGGGAAATGGTCAATTCTCAATACCCCATTGAAGATTGTTACCATGAGTACAGCAGCTATCTTTGGTTCGAAAATTTAATTTTTACAAGTTCTAATTTTGATTTTAGTTAAAATATTCAATGTTTGACCTCGTGAATTGCCACCAAGAAGAAATAAAGTGTATTATTGGTGATATTGTTGCCTTGGTTTTAAAATTTAATTTTGCTAAAGGATAGCAAAATTATTTAAACTATTGGTTATGTACCATAACCATAATAGTAATACATAATAAATAGTACATATCTGTGCGCCGCGGATATGAGCATGTCGGATTATTTTTCGTTAAGAATCTTCGAATCGAAATTATAGTTTCTTTAAAGGAATTTCACTATTTCCAATAGGTTTAAATTTCCCTTCACTGTCCAATTAGGGTAAACTATCTACCTTCAAACCGGATTGATAGTTACTGAAATAAGTGTATTTAAACGTGCAAACTAAACAGCTGTGTTATTAGTATACATATGTAGTTGAGAACTATTATTTTAATCAAACAAAGGGTGTGACTTGTATTACGTTGTTTAGTATTTTCCACCTAATGAAATATTTATTGATTTTTAATCATGTGAATGTCATTGGTGCACCCAAGTGTTATGGAGGTTATATAACCAATGACGAAATTGTAACGAACATGTTATTAAAAGACAGTTCAATGGAAATCAATATTATTTAAATTTTTCATAATATTTAAATAATAATAGAATAAAATTAAATATTCGTCTTTACGAGTGTATTTTAAGAAAATAAAGTATTGTTCTGTTTTAGATGTAACTTTTTTTTATATATTTTCTTTAGAGATTTAACAATAACTTAACAAAGGCGAGGCTTTAGAATAATTTTCAATTCATCAAAGGCATTTTATTTGATTGTATTATTTGAAAAGTTATAAGCAAGGAGTTCAAGCGTACCTGTCTAAAGTTTATATAAGGTATGCCAACTATTTGTGACGCGTTTATGAGTTTCTCAATAAATAGTTGTAATCAAGAATCCCCGTGTTCGAAACTTCCATAATTATCTGTTTGTACTATTGAGTTAAATATGCTAGAAAAGACGGCAGGAACAAAGTTTGTTCGATAGGAGATTTTGTCTGGTGGATATTATTTCTATATTTTTTTATATGAAACTTTTTCAATTTAAAATTTTGAATACATTCCATCAGATTTACCCAGATATAAGCAATGTATTGCCTTTTCCACAGATTTCGTTTGGTATGTCTTCTCTTATATCGATATAACTTAATTATATGATATTTATTTAATGACTAAATGCCTACAATAATATAAGAAACATCTGAACATAGATATCACAGAATAGAAATAATAACAATCGCCGTTAATAACAATAATAACAATTTTACAGGAGAGCAATTTAAAGTTGTTATTGTGCATAGTTTGTTCTTTTAAATTCTTGTTATATCTCAGAAATTATTTTCCTTTTATTTATGAGATGAAAAATTATATTTCAAAGTTGTTTCAACAAAGCTCGATTGTGTTAATAGGACTCGCCGAAATAATGTTGTCATCGGTTATTTGCGATATATAGGATGTTTAATTAGTTTATTTGCGTCTTGGTATCGCGTTCACTCTATTACACAAGCTTTAGCTTTACAGCTATTGTGGTCGCAACGTATCATATTAAGCTTAGTTGGAGACTAGACAATAGCAAAATGTCACGCCAATCAATTCTATTATAACCTTTGAGATCCTTTCATTATATGAAGTAAATAAGTAACATAATATCTCATAAAATAACATAACAACATAAAAGGTGATTAGTGTCCTTGCTTTATAATGGACAATGCCTTGGAAAAATATCTATAACAAACTTATATATCAAATATCATGCTTCTTAAGTACTTACTCGAGTCTTTGTGAGTCTTATGTACTTAATATTTCATAATTCCTACGATTCTTTTGTATTTTTCTATTAAAACATACTTACAAACAAACTTAATTGTCGCGAAAGTTTTATAATACTTTTTGATATCTAGTTCTGTAGCAAAAACAAGGAGAGGGAATTCATTTGTTTTTCTTTTAACTAAAATAATGTTGCTATATATTGTAGATTGTATAAAAGATAAGTTAGAATAACAATTTAATACTTATTTTATCTATTCAGTTATTGCATACAACACTTATATGAAAACTGTTTAATAATACTTAAAAACACTTGATATCAATTGGTGTCAATGATATTATACATAGTAGCAATTATAATTCAAGGTTTTCAAGGTATATATATATTTATTTATTCCAATTCATATTTGTTGATGAAAAGTGCAATAGTACAAAAAGCTCCACATGTTTTATAGTAATATGTTCGTACCCCAAACTAAGAAGACAGTTTTATTAATAATATCATATAATGTATCTATATATACTTATAAATAAATATTCGCTTCGATTGGGAATCAAACTGTCGTATTAACCACCGCACCAAAGACTCGAAGTAATGAATTATCCCCGAAAAATTTTTTTATTAAAGTATATTAGCTAATAAAAGAAGTCCTTCCAATGGCGAAGTTTTCATTTCACCACCTCAAATAACAGCTTAATTATTATTTTCCCCCAATTATTTCTCTTTGAAATAAATGTCACTTGAGTCGCAATATCGATTCTTCCAATACAAAAATAGAATAGGTATTACGGAAATCGCTCGATTGAAATATCACATTGAAAAATTATGAAATGAACAGTTTATTAACATTGAAAGTTTTGTAGTATGAGTGAACGCGGCCTTTACATGGCATTTTTTAAATTTATAGTTTTCTGATATTTTTTACCATCATTACAATACTTCCTTTAACATACTTAAGCGATCTTTAACACGACCGGATGGTTACTTTATCATATATGTCGATACCAATAAGCACATTCTACTCGATTGAGCATGTAATTAAATCAACAGTAGAATGCCTGGAAAATATTCATGAGATAAACAACTTATTTCTTTAAGCTCCTTTTCGGCAAATATAGACGCCGCCATGCCTTTGAGCTATTATTGTTGTAATTTGGAAAACATCTTATGTGTGGGTTGAAAATCTTTTCAGTACAGAAATTAGACTTATATTTTTTTCATTCATTAATACCTATATATTTATTAATATCTTTTTATAATGTTCATTGCCTAATGCCCTCCAGTTGTAAAGTACTTTGCTTTAAATATCGAGATCGATTGATGTGGAATGATTTTCTTTTTCTTATTATTTCTGTATGTAAAGGTGCATTTACATATTGCCTAGGTTGTCAAGTCAAGTAGTTGACCTATCGTAGATAATTATAACACTCTATCTATATAAGTACCTATTATGTTGTGTGTGTTGAAGTAGTTATGTTCACTTCAATGTTTTAATTAGCTTCATATATAACAATTTAAGAACTATTCGCGGCTTGCTATTCCTTTCGGAAGCTTTAGAACATCGTCATCGTCGGACATCGATGACAGTTAAGCTTTTGAAATGTCGGATTAAAATATTCCTCAAAAAGTATTTTATATTATTTAATTAATACATTATATTGAATTATTTGTCATTCTTGTGAATTCATTTACCTAAATTAAAATATAAACAAATGCATCCGTTTTAACGCAAACTTATTTTCATAAAGTTCTTTTTTCCGTAGGACGTTTACACATTTGTTTTGTGTAGGCCTACCTGACATGCGCGTGACGTTAGCATTGGTTCGGTAGCTCGTTTCTAATAAAGCTTAGAGGTTCGCCGAGGCTAACGCACATTTATCGTTAGCTCTTATAGAATTTTCGCATTTTGATGTTTTTGAAAAAGCTCTCGCAGAACAAATAAATTAAATAGTAACATTCAAGGTTGTCCAAAACGCACTTACTATTTATTAGTTGCGTTTCTGCTTTCGGACACGTTTTCTACTTCCTACGTGTCTTTGGGTCGCTCATCGGTATGTACTTTATGCATGATTTAATTCAGAATATTATTAAATAATCGATTAAAATATATATTTAATCCTTTGTAGATTTTTCTTCTACAATTTGCTTCAGGATTTAATTAAATTAGGCGGATATTTTAATTAATAAACTCTAATCTTTTGTTGATATTTTAAATAATTTTAATAAATCTGTGTCTGCTATTTCAGACTCCTTTGTAATTTGGAATAATGGGAAATTAAAATAATATTATATTGTCTTTGAAAGTCGAAATATTAATTATAATACCTATTATCGAATCCATTTTCGAAGATTTTATTTAGTTAAACTGCTGTGTTTAGTCAATTGGCCCGATCTCACACATCACTGGGTTCGGGATAACTTTTGTTGAAAATTTAAATTATTTTTAGTTAGAGGCGATGCATACATTTTTGTTTAGTACATTTTTTTCTTGTTTTAAATGCTGACTTCGCATTATTAAATGCTTTAAAATTAACACTTAACTATAGTGTAGTGTCGTCCTTATTTATGACAGTATTTAGCCTTGATTTTAGAGAGTAAAAGACGTCATATCACTAAAATATCTTTTATCAGCGGTTTGAGATATTTACGTATGATTACGGCACGCATCTCTTATTAGGTAAACAGAGATTGTGCCGGCTGTGACAATTTTTATAACAAATATTAGACTGTTTTCGTTAAGTCGTATTTTTGTAATGTGATGTGTAAAAGGAAATGTGATTATAGTTTTAAACTGTCGCACTTAATTTTATTATAAACTTTTGATGCTGTATGTTGCACGTTTTCAGTCCTATTTGAGAGTTTCCCTTATTTATTTGTCGCATTAACAGTTGATATATTATATATATTTGAAATAATAATAATCAGATTTATATGAATAATACATGTTTTGTTTTAATAATACTAATATTTTTTTTTCTGATGATGGTTAAATATCATTTTCAAACAATAGCGATATCTTAAAATAGTGTTTTGGCCGTTTCCCACTGTAGTGCACGTTTACAGTAATAAATAATATTGCTAATAAAGTTTCTTGACGATCGAATAACAAATACAACCTAGTATATCACATTGGACGTTGTTCCCGTTGTCATTGTACACATACACATTCTAAATAATAATTAGTTGCTCCCATAATCAAAGAGAAAAGAAAAGACATTTTCTCATTTCAATAGTTAAATTAATCATACTAACATAGAGAAGAAACTTTGCAAATGCAACGCGAAATTAAATTTTCTTATTGAAATAGTTTCAAGTCATTTGACTCTGCTTGCTGTTTAAAACTCTTCGATAATTGCCTAACTCATTGCGAGTTTTATAAAAATCTGTTATACATATCTATGTTTGAAATATTATCTTATGTTATAATATGCTGGCAAATTATTTAAACCTTGTGTTTTATGCTCTTTTTCTATTGTTACAGGTACTGAATTCAGGTAATAAGAAGATGCAAAGAAGGAGACCTCCGACCAAAAGAAAACTCATTACTAGTTAAATATATTGATTAGAAGTTGATCATACGCACACTGGACAGTGCCTAAATTATATTAGATAGTAAAAGTATGTAAAGAGAATTAGTACTACAATAGATTTCACGATGCCTGTCGTATCTCCCAGCCGATATTCTTCAACAACTTCATCCACGTTGTCTTCGGGCTCCTACCGTTCTACGATCACCTCCTCTTCTAGCTTGGATAAGCCTTACTATAGGTCTAGCAGTGGCACTTACGTCACATCAACAAGTAGAAACAACTATGGCGATAAGACCACCGAATACCGATCGAGATATACTGACGTCGACGGCAAAAGAGAACGAAAGTCCTCACTCGTAGAATATACTCGTACATCTCGAGCGCCTAGCGTTAGTGACTCCGATAGCGGGATCGCAACTAGATACCGTTCCGAGCGAAGCGAGTCCCGCTCTCGAGATATATCAACGACCAGAAGTGACAGTGGTAAATCAATCAGCGAGCCGCTGCCACGTCCCAAACGCAGCGTGATAAGCACCGCCGCGCTTGCTATGTCAACTGCTGAACTCTACAACAAGTATTCACCTGCCAACTACGTGCCCCTGACACAAAGGCTGGCCCAAGCTGAAATTTCCCGGTCAAAGTCAATTTCGGGAGACATCGGTCGTCCGCCTGCGCCTGAAGTCGCTAGAGCTCCTCGCAAGTCACGCAACTCCACTACCATCAGTGAGGTGAATATTACTTTATTTATATTCGCCATCTTGTCCGTCAGCTAATTTCTCACCTAGTTGATAGACGGCGCCTTACTTAGTTTTACGCCTGTGCATGTGGAACTTCTAAGGTTCCACACGGACGGGTAGTTTGTGCGCGTGTGTGCGTGTGAATGTTCATTAACATTAAATTGCACCGAGAACGCAGTCTCCGCCTGTTCAGGAGCTGCTGTAGCCGGTGTCGCACAACACTGATTAGATCTGTGTGGTGTGACACCGACCTAACATTAGTCGCAGGTTAGCTGCATGTATGTCAAACTAACACACGCCACATAGCGCTATGTCTTAATAACTAGTATAGAGTCCCCCGTGTTACGCAGAGGCCGGAATCGAGCAGTCAACGATACAAAGAGGGCTCACCGACTTCAACCTACGCCAAGAGAGGCGTCAATGGAGTAATGGACACCAATGGGAACGAGGTACCTTCCGTGTCCGAAATTCGTAAAAGATTCGACCCTAAGATGACGGTGACCAAATTGCCGACCAATGAGCCGAGGCCTAACCTTGCCCGAACGAAGAACTCTTCAAGTTCTAAATCTCGAGAAAGCGTGCCCGTCCACTCTAAGATAGGAACATTTGACAAAAATTGTGACTGGGACAAATCGAGTCATTCTATAAGCAAGACCATGTCGGAACCAGTGTCACTCGCGAAACCGATGGCTGATAAAATAGAAAAGTCCAAATCGCTTAGCGAAAAATCATCCACTAAACGTTCAACATCTAATAAAAATCAATCAGATAAAGGAAAGTCTGTGTTAACTCATGTCGACACCTGGGTTCCTGACGCAAGTTTTCGAAAATCTAAATCCAATGATCTTAAAGTTGACCTGCAACTAGGATTGGATGAACCGGCAAATAGTGGGAATCACATCGATTCGTCAAACGTTCAAGTCAATAATCCTGGCCCTTCCACCTCGAAAACACATGTTGAGATTAACAATGAGATCAATGAAGAACTAAACAAGATGGTTAGAAAGGAAAACACTACAAAATATGCAAATTACGAAGTGGATGTTGGCATTAAGAATGACGTTGATTCACTTGGCGAGAATCACTATGAAAACAAAACTTGTGGATCTCGAGAAAGCGTTCCTGTTCACTCTAAAAGCAGTATAACCAGAAATGGTGATCGGGATTCCGACTCGAATCATTCTATAAATAAGGCTATGTTGGAACCCGTGTCACTCGTAAAGCCGATGACTGACAAAATAGGGAAGCCCAAATCGCTTAACGGTAAATCATCCTCGAAACGTTCAATGTATGTTAAAACCCTGGATCTTAATAACATTGGTGGAGAAAAAGTACTTGGAAATTCCGTGCTCACTCATATCAACACCTGGGTTCCAGATGTTAATTGTCGTACACGTAGACCTAATGGTTTTAAAAATAGCGCGGAGCTAGAATCGAATGTATCAAACGTTCAACTAAACAATCCTGGCCCATCTACTTCGAAGACACATGTTGAGATCAATAATGAGATCAATGATGAGCTCAACAAAATAGCAAGAAAGAAAAACACCATAAAATATATAGATTGTGAAGCCGATGGTGGTATTGAGCCAGACGCTGACTCGCCTAGTGAGAATGGATTCGAGAACAAAACTTTTGAACATGAGAACTATCTAATGAAGCGAAATGAGGACGAGCGGCGCATGGACACTAGCACAGAGAGTATCGCGAGTGATAACACAGATTCCAGTCCTGAGTCGCCAGCTACTAGACGAAGGATCATCCATTATAATGAGGTGAGTTCTTTATCCTAACACTCCTGCATTGTTATGGCTCTTTTCACCGTGTGATTTTTTTTTATAAGGACGCGCACCTGTTTCTTTGTGATTAATTTAATGGCTTATATGTTTTTGATCGGAATTAAGACGTTACCTAGTCTTATTAGAAATTCGGACTGCTCTCAGGTTAATTTAGAGAGATTTAAAAAAAGACCGAGTTCGTTGGCATTTGACTATTGAGGTCACATTTTAGTGTGCGTAACGTACGGGTGTGTGCGTGATGACGTGTCTGTATTTTGGGTTCTTTTTTGGGTCACATTTGCCTGCCAAAATGTTTAGTGTAGGATTATTTCGATGTGAACTGCTTTCTTTTATTCACATTCCAACTCTGTAGTGTCATAATTATGTCTACTAAGGGTCAGATATTTGAAGGTTTCATTCGTTATTTATAGGAATTGGTGTCGCTTTATGAAATTAGATAAAACTGTCTCAAGGTCAAAAATTTGTACTCGCGTGTAATATAACAAATGAATTGAGAAAAATTAAAAGTTAAAGCGAAAGCCACGTTATATTGTAATAGAATATTCACAAGTAATATGCTTGGGAAATGGTCGATATGCGAAAGTGTCGTGTGTATCAAATTAGTGAATACTTGTAAAGTAAAACAAATAATACTGGTTACTTAATGTTTAGTTTTTGGTTAGTACAATTATCTTTATAATGGGCTCCATAATAATCTGATAACATTGTCTCATATTATCCATCATCAAACGGAAACTGCACTGATTGGTCCTATTTATATGCCACCAGTCAGTGCATAAAGTCACATTTATCGCTTCTACTCGTTACGTGCAAATTGCCCACTTCAGACGTCTTATAAAACTACACGCGACAGATAGGCACAGTTCAGAAAATATATATATATTAGACCTAGCATCAGGCGTGTGTGGTGATTCTATATAACAATACTGTAAAGACGACTGTCGCGTACCGAACGTTAAAACAGTTCTAAAAATAATTGGCCAAAATGTTCTGTAAATAAAATAAAACAGTTCGCGCGTTGTGGCACGTTTTTACTGATACCACGAGGTGAATTCGTATTCCTTTTTATCAACATACAATACGACAAATATTATTTAAATTATTGTTTTTTATACTAATTTTCAAATCGGTTACAAGATTCACGAGGAAAACGGATTTCATAATAGGTAACATTTTATATATATTTTATTATCGAGTATTATTAAAATGTCTGCTTTGTTCAACTTTTATTATATTATATTATATTATGAATAATTTAATCGTAATATAAAAGGCATTTTGTTAAAATCATTATTCAACCTATTCGCTGTGCATTGTTTATACTTTTTTATTTACACTTGTCAAACGCGAAAGGTGTCATTTTAATACAATAATGTCAAGATTTTTCATAGTTACATTTACAAGTGCTTTTTTACTAATTTATTGGAGGTGATAATGGTTGCGATTATAATAAATTAATATACAATAACACCCTTATACATTTGTCCTGCGAAGATCTGCCGGAGTCACGCTTAGGTATTCCATAGCTGGCACATTTAAGTATATCCTTAATACATTATCAGATATTTGTGAGTAGAAGTCCAATCCCTTTTTTAAACTTGTTACTAATATAACTAAAACCTACTGACATAAATTTGTATTAGACGTTCACAAAAATTACCACACTCGATTTCCACTTACATTGTTTTCATAAAGTTAGTCGCAAGAGCGTAATAATCACTTCCATTACTAGTTAGTGATGCCTTCTAAATATTTTATCATTGAGTTACTGTGCGACTTACCGTGTATAAATATGAATGGTACACATCGATAAGATTAATAAATAAACACCTGTAGATATAGCATGTATAGATTAGAGTTTTTGGCATTGGGATCTGGCGAGGTTCGAGCAAACAGTCGGCAGCTAGCTCGCAGGGCGAACTATGGCAGTCACGTGATAACTTTTAACCTAATAATAATCTCATAATAGAAGAATCGCAACCTTTCACCTCCTTGAAATGTGTACGTTTATTTGACAGTGTTTAAATAAATCTTTGGTAATATTGACTCTTGAATCATGTGACAGTTCAGTGCTCGACGATACAATTACTATTATGTGTTCATATAAAATAGTTTTAATATTTGTCTATTGTATGTTTCGGCATTTCGATTGTTTTTAGCAAAATTTAAAACTATAACAAACAGTTTTTTTAAGTTAGTGTTGTAAAAATCTTATTAATACAGTTGTTAGATAATTGTTCAAATCTTTAGTGTTTCCATCGAATTGAGAGTAAAGTCTGACTAAACTTTCTATGTTAACGTGGTATTTACATGCGTTTATATTGCTTTGGGCCATTGTAATCGCCATATTACGATGGCTTAGCGATGTACTGCGAGTGTCGTGTATGCTTCGGCGACGAATCTGGAGGTATTTTTTATCGTTACCAAAACATACAAATGCAGCAGACAAAGGTCGTGGGTCCCACTTACTTTCAAACCAAAATTTCCGGTATCGGACGAGGATTTGGACCGAGGTTTCACAAGGTTAGCTTTTTTTTTAAAATTATTTAATTGCATACATTTTTATAGTATTCTCTAGATTATTGAAGGCAAAACTGAAATATATTGTCGGGTTTTTGTATTCGTATAACTTTGCACTAAACGTCCCCCAGAACAATAGAGCTCCCTGTATTGATAGGACGAACTTATATAGATTTTTTACATTACCTACTTACTTTTTAAATGAGTAGGTTTGAAAGATGAGTAAATGAGTAAATCTGCTTAATTAGAGAAATGGTGATAGGTCAAATGACTGCACAACAACTAATGTGTTTCAATTAAAAGTTAGAAATTAGTTGTGCAAATGTACTTGGTGTAGAAAATGGTATGGCGTAATTTCATTTTCATACAATATAATATCATTGCAAAAAAAATCTAGCAAACATATATTTTACTATACTTTTGATTTATATATATAAATATGTTCCGTTTGGTTAGATAAAAGTTTCAGCAACACTAAACGTAACAAAATGAAAGGAAGAAATAATTGTGTAAAAAGTTAGATCCATTTTAAAAATTCTCTGGTAAGGGTGTGAATTTTATTTTACCTTAACGTTGTGCGGTGAAAATTTTGAACTAGCGTCAGTCGCGTCTGAGAAGAGTGCGGGGATAGTTGGAGTTAAGGCCCTATCGAGATAGTTCTTTCGGAGTGCATTTTGTAATACGTTCCTTAACTATAACAATGTTTCATATCGCGGAATAGTTAGTTGTGTCGCTCATAAAAGACCTTACTTTATATCTCGGTTTTGTCATTCAAGTATAAATTATAATTATACGAAGAAAGGGGGTAAATTTTGAAATTATTTGCTAAATGTTATTTCAAATTTAGAATACGATAGATGTCTCTATCCACGGCCTTTTGGAAAAAATCGGTCGCGTGTGGTTTCTTTGGCCGCGGTGACGATGGAGAGCGGATTCCGAATGGTATGCTGCATGTTCAGGTTATATGGAAACGGCTTTACAAATTGTTTTCGTATTTGACAAACAAATAATTACATATATTATTTTAATAGATCACAAGATTCTTTAACATGTACGTGTTTTTTTTAGTTTCTTGGTTTGATTTGTTTTCTCCTTATTTTAATATTGTATAATTTAGTAATTTTATTTTTATTACAATGTTAGTAATGTACGTTTTTATAGTATATGCATTCGCCAGATCATTTTAGAGACTATAGCGCAGCCTGTAATTTGATCGAATTGATATCAGATATAAAAACACTTACTCTACACTGTATTACCACAGAAATGATAAAATAAAATATAAGGCGAAATACAATGAAAATAATTCTATACGCCAGTCTAGGTTACAGTGAACAATCCTCTCAAATATTCGCACGTATGAGTTCCTCTTTAAATTTAACTTCGCTCAAGACAAAATCAAATAGCACCGTCTGCTTCTCAATGCAAATACCTCGAAATCTTTTCTACACATGTATAGTTTTACCTTACAGTTCTCACTGGCAATATGATAGAACCGTTGGGGGACGACCCGTTTCCATTTTATTCCATTTAACTCCTTCTTCGCATGTATCAAGTCACTCATTGTTGAGGTAGCAAAGTGGAGTCAAATTGGCAATATCCTTTTGAAGCAATCGTTACCAATTTATTGGAATATTAACTCTTCAAACAACGTGACGGAATGGCTTAGGGTACATTGTCCTATGTTGTGATGCTATTATCCCCGCCATATTGCAACTTATGGTCATGGCCATGATCGTGACTATACTAGGTTTCAGTTATAATACTTTATTTCAATGTTTATCTAAGTTATTTATATCACAAAAACTAATTAAAATAATAAAGTGGTATTGTTGAAAAGACAATTTTATCTGAACCAAGTACAAAGTAAGCCATTCCTATAATGTAAGCAATGATGAGCCTCAGTTATGTTGTAAATGCATTCACGTGATGAAGTTAAAGATAACGCAAAATTATTTTATTTAATCTTTAAACCGTAGCTCGTAGTATAGGTAGTGAGCTCGAATAGATGTTACAGTTCACTGATTGTTCAAGGCCTCCACACAGCTGATGTTTGTTTTTATGCTGCTTAGCATACACAGAAGTTTTTAAAACATTTTTCTTGCTTCGTTCCCGGCGATTAGATTTTCTTTTCACTTGATTGCAGTTTATTCCGATGTTTTGATTATTTTTTTTGCATATAAATTCGCATTCAGATTTTAGGTTCAGTTGGTATTAAAAAATTGTTATACTTTGTCATATTTATGAATATAGCGAAAACGTCATGTTTTACATAATTTTGCGCCAAGGCTGAAAATATTTGTTAAGATGAATGTTTACGTTATAAATTGTTATAAATACGAAATTTATTCATATCGGACAATACAATTGTATATATCTTTATTAGCTCAATCCTTTATTGCAGTTAATATTTTTTATCATAGTCTGTGCCATCCTATGTTTGTTCGCTCAACATCTGAGACATATGAGTATACATATATATTTTTCAGCAGTAACTTTTAAATGAGATTTGACTTAGTAACACGATTGTAACGAGGAGAAATGTATACGGTACACTCGTTAGTGCTTTTGTGCATCAGAAGCTTTTGCAAACGATCCTTTTTCGAGTTTATTTTATGTTTTGTTCATAGCATGTTGTTAATTAACTTTAATGAAGTATTATATTATATTTCGGTGAATGGGTGAGTCTCGGTTTTTTATTATTATTATTTTTATGTACGCTTTCAATGTTGTAGATTTGCATGTAACATTTTGTGTTTCGTGTTTATGTGTTATTTAATTTATATTTATCGAATATTATGTACGATTTCTCGAAGATAAACAAAAATACAATATTTATCCCTCTTTATTATATTCTATTTAATAAATACATTTTGGGAAAACCTCTGTTGTATTTGATAGACAAAATTGATTTATATGTACTTCGAGATACTCGTACCAACTGTGTAGTAGGCGACGATTCAGTGGCAGTCACGCAAACAATATTTATATACTTATATTATTATATACTTTTTTTTTTCTATAATAAAATACATCGAATTTAAATTTGGATCTAAAGCAATGTCAATTGAATGATAATTATTTCTGCCCAACCATGTATGTAAACATGACATCTTTATTAAACACGTTAAATGTAGCGTATTTTAATCGATGTGAACTTGACGATGACACCCTTCGTGTTCTTTATTTTGATATGTCATCTAAAGTAAGGGTATGCTGTTTTAGGAGTTGGCAGGTGGTAAGAGTGGACCGAGCGGTCTTCGTCGCAGCAGCGAACGATGCTACAACAATGATGATATCGGACCACATTACAATGGTAAATTATAAATATTAATTTGTTTTCAATTAAATCTCAACGTTACGCAACTCTACTTAAGTATTATGTAATGATTACATAATTTTATTAATCACATCAGGTCTGAATGGTCTTCGCAATATCGGCAATACATGCTTCATGAACAGCGTATTGCAATGTCTGTCCAACACACGGCCTCTATTGGAATATGTTAGCGAAGATAAATATATGTCGGAAATTAACACCACGCTTAGTTGCATGAAAGGCGCACTCATTAAAGGTAAGACATTCTTTAAATTATTAAACATATTAGACAATTTTTCTCTCAATTTTGTTATATAAGAAAAAATATTTAAATCGTGATAAACATGTACGTAATAACAAATTTTTTAATTATCTTAAGTTTGATTATTTAACATATAACAAATTACTCATAATAATACTTGAATCAAATAAAATTATTATCTACTATAAAAATGTTTATAGTAGTTGGCTGCCTGGCACGTGACCACATTCTACTGAAATGGAGCTGGATTGTGGTCTCCGCTTTACCGGCTTAAGAAGATGAATATGCACCTTTTTTATTTGTTTTAGCATTTGGAAGCGTAATCAAAGAGTTATGGCGTCCGGGTGAGCGAGATACCGTGGTTAACACAACTACCTTTAAATCGCAAGTGCAACGTTTCGCCCCAAGATTCATGGGCTATAGCCAGCAAGACGCACAGGTGACAATAACGACTAATATAATTCACATTGTTGCATTTGTGTGTCCGAATTTTCATTAACAACTATTCTTTTAGGAATTCTTGCGTTACCTTCTGGAAGGACTTCATGAGGACGTGAATCGCGTTACATTGAAACCCAAACCGATACTTACCGAGATAGATGATAACTTGAGGTGATTATTATAATTAATATTTGTAAAGTTTTGCTTAATTTATTGTTGGTAATGTTTATGTTACAGAAATAATACCGAGTACTAACACTGCACTGTTTCCGTAAAATATTTGTACATTATATGTATTTATACAGGACATAATAAGCCTACTCTTGTATAAGCAATTACATATTAATGATAAAGCAGTTTAAAACTTTAATTAAAAAATAATAAATTCAAATATGTTTCATATTTCAATATAAATTTAATTATTAATCATTTCTTACCTACGTTCACGGTGCATACATAATTGTTGATCTAACGTCCGGTAAATATTGTGTCTTGCAATATGTCGACCAAAGCCCTAGTTCACCCAACTAGTAATTAAAATTAAATCCCTAATCAATCGTTACCTATATGGAATTCGGACAAAATCTGTGTATCCACAATAACTTAAGTTCGGAACTGTCAACAGATATCACTTTGACAGTTCATGGCAATACTTTAGAGTTTAGTAGACTATACAAGAACATTTGTGAATTTTCATATTAGTATAAGGATCAATAGTAATAGAAGTTACTTTGAAAGAGTACTTGTATTATATTTATATATTTGTGTCCTGCCCACTTCTTCCTTATTATTGTTTGGGTTACCTAGAAAAAATTGCTTATTAGCGATAAGGCCGCCTACACTGCAAAGTCTTTTTCATTCTTGTTATTGTTTTAGCACAATAAAGAATATGATTAATAGGAAAGTTTGGTAAATACGCAATTGGATTTTTTTTAACAATAATGTATTATATTGTTTCTCAGTGATTCTGCTAAAGCAACAGAGGCGTGGTCTCGTTATCTTCGCATGGAAGACAGTCGTATTGGCGATATATTCATGGGGCAACTGAAATCGACACTGCGTTGCACACATTGCCAACATGACAGTGTTACTTTTGATCCGTTCTGGGATCTGAGGTGATATTTTATATTAAAAATTAGAGCAATAATAATAAGACACACCCACCATGGGTATCAGATTAAACATAACACTAATATATAACATCCATACACAGAGTAATATTTTTTACTATAAGATACTAAATAACTATTGCGTTTCAGCTTGCCGATCCCATCTCGCACAAGTAACCACAAGCTGCAGCAATGCCTTCAGCACTTCACACGCGAAGAGGAAATGGATGGCGATGAGAAACCGGTATGGTTTTTATTATCTATTAAACATATATTTCAAGCCAACGCCTCTACACACTCTTTATTAAAGCGTGTGGAAGACATTATAGAAATTATATTAACAACATAAACTTAATTTCTAGACGTGCTCCAAATGTGGTGTACGCAGGAAGTGCCTCAAATGGTTCACAGTGCAGAAGTTCCCGCAAGTGTTGGTGTTGCACCTCAAACGGTAGGAAATTATATCACATCTATTGTATAATTAAACACAAAATCTATACTAATTCAAGGTGTTACTGGAAAGTAATTGGAATACGTTTGCTTACAGATTCTCACCTACGGAACGCTTCCGTGGCAAGCTCAATGTGCTCGTCGAGTTCCCACTGAATGGCTTGGATATGTCCCCGTATGCTGCTAACAAGGGACAGGAAGCCACTTACAATTTGTATGCAGTCAGCAACCATTCAGGTTATTATTTTTTTGTTTCACTCAAATATGTTGTCAACTATGAAGTGATTGAAGTTCTGGTCTTGTGCCTGGATTATATTTAACTAGTTTTTGTTTAATTCTGTATGTAATTTGATATTACAGGCACTACATATTCTGGTCACTACACCGCCTACTGCAAACATCCCTATGGAGGCGATTGGCATGAATATAATGATTCTAGGTAAGTTTTTTAATATAGTTATTAGTTAACGCTAGGAGGCGCTGAATCCTAACAAATAATAGGATATAATTATTTTAATTTGATGTCTCATATCGGTTTTTCTATTTCAGAGTGTCGCCGATATCAGCTCGTAATGTGGCTTCATCCGAGGCATACGTCCTGTTCTACGAGTTGGCCAAACCGACTACCACGTAACGGTCAATACGTTCGTACATCATGTGGATCTAAAATGGGGTTTATAATTTATACAAGATGTTAAAAATTACGCTGTAATCGAGCTAAATATTTTATTTTATTTTTTGGAACGTCATTGAAGTTGTTGATGAAATTACACTTGACGACAATAAAATCGTGTCTACTATATAAATATATTAATTCCAGTGTTATAATGTTAACTTCTACTAGCAAAATGTGTATGTTAGTGCATCGGCTGTAAAATAATTTAAATCCTGTATATTTTGTTAACCCGATTTTTTTGTTCTCAGGTGTGATTCTCATAGGCATTTAATAGATCTGTATTAGTTTTATGTTAAAGTGGATTTTTATTTGATTTTTATACTTTATATGTTTCTGTGATTAAAAGTGATCAGATGTATCAGACTTTAATTTAACATAAAAAATAATAAAATTCGAATAAAAATAAATTTAAATTATTTATAAGTATTTTAAACAATTATATTTAAACATTAAAACGTAATTTAACGTCTTGTATATAAAAAGAAGTTAATACCCAAAAGATTCATATTATTGGGGACAAAGTGGAGTGAAATTAAAATCGTATGAGACGCATGGAACTTAAACAACAAAGACAAAATTTATATACGATTTTAATTTCAGTATAAAAGTAAAGTCATGCATTTACACAGGCGACCAAAATTGCCGGGCGTATCGGTGTATCATGTTGCCGCCAATTGTGGGTCAATTTTTAGATATTGCTAAAGATCTACTTGAGATTGAAAATTGTCCATGTAATTGCATCATAATAGTAGAATCACAAGTATTGCTTGTAGTTTTAAGTTGGTTTTTCGTTTAAAAATTACAGAGTTATAGTTATATAAATTTTACGCACAAATTCGGCTAATATTTGCAAATTACAACTCCATTGTACTATTAAAATTAGACATTGTATTGCACTAGAATCAATATTGGTGTTGTTTGAATAGTGAAAGGATCGGGCACATTTGTAATAAATTGGTCACTGTGACCAATTTGTATTATATGACGAGTTATGTAGTAATAAACTCGTCCCACTTTAGTCTTGTTGATTAGAAAACCTCATTTTTATTCACATGTTCTTCTTATATCTTTATATTGAGATTGTTGAATGGGAGTTGCGTCTGAATTCGTTGACGCCAGAAGGCAGGGGAATTCGCCCGCAACGTCACGGTTCGTACGAACATTTAACAGTCGGCTCTATGTATAAGGTAGTTGTTGTTTATGAAATCGGGTACGTTTGTTTCCGGTATTGATGTGGAATAAGTGTTTTAGGTCATAGGAATTGATTAGTTAAACAAAATGGTTATTCATAATTGTACTATTTTTATCTTATTATTTCGCTTTATTTTGTTTCTTTTTTTTGCTAAAATTATTTTGTTTTATTTTTCTTAAATGCCATCGGGATGCGCTATTAATTTATTTGTATTTTGAAAATTTATTTTAGGGATGTCATTTAATTGTTTCTTAATATTAATTTTTTTTTTTTATTATTTAACTTGGTAATGTCTGTTGTTCAGTACACACTCTGAACTCATAATTAGTCAATAATTCATTTATATAACGCATCGCTTCTTCATAGTCTTATTAACTGAAATTTATATTATATAATAAAAAATTATAAATTATTACAAATAGAATTTACTTCACCGCATGTCGCGCTGGGATGCTGAGTTTGTTAATAATGTTTATCCTTATTCACACTTAACTCGTTTTGCTACATTTAGGCTTATATCCATTAAGGCATTATTTTGTAAATCAGGGAATGGTAGTTAGAATGGAGTGTAGTAGTCAATGCCACTGCATTTCAGTCATAATTACATTACCTTATTGATGCATTTTACATGCTCCAAGACAATTGATTAGTCGTGTATTGTGGTTGATACAATACTATCGCATAGTAATGTGTTTTTTATACCACACAAATTTTACATATGTCGTACGAGTTGAACAATAATTTCTTGAATTTGCTGTCCACGGATGCGTCTACAAGCAATGTGTCTAATAAGACTCATTCGTAAACAGTGTTCGTTGTTATTGTTTTAAAATCGATGTAAAAAACAAAACTCACGCAACGTCATCGCCTTGTCATTAATTTAAGCTAGCTTAAGGTAGTGATTGTTACTAAAGATTGAATGTATGAGTTATTGAAATTGGGATGGAAGCTTTGCTTTGTCAACAATTACACTTTCACGCGCGACTCGCCATATTAACTTCCTAAACACAATGTTTACAAAATGCTGTTTTAAAACTCCTACGTCATAGCTCTTAATTATTGCATTTTTATAGTCTACTCATTATAAATAGAAGCTTAAGATCTTTATTGTATAAAGCACTTTAAATGTATGTACATACATTGTGCTTTATCAGCACTATGATGATGCCATATTTGTAAATTTTAATATTTTAGTTTCTAGACGCTTTACCTTCACTTTTTTATCCTTATTATTGTTTATTATAATTAATACTCATTTAAAAACAATTTATACGCGCGTGAAATTATTTTGAATGAGTTTTTAATATTGTATGTATTTATTTATATAAATATATTATATGTTGTTTTGAAAATGTAATCGTATAATTGTTGTTTTGTCTAATTGTACATGGATGTTAGAGTTGTCATATGCGATAATAGTGCACGTTATTGTCTATGTATGGAATAGTCTTATTGGAAATTTAGGATCTTGCATTTTTATTTACATTACTTTCAATAAATATTAGAGTCTTATGAATATGCATCTTTTGTATATGAGAACTTATTTGACATTTTTTGGGTTATCCTTTGTGTGAATTTTAACGCTAAAAATGCAACTATTCTGTGAATGTCAAAACAACTTGTATCAATTATTCACTGGTATAATATCTATCTTGTATCTAAACACTTGATGATTATTGTGCGAGTAAAATCGATGTTTCTTAATGTATTGTAAGTGTTTGTATGTTTCATTGTTTTAATATAAACCAACATGTATACAAATAATAGTTACAATCTTTGTTTCGTAGAAATTGTATCCAAAACTCTAAAATAAACAAATTTTATTGTAGTTGATAAAGTTTAAATTATTAATAATATATATGAAGAAAGGTTTTTTGTTTTGTATAATTATTAATTCTATTAATTGTTGAGGTGTATTTTTCCCCGAACGTAAAATAAATGCTAACCAAAGAGTCGCTGATTCAATTTACGTTATTAATCCTCTTATTAAATTTAGTTTAAATAATAGTGCTGAACTGTGTCACGCGTAATATCTATAATTACTATTTAAAATAAATTATTAAAAAACATTTCTCTTTTTCTTTTTTACCTAATCCACTTATTATTTTCCTACCAGAGATCAAATGAGAGTAGCCGTGGCCTATTGAGAAATTGGACCGGTACCAATGAAACTTTGTTAATACTTTGGTCGATTAAAATGTAAAAGACCCCCCGAAACAAATATCGTTTTAAAGTAATTTATTGTATTAAAATTGTTTTATTATGTTGAAAATAAATACAATAGTTACTTGTAACGAACCCTTTAACCTTATCAAATCTACATTCCTCATATCTTAACGAAGACCATCAACCAAAGAATTGGCAATTATCTCTGAAGTTGCCAACATTATTATGTTACTACAACAAAAATAAAATTAAAAAACTACCATCCATGAATGACATTAGGTTCTCGGGTATGAGTGCAATAAAAAAACTTAAATTTTTCAGAGTCCACGATGATAAGCTGTCATATCTCACTTGTACGAGAACGTTTCATTGTGTCGTACTTAATCTAAAATATAAAGCGATATTTAACGTTTGTAACTAAATTAATAATAAAGAGTTAATTATTTAAATAATAAAAACAACTATTAAGCAGTAATCAAAATAAAATAGCGATACATCAAATATTCAATTTATACATTAATATGCATTTCATTTTCTTTCTGATATTTATTAATAATTAACGATTGAAACGATTTCTTATGAATGTGTGTAACAGAACGTAATGATAGCTAGGTGACAGTTGCAACTAGCAGTTGCAATGGATTACTATCATTGGTCAAAAATTACGTTAAAAATTTTTCAAAGATGTGATTGGTCTATTTGTGTCGTACGATTGAGTGACATTTGAAGTTTTGATTTCTACTCAGAGGGCAGAACGATATCAATTGCAATTAGGTATGCAATGCGATGTGAAGCACATTTTATAACATAAATTAACAAAATAAAAAAAAATGTATCTGCGTGCTTTCATCATAAAATTCTCCAACAAAAAGGAATATGCTATTCACTCCAATTAGCACAATATACAACGTAAACGATTGTCTAACAAACCAACGTATCCAACATATGAGATATTCCGGCTTAAAATATGAAGACACTGAATGACAAATACGTATAATAAAAATAAACTATGTAAAGAATGTAATGGCAAAAACATTAGGACAAATTCTCAAATCTAATTAGTAAAATAAAAGTTAATACCGAATTTTTAAATCTAAAATAACTTAACCTAAAACCTATGAATTTGAATAAAAGTATTGCTAGAACAAAATAATATCCGTAATATTGGGGTAACATATTGATAAAGCTAGACAATGTCAACATTAACTACAGTCATAGTTATTTAGGAATTAGCGAAATGAAATTGTGTTATTTTAAATTTATTAATTTAGAAAACACATTTTATTCGTATACACTAATTCGACATAATGTGAAAAAAAACACCGCAATACAAAAAGTAACTAATTATTAAAATAACTTTACAATTTAAATAAAAATAAAAATTCATTCGAAAATGAATAAAGCAAAAAATCGTTGTGGTATTGAAGCGAGTTTTTAACGCTGGCAACTTGTCTCGTGACACAAAAGCCAAACGGCTCGCTGCGTGGTTGTCGGTTGATAAGTGGGCGCTCGCTCGTACATGGCGGCCGCGAGACGAGTGTTTCGGTTGCGCCAATATGCATTTGCAGTGTTTTAATGACTGATTCGTTACTTAAAGTGCCGCCTCACACTTCAGATTACAAACAAAGGTGAGTACAATTACCCCTATAATATCTTTTAATATAATTACGTAAGATTGTTTTTGTTAACCTAGCGCGAAGCCGCCATTTGTTATGGAGTCCTCTCGACTCTTGTCATTATTTACAATCGGTGAAGTATTTGTGTCTCTTTCTTTTACGCAGCTTTCTTGTGATAGGTTTTTCATTTTTGTTGAGAACCCCACCGCAGAATAGAGAGGGGCTTCATGGAAAAATATGAATTCCGAACCTACTCTTAAAAATATTGATTTTTCATTTCTAAAAACATCAACCGCTGTTAATTGCACACGTGAGGAGGTCGCGTCACACTCGTTCCTCTAGTGCGTATTTTCTATTTTTATATTGTCTCTGTTAAAGGTTGTTTCACAGGTGGTAGTGCAGAATAGAATTTTTAGTTCGTAAGGTCTCTGTATGTTCTATGTAATACGTTCAACTCGTGATTATTTTTTGAATGGATCCGGTCTATTTATTTAAATATTGATTTTAATTTTTTTTTGTTATTGGCCTGAGTCGTGAGTCAGGCCGCCTGTGTTTATAACATTTGGGACTTCGTTATACTATTTTGGGATCGCGTAAGCTTCGCGCCGTTCATTCTCGTGGTGGCATCAGTAGAGTTACTACTTAAGAAACGTTGTAAGATATTATTCGTTTGTTTCTATGGTGATTGATTTTTTAATCGTAATTTAATTATCAGACGACTTTAATGAAGAAGCCCTTTAGTTTTCCAAAATTTTAGTGGCGCGCGGTCTATGGTTTAACTAGATACTGATCGGTATGTGTATTTATTGATAACATGTGTGTATGTTTTGCTGTTCTAGTGGGTTGATTTTTTTTCCTAAAATAATACATTTTCTTTTTGACTATAAAAAAATTATATAGATAAAAATATTTTGACGCACTGAAAGTCCGTTGGCTAGTACTCGAAGTTTGATTAGTGTCTTTCCGTTAAACAGACTTTTGCATGTTTTAGTAACATTTTATAATTTAAGAAATTTAAAAATAACAATTACATAATAATTTTCGTGACCATATTTTTTTATTATATTTAAAACAAGATTGTTTAATTTAAAAAAAAATAGTTACTTATCTTTTAGTAAAACAATTTAAATTCGTTCGTTTTCTTTTTAACTCGAAAGACGTCTTCATAGACTATTATTGATTTATTTAATTCAAAACTGAACATTTTCTAAACTAATAATAATATTTTGATTGGCAATTTTTACATATTTATTCGTTGGCAAAGCTTATAAATACGACATCTTCAATTGAGGTTACGTTTATAGTGTTACAAAAATCTCAAGGTATAATTTATTTACCGATAAGCATAGATTTTTCAAACAAACAATAAAAGCGAATTACTTCATGAATAAATACGTTATGTTTGCACTGACCGGGAATTGAGACCTTTGTCTTTTTTTTTAAATAAATTAAATCGGCGTCACAAATCAATATAAGAAAGTTGTTTCATTTTATTAATTATATTGATGTTTTTATCGGAAGTTACATTGACACCATTTGACATTTGAGAAATGAAGAAGCCCTTTAGTTTCCGAAGTTTCTGTAGCACTCGGTGATTGGTTAAATATAATAATATATACTGACTGGTGTGGTGCGTATTTATTGATAACACGTGTGTACGTTTTATTGTTCTAATAACTTCATTTGTTTTTTAAATTTCATATTCGTAAACTATCACGTATTTTCTTGTTGACTCTATAAAAATAAAATATCTATTAGTTACTCGGTGTTTGTAGAGGAGCTAAGACTAGCGAGTGTCTACGTCAAGATTTCGAGGTCTTATGAGTTGTTAGAGATGTGAATCGATGGTGCTTTGACTATGTTAAAAAATATTATTACTTTTTAAATTACGTATTTTACACGTGCAACGAATTTAATAGATAGATAATGTTCGATGTGTATACTATAGCGCGCTTATATAATATTATCGAATTCTTTTTAACTTTTAAAATTGATTTAAAACAATTTTAGTAATGCACATTTTTTTGGGTATATTATTAAAATCACAAACTGTATCTTAAGTTATAGTGTAATGACGTAATATGTCAGAGCTATGAGCTTCCCCCTTTTCTTTTGTTTTATAATGTTGAGAGAAAAAAAATATCTCACATGAGAATATTTAAATGTGCTATTTTAAGCGAATTCTTTATTATCAAATCATTCATTATGTTAGTCGAATCGATTAGTTTATTTTTATTACAATAATGTGATAATTACATTTTAATTAATTTTGAGCTGGCATTTTTTTTTCTATTAAAACTCAAATATAGTAAAGATTTTTTATAGAAAATATGTATTAAAAGAAATAATTATTAAACTGGTATTATTTAATAAAATCTATTCCTTATAGCAATGTATGGATCGGTATAGTAATTAAAATGAGTCTCACACTATGATCAATATGTAAGAGACGCGTACGCCATGTTGGCCTCAAATGTACCCAGGCCAAATATAGCGTCAATCCAGGTGGCGCGAGGACCCCCGTTCACGTTATTTTTGGACGCCCTCCAGAGGTCAATGTCCTCACCCCCCGTCTACGGACCCCTCTAGTGATGCTTTTTTTTATCTAACGGAGATAAAACAGCTCCTAAACTGCTTAGGAGCCCTATTTCGAACATAACGCGGTTCGAATCAAAATTGTTAAGATTCAATTTAAATTTAAAATTAAATCTAAATGATGTACTTCTAAGTCTTTCTTTTAGAATTCAATACTTTACTTCTATTATTAGTTTAAGGGTCGTACTAAGAATAGAATAAGAAATTGGAAAAAGATAAAAAAAAATTCAAATTAAAAAAAAATCGTATTCATTCTTTATTATGATAATTTTATTTTAAGTTTCAGTAAAATGAAACAGTTTTATAAATCGTAATAATACATTTTAGTTGTATTTTAATTGCCGAATTGAAAATCATGTCGTCGGTTATTCCCCCCTCGGTCTATCACTCCCTAGGGCCCCCAGACATTAATTTCATCAACTCTTATTGCATTTTTAATGATGCCGTCTAGTAAGAAGCCTCACTTATTTCATTTATTAACGTCTAACTAAATTGCAGTCCTTGTACTTTTGCTGCAAAGTTATAAGTGTCATTGTCTGCTATTATAATATATTACTTTATTGAAGTTTCCTATTTTGATAATACATAATAAGCACCAATGAAAATAGAATATTAACGTTATATTTGAAATTATTAGTGATAATTTCGTAATTTCGAGATAAGCGCTATAGTAAACCCAATGAAGTATTATTAATTAGGGTCGCGGTTCCTAAACTAAACTAAAAACTAAACTTGTGGTTACGATGAACAATTTAAATTGCGATCCTGTTGCAGATCGCGGTTATATTGTATATACATTATACATCTATGTAAATATATAGATTGTAGTTATTTTCATTTCTGTATTTAGTACTGAAATTATTTTGAACTTTGGGAACCCCTGAATTAGAGTATTAATAGTTAGTTCACAGCTACGCGTATACGCACGTTTTGAATGTATGAAATTCTACGAAAGAGTTCACGTCTTCCGATATTACTCCTACACCTACGTTTTTACTATATTTATTATTATTTTTACAATCTACTTTCAAAAAATCGATTCAATATTGCATATAAAACTTTAAATGTCAAAATGAAGCTTATTTAAAATATAGGTTTGGACGACCTTGGTTTTCAGGTGTATCGAAGTAAAGACGCTAGAGGGGAGTTAGTGTTTACTTGGATAATTGCAGCGCTCGTGATCGCTTGTGTCTTCATAATACGTGATGCAATATTTCATTAGAGTGTCTATTTATTGTTTTGTTTTACATTTATCTTACTAGAAGTTGAGACGATTTTTGTTTATAATTATTTCGATTCAATATGGATTTAATTCGTGTAGTTGAGCGATTAGGTATCTATCTAGTCCGTTACGC
The DNA here is from genome assembly GCA_028551675.1 of Tineola bisselliella. Classification (NCBI taxonomy): domain Eukaryota; kingdom Metazoa; phylum Arthropoda; class Insecta; order Lepidoptera; family Tineidae; genus Tineola; species Tineola bisselliella. The sequence goes on from JAPWLS010001795.1 coordinate 552,253, forward strand.
TGGCCGTTTCGAATTATATATTTAAGTTATACCTGCTTAGTTCGTAGTCATTTTTGTGTTTAATGTATGTAATGTACCAACTTGATTTAAATGTTCTATACAACTGACAATTTTATAATTTACGAATCTCGTTATGTGCGTGCTTCACGCATGATACGCATATGTAGTGACAAATATAAAATTGGAATTCCGGGAATTAATAATGAAAATTTGACACTTTTTGAAAGATCGCGCGCGCGCCAATATGGCGTATCCATATAGTAGGCATTGTGAAATCCGTTAGAATAATGATTTGCATTATTGTCGTATGCGTATTGATATTTCTTTATTTCTGAAGAAATTGATATGCTAACAGTTATCTGGTATTTATGTTAAATGTAGAACACTTGCATTATGAAAATGTTAGATATGAAAAAGTAAAAGGCAATTCATATTCCAGGAATTCAGTTGAACATTTAGAACCCACAATTTCCTATTTTTAATGACTTTGTTGCTGTGCTGGAATTAACATGCTTGTGAATAGTAATTTTAGTTAATCGTTCATATGAATTATATAGAATTTATTATCAACCCTTTTTAATTAGGGGTTGTGGTACAAGAACGTCATTTAATAGCATTTGTTCTAAATAATAAATTCTACTAACCCCTGCATTACTGAAAACTTTATGGAATTCAATGTTTCATTGAAAAAATCAGATACGTGACTATTTTCTATATTAACTTCCTACTTATATAAGTGAATAATTTTCTCGCATGCGAATTTTGAGAACTTGTGGCACACAATTTTCATCTGAACATGAATTACATTCATGTAAGTTATGGTTGAAATCGGCGTGCATATATAATTTGCTGTGTATTGTACTTTCAACCTTGAGCGTTGTAACGAATTTTTTTAATTTAATAATAATAAATAGGAATGCATTATACGTGTGATGCTCTGATCTCAGTCTAGGTTTATCACTCTGTATACAAAGTAAAATTAAATAGAAATTTTCTTTTATTATTTCGCTAGTCCTGACTATAACTATGACTCACCATAACGTCGAACAGAAACTTCTTAACTTTTAAAATACCTATAAATTACTGAAATATAGCGTAATAGCTGACGCGTCCATTACACAACGAACCCGGGTTCGGTTCCCCGGTTTATACCATTATGTCCATGGTTTACGTTGAGGACACTTTTTGAGTTTTGTAAATTCCAAATGACTTAAGTTTAGTATAAAAATATTATGCCGTTAATATAACCTATTACCGTTACATCGTTAGTCGAGTCCAATCTCCGTGGTAAAATCTTTTTTATTTTTTTATTAAAATCCAAAATTTAATTATCAAGATTATGGTTACTCTATGAATAGAGTCAAGTGAGGTACGGTGCAATGTAACATTAAATCTATCACTTTCTGTTTAACTTATGTATAGTATGTCTTTACAGATTTTAACAAAGCCTTTATACTGGTATTTGACAAATAATCAATCATCATATTTCTTGGAAAACAAATAGTTCTTGGTGAATTTTAAAAACATTTTGAAACATTATTAAAATTCCCGTCTTGGTCCAATTAACACGACCATAGTACAAAAAGTATGATATATATATTTTTAAACCTATTAAATTGCTGGATAAGACGAAGATAAAAAATTATTTTAAATAAAAGTTTTTCTACTAAAAATCTAAATGATTTTTATGTCACCCCGTCCCCCACACGACTCCTAGATAGATAATAATATATATCGGTGGCATTTTTTTGCGCGGTCAAAGCTTTGAACTATGCCGCGAGCCGCATTCGCACACACCTGTTTCGTTTGTAATAGGAACCGACTTCTTTGAGAAGTGCCGCTTCTCCACGCACGTTGTATTGAGCCCCATTTAGTATAACAGGGATTTTAATTTATTAGTGTTTAGCCTACCATGTGGCTGGCGGCTTTTGTTTTATCTGAACTAATCTAGTAATATTTTTATTATTCTGGCATCAGTTTACGTTGAAATGCGGGTCGCCTTTTACGTATTATAAATATCAAAATGACTTAAGTTTGCTATGGCAATGTTATGGCAGTGGAGTGGATTAATATTCCTGAATACCTCATTTCATTTTATCATTCCCAACCGCCAACCGAATCACTCGGTATATAAAGACTGTGCGAAAATATAATGTTTTTTGAAAAGATGCCATTGCGTATTTTTTGGGCATAATTTTCGTTAGAATTAAGAAAACCTATTTTTGCTTTATAAAGATCAATATTATACTGTGATGTTATACATTGATACATTATTAGAATATTACGCACGCAATATATTATAATAACTTTTGGATATTATTTGAATGAAATATAAGAAAAAAATACGTATTGAGACAATCTTAACTAAAAAAAACGTAAAAAAAAAAAACAGAGCGAACGTTCAACGCAATCGATAGTAGGGTACTACGAAGTGATCGACCCCGACCCTCTGTTTTTAGTGGGGGAAACGAGGAACGAAAATGTAATTAGTCTGTCTTTTGAAACAAATGTTATATATGGCATATATATCACACATTTTAAGTTAGTTATACGTACTAGGTACTTATAGAATTTTGGAAATTGTTGGCAGCGTTTGCACTGCTTTGTATGTTTCTGTTAATCTCGAATAGTACACTGCTTCTAGAACATACAACGCGCCCACTGTAGCAATGGTGACATCGGTTCGGGTACCCGATATGTATACACATACCATTTGTAGAAATTTAGGACGTGTGTTAAATTTGAATTTAATTTGTTTTTCACAACACGATCGTTTTATTTAATGATTTATATATCGAGTTTTCGCCTATGAGATTTACATGTCGAGTTACGGGAGTGATAGTGACAATAATTATTCTCTTATACTATATATATTTCTTCAACCCTATTTAACACACACACCCCATTTTTTAATTTCGTTTACGAATGCGTTTGGTTTCGTAAAACTTTTTGTTTGAAGTAAACCGTTCCCTTTTTAAATCACATTACAAAACATAAGAAGTGCTTGAGGAAAATAGACGCTTGATTATTTCCGCATCTCGTAACAGACATTGAATTCTCTAAGCATTTTTAAATGAACAGATTTATTAATTTTCGAGTTAATTATTTCGGGTGTTATTTTGTAATTACATGTAAAATGAATTCAACAAGATTCGGAATCTTTCACCACTTGTAACAACTGCAACTAATCAGTTTGGGAACAGGATATTTGCATGTAATTACAATAACTATGGAGCTTTTTAAAAATAATCTTCTGATTATACAGTTTTGTTTGATGGATATTTATAAGGATTATATCGATCCTTACGTCTATAAGAATATTTAGTTTTGTTCTCGATCGTATTTAATCACGTTATTGCTCAGTTGTCTACGGAGGTAACGCAAATTTATTCATTGTGTCAATTTACATTTTAGTAGTTTTGTAAAATATTTGTATAGTATTTTCTATAATAGAATATGTATGTATGTACCTTGTTTTGTACATATATTTTAACTTATTATTGAAGTTTGTTGCTGTTAGTATTGCAGAAAATTGTTGCTGGATTGCTTTTTTAAATCATCATCAGACAATTAACAGCGTCAGAGGCACTTGTCGACTACAGATCTACCTAGTTTTATTGGGTGGCGATGCTAGATAGATATGCATATGTTAAGTTCCGTTTAAATTTGTGAGCGAGTCTGTATTTACGTAGATTTGCACGTTCAGCCTATGTCAAAAATCAGTTAATGCGGCATTTTTATTGACTATTTTGTATATTTTAGGCTAAAGTAGTTTTTTGCCAAATACATATTTTCATCACTGGTAAAATCGATATATGCATACGCGCGTATGAATATTTTAAGATGAATGAGATTAGAATAATTATATTATCGAAGTGTTTACGTACGTCCGCTTTCTTAAATAAGTTTCAATGAAATTTTAAATTTTAAGCAAATGCTAATATTCTCTTTTATTTATTTTCAGATTTCAATGCAAATCGAACACTGCAGTATTTATAGTAAAAAGTATATTTACTTAAATCTAGTCTGAATAGTTTCTAAATGAATAATAAAAGAGTATTTTACTTAGTGAAACGATTACTACTAATAGCTGTGATAAAAGTTTGAATTTCGAACATAGTGCAATTTATCTATCTATAGTGCAATTTATATTAAATTTTATTCTTCTATAATGGTACAGTTATAACTGGCATAAATTTTATAAAATAGCTTCAATATTACACAATGGCGGTGGTCCCACAACAATTCTGCGTCAGATGGAACTCTTACCACTCAAATCTACAGGTAATACATTTTTACTATTATATTTATTTAGAGATATTCCTAAATAATTGTTTAATTAAAGAGAGGACACGTCCTTGACTGGATCAATTAATAAATAGCACGTGGGTGCTTTGGCCAATTTAGTTGATGACTATTTGTCTATAGAAGATTTTTTTTCTTATATAATTAAATACTTATTAAAATACATACAGAAGACGAGTGTATAAACGCCTCCGTACTTTAGAAAACTTCAATTGTTTTTTTTAACTATTCTTATACTGAGTCAATGTTAGTATATATAAATATATTTATTGACAAATCAATAACAAAAGAATAAACCCTGTTCAACAAAATATAATAACTTTTAACTTTGGAAGCAAATTCTGTTATACTAAATCTGTTATAACACGTCTTTGAAGATTTAAACACGAGACCAAACCTGCAAAATCCGTTTGTTAATCTACTACATGTTTAGTTTAAGATGACTCGAAGTTTAACATTAATTTTGGACATATTGGAGGTATTAGTGGGATTGGTTGAGTGTAGGTTCTTATTCAGGATATAATTAATATAAAGTAAAATCTAATTTTAAATTATTTGAATTGAATGTTGGAGTAATATGCGAATCTAAATGCGGTCCCTTTGATTGCCGACATAGAAAGAAAGAATATGATTTTATTCGATGTGGATGGTGCGTATCACGTGACCGCTATTGAGCCCGTCCGACAGTGGGCCGAAAATCGCGCTCCATCGAAATAGATCGTTTGAAATTCAACTATCTAATTTTAAAAAATATATATAATAGACAAGTTATCTATAAATTTAAAGTTTAAAGTTTTTATTATATAGGTTTTTCCTTTAATCTGTGGGCATATCACGAATTTAGTCTGGCTTTCGAATCGAGCTGTCACAAGTAAAACGGATCCGTTAGCAATCGGGATCATGAATTGTTACTAACGACTAACGAACATCAGCAATCTATCAAATGAACGAAAGATGGAGACGTTCGAAAATTAACAAAAAGTATCTAAAATATTGTAGTTCCAAATCCGCACGCGGTGGCGCTGCTCAAATTTCCATACAAATCGCTTGAAGCGAACTCGGTTCGAAAGCCAGACTAAAATTCGTGATAATCCCACTGTTATTTTTCAAGTTATATGCCACTTGTATGTTTTTGTATGGAGAATAACAAAAAAAAAATCTAACTCAAAATATATTTTTCATTTTATTATAAATAGCATTCATTCTGGTGCCATTATATATAGTCACTATGTGCTACCTATTCTGTAATATTAAAAACCAACAAAACACAAAAGATACAGAAATATAAACATAATTTAAAAGTGCATAGAAAAGGTAATTTTAAAGAAAATTTCAGGTAGTTCACGACAAATAGTAGAATTAGAATGCATTTCGGCAATTTTTTTTTCCTAATTTCACAAAATTAAATTTCAACTCACTGTGCGCCCTATGCCTTTGATTTGTACCCGTTAGACGCATTAAGTTGGGAGTTTTCGCGAATTAATTAAAACTAGCCATGCAATTGTTTCTAATAAATATTACTTTTTAAAAATGACTTATATTTTGTAAAGGTATAAATAGACATTTATGTAAAGTTATATATTTTATCAGTATTATCTATATTGTGAGCAGAAGTGTTCAAGAATTGAAATAACAATAAAAAAATCACGTAAATAGATTTAGAATAGTTCCGGTGAACACCGATGCCATTGTTAACGATATAGGTTTTTCAACGTCGTCAATTATTATTCAAAGTTGCAATTATGATTTAAAGCAGGTTAAGCTAACTTTATTTATAGTTGTTTTCTTGAATGTTTTAAACTGATTTAAATTATTTATTTCCTTTAGGCTGTCTTCCCACGGCTGTTAACCACGGAACATTTCGCAGATGTGACTCTTGCCTGCGAAAGTCGGCAAATAAAATGTCACAAATTGGTGCTGAGCGCATGTTCTTCTTATTTCGAGAGACTTCTCGTACAGAATCCATGTAAACATCCCATCGTTTTTATGAAGGACATGAGGTACGCATTTTATATGACTATAACTTTGACAATAATGTGATTTTAAAAGATATATTATTTATTAAGAGTATAATTTAAGCATCCAATTAACAAGCCCCAAATATACATTGCCAATGTTTGAGATTTAAAGAAATTGTACGAATATACAATAATAGAATACAGTGAAGTTGTGAAGACATAAACAAACAAACGAACACATTGCCACTTACATCATAAACACTAAGTACATATAATCAACCTGCATGTTTGCACATGACAATGCCCTTTTTATCAATGTAAACAACATTTGTTAATACACTATCAGTACACTTGCAATTTAAAATTCTATATTATAAAATATATTTTATATACCTATGTAAAAAATTGGTTGGCAAGTAGTTTTAAGCATTTTTATTGTCGTTCAGTTTAAAATAAATACGAATAAATTGCAGGTTTCGTGAAATGCATGCGTTAGTCGACTTCATGTATAAGGGAGAAGTCAATGTCACACAAGATGAATTACCAAGCCTCTTGAAATCGGCTGAAGCCCTACAGATTCGAGGTTAGTGCTTAGTAGTTTTTACATATTCAATATGGTTAACTTTATTTTTATCTCAATTTTGCACAATTATAGTAGACTATGGCCCGTTTTCTGAAATTATGCTCAAGAATAAATTATCTGAGTAGAGACCAAAACGTCGCTCAGATTCAAGGATCACTCAGTCTTACGAAACAAAATAGACCAATCACACGCTTGTAAAATTGTAGACATGAATTTTGACCAATGATAATAATCCATTGCAACTGTCTACTGTCACCTAGCTGTCATTACGTTTTTTTTTACTTTATCGCTTAAATGGTTACTTATTAAAATATAAATAACAGAAAGACAAAAATACAAATTAAAATTTAAACTGGATATGCAACAACATATTACTATTTTACTTTGATTACTGTCTAATGGTTGCTGTGTTTAAATATTTATTATTAGTTAGTTAATCCCGCCATTGCGTATGTAGAAGTCGTCGAAGTGCTTTCAAAACCAAACTGCTAAATGTTTTTCATTTAAATCTATTAAATATTCCGAATATTTATTGTAGGTTTGTGTTCAGCTGAAACAGCGAATTTGGCTTCGGACTTGTATAATCCACGTGACTGTAATTTGGCTAATGACGCTCTATTAGCACAAGCACATTATAGCTGTACCCAAAATAATTCCAGTAAGTGTTATTTATTATCATTGTTAATATCAATTCGATGTTATTTTTATTTTATTTAAAATTTATTATTCACTACAACAGTTCCACCAAAAACATACTCTAATGCTGCGGCAAGCACCAATGGGCCAACAAAGAAACGCAAGTCCGAAGAGTTAGATCGCCCCTCAACATCAGCTGAGGTTAAAGAAGAAACAGTCGAAGAGGACGGTCTTTATTATGGAGATATAGAACAGGACCATGAATTTCATCAGGTATTGCTGATTTTATTAAAATATTCTGTATTTGTAGATTTTAAATAAATAAATAAAAATAATTACACAATTCTAACCTCAATATATTAATTGTATTCTCTAAATAACTTTCTAATTTTGCCAGATTAAATTGCAAGAATTTAGTTTTAATTTTTTTTAAATATGACTAACTTTTTTTATTGTATGAGTAATGCATTATCTTTGTTAAACGAAACGGTTTATTTAAAGTAAATACATTCTGATTATAACGATTATAGCGGTTATTGGTGGTATTTTATGGAATTGTTAATATTTCAGGGGGAAGCGAGTGGAAAACCAGGATGTAACCTCAATCAGCAATCAGGTACTTGTCATTTATTTATGCTTATGTGCACCATTACTTATATAAATATATATGTATTTGTTATATTGATCCCGTTGGAATATCATTATAAAAACAAAGGAAGATAGTGAATGCACTTTGAGGCAAATCAAAATGAGTGTCTGTAAGGTAGGCCAAGTTATTTTATGCAAAATTAAGATTGTTAACTAATTCATTTGAGCCATGAATGTCTTCAACATTATTCTTAGTTTTTATATTTTTCGTTACTATCTTACAGACATTTCATTTGTCTTTACCTTGTTTATTTATTTTATTTATTTAGTTAATTTATTTTATTTATTTATTTTATTGTTTATTTCATATCACAAGCATTCATGGTTTAAATGTTTGTATTGTTGAATATTATTATTATACAATCTCTTCTTTTCAGTGTTCCCATACATCCGTGTGAAGCCGGAGAGCGAGCTATTCAATAACCAACTGAAATGTGGAAACATTTTCAACAAAAATATACCAAATATAAATCCTTTGAATTATAATTACACCAAATACAGCAATAATTACGATGACGAGCCCAAGACACCCGACACGAGTGTTGTTAACTCGGAAAATGATTATTACAAACTGTGGTTGGAGCAAAACGGCGAATTGGAGGTATCTTTACTTCGGGCGAGCGACAAAGTACGAAAGCCAAAAGTTTACGCAAAAAACGAAGTGGAATTAATACCAAAGATTAATACCAAACCTATCGAGAAGACCGCATCATCTGAGAGCAATAATGTCGTTGTTAATGCAAAGATGCCAATACGACGTCGCGGAAGACCGCCGATTTTTAAAGAGAAAACTGCAGAAATCACTGAAACTGTCCTAAAGTCAGATTTGGACCAGTTTTTGGAAGGAAAGGAGGTGTCGTCTTCTGGTTTGTCCAGAAAGGATTTGGAACGAGTTATGATGGGGAAATATAATCCTAATCGGCGATATTCAAATGAAGCTATGTGGGCTGCACTAATGGACGTGAAAAGGGGTGGCAGCATATACAGGTAACACTATAGCTCAATAAAACAAAAAAATTAATTTTAATAATATATGTGTGCTTAAGAAATATTCCTTTAATATTTGCAGGGCTGCCCAAACACACAAAGTGCCAAGGAAATCTTTACGAAATTGGATGAAACGTTGTCAAATAAAATCTTCTTTCCCGATGCCGCAACAACTTAAACAATTTGTTGAAAATAGCAAAAAGCAAAAGGAATATCGCAACTTCGATGGGCAACAAACTAATAACACTATTGCGACATTAGAAGAAGAAGGATTCGGGAAACACTTCCTCATGTCTAATATAGTTTCGAGTGAAGATGAAAGTTCAATTAAAGAAAATGACAACAAGGAACAGGGTGACGCTAAGCCATTACAGAATGGCCCAATAAACATGGCAGTTGATAATGAATAAACGCCATGCGCGATTGGTTTGTTATAATTTGCAAATTTATTGTTTTACGGCGTGTCTTATTATACCTACGATTACTTAAAAGTCCAGATTATTAATAGACTTCATATTTAGCGTGTATTGTTGTTCGTAGAAATTTTGCTATATTTAATATCTTTAATATGTTAGTGTGAATGAAAATAATATTATGTGTATTTATGTTTTGCCAAAGAAATGTTGCAATATATATTTTTTATATAAAAATAAGAATTAGATAATATATAGATTCAAGATAAATATAACAGTTACAATGTTTTTCTTAGATATTATATAATTAGTTAATATATATTTATTTGGCGCCAAATTGCTTTATCCAAAGATTTTTTATACATTTCATAATTGCTCCAAAGAGAAAATAATAATTTCGAAACTATCACTTTTACATTTATTATTAAATTAAAATATTTACAGAATAAAAAAGATACAGGTAAACCTCGTTGTACACCGGGGTTTCATACCGTGAGACACCGGCGTAAAACGTACAAAAATATAGTATAATGATCAATATGAGGTTGGGTTCCAAGTCAAATTTCCAAGAACAATCGAATATCTTTATTTATTAAATAGCCTATACATAAAACAACATAAATTATGAATGTATTTTATAAAGTAAAAAAAATGAATGTACCTACTGATCCACTAATATACGTCGGTACGAAATTGAATTCTCACTTTGTTTTTTGAAAAATCGTCCAGTTCCATTCGCTTTGATTGTTGCTTTCTTTCTTGTAGATTCATGGCATAAGTGACGCTTCATTTAAAAGTTGCTCTTCGATTATAATCCCGGTCTATTTAATAGACAGCATCTGTCAACTTTTCTATAGAAGAAAGGATGCGAGTTAGATCAGTCGTTTTTAGAGTTCTCCCATTATTTTCTTTCTAATCTTCTTTTTTTCTTGGAGATTTTCTGGTTGAGAGCGACCTAATTCCTCCATCAACTCCATTCTTCCAATTCTTGATTTGAAAGGTCATGCACGTCTAACAGTTCGGTCACATCTTCAGATCCGCATTTACGTGTAACCTTAACCTGATACAAATTCAGGCAGTAGAAGTTTACACCAAACGCCGTTTAGACAATTCGTTGTCACTTCGTCCGGCAACTAACGCGGTCGCGTCCTGCGGAGTCATAAACGCGATGAAAACGATATTATAGAGCGAGCATTCTCTATTAACAAACCTGTGACCATTTTACTATTTACATTGCCCATAGAGACGTCGAATTTATTCAGACAGAAGGGAGGTCAGAGCACTCCCACAAAATCACAATAAAAGCCACGATCGTATACGATCTCTCTTCACCGCCGAGAGTGGTTGTGCTTCTTCACCTCGAGCTCTTCCAGCCGCTACAATACAGGTTGAAAGTGCCACTTACAGAGTCTATCTCCATTCGACCCCAATACTTTCTCATTGATAACACTGGACTAGAAATTGTATTTGTAATGAATAAAACACATCTTAATTTATAATATGACAGACGTCAAATATTTAACATTGTAATCAGCTGCGAGGAGTGACGTATTTTTGACATCATAGAATTTCTCCCCGCCTATTCCATTTCTTCGGTGAGGCGTCTTGGTGGTTTAATTGTTCGTCTATTGTTTCACAATACCAATGTTTGATGTGCCGGTCGTAGGGGTAGTACTGATGGTGGTGGAGCTGGCTGTGTTGGTAATACTGTTAATAAGTAAGTAGATTGAGTTGTTTCAGGCGTTACTTTGCGGAAATCCATATTAAAGGAAATTATTTAAAATTATTTTGCTACATTAGGTCGATGAAGGAAAATAACCTCCACCAACATTCAATAACTTGTCTCCTTTTGACAACAGCACGTTCCACTCAGAAAGTTTATGACGAAATGGGAGTGGTAAAAGCGCTATTACGACTGCTTTAGTTGTTGGTTTGAACGCAAGGGCTTCTATTACGAAGAGAGAAGTGGATTTGCAATCTGTTGTAGGGAAAGGGGTTGTGCGCCACCATATCTCCTGTAGTTTGGTGCTAGATCGAGTTCAGCACTGTCCAATGTCACAATGTTGGTGCAGTGAGCTGGAGCATAATCGACTCGAAATCGAAAAAATACAGCCGAGTTCCACAACCTCTCGTATTACACCATGGCCTTGATAGGTAGTTGTAGCTAGAATTCGATGGTCCCCACACTGATGACAGGTATTTACGACGCGCTGCTGGCGTGACACACACAGTGTGGGGGCCATTGAAAATCATAATATACGGAGATTCCATTACAGCTGTCAGGAATATTACTTCTTCTTCAAATTTTTTTATTCTATCTGTAAGATTAAAAATGATAAAGGTGGGATAATCTTAGCGAAGTCTTCTGAAATAAGCGTTATAGTATTGGCTCTAGATATTCAAGTATAGATATTCAATATTCTTTACAAGTTTAGAGGAAAATATATGTAGGAGAGCAACAAAACTAGACAGACAGAACAATTAATAAACTGTTTTGGAAAGCCATTTAAAATGCCAACGTTAATTTGCAACAGAAACTTGAGCTGTATCAAGAAGCAGAATAAGAACTTAATACTTTGCAAGTGTTATATAATCAACTACAATCTTGTAACGAAATGGAGCAACACCGTCGTAAACTTCAAGACTAGTACTGTTGGAGCGAAATAGCTGCACTGGTTATGGCAGTATTTCTGCCTTCCTAGGGTCACGAAATTTAGGACCCCACCCCTCCCCTTGTCACACAATGTCATGCCTCCAAAAATATGGAGAAAAATAGAGTGTAAAAACCTAGGTGTAATCCCTTCACTTAGATTTTATTATAGGAATGTCGCATGGGACTTGTACCCATGTTTTTCTTATTAACTCTTAACACGTCTGAAATTGGCCTTTAGATGCCAAGAACTTGTGCTTTTTGGATTACGTCCTTGTTAAAATAAAATGAAAGAAAAGACTTAACGTTAGATGTTAGATACTACGTCCACGATATGGACTTCGATTTAGTTCTGTACGCAGTGTTGACAGAATTCAATAGACTAAGTCTAAATTTATACACGAACAGTTTTATTATGATTGTACTTAAATAAAATATGTTGTCCTTAACAATAAATACGTCCATTTGATTTTTTAAACACATTAAGATTTATTTTATTACATATTACAAATTATTTATTGATTTATATTTTTAAATGATCTCAACTATATACTTAAAGTCAAGTCATAAAGTAAAGTTTCATTGTTTTGTTTTCTTTCATTGCTTTGGATATATTTTATAGAGGTTTAAGTGATTAATCACTAATCGCTTTTGTTCCGACCATATATTAATACAACGTACTTATCAATTGTTTAAATAATTGGTTTTTTAAATGTATGCCCGGAGAATTATATAATATATTATTATTTTTTTAAAACTGCAACCCTGTTGTAGTAGCATAACGAAATAAGTATAACGATTTTAAGTTGTATTATGGATAACATAGAGTTAAAAAATATTTTGGCAGTAGACGTTTTTAGACGATTGTTGTCTGCAGGCTTGTTTGTTTCTCTCTACACCACTCAAGAATTGTGGTCAAGTGCTGGAATACTATAAAATAATTGCTTAAATATTATCGCAATATTTAATACCTATTAGATGCTGGTTTTTTTTCCAAGTAATTCTCAAACTATTTGAATTAAGTTATGTCATTTACTAATTTTACGACCAGTTGTTTTTTTTTTAAATTTTATTTTAATAATAGTTAAGATCTTTAATTGGAGATTAATTCATGTTGATTGTATGTAGACTTCTTGGGATTATTAGAAATAACAAATAAGTTACTTTGATTAATTTATTACCTCTCTTGATAATTAATTACACTTTTATTAAATACATATAATTTATTAAACAAATAATTATATTATAAAATCACGTATAAGAAAATATCCCGAGATTTCTAAATAGGTAGTTTTAATTCTTTCTGTTATAATATTTATATTAAAAAAAAAGAAATTTGTACTTAATAATATAACATTAAGCTAATTGCTGTATTATTTTAATTATTTTATTGTTGATATATAAAGTGCCTAATATTATTAGTATTATTATTATTGTACCAATATTATTAGTGTTTAATTGTAGAATAATGATTAAATATACAGTGTTACACAGTATTATATATCTGCTTTAATTTATTTAAAACCTTTTAAAAAAATCCGATAAACCAATAAAGAAATGTCAAAGAGACAAGTGTTACCACAGACAGATGTCCGCGCGCATCAGTCGACTCCACTATGCCGGCTTGAGGAGACGAATGTGCTCTGTCCAAATTGACAGGGCACACTCCTCTCGTCAAAATGAGGCTCACGACTTTCTTACTCTTTTCTAGAACTATTTTATATGACAAACATTTTCAAAATCGATAAATTATATATACGGAAGGATAAAAATTAATAGTTAATTGTCGTGAATATATACGGGGGTGATTCAGTCAAACGATTGGAGCCAAAAATGTGGTGTTAGGTAATATTAACGGAGTCCACTAGTTAAATAATGAAGTAAAAGGTCGTTAAGGTTTCGCGCCCTAACGTAAACCATGGACTTAGTAGTATCATGCGAATGAACAAATGAAACCGGTGGCAGAATAATTAAAATACTTTGCGTAAGTACAATGCCAAACAAGCTGCATCATCCGGTATTATGGTGTTCATTCGAAATAAATTATCTATTAATTATTGTCAAACAAAAAGGAATCACTGAGTTAGATTAATTTCATTAATAATGAAACTAAGGTATATTATTTAGTTTTAAATTCATTATGTTATATATTATTTTAATAACAGAGTATTTTATTTTAAGCAGCATTTTGCTTTGAGACTTTATTGTATATTATATTGTTACGATAGCACGAGCCTTCAAGAGAGTTCATGTATATAGGTCTCAGTTATGTATAATTTATATCATAAATATACATATTATAAAATAAGAATATGTTTTATTTTAAATTCACTAATTGCTTCTTTATTTCCTCTCTTTGACATTTATTTATGTTTCTTTACTGAAGTTTATTACAGAATAGTTTTATACCATTGCAGAAGTATGTATCAGCCCAGATTTATATATACAGTACTATATAGTTAAATTCGTTATTATTATTGTAAAGATATATATTCCTTTGTTTGCTTTTTCCTTCATAGAACTTCTATTCTTTTGCATCTTGCCTACATCCGCTTCAGAGCGGCTTTTCCTAGCTTCCACCATCCCCGCAAACCCTTCACCAGCAAGAAGCCAGGAAAAGAATCACCCTTAACATTCTTGCAATGTTGGAAGTATTTTAGGTGTAAACCGGCGTTTGTGTTAAAGGGCTTTCCTGGCTTGTTGCAGGTGCAAGGGACCTCGTGAGGACCTCCACGGAGATTGTTACCCGTCACTTTATCGATTTACCTGACCATGGAATACCTTTGAATATCCACGCGCGGCCACGTATCGTTGGCAGGAGGCCTAATGCGATCGTAAACATCGAGACTGACGTCTTTCAAGAAAAATCATATAAACAATATTCATCACAGCATCTGAGGGATGCTCTTATTGCTGTTAAAAAAGGTTTTAGTGTTTATGCGGCTTCTAACAAGTATGGCGTACCGAGAAAGACTTTGAGAAATTGGATGGAGAAATACGATATTAAGAGTCAGTTCTCGAAAGGTCGACGCGGGGGGAGAACTAATCAGATCTTGGCTCCTCTGGAATTGTTGGGCGAGACGACAGCCGGAGGTTTTAACGATACCATATAGAAATGATATATACATGCACTTTCCATTCCTTTTATTAGATCGGTATGTTACTTAATTATGAACTTAAACATATATCCTTTTGCAGTTTTACTATTATAGGGAGAAATGCCAATCTCTGAAGTAACATTTTATTACCATATTGAGTATTTTTATATGTATATTTGTGTAAATTTGACGAGTTTACAGTATAAATTTTAATAATTTAATAGAAAAAATAAACGACATGTTTAACAAAAATATAGATAGATAAATAGATTTACAATTAAAACCAAAATATAGGTTATCACGAAAAATAAACTAGCTATTTAAAAATATGATTTAATATTTAGTATTTTAGGGAATGAATTTATAGAAATATATGAGGTATTTACTATATTATTTCTAGTCTTTTAGTTCAATTTTCATTTGCCATTTTTTATTATTTTATATAACGGGTTGAAGGTTTAGAACAGAAAATGTGGTATTAAATAATATTATTGGATCGTATGGGTAAAATATTTTTATACCCAATTTCAGTCATTTTGAATTTACAAGACTTAAAAGATGTCTCGCGTCTTAACGTAACCCATGGACATCGAGAGATAAGTGTAGTATAAATTTAAACTTTTGGTAGAATAATAAAAATACTGTTGTAAGAGTTCAGTATTAAACATAAGCCACGAACTAACTATTTTCACAACTCAATGAGTTTGCTCGGGCGTATACCTGAAATTGGGCCGTTTTCATTCATTAATTTTATGTCATAATAATAGATAAATTCAGAAAAAAATCTTATTATGAGAATGGACTCCACTTACGATTCTTAACACACCACATTTTCAGCTCCAAACGTTCGATTGATTCACCCGATATAATAGTACTTAAATATATTTGTAAGTAAAGGGTGAATGTTACTTAAATTTTGTTCCTTTTATACCAAAGTAGACATTAATATTTTTATTCGATCAGACATTGTAGTGAAAATAAAGAAAACCTTATATTATTGAAGTGAATGATTATTTAGTAGTTTAGATAGTAAACTGTGACTATCTAAAGCAGTGTTTCCCAACGTGAGGCCCATGCAACAATGCAAATCACTATGGAGTTCAAGGGACTGACCTAAAATTTTACAGATTACATCTCGAGAATCGTAAACAAATTGTAAAAATAAGGAACGAAAGTTCCTCTAAGGAAAACAGTAAAGATGGGGCCCTTATTTTTCTTAGTCTACATTAATGATTTGACAGTATGTGTACCTCAAGGGTTGAAGATGGTTATGTTTGCCATTGATATTACTATAGTAACATAGTAAACAAAGCACCATTGCCGTTCCTGCATATTATTGTATTGTTAAGTACAATTGCATTTTGTCCAAGTATTCCGATAGGCACCTACGGACGATGTTAGAGCAGAAGGAACACTCAAATTAGGCCAAAGTCAAAAGTGCGGTATATGCGATCTTTTATGTCAATTGTAAGTGTCCAAAATACTACACTAATATATTTAATTCATTCACCATTGTTTGCTAGTAAATGTATACATAAAATAATAATGTCTTATAGTCAATAAGATAACGAAGTTGTCAACAAAGTGTAACAGTTGTGGTTAATTTAAGAATTAATTATATTTATAGTTTTTATTTCAAATTTAATTTTTTACATATGATTTAATGGCTTAGGTGAGTTAAATAAGTTTTTTAGAATATAACTATTGAAATGACAATAGGACATAATAGTTCGTCGAGAATTATCTACATTTCAAGTTTTATTGTGCAATACAGATATGTGATTTTATTTATAATTGTTAATACATAGTTTTCAATAGACAATTTTTGTTTTAAGATTTATTGTTTTGTTGACAGCGTGCTTATTCAAAATACGGGTACATACCTTTGATAAAATGTTGTATAATATTTCATGGACTGATTTTATATGTGATTTAATATGACAAACAATACAATTTCATAATTTCACGAATATTGAAATAGCGTTTAATTCGACAAAGCAATAATCTTATTTATTTAAGATAAAAATAATGTTTGCTCAACATACTTAAATATTTTACAAACTTTACAAAACAATATGGAGAGTTAATGAATTTGAGAATGTAATTTTTAAGATTATGGTTTGGAAGTAATTTACATAGATTTAAAGGTCAGGTAGGAAGTTATTGAAAATATAAAAAATGTATCTACATTTCCTTGTTTTATTATTTTACCTTGCAATCAATAATAGAAATGGAAGGTTGACAGATTAATTCTGCAGCGTTTTAAAATATTATTTCCTTGTACATAGTTATTCATAGGTGATTCAGTTGAACTTTTGGAGCCGAAGTTAGTAGTATATAATAGGTGAAAATCAAAATTCTTCATTTCACTTTTAGCGAGAAGAAATCAGGAAATGCGCCGATAATAGGTTCCACAATATAATGTTAGTACAATTATAATGTACAATTCTTGCTTAGCTTTTAACTAAACATCTTAAAAATTATGCAATTGATGTAAATAATGTTAGTACCTAAGTATATAAACTAGAGATGCGCCGATTATGACTTTGGCCGACTAGCCGATTAGTCGGTTGTAAATAAGCCGACTACGGTTTAGGGGATTCCCGTGACGTTTCGTTTACAGCTGATTCGCTGCAATTTCAGCCACTACTGACATGTGGACAAATATAAATAACAAAAAAGTTTTTTGAGTTTTACAGCTCACTAGTTTGACGATAGTTTCAAATATCATCACGCAGTATTGCAATATATGTCATTAAATATTATGTTGATTTGTTTTTTAATTAAGATACTAATTTTGTTTGATAAATGTCATCAATATGTTTTCTTTACAAGGAAGTAACACATACATTTTATTGAGAAATAGACACAAAGTAAGAAGCCGGATAGTCGGCTTTACCGACTAGTGGCCGACTAGTCGGAACATCTCTAATATAAACACATCAACATACACACAATCATCTCAGTCACACTAGGTTGGCATCAAGATAGTCATTTATATTATAATAAGCCTTTTTATACGAGTGTTTCATTAATACGCTCCTTAAATAATGGCGTAGGCAGAATTGTAAGTTGACTAGGCAACTTATTATACATTCGTACACAAAGGATTTTCTAACTTTTGCGGGGTTCCTCGCTACTTGTTTGACGTGGACATATGTTAGAATTTTTCTTATAAATGCTTTTATTATTTGTAGATTTTCGAGTAGGTCTTAACGTAATCAACAAAATTTTGATAATGGTTACACGATTTCTCATCATAAAGGACATAACTTTTGTCTACTTATATAAATATCTGTGGTTGCCCAACCATTAAACTGCTTCTGACCAATAGTAATCAATCTTCTTAGAACACTATCAAATTCTAATTGAATAGTGTTAAAAAACTCGTTAGCATTCATCCGCAACCCCACTGACGGCTGGCCCAGTCCCCATCGAGACAGGCCCCGCTCATGTCGGGTCTGAGGGCTACTGCTCATTGGCTCGCGGTTAAATGGGCGACGGACTGCCACCGTCCATCATCCACCGCACATACGTGATGGAGAATGGTCCATCAACTCCGCGAGCAGAGCGAGACCAAGACTCCGCAAGCAGAGCCGACGAGAGGCGGACCCCACCAGTGCTGATTTTGATTCACACCGGGGCACCACAAGGTGTGAGATCAGCAACTCCAACAATCCCCTTCAACCTTGCGGAAAAAAAGAGGATCACCACTCGCAGTCAAAAGACCGCAGAGCCACGGGTTCTGTAAGTAGCCTGCAAATAATATCTTGTTTATTTTTAATGTCACCATGACTAAATTTAGCTTTCTGACCACAGTGATCAGAGTTAAAACAGTTCATTAATGACTTTTCTAAGGCAGTCCTGTTGCTAAAAATATTATCTAGACATATTGCCGTTGACGCAGTTAGTTCCAAGAATAATATACCTAGGTCAAATCACTTAAATATATTTATTAATCTTGTACTTACAGAATAGTTTTCTAATAAATCCATGTTAAAGTCCCCACAAACAATTGTTCTGGCTGTCGCTAGCTATATTCAGTGCATCCATAAACTTTTCAAAGATAGTAAAATCACCTGAACGTGGTCTGTAAATGCTCATAATTAATTCTTCCAATTCTATAGATAATATTTCTTTCAATATCTTTACGTTCCTTACCTTTGAACTTTTTACTAATAATTATTAATGATCCTCCATTAATAGCTTTCTTACTTACAAATACACTAGTTACCTTATGATGTTTATAACTAAATAACATTGGACTTTCCTTCAACCAATATTTGGTCATACAAAATATGTTAACATTGTCACTATATTCTGATGTGATATGCTACATGTCTTCAAAACTCAAGCTAGAGTCACTTTACTACTTGCAGTAAGCGTTGTTGTCTACTTGTCATGTTCTGCGAGTATGGAAAACTTTTCTCACCTCATATTCCTCTAGCAATTCAAATAATTGTATAATGTGACTTTTCTTAGTCATCAAACCATTACCCGATAATATTATAACATTGCTTTTGCCATTTTTTATATTTATATTCTTCTTAATATCATTTATGGTAATGATGCATATGGCAAACAGTTGTTCTAGACCATATGGTCAAGCTTGTTCCTAAACAAGCAGCCAAATGGTCACCCTATGGCATAAAGTTAATGAATAAAAACGATGCAATATCAGGCATACGCATGAACAAACCCATTGAGCACGCTGATTCTTTGTAAAATTCCATTCCCACGCCTCTGAACTTACACACAAAATTGCGATCTATGAATTTTGAAAGTAAATACGAAGTAATTACCGGAAGCTTTTATTTGACATTGAAGTTATGTTGAAGTATATTTATTATTCTGCCAAAAGTTTCAATTTATACTACTACTAGCTCTCGATGATGTTTAGTATAAAAATATTATGCAAATGGAGTTTATTAATATTACTTAATACTACGTGCAAAGGTTTGACTGAACCCTATGAATATATGTACTATTTATATAGTTGTTAATAAACGTATAAACTGTCCCAGTTTAGTACCTTGTCCTGTATAGTATAGTGTGTATGTATAGTATGTAATGCTTGCATCAATTTACCTTTTTATTGGCGTAACTATAAACTAACAATTCTTTATAGGTTATGCGATTTCTAATGTCGAATGTCAGTACGAGAGCCCATCGGATACCGAGTGCGATACGGCTTCTGATATTACAGGAGTCAGCGTTGGCATTTCAACCAGACTTAGTGATCATACATATGATGGTGAACCACCAGCTTTTATTATTAAACAGGTTATGGTGAGTTTATTTTTGTTTTTATTATACGTGAAATGACGTAGAACTGAAGCATTGCATGTAATTTCCCAGTTAGCCAATGCACAGCAGCTGTATGTGTACGTACAAGCATTTATTTTATTGTTTGCGTACTAAATTATAGGGTTCTTCACCAGCTGCGTATATCGACCAAGGTTGTCAGACGAATCAATCATTCGTGGATATTCCACCACAATCAATTCAAACAGACAATTATTCACCGCCTAACCTCAGCGTTATACACGTTGGAGAAGCAACTCGGCATGTATGTATAGTTTATTATGCCTCCCCTTGACATTATAGTACATCCTAAATAAATTACATAATGCAATAAATAGGTAGATATAATAAGTTATATATACGCATTTACAGGCAGACCAAATACCAACCTCCACGCATTCTATTCCTCATACAAGCCTCGCCAACACAGAATACGGAAATAATAAACGTATACGACGTAGCGAAGTTGTATTGAAGCAGGCAGCTGACTGTGTTAGTCGAGGCCACACTTTCCAGACGGTTTCAGAACAATTTAATATTCCTATATCAACTATTCGGTAGGTATATATAGCTATATTATTAAATCACAAAACCTGCTTCTATGGCTAAAGTGTACTCGTCCTTATACATACATTATATATATTGTTTTAGATTCTTTATGGCAAGGAAAGGTATATTACCGCGTCGACGTCGAGGCAGAAGTACACATGTGAGTACCACATAATTTAATTATTTCATAATTCATAAGTAACATATCTTAAATATGTATGATTTTTAATAACATTTAGACGACAGCGTCCTGCAGCAGTCCTGATCTAGAACCACCATTCCATATGCAACATTTTAAGCTACCAAATATGGTAGCACTAAAGAGCGACGGTGACGACGATAGTCCCGAAAGAAAGCCACCACACTGCCTCGAACATTAGTTAATAAATTATTTATAAGAATATCAATAGTGAAGAAGTGTGATAAATACATAATGTTTACAGACATTTAACTATTCTAATAAAGCCAAATAATATAAACAATAATTCAGCATTTCATTTTAGGCCGTCTACATTTTAATTTAATGCTATTTAGAAGTAGTTTTGTATTTATATAGGTTGAAGTACATACTTTAAAATTTAAGCACAAACATTGCCATTACGAAAATCGTATTAAAGAGAACATTAAAAAGAGTAAGATATTAGAAATTGATGTTCTTTAATAGTTGAATGGGTTCTAATTATTTTCATTTAACTTCTTACAAATATCTAATGGATTTGAAGATAATAATTGTTCCTGCATAATTATGCTTAAAATTGAATTACAACCAGTAGAGAGTTTTCCTGGACGAAACTAGTCGAATCTTTAAAACTTTTAGCTATTTATTATGTGTGTAGCTACTATTAAAATTTATAATTGTGTCTAGCTTTAAATCACATATAAATCATCAATATGAATCTCATAAATTTTTAATAATAATCTATATAACTAGGTAAATTATATCAATAGTGCAATAAATTGTGAAAACCAACGCTTCAAATAGAATGCATAATATACTCATTACTCGTAGATAATTAAGTTTTTTATGTTAGTTTTTACATCTCATTTTATACTTTCTTAATATAAGATTTGCATAATAAATAATTGAAGTTTATTTTTTTTCTTGAACAAAAGCATTGAAAATATAGTAGTATACTTTGCCGTTATAACCAGTGTTTTTGATATATCATATTTTTCATATCGGGTGACGATTTCCAATTTGACTCAGTTCTAATAAAGGACACATGAATAGTCTTTGAATGCATGTTAACATACTCTTAACATAACACACATACGTCCACGTGCAGTTTAAGATTTCATTGGTTCATTGGAAAAATCACCTTGTGTATATGTCTTTAACATTCCTCAATAAACGGGATATATATCGCAATTTTATCAATCATACATTTACTGCTTCATTAGTGCCTATAGAGATTTATTACTAACAACAAAATACCCAATGCTCAATTCTTTTGTCCAAGGCTGTGCTAAAGGACAAGTATTCAGATCTATGAACAAACGGATTTTAAACGCATCCTAATTGTTTATATTTTCTTTAGCATTTAGTGTTTTTATATTGCATTTTAATTGTGTTTTTTGAGCATATATAGTATAATTAGTATTTAGATTTTGGTCTTAGACCAGTGTGTATATTAGATAAGAACACGTTTTTTGTGTGTGTGTTCTAATTATTGTATCAGATCTCTTTGGATGAAAATTTCAAGAATAATCTTGTTTTAGATGGTACCATTCTTCCAGATTTTCCATGATCGAGAAGTGAATATTACTCAACTTTCTCACTTTGCATATTATGTAGAACCTTTTTGCCGACATTTAAAATTAGGACAGTTACCTCCAATTTAGAAAAAAACTAGGAATTGATTTACTTGGAATTTTCAACCCTATTTTTAATTTAATATTAGGTCATTGATTTATTTGATATTATTAAGCATTTTTTAAATTTGATATACTTTGTTGATTTACTTGAAATTGTGAAGCATTTTTTAATTTGATATTTAGTTCGTTGATATACTTGACATTTTTAATGTTTTTTTTTTAAATATGTAGTAATATGGTTAATTGAATATTCTATCATTGATATACTCTAGTTAATATACTCTAAGCTAATGCTTTTATATAGATACAATTATAATTGGTAATCTATATGTGTAGGTAGAAGCTTATTTCACCGTACTTCGTGTCTTAGAAATTTTGTATAACTTGAATATTTTCACTTAAAATTTAAAAACAAAAAATATCAAACTTATAAAAATACAGTATTTGTAAATGCCATATATTTTTAAACGATTTTATTTTTTATTATTCAACAGATTTCATAACTAAATTGCTTCCTTCTACTGAGGCAATGTTCATGTTGTTCAAAGTTTTGTTTGCACTTTAATTTGTGATAATTTGTTTTATTTTGAATGAGAATAAACAATTTTAGTTTGTATTGCTTTTTATAAATATCTCCTTACTCAATAGATCTAACTATGTAAGTGAATATGTCGTAACTAGTGATGTTTGAATTAAGTTGCAGATTAAGTACCATTGTTATTTACATTAGCTCAATGTATTATAACATGTTTGTGTAGTGTTATATATATATATCGTCGTTTAGACTCTGATATTAATTAAATATACTCATCCTTATATAAAAAGTAAGACCCAATTTCATATTCACAGACTAAACGGCGATGTATCTGTTTTTAAAAGCAATATCTATTATATATTATAAATAGAAAATATGTTATTATATAGGAAGTATATTTAATATTATAGAAACATTATAGTGTAGAATATTTAAACTTTGGGAATGTTTGGAAATACGTAGAAAACTTATAAATAATAAATTGATCGTTAGTGTGACCCCAGTGATATGCACATGTTTAAATGCCTTACATACTTAACTTTATGTTTCATTTGAGACAGGCAGATAACTAGTCTTCCATTATTTAAACATTGCTCATGTTTGAATGGTCGTTCACTTAGAGTCCGTTTATGACATTAATTATTTTTTATTAAGATACATAAAATATCTATTAGCTATTAACGATCTATATTAAAGCAATAAACGTATTTCTAAAAGAAAATTTTGTAAACATTTCCAAAAGTGATTTTAATATGAGACACCAAGTTAAATACTACGTATATTATATTTTTATATAAAAAAAGTAGTTTAGTAAAATGGCTAGGATTGTAGATGAAATCGTTAAGGGATAGGACTGAAATAATGAAGCTGCTTTAAAAAAAAATCCAAAACATCTATGTGAATAGTATATTGAAACTACTATTAACCTCGTGACACAATACAAAATGTATGACGTCACTTGTTAGAATGGAGATAAAGACAATTGGCGGCTTGGTGTGTGTTGCTAACCCGGTGTTGGTGCTACAAACTAGACTACTATCTGTCTGCATACCCCTTATTAAATATAGCTTCATTAAATTCAGCCCTTTCTTGAGAATGAATATATAACTTTAGAGACAATAGACAAAAGAGATAATTTATTTTTCCACACTATTTTTGTAATGATAGATACTTATATATTGAGATATGCCTAAATTATTTAGTTTTTTTTTTTAAATTATTCTCACATGTTTTTGTATGTATAGTTTCAATTATTGTATTCCATCTTTACTCTTATAATTTTTTATTATTGTATTATAAGATTTGGTTAACGTTACTTGGTATTAGTATTGCAACTATTGCTTGTCATCAATTTGACAGTTCAAAGCAATAACTGTGTTAAGAACATACTAAACAACTTTTATCAATCTTTTAATTAGCTAATATCGTAGTTATCGAATACCAACTAAAAGATCATCTAGAATGTGTTGATCATTGAACAGTAGAAAGACGGGTAAAGTCTACTTATAGAAATACCAGTGGGTCAAATGACTGCAACATTTACTGTTTTTATTTATTCTTTTAACAGTATAAAACTACAAGACTAAATCTGTAAATCTCAAATTTAATTTTGGTCAAATGACAGGTCCCGTCTTCTAGTATTAAGAAGCGTAACTTAATGAAATATAGGTTATATTTTGAATTAAGTAAAGATCATTCACAAAAGAGAGGTGGTAGTACGTATCCTGCTTTAAATACTCTTAGAATTTGCATTTTTATTTGAGCTAAAAGTATGTGTAAATGGATAGCAATTTTTGTAAGCAATAAGGTACAAACGGCACATTTCTAATTACTAAAATAAGTATTCACTCAAACATTGTGATACCTATTTGATATTCGATAACTTAAGCCTTAAATCCAGACAATTTTAACTCATAGTTACGTCGTGTCCTATATTATTTTTAGATTTATTGTAGAAGTGATGTATTACAAATATTTTCTAATAAAAAAGTGCTGATTACTTACTAACAGTCTTTTATTGCTGCATCATTAACCCCTCTCCTTCAATCTGTACTGATTCAACTATTTTCTAAGTTTGACACGTTACAAATTCCAATTAGTTAACTCACTAATTATCTTCGCATAAATAAAACCAAAACAAAAGAATTAATCCCTAATCTGGAACAGTTTGGTGTGCAAATATGATGCAAATAGTGCAGAGAGTGATGGTAACACCGATCTCAGTTCCAAATGCATTTTAACGTAATATATTATATATAAAAACCGAGAAATATGGGTTATTAATAAAATGAAACAAGTTGAGGATCCACGACTACTTTTATTACTAATAATCAAATAAAATATAATCACAAAGAAATAGAGATCTAAAAGTTACAGCTACCATTTCATAATCAGTCTTCATCCGAGATGTAATCCATTGCCTTCCATCTGGCTGTAACTTTACTACAGCTAATTATAATATAAAAGATGATCACAGTAACAAAACTTAATACAAAATTATTATAACGCACTGTTCAATAGAAACTTGATCATAATGTTCTAAAAACAAAAAACGACGTGGCTATTTATTATTTCTATTTATGATTAATGTTGGTCACACAACAACAATATTTTATAAGTCATTTTAGAAATAGCAACTATTGTTTCTAATATTACCTCAAAGAAATATTTATTACTTAGTTTGATGTCCTAGTCACTACTGAACAGAGAAGATACAAATAATATAAATAGCGAACACAATAAACTTAAATCATGAGATAAAATACTCAAATCTATGATTTTACAAGACAATTATTATATTTGTCTCAGTCACTAACTACGGACTATAATAACAATATAATATAATTGTATCTAAACAATATAAACTTAATAATATAATAAATTATTTTGTAAATGTTTAACATGTCAAATATGACAAAAAATTATTATCAAAAAGTACAATATATGGAATAACCAAAATAAAATATCCTAGTAAAAATAATATAAAATTAATTCTATTTGAACATATATAGTATTAAGAGCAGAAACCTACTAATACACCGATAACACAATACAATGTTAACCATAGCTAATATTATGTTTTTTCCACCAACAATCCTATTATTATATGACTTATTTTTATTCAAGGGCTAAGGCAGTGGTCGGCAAAGTGCGTCTCCAGAGCCGCATGTGGCTCTTTGGCTTCTTAAGTGCGGCTCTGGCCCAAATATATATAAACAAAAGTTTACTAAACAATCAGATTTGCTCCCAATTTTTTTTTAATTGTTGACATGTTCATATTTTGCTCTTTGGCTAATAAATTTGCCGACCACTGGACTAAGGAATGCTCAATGATCAAGCATATGAGGGGCTACTGATGTAATATCCATTAGAGATTTGTTTCATATTAATTTACAATGGTACTGCTAATTTATGTAGATATGTAGTATATTCAACATTCATTTTTGTGGTTGATACACTTTTGCACATTTTAACTTCAGATCTAAAGGACTCGTTCTCTTCTTTGTCACTGACATGTTGGCAACGAGCATTAAATTGTTAGTGAAAATAGGAGTAAGTATTCTGATCATATATATGGATAATAAATACAATTGGTTATTGTTAAAAATCAGTGTCTTAAGCATGCGAGAGAGGTCGAATGAAAGAAAGAATCCCTAGTATGGTTTCATGAACTGAGCTTCGGATATGTTGCACAGCAGCCCATGCCGTAAATACAAGTGACCAAATCAAGGATCCCACAAGACATACCACCACATCTGTAGAAAATAATATTATGTAAAATGGCTGTTTTGTACATAATTTTATACTGTAACCTTTCTTGTAGTAATATAAATACTTACATTGCTTGAAATGACGTTGCTGTGGAAATGGTGGACGTATAAACGCATCGTAATAGAACCACACCGCATTCAAGAACCATACAATTGGCAGTAGGTAGACACCAACTGAAAAGTTTCATTATGTTATTTAGATAGCAAATATTAGATTTACAGAATCGTTGTATATTTTGTAAATGTCTTTATTAACAAGGTGTAAACGTACTTGATGAATATTATATTAGCGTAGCCACTATTTATTAAAAACATATTTCAATTACGCACGGATATTTGTTGACATAAACCAGGATCAGTTAATGTATTTTGACATTCAGTTAATTAAAAATAATGAAAACAAAAGAAAGCAAGATTACATCCAAAAATGTCAGTGCAATCGATTGCATGAATGCCCTCTTGCCCTATTTTAGAGCTAATGACGTAGTTGAGAAAATAGGTCACCGGCAATTGTAATTTTAAAATAATTTAAAAAACTCACAGCGGTAGAGAGTGCGACAAATTTGCAAGCGTGCCTCGTCATTCATATAGATTTCCACTTCCATTTTGCTGCTAAATTCCTTATTAATGAAATTAGAAAATCACTTCGCGTGCCACCAATATTACGCCTAATTCCCCCTTCGGATCTGGAGCAGAATTAAGGAAACCACACCTAACACAGCCCCATCTTAACGTGGAACATGGAACTAAATAGATTTATCTTCTAGCAGGCAAAGACATCGAACAATCTTGTAATATTGAATTTAATTTTAGTTTTGTTAGATTTTAATTTCTATAACACACATTGTTTAAATATGTTTATTTACGGAGATGTCTTTTAATTTAAGTAAAATTAAAATTTGTATAGAAGTTCTAGTGAAATTGCTGTTATGTTGCTTGGCCTTAATTCTTACATTATTTTCTTAAACCTATATTTTTTCGACTAATAATAATAATGGTTGTATTAAGTGTTTTACTACCTACATGTGTGCACGCAAATGCATCAATTTGGGCTGGTTTGTGTGATAAATGAATAAAGTGCGATTTACAATGTCAACATAATGAGTGTTTTATTTTGACAGTGGCAATTTCATAACCTGTCATCTTAAAATAAGATGATAAAATTGTTTATTAGTAATTGTCTGTGGAAATTGTCTTTGTAAAGGATAGTTAGAGAAGAACGCGAAGGATCGAGGACGTCCCGTTTGAGTGCAAAAATAGGGGATTGATGGTGGTGAAAAATGGCGAGGCGCTGCAACATTTTTAAAATATTAAAATTTACACTTTTGTTGTTGCTAATTATGAAGGGCTACGTAAACGGTTAGTGTAACATTTTATAATCGTGATTGATTAGGGAATGATATTGATTAACCGGTAATATTTTCAATTAAAATTATTATCTTTTACGTGTATTTTATCTATAATTAATTTGCTCATTATCATTGGTAAGAAATAAATAAACAACATTATTATTATTTCTTAGTTTACTCGAAAATTTAGTGCTAATATTGGATTATGGATAATAGTAGATTAGAACACTCAATTAAACATCGTGATTTTGCCTCATTGACTTGAATTTTAACAGGTCTTATTGTCGTACCAGCTGTCAACATTAGTACATTGCGGCTGTACAGTGAGGGAGATCTGCCATATGCTGTCGCAATCGTCAAACGTGAAGGCGACTTATTGAATCTGACTTGCCAGCTGACTGGTATCAATCGTCGTAGCACCTTTATATGGAATTTCACGCCATCACAAAAACATTTCCAAAGGTATTTAAACTATTTACTCTTTTATTGAAGTAATGTGCATTCCTCATGCATTGGTGTATATTGAGAAATTTTAAAATGTTTTCTTGATATGCACAAATAAATTTTATGAAAAAAAAGCTATATATTATGAAAACTTAAGGAACTTCTTTCTTACTACGTCAGTATTGAGGTGCTGAAGTAGTCTATCCTCACTTAAGTGGGACATTTAATTTCCTCTGTAAACACTTAACATGGGAAGAATCTATAAAGTAATCAGAACCTTCTTCTCAATATATCAACACTGTTTTACTTAATGAGCACATTATGAATTGTCTTGTTCCAAATAACTTAGCATAGAACATTTATGATATAACAGTACTTATTTAGGGCAAGATGTCCACCATAACATGTTAGCCTAGTTAGTTGAATGTCTGGTTAAATTACTGTTCCAACACTCCTGTGACTCATGACTACATTTATATTATAATAATGATTGTTAAACATCAAAATCACAACCAAGAGCTACAACAATGTACAGTTTTCTTCTATTTAATTCAACTAACATCTATTTAACCTACTTTTCTTGTAAATGCCGATATAGTTGCCTTACAGGTTGGTTTTCACAAATATCATTGTTTGTCTTATTCTGCAAAAGGTGTTATGCATTTAGTATTCACCCCAGAAAGACCAGAACATTGACGCCCCTGGGTGTATCTTTTATACCAAAGAACTTCTGCTGCACCACACTCATGGTTTGCACTCAAAGAGCATCTCCATGACTCATTTGAAAATGTAACTGTCCTTCTACGTGTAAAGTTCTAACCATGTCTATTAACATATGAATCATATTGATTTCTATTGATCTTTAAGGGATCAAACACTGATTAGCACCAGAATGGGGTTTTCCAAAGCTTTAAGACACTCAATAGAGTCATAAAGGAAACTCCTCTTGCTTCATCATTGAAGGATAATCTAGTTGATTATAGATATTTACTTCAGGCTCCAATGGCTGCTGTGAATTACATTGGAATTAATATTGAGTTTACTGTTTGATACAGATTTGTAATGTTACGTTGCTTTTAGTATATTATTATTTGTTTTTGTTTTATAAAAGTTGCTTTTAATTGTGTTCATATCTTTGCTTAGGGAATACACTATGTGCAAAATCACTGTAATATATCAAGCATATGTGGGAAGTGACATATGTAGATTCCAAGGTAAATGATTAATAGTAGGTTGGACACTCGTTATGCTATGACTTCCATGGTAGTAAGCAATTAGGTAATTTATTCAATCAATAAAAGGTCACTTTGTAATTACTATAAGTAGATTACTCAGTTTTAAAGTAAAGAAAATTTTCAAAATTATTATTTAATACGGTTTTACCTTTGTTCAGTCATAACAACGACAGCTTAGCAAACAAAATGGAATGACCTATTTTCGTACGTTCTGAATGAATAAAATATTAGCAGCGAACTATTTAACTTGTCAATGTATAATAAAATTAGAATGAAACGAAAGAGGAAAATACGTTGAAAGGAAATTAAGTATTGATTGAGCTTTTTCACAAATAACTACTTATTAATTCTTTACTTTTCATTCTATGACATTGTTTTCTTTTTTCAAATGTATTTCTATTATACTCTGAGATATTAACTACTGTTAATTAAATCGACCTATTTTTGGAGTGACTTATATAAATAATGTTCTATAATGTCAGATAAGTTTAATTTATATGACATTTAGATTACTTGTTGACCTATGGGCAGACTAGACATTTAGATTGACTTCAATTATGTTGCAGAATAACTCATTTTGATGATGACAGCCAATCGACCATGATGAGCAATTTTCTTAAGATGAATCTGAGAAATATTGACTCTGGAGTGTATGTTTGCTCCATACCACCACTCTCAACTAGGAAACAGGTGTTGATACAGCCAAGAAGTAAGTGTTCTTATATCTAGATTTTCTTCTTATATCTGTCAAAATCAAAGGTACAATTGTTTAAGATTTTAATTTAAAGTTATGAGAAAAAGATCTATTTAGATTTTAGCTTTAAATGTAACAATTCTTTTTAAACATTTTTAATATAATAAATAATTTTTAACAAATTATATTCTATTATCCCCAGACGTTATTGATTAGTATTGTATTTAACGTTTTTCATTTTAATTATTGTCTCTACTTTGAACTTATATTATTGTAGCACCTGGATGTGCCCGGGGTGGGTTTACTTGTGGAGGCCTCTGTGTGCTAGCTGCCTTTCTATGTGATGGTTATAAAGATTGTGCTCAGGGAGAAGACGAGGCTTCTTCACTTTGTGGAGAAACACCTCCATGCCGTGGTGAGAACTTCGTTTGATATTATGCAACAAATCCAAAGCTTAGTTTAATCATACTAAAGGTACGAAATATAATCACTTGACATTTTTATTTGTTCATAGGGCCTCAAAGTTTAAACTGCACCTCTGGAAGATGCATACCTAGAGCGGCTTGTTGTATTGATAGAAGAGAGTGCCGCCCACACCCATGTTGTAAGGAGCATCCAAAATACATAGTTGGCCAAAGTGAGTGTAAGAAACACTATCCATTGGAGCATATTGTATGCTAGAGCCACATTTACTCTGTTAACTTCAGGGTCAATAAAATAAACAATTAAAAGCATTTGAGACATGCATATTATTAATTATGCTTTGTGTAGTCTATAATCTTTGGTTTTTTTTTCAGATATATTTAATATGGAATACCCTGCAATGTTCGATAATGATAATTCTCTGGATTTGGGATTTATGTCAACAAGCATAACCATTGGCGGTATGTATTAGCATAATAATATTCTTGAACCATCAGATAACAACGAACATAATGGCAAATTGAGTCCTCACTTACAAAACGGGTATTGTGAGCAGTTAGTGACTGATTTTCAGCTGATAATTTTGTGACTACCGTATGATGATTAGTCACCAACTATAACTATACTTCTATAACTATAACGTATATTTTCGTTGAAATGTTATTATAATTATGTACTATATATATAATTATTTTGTTTCAGTTTGTGGGCTAGTGTTTGTGTTGGCTGTAGTTGTCGTGGTTGGGGCCTTTTTCCGTATGCATTTGAAGCGAGCTCAAGCCTACGTCCCACCAGCACCACAAGTGTATCAACAACCGGTAATTTGAATATAATATTTAATGGGAATAAAACAAAATGTAAACAAAGAATATTGTAATTTATATAAATATTATTTTTAATATATTCATACTTATTTTGAAGTTATAAACTCGTGTGTCAGTAAGTCGTTTACATTAAGTTTTTTGTTTCCCTAAATGAGGGCATGATGTTATATGAGTATTTATGTAGACTATGCATTTGCACAAACCCACAAGTATTTATTGCCACCATGAATACATGCAATGCCCTGAACCCGAACTAGTATGTCCTGTTCTATGAGGACCAGGACAAGGACAATAATAATAATAATATTTATGATTAATAACACAGAATACTCCAGAAAGCGTTGTAACGGTAAGAAGGCGTCCAGTGTCACCATTATTTAGCGGTACATCGCCAATGCTGGCTCCGGTAAATAACACAACTTATGGCAGTAGTTTGGTTGTTAGCTAATCAATTGAAATTTTGGCAATAACAAACGACTTACTGCTGTATGACAAAATAGATGAAGTACTTTTTTTTTCTAAATCATTCTTATCTATATTTTTTTTCTTAACTCCCTTAAAAAACTCATGAACATATGCATTCTCCCTATCTTTACCTATGCTGTTTATACTTGGTCTTTGATATATTAAGAGAATCCTGTATTCTGATTTTTTTGGCAAATGAAGTACAATTTCAGATAAATGTCATACTGCATTACAAAACTTAGATTACCAAACAATGGGATGAGGATGAACGCCTCTACTTCATGTCTGATGCATTTTGGGTTAAATCCACCACGGCAAGAGGCATTATGGAAGGGAGAGCTTTTGGCTCTAATATCTGAAGATTGGCATTTTATATTTTTGTTAATGTATTTAGTAGAACTATGCTATGATTAGTATTTCTTCCGTCGTTGCATCTCATTTTATATTTTTATTATTCTCAAAATGAGTTTTATACCGGCATTGTTTTTTAAAAAATATTTTCTAATATTTGTGGGTTAGTTCGTGGTAATGTGCAACATTTACAACACTGATTGCACCTCTCTTATTCACAAAAGCACCCACTAGCCAAAAATTATATAAGTGTAGTGTTTGCACTAGACATTATACATTGTAATTTTAGGACTCATTTTCATTTCTCAGTATGTAGTTTTACGGATGAACATAAGTACATCTGCCTAATCTCCAATAACGACGAATGAAGAAGAAAGCAACATAATCATGGAAATATTCTGAAACATTCTATTAATTTTAGGTTTGTGCGAGACATGTACTTCTGAATGATCGATCAGATTTTAACTTTGACCCCAGTTTGGAAGATGTGCAGCCATACCGTAGCATCCCACTTAGAGTATGTATTTAGGAATTAAAAATCTTGTTTCGAGAATTTCTGACAATAAATTTTGTGTGGTGTTTTATAAAATTTTATAATTTTGCAGGATGATATAAACCCTCGGATCTATGCTCAACGCCCTCTGAGCCTTCAAGTTGGCCGCTTCCAGTTGAATCTACCAGGCATCGCACGTCGTGCTGGACAAAGGCCAGACACACCGAACGTTGTTGCCTTCGAAATGGATACGATTTCCCGCACATACCAAGGAGAAAATGGCCACAGCATTCTATTGGGAAATATGGACGACGTCGGCAATGACATT
This sequence comes from Tineola bisselliella, assembly GCA_028551675.1. Classification (NCBI taxonomy): domain Eukaryota; kingdom Metazoa; phylum Arthropoda; class Insecta; order Lepidoptera; family Tineidae; genus Tineola; species Tineola bisselliella. Next base: position 586,110 of record JAPWLS010001795.1, read on the forward strand.
GGACTGGCTCCACCGACTTACGAGGAAGCTATTGCAACATCTGGTGGCCCACCGCCCGAGTACTTGTCTCGAGATGATCTCAATGGTAATTCAACACTGAACGACTTGCCACCGGAATATGAAGACACTCCGACGATTTCTTAAGTAACAAATGTAATGTCCCAGTGTCACTTATTGTATTAGAATTGTACGTAATTAACCCAGTATGCCCAGTTTAGTTTAATTATCTTAAGCTTTCTTTAATATTATACAAAAAATGGTCATTACTGTACCATGGTTTTCGTCTATATTACATACTTTATTACTTTACGAATTTTATTAGCTTACTGTTTTAATAGAGATCTCATGGTGTTATTTGTAGTCATAAAATATTTTATATTATCTGTAATAGAACAAAGTGTTTGTCCTGTCGTGTTGATTTCTTAATAATAATACTAGTTTATAAAATAAAGCATATACTATGACTTAGTTCCGGGAATATAATACACAGCTACACTTTCCTAATTGTTGCCATATCTCTAGCTGTTTATTTATTTTTATTAGTTAATAAAATCACACACTCTATTCAAATTTAAAAATACGCCCAAACCAACGCCATTATAATAATTAATTTTTAACATTATTTAATTTGTCAGTATTTTTTAATAAGAGTGTGCTTTACTTAGTTTTAATTTTTAAGTATATTACAAAACAGCATTCGCAGTTGTTTCAGCCTTGGCATAAAAGCGTTGCTGTTTCTGACGCAGTATTGTGTTTATATTGTGATATTGTATGATTTAATAAATAAACACAGTTTAGTTTATAAATTTTGCCATAATAAAGATTCGCAAATTCGCAAAGGAGGTAACTGTTGTAAGCTTTAATTTGCACTTAGTTAATTTAAACACAAAAATATTGTTATAATTTATAATATGTCTCATTTTAGTAATTCTGTTAATTAATTGTATTAATTTTATATTGTTAATATAATAAGGATATATGTGATATTTTGTAATTGTAGATCTGTTGTAAGTTCTGTTAGAATCATTCAAATTGGTTTTGAACCTGCATGCTAATGTAAAGGGAGTGTATTGCAAATGTATTAAGTTTAGTTCTATTGAAGATGATATAATGTAACGTAGGTAGTTAGTGTACTTTTTTAAACATTTTACTTTTAATTAATATTATGGTCCAATGTAAACGTGGCTTGTAAGTTGTAGCACGTACTGTGTGAGTTTACGAAAGTGGTCCTATTCATATTCATTATTAGTACATATCATTATGTAAATAGAATTCTACAATACTTCGTAATTTTGAACATCATTTTTATGTGCAATATTGAAACCGGCACCTTACCACCTGCGGCTTGTGTGTTAGCAGTTTTGTGGTGGTAACCGCCTATGTACCCAGTAATAAAATTTCTAATTTGTAATCTAGATACTCAATATTGCTGTAGTATAATATCTGAGTAAGCTTTATATAACGTAGTTTTGAATTAGAAACCTTTTCTTTTTGTACACATACTTATTCTAAATGTTAACTTGATGTATGCCGGAACCCGATGGGTTTTTGATTCAAATAGACATTCTAAATGTATGTTTTTGTTTTATTCTTTATTACATTCCCCGCTCCAGCCTGTACACGGGCGTTCACATGAATTACAAAATAATGGTTCTTTGAATAAAACGAAAAATGTACTAATTATAATTTATTATTATTTGACTAGAGTTTTAAATTACTAATCCTAATAATAGTAGAGGTCTACAATAATAATGAATAATAAATTACCTATTAAACAATTAATAAAAAACATCATTAATCGATTCGAAGAAATCAATTTTCTTTATTACTTTTATTTATTAATTGTTTGCTTTGAATATTTATTCAGTACTAAATTTGAAATAATTTGCATAGCGGACCCCCTGATCTTCAATTTCTGATTATAAATACAAAAGTTGATTTACATTACAATTGAAAAGTCACCTTAATAATAATAGTGTATTTAACTCAGGCGTTTGTTAATACTAAATTATTTACATAATTTACAAATTTAAGTATCTATCGACGTTTCCTCGTCGTCGTTATTCTATTAGTTCGCAAATGTCAAAAACTTTTTTTTATATAGAACGCATCAATGCGCGAATATCGGTGAATAGCAGAACTTAAAATGTTGACACTAATGACATTTGCATACTTTTTCGATCTATTTGCACTCTAAGGCCCGTAATCAGAAATGACACTTGACCGTAGTTTGATCTGTGATCACCTGATCATTACTCAAATGCATTTTATTCCATTTTATTAAATTATAAATTTTCAAACACGACAATCATTAGACAGTAATCAAAATAAAATAGTAATATTTTGCATATACTTATATATCAAACATCCAATTTAAACATTAATTTGCATTTTTTTCTTTCTGTTATTTATATGTTAATAAGTAATGATTGAAACGATTTCTTATAAATCCGTGTAACAAAACGTAATGACAGCTAGATGACAGAAGACAGTTACAATAGATTATTATCATTGGTTAAAAATCACGTCAACAAATTTTCAAGCATGCGATTGGTCTATTTTGTTTCGTACGACTGAGTGACATCTGAATCTGAGTGACGTTTTGATCTTTACTCAGATAATCTCTGCTTGAGTGTAATTTATGAATACGAAATGAGGTGTAGCCTCAATTGTAGCCGTGCGTAATAAATTAAGACGAAACATTGGTAATATTAACTTTTGGAATTAATTCAATTTGGACATATTATCCAAAATTTCTTGTAATGCGAGTGCTTTGGCCAACCGTCGTCTGAAGTCTCTATGTAGTGCAGGTCCATGGTTGGGTACCCGGGAACAAAACATTTCACATGACATGAGACAAAGGGCTTTCCCGTTCATTGGAAATCTTTCGGGCAAACCCCCTGATCTTTCTACCCACTTGCCAACGTCCTCACGACACCAACATCTAGGATCTGGAATTTATTAAAAGAAAACATATTTAACTATAACAAAATTCCATAATATGAGTTTTATTTTATAACAAAAATCGTAAACGTCATTGATATTTTTTAATGTATTATACTGACTGAGGCTTAGATCTTACTGTACATAACACAATTGATATCAGAGAAAGATTACTACAAGAAGAAATTACTTAAATGATATAATGTATAAAGTTACGAGTTTTGTACAATTTATTTTAATGTTACGAAACAAAAGAAAGATATGTTTGTTTGTCAAGAAACATGCAGAATAATGATCTTGATTCAAATGTGTATTGACAAAAAGGCGACCAGCTTAGGGTATGCTGCGAATCTATCTGTAGGCAGTTTGTAAATTGATACATTTTGCAAGTTAATAGCGTATTCATGGACACACGAACACATGGACAGACGCTTTCATGAATAACGGGTTCTATTTCAATAAACATTATCCATGGAAGCGTTTGAAAAGACATTTGCATAATAAAAGAAGCCGGTATGGCGAGTATTGTATTCTTACCAAGGGGTAGATCATCTTGTGGTGTTGCAAGTAGATCCAGACATCTACTCCATTGTCGAGGATCATGGGACGTGGTTAATGGGTAAGCAACGCGATCACATCGAGTTTGGGTCGGCATGTTGTTAAGCGCACGATAGTTGTTCTGTAAGTGATAAAAATAAATAATTCAATTAAGGAGAAGAACACTATGGCACGTGTGGCTCGTAAATTATTATTACTTTTGTGTATGTTACGTCACCTCGGGCTACATACGAATACGAACTCCTAAGTATATTTATTGACGTGACAACGTCTTATAATTCGATTGAGCCGGCTGCATGCACGAAAAAACATGACTCATGCGGCGTTACCTCGCTCTGAGGCGTTCCATGTAAGGCTTGAAGTGATCTTGATCTTGATCAATTTCATTGTGATTTCCAATTACCTCCTTCTCTATATACATACAAATCTATTAAACAAATGAAATTAAAATTTTCTTTTGAAAAATGCTACCATTCCATCAGTATTTTCTTAAGACGTTGTCACGTTCAACTATCGTCAGTAAACCGACTTTACAGACAACCGATTTTTTTTTCTAATGTCTAAGGTACTACTTAAGGTTTTAATACATTTTATATACATAATGAGTACATGATCAATACTAGTACTCTTATAGTTTAATAACATATATAACATTTTATATATTGATATCGATTATAAAGAGAATTTTAGTATAAAGAAATGTTTGTAGCATATTGCAATTTATATTCCTAATATTCCGAACTTATTGGCGAAATAATAGCGTTAAATTTAGTTCACATATCGTGCCCGTATCACTTCAAACGTAAGGGCAGCCTTGAAAATATTAAGTCGAACAGTTTATAAAATTAATAATTATAAAAATTTAATTAGTCTACTGAATGAAACTGACTAACAAGCATATAATAGGTAGCCTCTGTGGTGCGAAGGGCCCGGGTTCGATTTCCGATTTATGCATATAAATGTTATATGTTGATGTCCATACTTCAGGGTATGTGGTTTGGGGTCAGGGCAAAATACTCATATAGCCTGACCATTATAACTAAATTAATGCGTAGAGTTTCTCTTGTCTCGTACAAATGAAAAATATTCTAAGAAAATTTGAGTCTGGAAATACCCGAGTAGGTTGTATTGTTTGCGAGTTAATTACTACAGTTCGTGAGGAAATACCCGTCCTAGATACTTGCGTGTACTTATAATCTACTTTGTAGGAAATATCCAGTTTTTTAAGATTCAATTAGTATTGTTTAGTGCACTTGTGTTCCCGCGAGTTTCCATAACTCGAGCGTTCCGTTACTGCAACACTTTCTATTCGTGGTAGAAAGTTCATAAGAAAATTATATCGTGCGAACTGGAGCATGTCTATTGTTAAATTTTTTTCGGCACTTTTCCCACTTTATACTTTACGGAAATGTTTAAAGCAAATGTGTAAAAAGATATACATTATGAAAAAAGGCTGACCTCTGTCAATGTGTAATAATAACCGTAAATACAAGATGTGAGACTTAACCGTTGTACTGATAAATCAAACCGACCTCTTTCTTCAGTAGCATAATGAGCGCATTATAATTAACTAATTCTTTACAAACGGATATTTTATTATTTATACAATACCAATAAAAACGAACGGAAGTCCATCCGTAGGCGTCAAAACGCGGGAAGTCGGAATTCAAAAATTGGAATCGCTTGTTGCGGAAAGCGTTCATTTTGTACACAACGAAATCCCGATGCGACTTCCGTCATTATAGTGGCAGATCAATGGCGTCCGGAAGCGACCACCGGATGGGACTCAATGCGACCCGTAGGTACTAATGACGCTTTAAAAATCAACTTATGTTACCTAGAGAAATTATTTATATTACAATTTCATTATCTCCAAAACCAATGAACCGGTTAGTGTTGCATTGCAACTTGTGAGCCGCACTATTAATCTCAATTATTAACGTTATATTCTACAAGTACTTGTTACAAAAATTTGGTAAAGTAATTAAGTACAATCAATAGTTGCACGCACGGGATGAGCGCGCCATAATATCAGTTAATAATACATCCGGCTAATTCGAAAAAGGAATACATTGTCGGTTGTTTTTTTTTCTATAGAATCAGACAAATCAATCTAACAGTTTTAAATGTTTTATGTTGTTTAATTCGCGTTTATACATGGATAAATTAATAAATAGCTCAGCAAATAATAATTACATAGCCAGCACAAATTTATATTAATTTAATAATTCAATAGATTGAATTAATTAAGAGAAATTAAGAAATGAAGTGAAAGTGTATTAATTATCTCCGAAATATTAAATGTAGGCATATTATACGCTTCCAATTTTTTATATTATTTACAAACGAACATATTTTTTACAAATACATAATTTAAAACTTGAATTATTACAAAATATGTAAAATATTTACTTTTATAAATAATAAATTAATGTAAATTACATTATAATAACTAAAATTCTTACCATTTACAAATAACACTTCCTTATTATTTCTTTAATGATGTCGCTTAACTTAACTTCACAGATTCTTGAAGAAACTTAGAACAGTGTCACAAAAGTCTAAAACAATTCCTCACGCGAGCGTAGCGGAGATATGCAGTGGGCACGTACACCCCGAGCCGCGGACCGATGTTGAATAACGTTTCTACTACCACAACGTAATGAAGAAACTGAATTCCAAACAACCACATGGCCTTTAAATATCGCTGTGTTCTAAACACAACCGAATATCAAAGCACTAAAGTTCATAATAGTTAGAAAGGAGTATATACACTTCAATAAAAAAAAACAATTGTAGAACTATAATGTTTGTGAATAGTGAAATAAAGTTCAATTTAGCATCTATCATAATGTGTTTGATTTGAAGGAAGACTCCAAAATACTCCAAATGCATCTGCGGGCTGACTGCGGCCGGATGCGGTGTATGCTGCATCTTTTTCGACCGTTCCAGAAGCGCTCGAGCACGAACGAGATGGAGTGTTTTGTTTTTAAGAAGTAATAATGGGTTCGGCATCCTGCCTGTCAGCATATGGAGTGCGTCATTTTGGCGGGAAACTAATCGTTTCCGTGTAAATTAGGGACGTTCGGTATCCGGCGGGCGCCACCATCGACTGTTATCACGCGAAATTATTTTCGTACTTGATATTTCATTAAATTTGTAAATATTAATAGAAGCTGAACAAAATAAACCTGGCAAATACGCGGGAATACTGAATCCAGGGTAGATTCCTTTATGTTTTATAATTCCAAAGTTCAGAATCCATTGAAGCGTAAGTCTACATACAATATGCCCATACGTAAGCCAATAAACGTATACAATTAGAAACAACGATTGCATGCAAATCACTGCAGATTTTGCGTTTGCTATTATTCGCGTCTAAGCCGAAATTTAAATATCAATGTTAGTTCGATTTTTAAAAAAAGTCTAAATCGTGAAGGAACTTATTCTCAAAATGCTAATATACTTATTTATTTAATTATTGGAAATAAAAAGTAAGATATCTATATAAGTAAAAAAAATTATTAAAGTGATACATAGATGAGTATAATTTTATTGTCAAAATATATGATTATATGTACATATATAAGACTTAATGTATTAGTGATATTTGTGCGTACATACATACAATATTCAGTAGATTTCTACCGGATTGCCGCTTTATTTGTATAAGCATTTAGAACATCCTGCATTTTAACAACTTACAAAAGTCAATAGCAGATTTAAAAGAATAATAAAAAAACACAATGGCGGCACACTGTCTACGAAAACATTTTATTGACAAAAATCACTTTTATTTATTTTTTGGTTCGCAAGCGGATGTCGGATGTATTGACCGGAAGCTCTACTCAATGGACATCCCATTTTGTGTTATTATTGAAATTCGGATTGTGGCACGTAACGCTTGTTTAGACAACTGACGACCGTGATCCTATTCATAATATTTTAAGAAAAAAAAACTACTATTGTATTTAGTAAGATTATAAATAAATTACGTATAGTAGGTATATATGTAGTTCTAATACTACTACTTAATAGTTATTAAAGACAGACAATAAGAATAAACCGATGCTTAAAACACTTCTACTACGTGATTGATACTTCGATTGCAATTTATGGTGCATTCGTATAGGGCAGCGGTTCTCAAACTTTTTTGGCGAAGGAAAAAGCCTTAATATAATTATAAAAAACTGATTTATATGTATTTATGAATAATCATATTGCAATGTAATATTACGTAATATTTAGTTGGAATATTTAGATGTAACCTTATAATCTCCCTTTGGTAGGTATTTTTTGCAATATTTTAGCCCTAACGTTCCGCGGAACACCATTTTGAGAATGGCTGGTATAGGGAAACAAAAAAATACCTAATTAATTAATGTTCTAACTTATTAATACAATTACCTATTTGTAATCATTAAATAGATTTGTCAAAGATTGTGTCGTAAGGAAGTCGCAAATTCCTTACAAAATTGAAATTGAATAACAAACGATGACGTTTAAATTAAAAAAAAGCGACATAACAAAGGCAACGTTTTGCCGCTCATTTATAACAGAATCCTAAATAGGATAATATGGATAGCAGAGTGTCCTTCCGCTATTGTATAAGTATAGCCAGAGCATAATAGTTTTAAAGCCAACTGTAATTAGAGGTTAAAATAGCATGTTAGGAGTAATTGTTATTTTGGTTAATGCGTGATATCGGCGAGGAAATGTAAGAAAGGAGCGGAACTACACTATTTACTTATTGTTATACTGGATTATTATTTAAGTAAGAATCGGACAAAAGCAAATAGGATGTCTGAATACTTATTATTTGCCTAATAAGTTATAAATTCAACCAATAATAATTATGAAGATATTTCGATATTTAAAATTATTCCATTTTAGAGATATAAGTTTAATTTAAATTTTAAACTTAAAATTATAAACTATTAAGAAATTTTATTGTAATCTTATAATTTTAATATGAAACTTTGTTAAATTACGTTTCTTTATTGATCTCTACAAAACGGAAATGCAGTTTGGTACTTAACATCTTATTTTCCCGCTAAAATTAGTCACATCCTTAATCTGGCGTGCTGTCAAAAATTGACGTGCCGCTGCCATTGGCAAAAAATAAAAGAAGATCGCAACATTTTTTCCATTAATATTTCATTTTCATTCCATTTCTAAATTCAAATTATTAAAATCTTTAATTTGTCCTTATTATATAAATAAATTAAATTAATAAGTGATTCCTATCCCAATTTATATGTATTACATAACGATACAGACTTTTATAGATATTGTAAATAAATGTAATAATAAAAAAATATTGCAAGATTTTTATTAAAATTATTTAAATCATTTTTATTATTTAAAGCATTCAAATGTATCTGTGAACATTGAATCAAATTACATAAAAAGTACCAAATGTTTTGCACACCGCAAAGGGTCTCAACGTCATTCCTCTTTTTCTTAAATGTACGGCCAAGACACGCACGCACGTGGCCCCGATCAGGATGTATTAAATTTTATTATCTATTAGGGATCTCTTGGCAGACCATATTGTAAACCTCTTCTCGTGGTCGCGTTTTGCCATTAGTTTGTATGTCAGTATAAAAATTTAAAGTGTTACCTACAGAACCACACTAATATAAAAACCTTCGTACAATAATCTCTCTTTTTTCTACAGCCCGTGTGTTTTTTTCTAATATTTTCTTTCGAAGGACAAAAAGCAAACAACATCCTCCTGTCCGTATATCTACAGGTTAGAGCCAATTAGGTATGTTTTTATGGCATTTCTGTACGCGTCAAGAATTGCTGTACTTCCGGTAATAAATTAGATATCTTTACTGATTATTGCTTACAAAATTAGTATACAGGAACTTGAGTAGTTAAGTACAGGACCTATTAATAATCCTTTGTTGGCATTCGGAGTAACACGACCGGGATTAATGTATTTTTTCTTTTAAATACCCTCCTTTTTTAGTGTAATTTCAGCAATGTAAAAATCTTATACGAAGTTTTTAACGCTAGTACATAATATAAGATGTACTGACATTTTAAAAATCACTTTGGAAGACGTCTATCTCTGGATGACCTCTGTGTCCCAATGGCAGCGAAGGCCAGTTCGATTTAATATGATATAATATTTAAAAATAGTTTTTGTTTCGGATCCTAGTATTATGCTAGTGTTGTCCTGGTATTTTATAGTTCAAGCTGGACAGCCCAGTTTGGGGTAAGAGCCCTGTATGCATGTATAGTATGTATATTGATATAACGCAATATTATCAACTTTTACAGAGAAACAAAATATTTATTTCACGTACCTTTTAGTGAGACAATAATATAATTGGCCCAAGCAACGGCCTATAATAATAGTAAACTCTGTATAACGACACTGAAAGGACTGCGCATTTTATGGCGTTATAGAGAGTTGTTGTTAAATTGAGAAGAAAAAATCTGAATTAGAAAAGGAAAAAAGTTTATTTCATACAAGTGATTTCGACGCTTTAGGGAGTTTATCGTTAAATCGAGTGACGTTACATGGACTTTAGACTGTATCTTTATTTATCCAAAACTATAAAATTCTAGATACAAACATGCTCTATCCACAGAATTAAGATAACATAACTTAATTTTCAAGTGTGCGTGTTGTATCTACTATTAAATGCCGTTCTCAGAGTTTTTCTTTTTATCCATGATTCAGATTTAGAAGGTCGAATTTATAGTGCTCCCAATATGTACGTGCGATTTGCCGAGCTTTCCCGTCACATAGGCCATAAATAAAATGCACTTCTGCATTTACGAGCAGTATAAGTGTGAGGCATTTAACGATATCCAATTACTTACAATATCTAAGTCACAAGGACAAATAAGGTTCAATTCAGACGTGGGTCAACCAATAAAGAAAGACGGGTCAAAAAACAACAAGTTACTAAGAAAGTGAAGTTGAAATAAGAAGTGGGAGGTGTCAGATGTTGGCTGAGAACAATATAAAGGCCATGCGAGCCAGAAAGATTCCTGAAAACCACTTACATTTAATATTAGTATTTCTAGGAATTGTCGCTTTAGTCCAGTTAAATATGTTTTTCAAATTGACACTCGATTAAATGTAATACTGTTATACCTTTTTGGAATCAGTGTGAAGTGTAGCGCATTAATTAGGTAGATACATGTTTCCTTAACACCCTTAAACAATAAAAAGGAGAAATTATAATAATAAATAATAATACATTTTGTGTGTGCAGTAAGAGAAATTCAAAAAAATTAAAAATATCATATCACAAAAACTACTTGGCCTAGGACAATAAAATTTAGGGTTTCGGATAAGAAATTACCCCCTCTATTAGCAATATTTCCTTGGTCCTTGGACACCCTGTATAATAAACAGGTAAAGAATTTGGATATGTTTTTGTTAATTGTAATTACTGAAATAAGTATAAAATGTAATTAACCAATTTGAGTTCCAGCGTTATTAATAATCACAATTGGAATGTATTCATACGTGCTTATGTTTCATAAATCCATGTTGTAAGGTTGAACTGCGAACATTATTTAAATATGTAATTTATACTTTTTGCGTATTATTATCGCGCTTATGCAACGAGTCCTGTAGCTAAATAAAACTATTATTTTAAAATTTATTTTTATTGTGCTTCTCCTCAATCAGAAGGTAATAAGCGTATTTTTAATAAACTCAGTAGATCCCAGTACATTGTAGACAGAAATTATACACAGTCACATGTTATTTTCGTTGCGATCTCTTATTAAATGCGTTAACAATGAGACGAGGTTAGGCTTTGTCTCTAACATAAAAGAAAATGCAAGTCAGCTTTGTAGTATTAATTTTGAATAGTAATTTTATGTATTTATTAATGTATTGTGTTTCGTTCGAAGTGCTTTCAATAAAACAATTAAAATACATTTTTTTAATTTTTATTTCACATCAAGTATACATTTAAAAAGTTCAAATTAAGTGCTAAAGTTAATAGTAAATGCTCATAGGCCAAATATAACTAAAGATTGCTACAAAATTAAAAAAAAAGTTTTCATTTCACATTCAGTTTCATTTTATTTTCGTTATAAAAACATATCTTTTCAACATGAACTTATTTAATTACTGAACAACTATTGTTATAATCAAATGTTTAGATCGTCACGTCTCAATTTATTAGTTATCGCAATTGAATTCCAATTTTTTAATTCTGTAGCTGCTTATAATTATTAATAACATTTTACATCTAAGAAAAATATGAAAAAAAAACACATCGAGACTTAATTACAGTGTGCTTGTAAAGACGTGTGCGCATCCGCCGATCTACATTATTAAACATTACATAGTGATGCAAAGTTAGAAGATATGTAATCATGATAACTCTCGCGAAACACCCGTAAAGGTTACATTTTGGGATACGCTTAGAAGTGGTTATGTTCTATAGTAACCTCTGAAAACAGTTGTATTGTGAATGAAAAGATGCGCACACTATGAAACGCGTGAACGTTATTACGCGAATACAATTTCTAGACGCGCAATTAGAAAGCGCGCGTCGAATTTTCATCTTACGAACCTAGAGTAAAACATTTTTGTAATTACCGAAATTGAACAAGTTATAAATATGGCATTATTGTTAAAACCTCCCCACCATAAATTAATGCATCAAAATTATGAAGAAAAATGACAAGTTTTGCATAATTGTATTTATTTGTTTAATTTCACGTTTCAGCGATTTGCATTTGTAGTGGTTCGCTGAAACATTTCAGTTACAACAAAATTAATACAACGACACAAAACTTCTCTTACGTTTTGTAAAATTCGCAAATATTATGGGAAACGTTATTTGACAACGAAACTATTGGTGTTAAATGTTGGCGACAACTAAGAATTTCATTAACCGCAAAAATGTTTACGCTTTTACTTTATCTTTGAGGTGTACGCACCTCGTTTCATTAACTGACAAATATTATATTAAAGTGCATAAAAACGCCTTTCCGGAATGTCTAAACATAGAAAGCACACTATATATGTAAATACCTACACATATTAAATACAAATATTCCTTAAAAATTACATTTAAACATTTAAGAATTTGAAAAAGACATTCAAAATTTTAAAAATGTTTACAGAAACTCTAAAAATGAGGACGTAGTCCTACAGTATACAGAGGGTTAGATAAAATAGGACTTTCGAGAAGACAGGGTAAGGACGAATCAGACTGTTTTAGGAAATGTAATACAATACAACACAATGCAATAGAATAAAAATCTTAACACTAACACAGTATGCAGTCCACACAATTTAAAAAAAAAACACTAACTTCCAACGCTTAGAGATAGACACCAACTACTTAAAAAAAAGTTATATACTCGTTAAATGATGATTTGGAAACATCATTTTACTTTGTAAGCAAGGAAATAGCTACTGAACAATTTTTAATTGGATGGACGCTATTAGTGGACTCGATACAGTACAATTTACAACTAAATAATCACTTTCGTATTTAAATAATTCACACAAATTTCGTTTCATCTAAAAGCATATTATATAGAATGCTTTAGACATCAAAATGGCTTTACATTAAAATATGATAATCAGTTAAAATTCGACGACACATTTCTAACATTAAAAATATCACCACAACATCAAGATTGATAAACATAAGATACATATAAGTGTTAGATAAATTTAAAAAAGTTTAATTGCATTTGTTTTGTTATGCTTTGTGTGTACACGTCAATGGGGATAACTCCCATAACGATAATTGTATATGCACAACACATTAACTTAGGGCAATTTGTATTAAGTTACAACAGTTCTATTAGGATCACTCGTGAGGACTTTTGCAGCCTATACCAAGAGCGATACCCAACCAATACGGCGGCGAATACAATATTAAAGCCAGTACATTTCACATGACACTAATAAAGCATTCACACTCACATGCACACTAATAGAATTATAAGAACACATTCAAATTTAAATAACAAGGTAGCAATTTAAATCTTAGTGCTGTGATACATGAACTAAGTCAAGTCTATCCGGCAATTCACAAGCTGATCATAAAAGTGAGTTCCCCAATATGGACAAAGGAGTCACAACAGGCAAATATAATAATCTTAATCCCAGTTATTAGTTGACGTAATGACAGCTGGTTGTAAGTATATATCACTCACGGAATGTTTATCCTTATAGGAACTACTTTCCAATAAGAATGTGTAATCGATTTAAACTTTTCATTTCCAATTAGTTATCAAAACAATAAATACCAATATAAATTATACACATATCATATATTGTATCGGGAAACAATTATTGATTATTTGGGTAGAATTTGAATGAAATAAACGTACACAAAACTAATTGGACAAAACTAACTGAAAACTAGTTGAAAAAATGTGAATTCTTATATCAAATTTGAATATGCTCGAATATTTCTATTCATTCACTACTTCGTCATACATAAAGGCTCCACACTCCCGGCGTGAACATCATACCGTAAAATAAGATTCACGTAGGTCTGCACCGTGAGCGGGGCTCCCGCGTTGCGGGTAAATTTTCCACTTGGAAATATAAATTCCAAGTGGTCCTTACCGTCAAAGATGATGTCAAACGATTAACGTCGATCTTTCATCCCTAACTTCTAATTGTGATTTCGCGTAACTTGGGGATTTCATAAACGAGTGTTAACTCATTTCTAACCTAACCTAACTTCTAACCCTACTAAATCGCTATTGGATAACATACATGCCTACAATTACTAACATGGGCAAGAAAACACACGTCTACAACATTCAAAGCGGATTCTATTAAACTGACACTACCAAAACAAAAATACTGATAAGGAGATGCGCGATGTCCAATCTTACGATGACAACGAGTCTAAAGATAAGACTTAAAATCGCTTTTAATATGCAAACTAAAAACTATACGATAATCATCCTATAAAATAACATTACATATACTTACACTAATACACTTACACCTAAAATAAATACTGTACTCGCCGTCTGTATTGTTTATTAAACTGTTGTAAAAATGAGAGTCCTTGGAAAGGATACGTAAGTGTGGTACACGATAAAGATAGTATAAAGACTATCACCGTTACTCATCCTCGGACCAATTGATGGTATTAAAAGCAAGGTACGGCTGGAAATTCATGTCCTGAACGCCGTATTCCGAAGTTATACTATTAGAATTAAACGACAAGAACTCCCACATCCAAATTTTGAATTTATATTCATCGACTTCAAATCAAATACGGTTTTAGTTGATTTTCCGCCAATTTAATAATAAGTACTAGATTTAGAATGAGAATTCGAAGAACGTCCCACCAAATGTAACGTCTCCATAATAAATTGAGTAAAGACGCTCTAATCGAAGTATTATAAATCTAATATTTATTATTGATCTACAGCTAAACAATACAACAATCCTTAAGACTAATAAAAAATAATGTAATACAAGTTTTGTGCATACAAAGGTTCAAAATGAGAGGAGAATTAGATCATAGATGATGAACATTGACTGTAGCCAACGACAAACGCCTAGAGAAACAACCTCTCATAACCGAATATCAGTATTGGTTTGAATGAGGTATTTATTGGGCTAAGTACTTTTAATCCGTCTTAAAATGAACCTTTTTATACTCAAATCTTTGTTAATCTAAAGTGGCTTATTATAATACCAATAAACCTATTCCATGTATTCTTAATTAACTCGTATAGGGTGGCCAATTGGTTAATTTAGGTACTGTGACTAAAAAGTCTTACATAGTAAAAGGTCTTGCGCTCGTAATTTCCATGTACCGAAACCATATTATCCAATCAGTAGTCACTGTTATAGTGTTTAATAAAATGTTCAATAACCATTATCTACGGAGGCAACCAGTCACCGTACACCTTCACAAAAGTATGTTTAAAGTGTTGTTTTTTCTCTTCTTGTGTGCATAGTGAAGTGTGGCCTCTGTAGGGTTTGACCACCCTTGTATACCCTTGAATTTCTGCGTTATAGTAACGTCTTGAATTCGACCAGGCCTTTAAACATCTTAACTATTACTTAAATAACGTATATTATAGCGCACCGAAAATATTAGTTTCATTAGTCGCGTTAAACATAATAAGCGCACTACAGCAAACACGACAATTTTACGTATGACAATCCGCATAAGTGCGATCGTATGATGTCATAGTTACGAAAATTATTATCGCATCAGCTGCGTTACGTCGGACGCGCGAATATCACGTATAAATCGACCCATGAAATTTAAATTATAAACATGTAGATTAAATATAGATACAATAATTTTCTGAAGAGATCAGTAACATACAATGTCCATATAATTATTTTTCACACCTGCATATAGATCACATTATGTATTTATTTTAAGGAAAATAGTAAATATGGAATGTTTTATTGAATGTTAGTTCAAAGTTATTCCGATCTCTTCACACTAAAATTACAATTACAAACACGACACCAATAAACATGGTTATATGATAAATTGATTAACCCTTTAAAAATGTCTAATGCAGCTACACACAAAAGATAGCATAAGGGAAAAATGAACGTATTGTCACTTCATCACAAGAGGCATTCAATTCTTCATAGGTGAACACATAATTATGATGCAGAATAGATTAGGAATTAAGAATATTAAGGTCCAGGGTCCATGGAGACGCCTAAGTGGACAGTGGGCCTTAGAATTCATACTAAGTTGGTAGGGCCAAACGCATTTTATTTTATGTTGGAAAATACGCAGGAAATCTATTTCCATCATTCCTCAAGAAATAGTACTTTCGGTATATCACCCATAGTAGAAATGCCAAACGCAGTAAATAGTAAATTCCGATAATTCGTAAATATTAATAATGTACCCTATTAATAGATATGTTCTCGTAAGAGCATTTCTCATTACCACCAAAATTAGTCTTAGTTCGATAGCGAAGTGTCCTTTTGGCACATATACCGCGACCTCTTCCATGCGTAATATTAATTAGAAACTACACAACTGTTCATTTAGATAAAAAAAAAACGACAAATGAGCTCAAAACCACAACTATGGAAACAGGATGAATAATATACGAGTAGCTATAGCTTAGAATAATGAAAATGCAAATAATTACATGCGGTTAACCGGTTTCTTTGCTTTGATAGTAGCACCTCCGAGAACGATGTACCCAAGGGCGGTCTCTATGGCAATGGGCTCGTACGGCTCGCGCTTGACTCTATCCTGGCGCAACACGCGTGCAAAGATATTAGCTCCGAGGAGAATGTCGATTTCTCCAGGCAAATGGTAGCGGTCATCAGCCAGCGAAATACTATGTAGATGATGATATTCTCTGATATCCACCTGACCATGGGGGATTTTGGCAATCTCGTCGACTACGAGGGGAGTTAGCTCCAGTACGGTTTCCGGATCAATGCGTGACTGTATAGTAATTGTGGTAAAACCGCGCACTCGTGTGTATGTGCTACTAATTCCAACAACTCGCTTTTCCTTGGAAGGCCGAACTTCAAGTCCTAGACGAGTACAACAGTTGGCCGAGATGAACTCCTTCTGAGAACCACTATCTAAAAGAGTACGAACTTCTAAACGGTCCGTATCATCATCAGACTCGTCTTCACTGCTGCTGTTTTCGCGACGCCTTGCATTTCTAATAGATTGCCTGCGTCGTACCATCCGAGTGGACTCTTTATTGATGAGGGATTTACCATCACCGACGTAGCAACGCGCTGTTCCCAGTAGCATAACGTCATCTGTATTGTCCACTTTAGATAGTAGCTGTATAAAGCACGCAGGCGCATCAGTGAAGTGCAACATTGTGTGATGTGGTCGGGCGCACACACGACAACGATTCTCAGAGGGGCAGTGTCGCGCCATATGGGAGCTGCTCAGACAATTGCTGCAATATTTCATGCGCCGAATGAACAAATAGCGGTCATGAGGACTCATGGCTTCAAAAGCTGGACAATTATGAACTTTATGCTGCTTGATGTTCAGACAGCAAACGCATAGAGTTAACTTATACGTAGGGGTCGGCAGGTGTTGAACAGCTGCTGAATCCGCAGCATTTGGATCCGTTGCTTTTGGATCTGCTGCTTTTGGAACCGCAGCTTTTTGGCCCGTAGCCTTCGAATGATGCTTACATAAATGTGTACGCTCCATGTTTCACTATTTGGACACTTTATTTAATAAACAAATGAATGTATTGATGTTTTAAAGGGTTATCAGTTTTTAATATAATAGTTTAATGTATCACTATAGGAGACACACGTATTTTAACGTTGAAGTTTGCTCTTGAGCCAATCCTCAGTAAGTTCGTCGATCTCACGCACTTCAAGCAGACGTGGAGCTCCTACAGCAGCGAATAGTGCACGTTGGGTTCCAGCATACATAACCTATGTATTAATAATTAACAATGTAAGTTCAAATATATTTTTATTTATATACCAAATAATATTAAACTTTTTCAAAATAATGTAAAATTTGTACCTGCAGTTCCATATGAGCATCACGCGGTGTGTAGAAAATGCTGCATATCGGGAATGATATACGACCGTCAGAATGTTCCATTCTATAACTGCAATAAAAAATAACAATTAAAATGTTGTAAAATAATTCAAAACAAAAAAGAATGCGGTCATTTTGTTCTTGGAAAATCGAAGTTTAAATAAAAAGGAATAATTAACAGGGTAGTAAGTTTGGGTATACGTCAGTATGAATGATTAAAAATCAATTTATTCCTAATTGAAGTATTCAGATACTATTATTTTTAAATAATTAGTTCACTATTATAATGATTTAATATTCCATATTTGGCTTCATAATGCGCATGCGTAAAATAAAGACGAGTCATTGCAAATGGCGGTTCGAAAAGTTTAAGTAGACTGATAATTA
Source organism: Tineola bisselliella (assembly GCA_028551675.1). NCBI lineage: Eukaryota > Metazoa > Arthropoda > Insecta > Lepidoptera > Tineidae > Tineola > Tineola bisselliella. The sequence goes on from JAPWLS010001795.1 coordinate 604,496, forward strand.
TTTCTAATTAGCCGACGAAATCCTTAATATAATAAATAAAAGGTCTAGTAATTTGAATATTTTCCCTCAGGCGCTTGTATTTCGATAAAACGTTGTTAATAGAAGAGAAAACCCGGAGATGTGTACAAAGAAATTAACACGCATGCGCGATACCAAACGATGCAATTTTAAAACAGGTTTCAAAATTAATAATTAAAATTCTAATTCGTACCATTTTAATCCAGTTGTTAAGTGTAAATTAATATGCATTTAAAAATTATTTAGATTAAAATATCATTATTATGATTATTTAGAACGCATGCGCAATTCCTAACGCCAAAAGAGACGCGACGCCATTTTGAAATCCTAAATTATATCAATGAATAAAATAATTTTTTAAAAAAACAAGTTTCGAAATAATTTGTTTCCAATATTCAATTATATTTATTTGTTAAATAAAATATTATTAGAACAATCACTTACAGGAAGATCCGCCATGGTAACGATTACTCTACAAGGTAACTTTCTAATAAATGCAAATTATATACTTATATTAATCGCACAACTAAATGAATGCACTGATATTAACCAAACAAGTTTGTTCTAACAATTTGAACTATATTATGCAATTATTAATACCAACACCGAGCTTGAGCGTCCACTGCACAAAAGCTCAGAGCTAGTACTGAGCTTTGCCCGGGGAAACTGCAACTGCGCGGAATCTGCGCGGTCGAAGGGGTGGAGTTACACCCCGATATAATAAAGGGGATGAACAAAATGGCCGCTTGTAAGGGTGGTAGTAGGATGCAGGCGCGTGCAAAGGGGTCGTTGTACAACTTTAAATATTTATATATTTTTTCCCCAACAGGGGGTGTTGCCTATGTATACACGAAAATCTTACGTCAATTGTTTTAAAAAAAAGCATATAAAATAAAATATATAGTTATATTTTCTGCTCTATAGCGTAAACATAGAGCTCAAATTAACAGAACTATGGATTCGAGTAAAACCTGGGCGGGGTGAAGTGCGACGAGAGGGGAGATTTGTCTAGACAGAATTATTGATTACCTTAGGGGTGGCTGCATCCCCTATGCTAATATTAATGAGACATAAAAATCAACATCGTTAACAACTCGAACTGAAAGTGTATCATAAGCGTGTGCGAAAATACCAATGTATCAATGTGTTAATTCCGAGTAAAACCTGACTGACATTAAAGCATATCGGACAATGAACTTCGCTCACCTGTATACAATGAATCGGGGCTGGTGACTTGGCAGGGTCTCTTGGAGGGTCTCGAGTGTCACATCGTCAAGCTCCTCCTCCACCTCCAACGCCTGCTTCTCCCTGTTCACCTGTGCAAGAATTCCCACGAATTAAAATTTATATGAAAAACATCTATTATAAATAGAACATTATTCATCGCGCAAGAAATTAATCGATATATCTATACGAAAGGAAACACCCTATTTTTGTTATTATTTCCCTCATCCCACTGCCAACCCCACGTTTCCCCCTCAGAAGTTGAGCGAGGGGAGGGTTTGAATACAGAGGAAAATGAAAATTACAGTTATTATATTGCACCCACCATATGGATAGCGTAATTTCCAATTCAATTTATATGACTCACGCAGTCAATTTAAAAGTTAAACAATGTCCTCTATTTAATAATAATAATAAATTTTATATACTTTTTGCTTTAGGTCCTTATTTTCTCACTGCCAATTGATTTTTTTAAACATTAAATTATAAAAAACGCCTTAACAACTAATTTAAAAATAGCAGTTATTTCGATTTATTTATATCCGATAAAAGTAAAGAAAGGACAGACAATTACTTTATAATAAGCTTTAGTAGATGTTAAAGATTGTAATATATACCACCTACGCCGAGCTTACTAATGTCTAGACCGAGTAAGCTTGGAGTTAGGTTTGAGGTCTGTGAGATCAAGTTCTCCTATATAAAGCCTGTCCTAGAAGAAGCTATAACAGCGCATGCGAAAAACAAAACGAGACCTTAAACTGATCGAACCGAAAGGGAGGGAATTACTCACGTCCCGGGAAAATGCAACATGGCGGCTGGGAAAGTCGATTAGCGAAATGTGCGCCGCCATCTTTGCTACATTATACGATAAGCACATAGACAATGAAATTATTACAATTTATTCAATAAAAATATAAATAAATTACTTTCATTAAATATGATTTTATATTAATTAATTAATGTCTGTCTACTCCACTTGAGATAATCGATACAATAATATTCAATTAAATTTATAAAAAAAAGAACACTTACAATGTCTTTTGTTTCAAAACGATCAATTCATATAACACCTCAACACATAGGTACTCTCTTGACAAAATATATATTAGATTTATGAGTACTGGATCGAGCTTATGAACGTTTGTTGCACACAAGCCCGAGTTTTGTACTGAGGCTGATAGTTCACGTTGCAAAGATAGAAGACACGAGTACCCGCGCGCATGCGTTGTACTAACTTGCATCGAAAATCATAAACGTAGATAGAGCTCGACCATCGCAACCGGGCACCAGGTCAGGTCCAGGTCAGATGTAAGCGCCAAGCGGTGACGTGGGAGTGGTATAAAAGAGACGCATTTCGCGTGGATGCATAGTTATGGTGGATAAATAGTAATATATATTTTTTAAATCCTGGTAAACCACTGATATTCTTGAAAAAAATGTCACAAACCGAAATATTTATTACATGGTCAACCTATTAACGCGCAACAAAATGTAACGATAGCAAGTCAACAAAGCGAGGCGGGCGCAAATGGGAAAACAGGGATGCGTGCCGCCCACGAACTATAAAACTGTTTTTATTGTTTTTTTTCTTGGCACACAATGAAAAGGGCCGTCCCCTATTTTACTTTAACTTAACATGGCAAACTAGATGTTTTTGACAAAATCCTTAAAGAGAATTATAAATTTTAATTAAAACCTTCGCTCTGCCACGCCCATTACTACACCGCTAATATGCCCGCATTTTATATGTTAAATATGTTGTGAAATATTAGAGTTGAGAATTAAAGAAGAATTGATGAATTTTACTGATAATTCTTATCATGCGACTTCTTTTTGAAGACGATAAAAGGATTCACCTGTTATGTTTGATTATATTACAAATAAACAAAATAAATATATGCTTAAGAGGAACTAAGCAAAAATCCTTCGTTATTACAATGCGCGACATAACGCATGCGCTAAAATATACTTACTAAGGCGTCAAAAATGAATTCAAATTTCATTTTCAGGGTTTACATTGTGATCTACTGTTTAGTGTAAAAACCTAAATAAATATATATTTTTTTGAGAATCTTCGAAAAAATTTTTTTACCGTCGTAGGTCTAAATCAGGCGAACAAATTATTTCAGCGTCCGCCATCTTGATGTCGAAACGGCTGAAGGTTTCGTGACAGCTATTAATAAATATTGGTGCATGCACGCGTTTAACGTGATTTTAGCAATAACAACCAGCAAATAAATCAAAACACAGATATACATCAAGTTAAAATCTACGAACCTTACAAATATTCACATTAACGAACAAAGAAATTTAGCGCATGCGCGTTATAATAACGCGACCTCATGCTAAAAAATATTTCTTCTCTTTAAAAATTACTGTGAATAAATTTACACCAAATATATCGATATAAAAAAATAAATTAAATTAATTTACTTTTTTTTATAAATAATAAAGAAATAAAACATGCACTCGACATTCTGCCCACATGCTCAAGTTGTGTTCATAAGCAGCATTTGCTAAAACACAATATTCCTCTATTCGCCAATTATGGGCAATAAAATTCTGACGTAATAAATTGGGTTAATTGAATGTATGCAACTGCTTACCGATTTCCGGTGCAGAGGGTAAGTATGCTGTATTTACGCCGGTTAGATGTAATAAGTCGAATGTAATTAACACTAACTAGAAATTAAAACTTGACAATTTTACTCAAGAAGTCCTATAACTAAAACGACAAGTCTTTACCGCGACAGTCAGCTCCGAACTGAGAGGGGAATAAGTCTGAACCGACGCGCGCATTTCCTAAGTAGAATGATGTAGGAGTTGCGCAAAAATAACTCTTAATCAAACACCGATATAAGTCATAACTGTCTGTGTAAGTGGCAAACGGGAGGGTCGATCCAGCTCTGGCAACGACGCAATTACGCACACACATGCACATGAAAGTCCCCTTCTGCCCTCTAAAAGGGTTACCGGCCTGTTGGAAAATTAATTCATACTTTGTTGCAATAAATTGCAAACAAGACTCTGATAATAGCAAGATATAATAACAATACTAAAATATATACATCCATAAATAAATACATTTGGATATTTATTGTTATACAAAATAAATAAATAAATTCGTTATTGAGAAAAAAAACACAGGCGAGCTTAATGCCGTGGGTATTATCTGCTAACTAACCTTTGTCGGTGTGAGCGGTGGTATTCGGTGCAATGAAAAGAAAATAATAATAACTAAATCTAAACAATACATACATATAAACTAAATATATATAAAATATAAATACAGTCAAACCCGGATAAACAAGAACTGGATAAGTGAGAAACCTCTATGAGCGAGAATAATATTCGGGTCCCTTGAACTCTCGCTTATGCAGGTTTGACTGTATATACTATATAACCTGAAATATACAACTTTAAATGGCTCAGAAGACGTCTTTATCATTTTAAAAATAAATGTTATCAATAATAACAATGGAAAACACAAACGACTTCTTTGTACTTCAATCCTACTGAAAAGATCTATTGTCACACACAATAAGCACACTGTAGTTTATCGTATAATTTCAAATATTTTAACATACATTACTGTTATAACAATTTTGCCATTATATTATTGCAACAACGAAAGCATTGAAAACAAAAACTTCAAAGCTTTACTGTAAGTTTCAAGGTGAAATAATTACGACACAAAAGTGCTCCCCTTCCAAGGCAAAAACGCCAGCTGCAATAGGAGCATATCAGAAATTACTTTGTATTGAAAGTTAATTTAAATATAAATCCTTTCAAAAACTTTCATATACAATAAAAAAAAAACATATGAAATGAGGTAGAAAAACGAAATACTGCACTATATCTATCTTACTTTTCACTTATCAACTCATAAAATAATGTTGCAAAGTGATTAGATAAAAGTATGCATGAAGTTTGTTTAATTAAATTATATAAACAAGGCAAAATATACAACCAAAGAGAATATTATTATGAAATCTGTTTGTAAATATGTAGTTTCTTGTATTTTATATATTTTAGTACTCTATTTAGGTCCGGTGTGCATAAAACTATATTATTTTTTTATTTTTCTATGTGCTGATATAGAAAGCTGCATTCACTCCTCAAAAGCATACTTCTTGTAAATTATATACACGTATGTCATAATAATTATAAAGTGAGAACCTAATTTTCGTGTAATATTCTTATTCTATTTTTTTTTTATTATTATTATTTATTATCAAGCTCTATTACCACTCACTAACAGCCCATTCGCTTCATTGACATAATTAATGAAGGTGTTCCCGGCGCACTATGGGACGTCGCCTAAGTAACCCGTATCAAAAATTAATTTTATAAATGTCACTTTTTTTAAATATTTTACTTTTATGTAATACAGAAAATGTGCCGCTTTAAGATGCGAAAACGTTTTTAATGATTTACAAACATTTACTATAAAATAAGATGTGAAGTAAAAAGTTCTGAGCGTTTTCCGCTAGATGCCTTTACTGAGTCATATCTCACGATGTGTACATTTCATCGGATCATACTATACAGCTATTGAAAGGTGACATCGTGCTTCAAAAAAAGTTCTTTGATAGTTTTGTGTTTCATCAAGCCAGTTGTGTGTTAAAGCGTTTCAAAATGATGGTAAAACAAGACAACATTCGATATATTCTTCAGTACCATTATGACCAAGGTGAAAAGGCGTAGCAGGCGGCCAAAAATATTTGTGCTGTTTATGAACCCAATACAGTATAAAATGCAACAGCAAAGCGGTGGTTCTAACGATTCCGTTCTGGTAATATGGACGTCAAAGATGAGGTACGCTCTGGTAGACCAATCGTCGAAAATGTCGATAAAATCATGGAAATTGTCGAGTCAGACCGGCATGTGACCAGGAACTTAAGATTAGCCAGAAAACCGTTTGGAACCATTTGAATAAAGCAGGTTCTAAGAAGATGTATAGGTGGCACACGAATTGACGCAAAATAACTTTTTGGACTGAATTGATGCTTGTGATTCTTTGCTGAAAATCGACCCATTTATGAAGCGGATGGTGACTGGTGATGAAAAATGGATCACATACGAGAACAATAGTCGAAAAAGATCGTGGTCCAATAGCAGTGAGCCGGCCCAATCGATCGCCAAACCCAGATTAACGGCCAAGTAGGTTTTGCTGTGTGTTTGGTGGGATTGAAAAGAAATCGGGCCAAACACTTAATTAGGACCTCTATCGTCAACAACTGACCAGATTGAAGCAGGCTATCGACCAGAAGCGGCCAGAATTGGAAGGAAGAGTGTTGTGTTCCATCAAGACAACGCCAGGCCGCAACAATCTCCGAGAGTTTGGATGGGAGGTTCTATTGCACCCACCGTATAGTCCAGACCTGGCACTAAGCGATTATCATCGTTTCAAGCATTTGCAAAATTTTCTTGATAGTACAAAACTGGCCTGAAGAGGGGCTTGTGAAAATGAGCTGGTCAAGTTTTTTATCAATAGGGACAAGAGCTTCTTTAATAGCGATATTATGAAATTGCCTTCAAAATAAAGAAAAGTTATTGAACAAAACGGCGGATATTTGATCTAAATCGGATGATCCTAACTATGTTAATTTCATCGTCGAAATAAAGCGAAAAAACGCTCAGAACTTTTTACTTCACCAATATAACACATTAAACTTCCTACACTCCAAATACTCGATTTGTTGAAGTTACAATTGAACACTTTCAGAACTTTATTTTACGTAATAATTAAATGAAACCTATATAGGTTTTATATAGGTGTTATACATTTTTAAAAAGTATGTCTTTCGAAGATTTAAAAATATAAATTACCTCTTAACTTAGCGGTATAATTTGTATAAAAATACTAAAACGAACAAATGTCTATGAAAAAATAATATGTTTGAACTTCAACGAAGCTTTTAGTAGTTAGCTCAGTTTGCCTCAGTTAAGGTTGTTGTATATATCCATAATTAATATCCAAAAATCAGCTGCGGTTATCTGCGGTATTCAGACTTATAGCATATTTATAGTATCGAATGGCAGTAATTTTGAACTGGGTGATGGTTTGTGATAAGTCTTCCCGACATATTAATTAAATGAAAAGTTCTATATTAGAATATATTTTTCAAAACTGCAAGTTTTGCAAATTTAGAACCATTATTAAGTAAATTTAGGATGAAATCAATAAAATTTGAAAAAAAAAAAATCGAAAACAAATAATTTTTGAACTTCAATATACAATATGACAGCATATACGTGCAAATCTTTATTGTAATATCTTTAAAAACAAATAATTTATCGATTTTTGATATGCAAATGGCTGAAACGTCCCATAGTGCGGCGTAGTAAGAGAAAAGTTGTTTCACGTGTTAGGCCGGAATATGATCGACTGAATCGACAACACTATGACTGACGAATTGATGCAGCCACATCACTACTGACGGAGAGAGGTCTCTTGTTTTCCTATAGTAATGATTAAGGATGAATATATTCTTAATACAAGCGATTTTTGAGAAAATTCAGGGGCTGAAAAAGGTCAAATTTGTTCGGAATGGAAAGCACATTTAGGTTCTGACATGCTTTTTTAAATTTCTGAAATGTAACATATTTTTCATACAAATTTTCGAGGGTTATATCTCGTGCGCCACTATATTAAGATGGACTTGGTTCAGAATGATGTATAGTCAATTTTTGCAAAATTAACGGTCATTTAATCTTTAACCGCGGACGTGCGGTCTCACAGACAGCTCGCAGTTTGTAATTTTCGTGTTTATTTAAAACAAAACGTTAAATTGCTTAAAATATATAAATAAATTAACTCTGATACCTCTAGATAATAATAAAAGTAATAATCATTGCAAAATCTTAAAATTTCGCAATTTATTTGACCTTGAAATATAGAAGTCCGTGGGACCGTGCGTCCATGGAAGTGTGACAAAAAAGAACGTTCACGATTAAAGGTTAAGAAAGATTTAAATAGCGATATATCCAAAACTATACGCTCAAACAATATTAAGACCGATTTCGCTGTAAAATAAGAGCACCCCATGTGCGGCAATAACAAAAAACCGGTCACACCCTGATATATGAGGAAAAATACTAGTCTATATGCATATACACAATATCTGCATAATAATTAATAAATTCTAAAGCGATATCAAAATGCAGTCACTTGTTATAAATTATTATCAATAAATAGCATAATTTAACATATGAGATTATTAATTAGGTTAATAGTAATAAATAATTTGATTATTACATTAAGTTATACACGCTAAAAAAATCATCAGGATCAACGTTTTCCCATACATACTCGACAGACACGTATTTAAATACTTAATTAATAACAACAAATTATGATGATTTACTAATTTAGGTAAATTAAGTAAGTGATCCTTGAACGGAGAAGACTGTTGTAATAGCCATCACCAATCCGCCTACCACTCTTTAGAGAAAAGAATATTTGTCTCATCTGGTCTAGGTGTGTTACTATGAGAAAAAGTATTTGTAAAATGCGTGCATATTTCCATGACTTCTCCAATATACATCAATCAACGGAGTAGACATAATATTTCAGTTGATATCGTTTCTGTATAAATTGCACATTACTTTGACATGTTATTATTTTGCGTTATCTACTATTGAGGTCATATCCTGTTTATATTACATTGTTTTAAACTTACAAGTAGTGGTGAGACTGACTTATCTAATAATAAGTTGGACTTTAACTTTATATGAGTAGGTATTCTTCAATATATAGGTACACATTTGTTACCAAGATATGGATGTTGTATGCTTCAAGTTATTGGCAAAACTTTTCTCAAACTGTACAAGTGGCTACACCAATATTTAAGGCCAGTGAAAAAGTATATGCATCTACTCAGTACATTTTTCCTTGTATTTCTCTAGAGCTCGTTAAAGTTATTATAAACAAATATCATTGTTTTAAACATAATAGAACTGAACATGTCTACATTAACAATCCTAGACATCAATAGCTGTGTATTTCAAGTGAAGTGTGTGGAGATAACACAAACAGCAATGGTCATGGAAGAAAGAGAGGCTGAATCAACAAACTGTGCTCCAGGCACTGAACAGAACCTGCATGAGCTTAGTATTGACATATGAATGCCACCTAGCACTTAAAAGAATTAGCAACATATTATACATTAATGTTACAGAGGGCATGTGACATCGCAGAAGAAAAACTGAATAGGACAACACCTATTATGTTAGGCCAAGCCCTATTATTCATATAGCATTCCAGTTTCTCATAAATAGTTTATTTTATTTATTTATTTCAATGCTAAACATATAATAATGTAACTCCATACTAGTATTAACTGTATTGATGGTAGTCTAAAATATTAACAAGTACTGCACTCATCAAACAGGTTTGTTGTTCAAGTCTGGCGAGCGAGATAGATGTTTTTGGTTTTAGTATGTAGGAGTAGTGAAGCACTACCCCCTTCAACCAATTTGCACAATATATGAGAAGATTGCAGTTCAAAAAGAGATGAAATACACGTCTATTTGGACCCATGGAACTATAGACCCTAGGCTATCCCTATGTGAGCAATTTGCTCAGTCTCATTTGAGCTAGACTCCATTTGGATATTGCTATCATAACATATTACTACGCTTTGAAAAAGCATTTATTTGCTATGAACGTTACAGATACTCTTCTACACTGCACTCAAACAAATGTCACACAAGGTCACAGGGTATGTTAGAAGTTCCTTAATACAGTCAAGACAATTCCAGGAATGAAGAGAAACATTAAGTATTTTGGAAGTGATTGGTTAGCCGCAATGAGGCCGGCATTCATTCATGCAAAACGAATTACAGAAGACACTTCAATTTTGTTTAAGTCTTTCTATGAGGAAACCACATCCTAACTTTAATAAACCAGTCATAGTCATAGTCAAAACCTAAAGAACTAGACCAGGGGTCGGCAGACTTATCAACCAGATGAGCCGAATATTAAGTTTGTAGATTTTTCCATGCCTTCAGAGAGCCGCAACATGAACTTTATTATATACTATTGTATTGTAAGAAGAGCCAGATAATCCTATGGCAAGAGCCGCATGCGGCTCGCGAGCCGCGCTCTGCCGACCCCTGAACTAGACCATTAAACATCTACTGCCAAACAATTTACACTCAACAAATGAATCAACGTAAAATATTAAAAACATGTTAGAAATTAACTTCTTATATCACTGCATAGTTAGTAGTATTCCTAATTGATTGTTCAAGTGCTAAATAAGTAATTTTCTGACAAATTTTTGGTAAAATATGTATATGGACAGTTTTCATTAAAGCATCCCTTGCCAGGTTAAAAAAAAAGATATTTCAACTTTTTTCTGGTGGAATACCTAGATAATTCAAAAATAACTATGAATAGCATCTTAAAGTTCAGATCCAGACCTTTTGATTCATGTATTATGAAATGCATATTGTAGTACAGTGGTACCTCAACATACGAGTTTAATTCGTTCCATAACCTTGCTTGTATGTCAAATAACTCATATCTTAAAGCAACGTATACTGGTGCGAATGTAGATCGGGACACATGTTGGGGTCGTGTGCGATTCCTCATATCTCAAATCTTGCTCACATCACAAAGCAAAATATCACTTGCTCGGTGGCTCGTATCTCAAAACACTTGTATACCAGGGCACTCGTATATTGAGGTACCACTGTATATTGTAGTAAAAAAATGGTTTCGCATTTTATATAAAACTTAGAGACACAATGTAAACATTGTTTATAGTATGAAAATTACAGCTCACAAATTTAGTACAATGACTTTTCATCAGTGCTTCGTCTATATTTTAAAATAACACTGCCACGATATCAAGAAAATTACTGTAATTTACTTCAATGAGTCTGGAATGTTGAATAATTAGATTGGAGACACTCGAAAAACTCGAAGCACATATTTAGGTATAAAAACTGAAGCCGGTCACAAAACCTTTTCTCATCTTAAGGTCACTTAGATACGCCAAAATGCACAGGTTTGAAAATCATATAAGAAAAATGCTAACTTAGAACGATGGGAACATGCCCAGGAATGGCTTTGAACAGCAATTGACCATAGTCTGCAATTTTGAAGTATTAACAGAACTCGTATATGCAAATAGTATAAAAAAGATCATGTAAAAATAAAATTATACGCTTACCTTTACTATGAGAGCCGAGTTTGTAGTATGCTTGCGGAAACAAAACTTTTTGAGCGCGTCTTTCACGTCTTCGCCTATATCACACACATTCACATTACGAGCAAACATTTTAGTACACTAATTAAATTAAAAACTATAGTGTAGAGCAGTAATTATCGAACCGAACGCGGTTAATTATAGATTACACGTAAATACACAAAAACTAATTTAGACACGTTCTTCTTCTATTATACGATGTCCTTAGACGTCTAATAAACACAATTCTGCCAATCTAACGTCACTCAAGAAATAGTTCATTAAAAGATTACTTATTAAATACTTATTTCGCCTTAATGAGGGTAGCAACTTCGTAAGCGCTCGCGAGTAGTGTCAAATATTTTGACAACTGTCATAAGTGTTGCTATAAATGAACTCATTGCATTGGTGTTGCAATGTTAAAATTAATTTTTGTCTGAATTATTCACAAACATATATTAACTAAAAAATAATTTAAAACAATTTAATTTGATCAAAATAAACACGCTAGTATGTCACATAAAGTATATTTATAACTCTTTTTGGTCCGTTAATTTGTGTTAGAGTGTTTTTTTTTCGCTATTGATAAGAAGTGAATATTTTTTAATAGTTTCATTTAAAGCAAAAGAAATATTACACATACTGATTAATTTTGTGATATTCATTGTCTAATCTTCAGTTTTATTTTTAATAAACTGGAATATTAACTAAAGTTTAAAGACGAAAAGCAAAGACATTGTTATTAGCTGCTTACTAACACTCGAATAAATTCAGGAACAATTAATTCAGATTCAAAAACTGCGGTACTATGATGTCTAGAAGTTTTAGTTGTGTTATATGACTTTGTAGTCCTGGGTTCGAATGCTAGCGTATTTAATGTTTAGTCTCATTTTTCTATAAACTGATACAATATGGATTTATTTTGAATATGGATTTTCTACATGAACACTTAATTAACGGGTTAATCATATGCACTTTTTTGTTATTTAGCCCGTTTATTGGGAAACATTAAAGGTGATATTTTTCAATGTGAGAGGAAATCTCAATTTATTAAAGCGAAAAAACATTCAAAAGAGTCAGGATAATTAAAATATTGATACACCCTTTATCTGAGTCGACAAGTGAACCACCTTAATTTTATAAAACATCACCCTATATTTTCACAATGTCAATCGATAAAGTTTATTATTAGAACAAAATCTCCCTAATAAATTAAATTTAATATCCGACATATTTAAATTACCAATAAAAGTCTGATGCACACAGTGATCGTTATAGACAACACAAATCGGGCGTCTTGTGCTAGTTCAGAAGCTGCATTTTTAGTCACAAAAAGTTTGCATTCGGTTCGGTTGCGCTTCAGTCGCCCTTTTGTATCGAAACATTTATTTGAACTTTTTTTGAATTTTCTTATATTGCGGTGATAATTGGACTTTAATTGGCTCCGGCTGCGCATACGCCTAAGGGTGAATGCGGCTGAAAGAGGTACGTGCGATTTTTTTTTCTAAAAATGAATTGGGGGTCAAGACCTCTGCGACGGTCAGAAGATAAATACAATAAAACAAATGTTATATACAATAAGTTCGTATAATAAATTAAATAAAAATATTTTCTCTATTATATCATTATTATTATTATTTTGAATTGTCGTATCCCTTTGTAACGAGAGATCTAAGTAAATGAAAATAATAGAAATAAAAAATTAAACTATTACATTAAATAAAATTATTAATAAATTATAATACTCGATTTTAAATCTAAAATTTAATGAATTGTAATGTTTGAATTTGTACGGTCTTTCATTTGTTTGAGCCTAAGTTGCCAGATAAATAGAAGTCAGATTATAATTGCGGTAAAACATATTTATCAATGTACACAATTGATAGCGTTTATTTATTATAAATAAAATATTATATAAATGCAATTTATACATAATTAAATTGTGACTAACTACTAAATATATTTTGGTTTGTTTATTTTTTTAATTAATCACTATTAACAAAATTTGTTTTCATTGCTATCGACAATTTTTTAAAAGCTAAATTTAACTACTTACTACCCTTTTCCCAAATTTTTAGCAAAAAAAAAAGTATTATTCTGGACAAAAGAAAATAATTGAAGAAGATAGGTAGTATTTGATTACATAAAAATATTATAATATAAATTAATGTATTATTATTACAGATGCTTTATAAAATATTTTTTTGTTCTTAAAAACGAAATGGAAGGTTTTTAAACAATAATAATAATAATGAAAAGTCGACTTATATTATTTTACAAAATAATTCTATTTTATCAATTCTACATAGTTTAACAATCTCTGGGTTCGAATCTCCTAAAACTCTCTCAGCCGGTACCAATGTAACTTTCCTATATCAATATGTACTTTGGTTTCACAGAGTCTACAATTCAAGTATTAGGTATTAATATATATTTGAAAAAAAAAAAACTATTGACAAAAACATAATACTTAATAAACGTGCTTTCTACATAATATACAAATATTAAAATTATTTATACAATCTATTTAATATGATACAAGGCACTTATAATGATTTTATAGTTTTCACTTAATATTATCTTCACATATATATAATGTATATATATTTATACAATATAATAGAGATTTTTAATAAATAATAAATTGTGACGTAAAATACCTAATATTTATTGCGGGTTTATTTTTTGTGATGAATTTATCAAAGACTCTATCGGGACAATTAGAGAAGCTCAACAATGACAATGTTCAGCGATGCATTTGCAGTACTGTTCTACTCCACTAAGAAAACTTTGAAGTTTTTAATTAATAACAAAAATTACGACTACCGTAAAGTAATATCTTACATAAAATTAATTTCTACATATCTAAATTGTGACCAACTTTAATTTTGATTCATAATAAAAATTAGTACCTAGTAATTATGGTATACCTATATGCACTTGCGAAAAATCGTATCGCAGAAATTTCATAATGCGCAATCAATAACGTCTCTCCGAGCATTCAGTGCCAAGTTAAAGCAACATGACAAATGAGTAAATAAATAGTAGCAATAATTAAGTTGCCAATCATAATTGGGAAACCCGTCTTTAAAAATTCGACGAATGTTATTTTATATCCATGGTTGTCAGCTACGCCGGCACATACAACATTGGCGCTGGCACCGATCAGTGTTCCATTGCCTGTGAACATTCGTGATGATTAAGAATTGATTACAATACAGCAACAAGTACGTTCATTGTTAAAACAAAAGAAGTTTCTATTGTATTCACCTCCGAGGCAGGCTCCAAAACTCAGAGACCAGGCAAGTGGTGACAATGGAAGACCGAGACCAGTCGGATCAGAAAGAGTAGCAATAACACGGATCATCATTGTTGTCAATGGAATATTATCCACAAAAGCTGACACGACTCCTGATACCTAAATATTAAAATGGAATTAGAGTATTGAATTTTCTATAGTCTACAGACTAAATAATATTACAACTCACCCATAAGATTAACAAAATAGCAACAGCCAATTGGTGATCTTTGCCAACTGAAAGAATAACGTTCTCAGTCATTGTTCCCACCCATGCAATAAGACCAAGTTTCGCCAACACCTGAAATGAGAGTACAGCAATTAAAATACAGATAATAACAGTTGTTTGTAATCTGAAAGCTTATTGAAACACAGACAATGTTAATTTATGTATTCAAGACACTTACTTCCATAAATACGAATAATGAAGCGAAAAACAATAAAGTGGACCATTCTACTCTGGATAGTACGGAATCAATATCATCAGAATCAGCCAACAGAAGCAGTAATAGTGCACCGAGCAAGGCAGTCCAACCGAGCGATAGACGTTCTGCAATCAAAATTTATTTATTCATATTCAATGAACCTTGGTTTTAAGAACGCTAATAATTTTAGATAAATAACTTACGTAATTCCGGAATTGCATGCAAGAAGAAAACGCAGACTACGAAACCGATGCAGACACTCGCTTTCCAGAGGAGAACCGTATTTCTGATGCAATACTAAACCAAAATAATTGATAATTGTGATTATGCGATTTGTTATAAGGCGGGGGAAAACACAATTAGGATAAACAGAAATTACCTTCTTCTTCATTTCAGCCAATGTAGTAGTGAAACTAGGATCAGCTCGTGGAACACCAGCTTCACGACGTCGAAGTTGATCAGACAATTTTTTTACCTAGATTTAAAATAGTTTTAGTATTAAATAAATCCAGAGCAACAATATGTAAATCTCATACAATAAACACTTACTTTTCTCTCCAAAGCTTTCCTCACAAGTTCTTCATCTCTAGAATATGAAGACAGCGAGGCTGCTGCACGACGCCATACTGAAATTGCTTGGCGTAATTCTGAAAGATGTCATAGACTGTGGTACCTCGGTATCTTTACCTATCAGTATATATACACGTTTTAATCTTACCAATAATATCTTGTGGTACGGTGTGTCGCAATTTATTCATGTCTCTGTACATGTATCGTAACTGTATGTAAGTTTGAATTGACACGAAGATTATGCCGACACCCATATGCAAGGCGAAATTAGCAAAATTGATTCCCTGCAAATAAAAAAACATTACTTCAGAGATGAAGCAACATTTGAATGCTCTTCTTCACCTTACTATACTAGAATAAATAACGTTCTTATATATTAAATATAAGACTATATACAAAATAATACTTAACCTTCAAGGAAGGCGATCATCATCTGCAATAACCAGGGTTAACTCTGGAATCTCTGTGGTTAAGAGGAACATCAATATATGACGCTTCAAACGATATACCAAGATAAAAAACTAGTTATCTCAGCATTACCTATTAATTCTTGTCATCTACTCCCATTATAATTTTATTATCAATAACTAGTTTTCTATCATTATAACTTTCGCCATATGCAGTGAATTCTGCCCTGTGCAAGCGTAGCTGGGGTGTGTCCTCTTTGAAAGTAACAACGACTATCTATCACTATGTGCGTGTGTTGTGTGTGTTGATATAAAACATATTTACCGCATTGATGATAGTTGGGTGAGATGCGATGATAACATTAGGTGGATCACCTACAGGTGTAGCTGCACCACCCACATTGCTGAATATCACCATACACATAAGGACAGGCACTGGGTTTAGGTGTTTCACCTCGCAAAGCCTAAAATTTAATTATTATGTTAATGCTGTACAAATACATAAGTGACATAACTGACTTGAGTCGAGTCGGAAAACATACCTAATAGTAATAGGTGTCATTAACAGTACAGTTGTAACATTATCTAAAAACGTAGAAAACAACGCCGTGAAGAAACAAAGACAATTTATAAGAGGCCACGTCCTGCCGCCAGTAAGCTGAAATTATATTAAAAAAGTGTATTAGCTCGCCAGTATACTAGCCATAGGTGTAATAATTTATTTAATTATTAATTTTTTTACCTCAAAGGCTAATACAGCCAAATAATCAAATAAACCAGTTTCAGATAATATTGCAACTAACAGCATCATTCCAAAGAGTAGCAACAATGTCTCTACATCCAACCAACTCATCAACTCAGGTAGTGCCGGTCTTGCGCCACCAACTGCCAACACTCCAATGCCTAATGATGAGACTAATAAAGCTGCTAGGGTTCGGTTTATAACCTGACAAAGGAGAAAGTGAAGTTTGCAGTCATAAAATAAATTATCTAATAAAAAACGTAAAATACATACCTCAAAAATGATCAAAATATATAATCCAAGTAGAAGAAAAGCCGCGTACATTATAGCTATATTTGCTGCTAAAGGATTCATCAAATAACTAATATTAAGAGGAACTATTTTGCGAGATTTGGTTTGCATTTGAAGTAGAACGATATCTTCTAAAATTAAAAATAGTTAATATTATTATTATGCGCTAATAAGTAAGTAACTACATTCAATTAGAGTACATATTATCCGTAGTATACGAACCGCTCATTATATTTCCATTCTCCGCTGCAACGGCATTATCTTCAGTTGTATATTCCATATACTCATTATCTGTATTATTATAATCAGTCTGCGCAATCGCTTCAGTAACTCGGTGATGGGAATTTGGAACTGATGTCAATATATTTTCCGGTAAGATCAATGTTTGAGTGACCGACACACTTGGTGAAAAATCTAAAATATCATCAGGCTGCAATGGAATAGACCAGAACACCGAATCCTGGAAAGATAAAGTTTGAGAAATGTATGCATATAGTTATTAAGGTCCTTGCAGTACACGCATTAACAGTTTGAAGGAAGTGAAGACATAAATTTCATTGCCATCGGTTGTTGAAACGTTAACGGACGCCAAGAATTGGCCATAATAATCAAGTGTTTCCTTCCTTAGCAAAGGACGTATATGAACTTTTATTGGCAAGGATAATAACGTTTCTTTCTACCATACAAATACAAAAAAAAACACACACAAATGTAAAAAGCTATAAATAATAATAATTTTGATTCAAGTTATATACCTAACCATTCATCCGTATTCTACATAGCCATACACAAAGATATAAAATCAGTAATATAAGATTCAATGTTTAGTCATCCGTGTGAACAATTAGTGCTAGCTAAGTTTAACACTATAAGTATTCTTTAGAAACCACCTTATTTGAAAAGGTGACAACAAATGATATTTCGCTTCATTCTTTTAAGACATTTATGGAGATGTTTTTTGTCACTTACTTGTCCTGCGCCTTCTGTGAAGCTACCTATATAAGTACTTCTATGTAACCATACTTTTAGCGTATTGGCTCTGGACGACGAGTTTCCTGATGAATCCATCAAGAATGGTCCTGTTAGCGTAACTTGAATTCTTACTTCCTGATTTCCGCGTGCCAAGTCATAAGCTAAGAAGAAGGCATGTTATGTAAGTTAAGTAGATGAAACGTTATGAAATAACATAAGTCTAATTTTTCCGTGCAAGTAACGGACATCCTCAGGTGTTTATGACACACAACACGAAGGTCGTGTCAATGTATCTTTGTGCTCGCATATTCAAGCTCGCCGTCATCTCAAGGTCCGCATTACTATTCAACAGATCCATAACGAGATGTTTGTAAAAGCACACTTATAAAGAAATATAATACTGACAAATGCATTTTTATGTATATATGTATAGAGGAGCAAAATTTGTTCATAATAGATTATACAGAATTATAGGTACCTTTAATTTCCTTGCTATTAACCGCCGTATGCAGTACAACGTTATCCTTTTCGCTATTCATCATCAGAGACGCTGTGAGCAGCGTCCAGGCAATGGTTAATACAATTAGCTTGATAATGTGCAGAGGGCCGGACTGAAATAAAAAAATTATAACAAATAAATTTTAAAAACAATTAAAGCTTGTATTACAATAATTTATAAACAAAATGTAGCATGTTTAAGGAATCAGATTACGGATGTATGTTACATAGTGTTGTTATCTAAGTAATTAATCACCAAAACATGGTTTTCTTTTTTATCAAATACATTTTCGAGGTCAATGTAATTGTCGATTTTAGTCCGTGAGATGGTTATATTGACACCGGAAAATGACCACACGAAGATGTTACGTGTCTTAAAAAATGTTCATCGCTTGTTCGTGTTTGGACCTTTAGGTATATTTAACATGAATAGAAATGTCAAGAAATAAATTAAAGCTATGAAAGGTTTAATTTTATTAAGCTAATATGAATAAATAAATAAATTAATTAATTGCCCACATTCTCATTGACTATAACAACAGAGTTCAATCATTAAATATTATATTACGTTAAAATGATGTTATAGAAAAGAAAACATTGTAGGTAAACATTGAGATAGATTTATGATACGTCTGCATATAAATTTTATAGCTAAAATAATATTTGTTTATTACATAAGATTTTGCCTCGAATCTAAGTTTGAAAGATAAGCGCGTGCCCAAGCATTATACATTATCATAACATATCCAATTGGGCTAACTTTATAATGTACTCATTCACCCGGAACAATGTTTCTATAATTCTACCTTGAATAATATGGTGTAACGATCACAATTCAAATAACTAGTTATTTTGCAATCATAAGCGCTTTTAAATATAAAGAATTATTTTATCACAATACTATAAAAAAATTGACGTGTTTGCTCTTTTGTAAAATTTGTGATTTTTTTCGTATAGTAACGGTTTACCGATTTGACAACCTTGAATTATAACGCAGGCGTGATCGAGTTACAAAACATTCGTTACATAAAGCAATAATGATTGTTTTGAGATTCGTATCCGAGAGTCGATTTAAGAAAACGGTAGCTTGTATAAATAATGTTAGTAAATATGTGCGTATGCAAATTATATCCAATTGTCATGATGTTTCGACGAAAATAATCGTAGCCATGTTTAAGTTTGCAAATTATCAACCGAATTCTTTATCCTTATCTCACTTATCTTATAAAATATTCAACAATTTACTAGCTTGGAAAACATATTCATAAATTTTACATTGTTCTTTTGTTCAATTAGTTGATAATTGTCTGAAACAACTGACTGTTTCATGCTAATTATGTCTTAATATATGAAATAGATTAGTAATTGCGTCATTCAGTTCAGACTTTCTGCCGAGTGGTGTCGTACTAACATATAAACTAAACATATTGTTTAAATACGCGTATGAATTTAAATTGAAATAAAATACGGAAATAAAAATTTGATGTAATTTTTTACATTTAATGTTGCCAGTGAAACATCATTCCGTTTCCCTATATTTAGGGGAAATATTATTACTATGAAAAATATTTATAAAGTACGGAGAAAATATTCAGCGCTATCGACAACACCAAGATTATCACTGATCAATGGTTTGAAAGTACTTGCGTGATATATAAGGAGTTAGTCTCTCTATCATATATCTCAATTACACATTCGTAATGCTTTTTAAAAACCGTGAGTGGATGTAGTTTGATGTATATGGCAAAGAAGTAAATAATCGGTCGATACGTCAAAAGACGCTATGCGTGTCGTAACATCATATGATAAAGCTATCACACACGCTGTAGCTTGCTTAAATTACTCATATATTGAATAGGAATTACTAGAATCAGCACACTTACCTTTTCCTCGTTTTGTTTCTCTTCTTTGTTTTCTGCTTCTTCTGTGTTTAAACATCTGCAATAATATTAGTAAACTATTTATAACAAATATCCGCAAACATGATTGCAAAGTTTTCAAAGCGTAGTCGGATTATATATACAGTATAGCATCAAAAACAGCAATCTGACTCGTAATAAAACGATAGATTGCTGTTTTTGATTTTATACGACTGATATATTGTATTATTCAGTACTAATTTAGAAGTTTTAATTTATATATGTTAACAGTACATCGCATTGCATGTGTCTTATATAGATAGTATTAAAAATACCTAAATTTTAGCATAAATAAAGTAGCTTACAGTATACAGCTTAATTAATAAAGGCATCTCGCGTTTATGTATATTATTAAAACTGTACCCTTGAAGAAGGGGAATCTAGTTCTTGTAGACTAAAATAGATAGATATTTATTTTATCAGGTCATTTGACTGTACCCTGTTAGACGTTAAGCGAATGTACCGCACCCGCTATGCCGACTTAATCTGTAGTCTCTTCATTTGTATACAATTTGTAGGATAATGAAAAGACGTGACTAGTATTAATACAATAAAGTTACATTGGTATTGACCGAGAGTTTGAAAGTTTGAGAGTTTTATATTGTTCGTGATATATAACATATGTTAATTAGCACACATTTATTGATTTAAAGATACAAAACTATGTTAAAACTATGAACTAATAACATTAGCTTATAGCTCTTAATAAGTAATAAAATCGCCTATAAAACTATTACTAATAGTTCTTTCAGGGTGTAGCATTGACATCATAAGAACTAAAATACTTTATAGTTTATGTTTCCATTCTTATTAACAAAATGACTTTATAGGAAGGGCAAATGTATCAATCGATTGACGTATTATAACACCGTATTCGCATTGTCTTTGTATGTCATTCTAGACGTAGGTACATATGCACAAGTATAAATATACATTAAGCGATAATGCATTCGATATTACAAGATTATTATACTCTAGTTGTCACATTATTTTATTTGTTATTTTATGTACTCTTAGTATTAAACGTATAAATAAGAGCACTATCTACAGAAATACAGTCCTAGGATTAGTTCTGTAGATAGTGCAAGATTGTATACAGCAGGGGTGGCCAAGCTCCTTGATAGTCAAAAATATGAAATAATTCGCGAGCCGCAATTAAATACGTATTTAAAAAGAATGCAAAAAAGGTATTAAAAATATTTGTTGTCAGTAATTTAAAAGACATTTTAAAACACATACGGAACGATAATAATTTTTAAAATATAATAGCACAGAAATGAAATTGTGGATAGAACTCGGGTACATTTATCGAGAGCCACAAATAATCCTTCAAAGAACCGCATGTGGCTCGCGAGCCGCAGGTTGGCCACCCCTGGTATATAGGGTTTTTGTATTTGGTAAAATAAAGATTATTATTATATAAAAGAGATTTTATATGCAGTAATTACATAGACATAACATTTCAAATAGTAATTTGAAAACGATATATATTTTTTTGCCCTGATATATATAGAATAGATATCGGGGTCAGGTCATTGCACGTGTAAGGATACGTATTTCTAAATTATACGAATACTTACGTCTCTTCAGGTTCTTTTTCCTTATCTTCACCAATCGGCGCCAGTTCAGCGTTTCTTTTAGAGATTGCATTGTTAGGTATTTGTATTCCAGTATCTTGGTCATGTTCGTTTCGCGCTGTAATAAATAACAAATATTTTGAACTTTACTTACATTTGGTTGGTCATTTGTTATTGCTCATGGGATTAAAGTTCCAATTTACCCAAGTTTTGCGAAGTTACATTCTTTTTTAAAATCTAATATGTAGGTAGTTAATTATGGTCATTCCTAATACAACCAACGAATATATTGCTGAGTCCTATCAACATAGGTGGAACTATGTTTTTAGTTATTATTATTTTGTTGAAATACCATCACACTGTAATTCTCCATGTCATGAAAAAAAAACAACAATATTCTCTCAATGGTTTTTGATCTACTCAATACAACAATGAAGAATTTGCACAAACTATGCGTAATAACAATTTGAAATCGTTCTCTTGTAAATTTGTGGTTTCGTAGACCCAACCATGTTAAAAGGACCCGGCGATACAATAACGTCAATTATATCAATTTGCTCCTTGCATGGTTATTTAAACATGTGTAAAATCACGTGTTGGTTATGCACTTTATCCGAAGTGCACTTTGATAAACTATCTATTGATAACAGATAATAAGTACATTTACTGAAGAAAATAACACGAGTATAACAAAATAAGAGTTACCTTGACTACGCTCATACATCGTTTTGAAGTTCGACAAAGCGGGGTCAAATTTGATTTCATCGGGTAAATCAATCCATACTTCTAAGCTGCCTGGTGTCAAGTCACTGCACGAAACCATAGAATAAATACTAGTGTCACTGTTCTTCTTCCGCCCAAGGCTCTTTATTTTATTATAAACAACAGCCATTTTTAATTGTTAGTCTTATTTCTTCGATTATAATCACAACATTATCTATTTAACACAACACTGCTTCGAGTCTTTTTTTATTCACTATTGAAATATTTTAATTGTTATTTTAAATATGTTCATGAAAATGGTATGTGGAGATAATTAGAATTAAATTACTGAATAACAAATTAAATAAGTTAATGATTCATAATAAGTTTGTCGATACATCATTTTGTTAAAACTGTAGATAAATAACCGGAAAATATTTTATCGCTATAAAGTACTTGTAGATATATATATATATATTTTTATAAATAAAACATTGTACAATGGTTAGTATAAACAATCATAATGACTCGATCACTAGTTAGTTAATTTTAATTAATTTTCTTTTTCAAATACATTTAAGAACATAAAAGTGGTTCTTACTTTCATTATTATTAGTAATAATAGGTAGTAGAGCGATATGATAAAAACGTATTTCCTTACGACTTAACAAATAGTTCTCTAAAATAACTCATAAACATTTTAAAATAAATATATATTATTCATAGCATCAAAGTAAAAAATTTGTTTGAACGGCTATAGATTTGAATTTTTTACACTAATCTGATTCATCATAAACTCGATTCTAAACAATGAAAAAAAAAACGCAAAACTAGTTTTATAGATTGAATTCTATGTATAAACGTTATTTCTAGTGCTTAATGAGATGTGATTTTCCATGCCCATGTGTGTCCAAGGTAGCTAAGTAATGATATCTAGACACTAATCAATTCAAATCATTACAATCTATAACAGCTGTTTAAACAATTGTTCATTATATGACACAATGTTCTAGTCCTTTCGACTTCAGGGACAGATAAACACGGTAAAAACACTTAATAGACGGCCTCTACAGCGCAGTAGTAAACACGCTGTTTGTTACGTAGAGGTCCTAAGTTCGAAATAAATATTACTGCATGCGTTTGAATGTTATATATTTGAGTTGCTCTTGTTTTGATAACAATTACATTGACAATATCAATATGAAACAACTATCATTTTACATATTACTTTATAACCGATTTCTATACAAATTCACATCGACATAGCAATGGGCTTTCAACAAATAATTGGAATACGATATATTCCTCGTACGAGTAAATGTAATGAAAAGTCATGGTTAAATAAAGAATATTATTTCTAATCTATACCCTTTAAGTAATGTTTTAACTGTAAACAGGCCGCTATATAGAACCGGTTAAGAATTTATTCATGATCTTGAGATCGTAAGTTACCGTATGTCACTAAAATATTGTCTTCCGTTAACAAGATAAAGCTATTTCACATTACCGTTCGAGCCCTTACACCTACATAAAAAAAGGATTAGGATTTAACATTATATATTTGAATCAAAGTCGAAATACACAATACATATTTATTTATAGGTATAAAATTAGTAGAACGGCGGTTAATATTAATCATGAACAAGATATTATTATATAATATTTTTAATTAACATATTAATGGCCATAATAATTAATGACTGGACATATATTAAGAATAGTTATCCCAGACGTCCTTGTAATATTTTACGACTTCTAAAGTTTTATAATAATTAAACGATTGTTCTATTTTCAATTTTTTCCTTGATTTTAATATATAGGGCTCGATTGCACGATATAAATTATATTATTATATGAGTTAGTAACAATAACACGTTTATATCGAAATATTATAATATTGTAACCTTATAATATTTATTTTGTATTATTATTATTGTGTTATGTTATTATTATTATGGTATTCTTACCATAACTTTAGTTTTTAGCAATAAGACCAATCTTTCAGCTATATGTATACATAAAAGTATTTGCTTTTTCCTTTAATAATTAGTAAATATAGTATGTACTAATGCATGTGAGTGTAATGAACCTTCCGCGTTGGCTCTTCAATGAAGGCCTTATAGACAACTAAACATGTTCGATCTAAACTTAGACATTAATTAATTTTACAGAAATATTTTAAAACAAAACACTACTACAATCAGAATGAGAACTAGTTAACATTAATATTTACAAACAGTTTTATATAATTCCATACCAGTTGTTTATTCTATCAAATCCGATAAACGTTTTACAACAATTTTCCTGATTAAAAAAAATCCATTAAAACTTTATAATCATTATAGAACATAAAATGAATTAATTGTATGTGTTGACGCGTTTTGTTTGTTGCAAAACACAGTACTGGAACGGAACGTAGTGTCAAACTTTTTCCTGGCCTACCTCCTTTCCGGTATGCAGTTACACGTTACATTTGGAGTCCGCACGTCGCTCGCAACGAGACGACGCTAATTATTATCCGCGCCGCATTTTTATCATTTCCTTTGTTATATACCACCGCACCGCAATATATTGTGTTAGTTCCGCGCCGCAAATATCAGAGTGAAACCAAGTGCTTCTGCTGGACCAGGGTGCTTCCAGATCGAGCTCGTCAAGTAAGTTGCATGCCATTTTTTTTCCTTGAGATAGCTCCTTTTATTTTTTTCTTCCGCACTATCTCAATTGCGCCATCAACTACTTCCGAGTTGGGCACTGCTGGCCTGACCGGTGCTTGTGTTTTGCATAGATAACTCGCTGCGGGTCTGCTCTCAGACCCGCTGGTCCTTCAGCCATCCCGCTTAACGAAACGGCATAAGCAAGGTCAAAAAACCCCATGAACCAGCGACCCACCAGCGCCACGACGACGCCCCATACAAAACACTACATTTCATTTATTCATATATACATTATATACTAACAAATTTAACATAACATTTAACAATTATTTTTTTTTCTATATACCTACTTATATACATCCCGCTAAAATTATATAATACTTTACCTACTTACTTATATACATTTCTAAAGAAACCGGTTATTGCATATTTTTTGTTGCAAAAACTTAATTTAAAAAGTACAGTAAAGGAAACGCATTTTGTACAGTAAAGGAAACATTCCATTTACCGCTTATTCTACATTTATTGAATTAATTTATATTCTATTCATTTATTCATTTGTCTTTTTAATTTGGCATATATTGAACATTTCATTTATTTAATTGTTTCTTTGTTCGCGTTTTTATATCTTACCCGCAAATATGGACAAACAAATTAAACTTCTAGAAAGCAAGCGATCGGCAATGTTCGCTAGACTTAATCGTATTTACGAGATGTCAAATAAGGTCAATGACCCACAATTGTGTGAAAAGTTTTTATGCGATTCTGAAACCATTGATCAACTGCGTATCGATTTTATGTTAGTAGTTGACAAAATCAATGAAAAATGCTTAGAATTTATTAAAGATTTTAATCCCGATTTTGAGGTTTGTTCCGCTTTCGACGAATTATTTTCATACATAAAACGCGTTCGCTCAAAATGCGACACACATAATAAAGATATAAAACCTAACATTTCTACGCATGACAATCAAAATAAAAGTGTTATAAAATTACCGCCTATTGTTCTCCCGTCGTTTGACGGTAGAATTGAAAATTGGTCTGTTTTTTATGAATCATTTAAATCTAATATTCACAATAATCAAAATTTAACAGATTCGCAACGTGTCCAGTATTTGATGGGCAAACTTACACATAACGCTTTATTATTGACCGCCGGTGTTATCCCAAACGGCGACAATTATCAGTCGTTGTGGGATAGTTTAGTCGCTAAATATCAAGATAAACGCAGTTTAGGTACATATTACCTCAATAGTATATTTGATTTAAAACCATGTACGCAAAATATTAATAATTTAAATAAATTTATTGAATGTTTTTCCTCATCTGTACAAGCATTAGAACAATTACAAATTCCCGATTTAAAAGATTTTATTTATTTATATTTAGCGCTTAAAAAAGTTGACCCGCAAACCGCTCAATTATTTGAGATGAATGTTCGAGGCAAAGACATTCCTTCATATAAGGAATTTGTTGAATTTACAAAAACGCAAGTGAAAATATTGGAACGCACTTCTTCTAATACGCGTACAATATACAATGCCCCTTCCAGTATTTCCGCTCAAAATCAAAAACATATCAATAACAAGCAAACCTCACATTCTTTTATAACTAATTCTACAGTAAATATATCTTGTAAATGTTGTAATAAAACCGATCATAATACTTTATATCAATGTAACAATTTTAAATCTTTATCTACCTCAAATAAAATAGAATTTATTAAATCTAACCGCGGTTGTTTAAACTGTCTTAGTTTTAAACATACCACACATTTTTGCAAATCAAATAATACATGTCGACACTGCAAAAAACGCCACCACACGTGGTTACATATTTCTGTGGACTCTAATGTCAGCTCCGACATGTCCACAGCCGCGCCAGTTGCCGACTCCGCCGCTAGTATGCAAGCATCACCGCAAGATCAGCCCCAGTCAGCTGATCATTTATCTTTTTGCACTCGCGTTCACATTGCTGCACCTGCCTCTGCCCCGCACCCCGCAACAACAACCGCCGTTCTGTTGTCCACCGCACAAATATATGCCCAATCCAACTCTGGCAACCACGTTTTAATCAGATCATTACTGGACAATGGATCTCAAGACAACATAATAACAATGGATTGTTGTAAACGGCTCAATTTAAATATAATTCCGCTACATAATTCATTTATAAGGGGAGTAGGTGTAACATCACGTCGAGTTCGCGGCTACGTTGTTCTTAACGTAAAGTCGAGAATATCTGACGATAGTTTAAATATAAGAGCACTCGTTATTGATAAAATAGCCGAGAAGCTTCCCGCATTTTATATAAAACCCGCTATAATTGATGCTAATATCACGCTCGCAGACCCCACCTGGAACATTCCAGGTGAGATCGATTTAATTTTAGGCGCACAATTGTTTCCCCATTTGTTATTAAATGGCCGCATATCTTCTTCATCAGCGCCTCCCGCTATTGAGACCATATTTGGTTATGTGCTTATGGGTTCTATCCCGTCTTCATCGTCACTCGTTATTGATCCTATTTCATTCTGTTCAATATCCGACATCCTGAACACCGAACATATTTTTCTAAATTTGTTCCAAAAT
Source organism: Tineola bisselliella (assembly GCA_028551675.1). Lineage (NCBI taxonomy): Eukaryota > Metazoa > Arthropoda > Insecta > Lepidoptera > Tineidae > Tineola > Tineola bisselliella. The sequence continues at coordinate 632,583 of JAPWLS010001795.1, forward strand.
TGAATACGGTTTCCCAACAATTAGATTATTCGTATCCCGCTTATAAAAAATCTGTGCATTTAAAATCGAATCGTTTTCAAGAGTCACGACCTGTATACCTGGTTGACCGAGCTTGGCTCGGTTTTTTGTTTTTGTAATCTCAAATCAAACACCTCTTCTTTGCTTTCCGCGCAAGAAATACGAGGAATTCCGCAATCTACTGAGGAGTAGAAAAACCATAATATACACGGACGGCGAACGCATCCGATAGCAAACTTATCTATAAGAAGTACGACTAACGCCATCTATTGATGAATAGAAAAACCATAATTGACACGGACGGCGAGTTGCTATCAAATATGAACACGTTCGTCAATGTAAAGCTTCAGAAAATATCCTAGAAAAATCTCAAAGAAATAATAGCATCGCTGAAAGACAAAATAGCAGTATTTATGAACGGATTAATTTCTAGCATCAGAAAGCTCCATCTAGTATCGAGTAGAAAGAGTTTTTGGGAAGCGCTGGATACTTTATTGAGCAAAACAAAGTGATATTGTTTAATTAGGTATATTTGCTTCTTAAGTAAGTTTATATTTTTTGCTTTGACAAACGTCATCAACAAAACCGTTGCCAAGAGAGATAGGGCTGCCCTACACTACTCTCCCCCTAATGAAAATCTCACATTTTTTTTTGGCCTTTTCCTAACGGAAGAGTCATCCGTGTATGCCGGTTTTAAACGATCTCTAGATACGACTTTGCTCTGTCCGTTTATATTAATCGTGAAAGTCTTATGTCCCCGAGAAATGACTGGATGTGGGCCGGTATACACAGGAGTCAACGGTGGCTTGATGATGTCGGTGCTGGTGTTGGGTTTCACGAGTAGTAGCATCTCTCGTAGTAATTTTGATGGT